>CM070693.1:32245813-32845813 GCA_036346265.1 Melocanna baccifera
GGCACCAGAGGCTCCCCGCGCGGTCAAAGCTTCCTCCCGACGCCATACCTCGCCACCAGCCTTCTCGCCTGACAAGCTGGTCTCTGACGATGGGAAGGGGCGGCGCACGAGCTCAACGGCCCTGCGCCTCTGTAGAAGAACCGAGAAACCAAACGCGCTCAGCGAAAGCGCCCTCACAGGCGCGAGCCCCCAGCGCGGAGAGCAGCCCCAGCAGACGCCCGGGACCGAGACAGAGAGCGCCCAAGGGCGCCCCCCAAGAGCGTGCCGCCCCGAGCTTGAGGAGTCGGAGCCCGTCCGTAGAGCAGCACGGCTCCCTGCATCACCGCAAGCGCAAGACCCCTCCGCATCCCAAGCATCCAACAACTAGGGAAGGAGACTCGGGGAGAGGACAGGCGCCTGCACGGGACAGCGCGGCCGAATGCGGCCTCGCTGGCGTGACATAGAAGTCCACTCCCAAAGCTACGAGCGGCCTTGATGAAGTACAAGTGAATTGCTCACACCGCGCACCAGTCGCAGCTCTTCCACGCAGGGGCGAAGGGAAACACACATCGCGGCGCCGCACTCCCCCACATGGGTGGGATGTCTGACCCCGCGATCGCCCAGGTGGCATCAGCCGCGTTCCGGAGCCCTCGACGCTACTGGGCGAAGGTGGGGCACACTGGGGACGGCACTTTCGACAGGAGATGTTGCGGGGGTGCAATGTCTGGGAAGGCGAGTGCCGATCCACTTGGTCGCTCTCCCGGAAGCAAGACCGCGGACATTACGCCTCAAGCGTCCCATCGCCTGCCCCAGGGGCACGTGGTGCAATAGTGTTGCCCCACCCCAGTTACAGGGCTCCGCCAACTACACTCCATGCGTCCCCCTCTCCCGGGGGGCCCGAAGCAACGGACGAGGGCCAAGGGACACCTCCCTCGCAGCCGTACAGCACCATGCACAGACCTCCGTTGATCTCGCCTCAGCTGTCCCGTCGGTGTCTGGGACTACAGCTAAACAGTGGTGCCCGTGAGGTCCCCCATCGACCACTGGGGATAGGACCTACGGAGCTAGGTCCCTGTCACTCCCCAAACCTATCTTATCCTTATCCTGCCCAGCAGTACAAGACGGAGCGCTCGCGCGTCTACTTCGACTAGGCGCCAGCTCCGCTGCCACCACTTCGAAGGGTAGGGGACAGAGCGCTCGTGTGTCTACTTCGACTAGGCACCAGCTCCGCTGCCACCACTTCAACAGGTAGGGGATGGAGCGCTCACGCGTCTACTTCGACTAGGCGTCAGCTCCGTTGCCACCACTTCGAAGGGTAGGGGATGGACGTCGACTCCGCTAGCGCGTCTGTTTCGCGTGGGTGCCTGCTCCGCGCCTACCTCAAGCGTCTACCCCAACTAGACAACACATTTTACAACAAGGGCGCAAAGCGGGTGCGCCCAAAAACGACGGCGAGGGTGAACCTTTCGGCTTATCATCACACTGCTACACAATGATTACAAAGCCCACCAGGCCAACGCTACTCGTCCGGCTTCGCCTGGACGACCTCCCGCGCCGAAGCCTCATCCGTCGAAGATCGATTCGCCCAGAAGTCCAGCGAGTCCTCAGCCCGCCACCAACGCCGTAAACGGCGCCAGGTCACGACGTCAGAAATCAACAGCCGGTCCCCATCAGGCAGCTGCTCGGAATAAAACGGAGCGGTTGGTTAAAGAAGGACAGCAATTCTCACTTCATTCGTGGCATGGGGTACATAGGTTACAACACACACCGGCACACATAAACCTCGGGGTCACACCTGCTTCGAGCCGTCGGCCCCATCATTGTCGCGCCGGGCAACTCCATCCAGTCACTCGCCATGGTTCCCCTCGCCGTACATGTTCCGCCGCAGCTCCACCTTCGCGCGGCCTCCCCGATGTACTCCCAGATCCGTTCGTGGAAAAACCGACCGGCGGGCCGAATAGCGTGCACGGCACTGGACATCACGCCGGCCCCCGAAGGCAACTCCAGCTGAGGGTCACCCAATTCATCGACGTGACGGCACCCCCGGTGTCGGAGAAGCGCACACGCCAGGCATGCAGTCACGTAGGAGCAATGATTGCCAAAGGACATCGCGACGGCCTGAGTAAGATCGGCCGCTTCCCCAATCCGTCAAAGGGTCCACGAAAGCTCTTCGGGTCTGAATGAGCAGGGCGGCACCTCGGCAACAAGGTTTTTGAGGTACCTCTCGAGCCAAGATAGCCTCCTGTGCCGTCGGCGACGACCCCGCGCCGATCTGCTTCCTCGAGACGCAGCAAGGCGGCCGTTCTCCTCCTCCAGTACGACAACCTGCTGGAGCAGGCCGTCCCACTCCTCCACTGCCTTCTGCCGAGTCGATGCCACAAGCTCTGTGGCATATGAGACGACCCCCGCGTGTTCCACTTCCAAGAGCCGCGCGTGTTCGTCCTTAGCGGAATGCGCCTCCTCCGACGTACGAAGGGCACCTTCGGCGACACGCAGCCGGTCCTCCAAGGCCTCCCGTTCCCAGACATGGGCCGCCTGCAGCGTCCGGCTAAGGGCGAAGGTCTACGTGATAAAGCAATCAGTACACCTTCCAAGGGCCGCGTGCTACTCAGGGTCAGGCACTTACCCTCAGTTCGGAGACCTCTACCATTCCCTCAAGTAGTCTAGGCCCGCAAATTTGCAGCGCATCACAGTCCAGGCTCGCGGTCGCGCTATCCGTGGCCCCCCGCCATGCCGCCAGCGCCTCTGCTCGGGGGACGAAGTCCGCTAGACGTCGGGCGGCATCCGCGGTGATAGCTTCGGCGGTGCCGGATGTCCCTCCCAAGTGCCCGTCCTCGGACTCCGGGGGCTCCCCACGTTCGGGGAACCATGTTGCTGCAAGGGGATATGGCAGTCAGCCCTCTGACGGCACAGCAGGCCATACCCAACCAATGTAAGTTTACCTTCAGCCCCGCCCAAATCCACAAGGATCTCGGCATCCCCAGCCCCCCTGTCAGGTGGGGGGCCTCTGTGTCGGAGCTTAGCTCCACCAAGCCCTCGCCCCCGGCGGCTGCACACCTGATTAGGGGCGCGGGGACACCGAGATACTCGGTGTCTGAGTCAGAGTCCCATAGGGCTCCGACCTTGCTCGCTACAATGAACCCCCCCCCTCGGCGAGCGAAGGGGCGATCGTATGTAGGGCCGCTTCGCCTTTGGGGAGCACGAACGGATTCCGCCTCTGGAGGAAGTTCCACCGTGGCAGGAACGGTTTCCGCACCAGCACCCTCCGAGGGCGACGGCTCCGCCTCAACGCCAGTTGGCGGCGAAGCAGCACCCGCGCTCGTCACCAAGACGACATGCCCCGCCGAGTCGGAACCCGCGCCCGCTGGTACTCCCTCCCCCGCGGAGCCACGGAGAGATGGACTTAGGGCCGGGACACCTCGCTCTGGCACCCTATACCCAAGGCTTTGCACACGTGGTTCAGCCACCCCAGACCTGCCTCCGCGGTCGCAGCTGCGCGTAGAGTGTGCTCCCTGGCCATATACGGTCCGAGGAACGCACCCACCGTACGCTCCACGTCCTCCAAGGAAGCACCTGCGAGGGGCATGGGGGCACATCGTAAACAAAGCAGCCCCAAGGAATAGCACACGGAAGCGAGCTCCAGCGAAACTTACGCAGACCGGAGGGTTTCGGCAGCGAACACACAGACGGGCGGACGTTGTCGCGCCGAAGCTTCCAAGGGGTTATACGCCACTCCGTGGCAAGTGGCGCCATGCCATACATGACAAACTCCTCAGCGAGGTCGCGCATGTTGAAGCGGGCGGTGATCCCCACAAGCCCCCATGCTAATCACTCATCCTCATCATCTATCGGCGCGTCGGGCGTGGTCTTAACCGCCACCGGCCACCCCGACCATTCAAGGCCGCTACCGCTCGCAACGCGGTGGTAGAACCACCGCCTCATCCAGTTTGGCTCCCACTCTGCCCGACTCGACTCCGCGGGAAAAATCTTCCCGCACTGCAGGCGCAAGACGAGGTCGACGCTGCCGAAGTCGCCCAACGCCCCGTCCTCCTGATCCTCCGACGCACACCGGACATCGTGAAGAAATGCGAACAGTGACGCGGTTGGCCAACATGCCTCCGTGCGCAGCGCCCAACTGTACACGGCAAGACGGGCTATCACATTCGGGGTTGTCTGCGCCAACTCAAGCCCGAAGGTCCGCAGGACATCCCCGACAAGATTGGCTGCCAGAATGCGCAACCCAGCCTTGAAATAGGCGACGAACATGACCGCCTCCAACGTTTTGGGGTGTGGCTCGGTCTCGTCGCTCACAGGCAGGCGCACCTCTCGGCAGTCCGACAGCTTCCCTTCGTGCAGAAGGCCACGAATCGTCTCTTCCGTCACCAGTGTCGAGCCCAAGACGCGGGAGCGTGGACCCCCTACTCTCTCCGCCGCTGCCCACCATCTGTCCACTTGTGCAGAGTCGCGCCCCTCGAGTGTGTACCCCACCTCGAGCGGTGACGGCCGCTAGAAGACGGCCCTGCCATCGGCCGCCTGGGCGCGCGCTCCGTCCTGTGCCATCGCCCTCTTAGAGTTCCACGACGCACGAGGCAGCAAGGAAGACAAGAGATTGGGGCGTGTGACCGGGAGTTACAAGGCAAGGCGACGAACGTGCAAGTGGCGTAACGCAAGGGGTATTTAAAACCCCTGTGCCTCCCACGCCATCGATGAAGCATAACTGCTGGGAGGCGAACCGTCCACCTTCCCACGATCGCCATCGTAGTGGCACACCAACCTACGCGCGCCACGCCTGGTCAAGCGACGGTCGCACCAAGGGGCCTGACAGCGCACGGCGCACCAATAGCGTCTCGCCGCATGTCCGCTCTAGAAATTATACAAAGCAACTTGGCTCTGCCTTCGACGACATCTTCGCCACCTCACGACAGTCCCGGATCTGCCTTCGGCTTCCACACGCACCCGCACGCCGGAGTGGCACGCCAGAGGATGCCCCCCGTCTCGGGGAGCGCTCACAGAGCACTCCGTTTAGTGGAGTCCGCGCCGATCAAAGCAGATATTGCACTCGAAAATAGGCCTCCATTAGTTCATCAACATGGCAATATTCCTCTGCATGTTCATGAACTAAAGAAGGCATATTTTCAAAATCAACACCATCTTAACTATGCCCGGGAGCCGCTACGGCCATCCTGGTATATATATACAGCTGTCCCCCGCGTGGAGTAGCACAACCGCCGGAAGTCGAAGCGACGCAGTCGCCCACGCGCCGACAGGCTCAGCTGGCGAAAGAAAGTCGATGCGACGCGGTCGTCCACAGGCGGAGAGGCAAAACTGGCGGAAGCCGAAGCAGCACGGCTGCCCGTACGCTTGCGACTTGATTGCACCTACGCGCAATAACCCCAGCTTCGCCTTCAGCGGAACGACCCCGGCCCCGCCCTCGACGAGACCTTCGCCTTCCGCTCCGGTGCCATGGGACTACCCCGGCACTTGCTGCACATCATGCATCTTCACTCTTAGCACAACCATCTTCACACCCTAATGTCCCATGCCTTTCCATGGATGCCAGGTTGCAGAACGCGCTGGCGCAGTAGGTCAGTCGGAAGGAGTCCGCACCGACCAGCGCAAAGTCAGCCACCAGAAAGGCGCGCGAACTCGCGGTCGTCTGACCGCACATAGCGCCCCAGCCGCCATCACCTCGAGAAGCGCAACCGACGCAGGTTCAACCGTCGCGGCCGACCACACGCGCCCAACCGGCGGGAGTCGAACCGGCGCGGCCGCCCACGTGCGTGCGACACCCCAGCCTCCCATGCCTGCCTGCTCCTCCCGCATCGACGAGGTCTCCGACTCCACAGCGCGGATGCGACTCCGCCTGCGACCACCCAGCGCGAGACTTCGACATCGGCCCATGCCGACCTACATGCGCAAAATCACCTTCGCCCACAACTACACAACGTCACAGGCCGCAGGGACGGAGGGGGTCAAAGGGCTCGACAACATGGCTTTGGCCTGTGAAGCCCTTCACCATGAGAAGCTCCTGTCGTAGAGGTGGCCCCCACCTAAACCCGGCTAGCCTATTGAGAAAGCTATAAACCATGTACTAAAGATGTAGTTGCCCTCGGTCGGAGGCTTCGGTGTAAGGTTACGATTGTAAAGACGCTCCTTACAAGGAAGCATACATATTACGATCAGTCCTTGAGAAAGACCCAAGGGAGGACATTTGCTCACCTAACTCTCCACTACCGTACACCTCTCTCTCTCTCTCTCTCTGTTTGGTCTGTAGCCACAACAATGAACACGGATTCAACATTCCACCTTACGTTCAGAAATTAGAACAAAACAACTTTAAACTTCAATAATATAAGTTTTATAAGACAAGATTCCATAAGTCAATACATCAACCTTCATCTAGTTTTTTCATACAGGTTTTAGCAATTTAGCATGGTAGAAGTTAGATGAATCTAGCAGTTGTACATGCTCATCAAGTATGTAAAGAGATGACATATTAAAGGTTAATATTACTAAGGCAATATTCCAACACCTTCTTACTTAACCATACCAAATGACCAGATCAATTACTTAAAAATAAATAATCTAATCTACCCAACAAGTTAGAAATTTAAATAATCATAATAATCAAACCAATTCTTTTTTTTATATTCCTCAATTTTTGCATGAGTTCTAAACATATATCGATAAATTCTTAGCCATAATTCTTCAAGAAACTACAACAGGAGAACATCATATTAATTAACTTTACTTCTAAGGATGTTAGTAGAAATTAATTATGCACCACGCTAATATCTCAACTTCATAATTCACAACTTATTAATTACTTATATAATTGCCACCTCCTACTTAGACACAACAAAACATCATAAAGGGTTTTAACACTTCCTTTAAGAAAAGAGAGGAATCAAACTTCAATAGTCGAAATAACCCCAAAGAAATGCATAGAGCCAAGGCTTTCACAAGTTAACTAACTTCCAACCATAAACTTTTGTTTTTCTTCAAAATATCAAACGAATAAATGAGTTATGTTTGCCAGTAAGAAAGATGGTACAAACATTGAAATATCCATCTCGCCAATTAACACTGCTCACGAGCAGCAAAAGCAACTCATCAATTAGAAAAAAATAAAACTTGTCTCAAGAACAATTGGAGGCCTATTGACACCCAACAACTGCAATGATCTGCTACCCCGAGAGAAATTCGTTAACCGCATTAGGCCAAGAATTGGCCAAAATCAACTCAAGGTAGATAACATCTTTTCTAAAGAAACTCACGCACAACATTTGTATCTAAGTTATCCAAGGTAACTGCATCACTATCCCCATACCACGAATGGTGGTACAAACTGGCAATGCCAAGGAAACATCTATAACCTCTACCTCTTATCATTGCATATCCACACTCATAACAGTCATAGAAGTAAATCATAATCAAACAAGATCATCTCATAACATAAATCATCAATACAACATGTTAAAAGCATCAATGCAATACTTGACACATCCCATTCTACTATAAACTAATGTATTAATTTAATAATTTAATTACCACAGACCTAACGCCCACTCTGATACCAACTGTAATACCCTAGGACCCACATTACTTAGGGATGCCACTAAACCACTCCACAACTAGCCAATTTACAAGATAAAATAAACTGACAACAACTTCTAAAATATGATAAGCTAAGCGAAAGCAAAACGAAACGGAAGGTAAAGGTAAATATTAAATAGGAACAACCACTAACAATTTTAACCAATTAGAGTGAACCACAGTCTAGCATTATTCATTAAAGATGATTAACGATGAGGAACAAAGACGAATAACTGGAGACTCCACATATTATTACAGCATAAATCATGAAATAGTGTGTGATAGTGTTGTGCCGCTCTACCATTTCCATGCATGCTCAAGAATCTCCTAGAAAGGGGGTAAATAAGAGTGAGATAAAAATCTCAGCAAGCAAACTGTTTAACAAGCTAATCAAACTACAATGTTGTAAGCATCAATATTTATTTTCAACATTAACCACAATTAAAGACTTAACCACCATTACTACCAACAACCACAAAATATTAGCATTTAGGTCTCGACTACCTACTTCATAACCGCAACCACTACTACTACCACAACCACAAAATAATACATATCTTCCTCACTAACCTTATTCTTTCCCACATCCACAACCGCTAAGAACAGTTACCACAAGAGAAAATACGTCATGCCACAAGCACATCCCCTATCATACCACATGGGGGTAAACCCCATTCCACAACCACAGCCACATTCCTCATACCACAAGGGACTCTCATGAGTCAATTCCACATAAATAGTTAAGAAGTTGCATTTGTTTGCAAATCATTCATTTACGTTACATTACATAACTATGCAAATGATCCATCCACAATGAAAACTCATATGAATGCATATGATCAACTGCACCCTTACCTAACAAGTTAAGAGTGTGAATTGTGCTACAGCAATATTCGATGCTGTACTGGTACAGTTGTGGCTATGTGCGGCGACATCCATGATGCAAATGACATGTCATGATATGAATGATATGATAAACATGATTAATAAGAATTTAACTGCAAAGATCAGCAACATATTCATCATGAATACCACCTCATTATCCACATATGATTCAATAAGGACATTACTATATAATCCACATTCGGTTCACTAAGATCAAAATTAATCTATTCAAGGGGAATACTAACAGATAGACCACAATATATTCATTAAGAATACTACCACTATGACCACAATATATTCATTAAGAATACTACCACCAAGACCACAATATTCTCGTAAGGAATACTACCCCATAACCATATTTGTTTTATTAAGAACTATACCATATAACCACAATTAATCCATCAAGGTATAATCAATTGATTGCTAAGTTGCTACCATATAGACCACATTAAGAACTATACCACATAACCACAATTAATCCATCAAGGCATAACCAATTGATTGCTAAGTTGCTCAAATTAAGAGGATTAACTAGTGTGAATGTAGAATGATTAACAAGTTAAACGGTAGCACATCCGTTATGTTTACTTGCCTCTAGCGATGTGTAACATCCCAAAATTTTGTCCCTTTATTGAAATTTTAATCTGGAGTTTATTGGATTTTCTGGAATTATGTTAAAATCCTGATTTGAGAAAAATTATAAACTTTGATGTATAAAAGTCAAAAATAAATTTATTGCATTCCTAAAAGCTAAAACAAATGTATTTCAGCTTCCTTAAGTCAAATATGAGATTATATTAATTTTTTTCTAGATTTTAGAAGGAATTAAAACCTTCCCTACAAAATCAAATTGTACCTTTGCAAATTATACTTGTTAAAATGAGTGGGACATATTTTTATTAAGTCTAGAATAGCTCCAGATAGTTCTCTGAATTTTTCTGGATTTTTCAAAATTTATTTGGTACTTTTCTGAGTTTTCTAAAGCTTAATAGCATTTCTGGAAAATCAAAAAGAAAGAAAATCCCAAAAATCCCTCCCGGCCGCCAGGTGTCAACCATCGGCGTCCCCTCCGCCGACCGGATTCCCCCTCAGCCGTCCGATCTAACTTAAACCTCTCCCGCCTTCCTCTCTCGCGTGCGGCAGCGTGTCGCGCCTCGGACCGTCCACTCCGCGCCGGATTTAATCCTCGCCGCCGCACCAACTTACCGCTTCACCGCTCCTCTCGCTCCTGCCGCCACGTGGTATTATCCGAGCCGTCCCCTATTGCCGTACCTCATCTCGCCGCCCCCCCACTTAAGCACCGGCCGGCCCGATCTAATCTTCGTTGTCGGATCAAATCTCGGCCGTCCCCTTCACTTACCCCTTCGCATCGCGCCAGCGGTCCCGATCTCTCCCGTGCCACCCGTCAAGCATCCGACCGTCCCCCTCGCTCCTTCCTTTCTTTCTCTCTCGCTGACGTGCGGGCCCCACTCGTCAGTTCCGTCTCCCCCGCCCCTTTCCTTTCTTCCTCGCGCGATCTCCGCCCGCTGCCGCCATTGCTGCCGCAAACCGAAGCTTTTAAAGCCGGTTTCCTTCCGAGTGATGCCCGCGCCAGCGGCCGATCGCAATGCACCTCCACGCGTCCATTGCGGGCATAATCACGCATAATCGCGGCCGTTATCACCGTCGCAATAAACCTCCCGCCCGTTGCACTCCGGCGAACTTCACGCGCCGTTACCCTCCTCCCACCTATAAAGAGGTACCCCGAGGTCCCTCTACTCACACCGCCACCCCCCGAGCCTCCAGAGCGCTTAATCCAGCCCCGAGGGTCCCCCTGCGCCCGATTTCTCTCCGCCGGCTCCAGCTACTCCGGCGAGCGATTCCGGCCGGCTCAAGCCCCCTCGCCCCTTGCCGAAGCCTCCCCGACCTTGCTGGTGCCCAGGCGAACACCGGCGACCACCTCCCCGGGCACGTGCACCACCGGAGCTACTCCGCCGCCGTGAAGGCTTCTCCGACCGCCGCCCCTCTCCGCCGATTTCCCTCTCCGATCATCCTCGGCCTCCGCACAAGGTACCGACGCACTCCCCGCGTTCTCCTCGTCATTTTGGTGCCCTCGGCCGGCGCCGCCGCTCACCGGAGCTCCGGCGACCATCAGGCCCCGAGCGCCGCCGCCGCCGGCCAGGCCACGTCAGCCGTCGGGCCGAGTTGGCAGCGGCGTGGCAGCCAGGTGGCGGCGGTCGGCGCCACGCCGCCGCCACCGCCGCCCCCTCGCCACCTCGCGCGCGTGCCATGCGTCGGCATAAAGCCGTGGCGTGGCGCCACGCGGCGACCATGCGGCAGCCGTGGCGCCACGTCCATCGCCACCCCGCCCCCGCGCGCGCTCGCCACCTCACCTTTCCCTCGGTCCATGGACCGGTCCATGACACCGGGCCCCACACGCCTACCGCCCGAATATATTAATCCTAGGGCTGACGTCATAATCTATAATTTCCTTTAGAAAAATAATTCGTGCTGACGTCATAAATCCTTTTCGGTTTAAAAATAAATCCAGAAATACCCTTTTCTTTTATTTTGAATTCAAACTTTGGAAGGCTATAACTTTTGCATTTTAACTCCAAATTGACCCATTCAAATTTCTAAATTTTTCTAAAATCATGATCTATCCATTTCTGGAATAATTTTGAAATTTTGAAACTTATTTAAATTTGATTTGAATATATTTTGTAATTCCAAGGTTTAAATTTAAATTAAAACTTCCAACTTCTTTTATAAAGCCTCAATTCCTTTTAAAATTGTTGACCCACATCCAAAATTCAGAATTCTGTCTCCCAATTTATTTGATAATTTTTGGAAGTTATTTGGATTTCATTTGAATTTTTGTTTTGAATTTGCTTTGAATTGATTTCTCGTTAGATATTGACGATTCCGGAGAGTTTGAATTCGACGAATCACAGCAGGACTTCGATCAAGGCAAGTTACACCTTTGACCATGTTGAACCTAATATTTTAAATTATTTATATTGTTTTACTGTATATGCATGCGTATCTTTATTCAAATGTAATTCAAATTTGATTTGAATTTTAGATATACCCACGATCCTTTGTATATGGCCAATTTGAATCTTGAATTCATATACCTTGTCACCCTAGCTGAAAACTAGTTAGTACCATAGTATTGACTAGAAATTTTTATAGAAACGCTTAGCCTGGCTTAGTATAATTTTAGGTGGGATCGATCTTTCACATGAAATGAAGGACTTTGAAATTCAATATCTTGACTTCGGTGAGTCAAGGATGGTTTTACGGAAATTATTTAAAAATGAAAATAGAAAACATGTTTTGGACTTAGGCTAATGGTTAGGTGGTGGGTGCCAGTATGCCTCGTGTTTGGTGACACTGGTTGATTATCGTACGGGGTATGTGGTTGAGCCTAAATCAACTTAAGGACCGTTTACGTGAATTATTTTACGAAGTCACTTCACTACCACAAGTCCGGTATGGGACGGACTGCTAAGTAATTTGTGAAGTTCCAACTATAGTCTCGCCATAGGTGAATGTGAGCGGCGTAGGTGTGGGAAGTCTCACATGGCACGAGAGGGGCTCCAACTCGTGGATTCGAGTTGTGGTGAAACCTTAGTGGCGGCGTGATTATGTTGGCTATGAATCATCGAACGACCTTGTCATGAACTCTCCGCCGCACACCTAAGGCAATGTGTTGATCGCGTGGCTCAAGTGAGAGGAATGTCTTGTGGGTAAAGTTGTACACCTCTGCAGAGTAACAAACTATCTGGATAGCCGTGTCCACGGTCATGGACATCTTGAGTAGAGTCTTCACAGATTAGACTTGAATTTTCATAAAACTTGGTTTTGGCAAACAAGCGTTGGATTTGGTAATGGTCGGGTGGATTCCGTGGATAGGTTAGTGTGGGTTGGAGCCTACACTAACGATATTACTTGTTAAAAACAATGTTTCATATCTTGTATTTAATTTCAGCTTTTCATACTTACGTTATTGTATTTAAATTCAAGTATTGCTTTCCGCACACTACCCTATTAAGCTTCCTTTGAAATCCCTTATGCATGCATCAACTCATTATATTTCTGGTGTAACTTGCGTAAGCATTTACTTGCTTACCTTGGGAGTATACGTACTCACCTTGCTAAATCTGTTGCGGACTTGAGGGCGACTACGACGGTGAGGACTACTTGGAGTAGGATCGTCTTCTGATCATTCGCCTGGGAAATTTGGATGGGTCAGGCTGCCACCTTTACTTTATTTCCATTGTTTTGTTTACTTTGTTGGCCTGGTGCCTTATTGTAAGACTTGGCCTTAAGGCGTATTTTCGTTTAATAATATCTCGTGGTTATTTTTGCATGATATACATTCTTTGTTAAACTTGTGTGCACTAGCTTTTCTGGGATAGTGCGATTTACACAGAGGGGCTCGGAGTTGTTGTTCCGGGTCCCCACAGAAATGGTATCAGAGCAACAATGACTCTAAGACGTGACCTTAGCAAGAGACCAGCTTTAAGGATATATTTTAATAAGAAATGCGCTTTTAAATTATCTCTCCCTTTTCTCAAGTCTCTTTACCAAAACCGATTACTAACTCCTCTCCCCTTCCAAATTTTAGATGGAGCAACCCACCCGCGTCTCCCACGGAACCCTTGCCGGACTCTTCGCCGATGATCTGTACAACCTCATGCAAGAGCTCAACTTCCGCCCGTACCCTCTCTACCAGGGATACGTTGGCATGTATGGAGACGACGAACGCTGGAGGGTGGAAGTGAAGATCTTCAAGGATTTCGGAGCACACGGAGCCATTTACGTGTTCGACGCGCCCCTACCTCGGGCCACCTTCTTCGATGGAGTTCAGGATGCAGCCCGAGAGGCCATTCGCCAGCTGCGGAACATCTACGCTCGAGACTTGCTGCGCACCGACTTCCGCTACTTCCCCATGAAGACTCCCTTGTGGGCTGCCAGCGACTTCTCGTCTACAGAGTATGAGAGCAACCCCCGCCTCATACGACTAGTGGAGTACACCAAGTCCATGGATCACATGTACTAGACCACCCTGGACGAGCTGCACACCGCACAGCAGAAGCTCCGCGCACGCGAAGAGGAACTTGCCGAGCTCCGTGCAGAAGATGCAGGTTCCACTGATTCCGGACCTTTTCCGAGGAGACTCGAGCGCAGCGCTAGTGTGTAATCAACCCCGAGTCTTAGAACGCTATCCGTAAGCTGTAGACCTTTGTAAACAGCCACGAGACTATTATAATAAAATAAAAAGTTTTATTTGGCTCTTATCTGGGTTTTTCCTTGCTCTTGTGTGTTGCTTTGGTGGGATTGTTACTAGAACCTTTCCTTTAGTTCTCTCTCTAAATCTGAAAGTCTCAATAGATGGTGAACACAAGAAGAAACTCCAACATGGACAACGCCAACCCCGGAGCGCAAGGAGCCACCGGCTCGATTCCACCACCCGCCAATGAGGACCAGATTGGGCACAGTTGATGGCCAATCAAACCCAGTTGATCCAGCTCTTGGCTCAGACGATCAACAACCCTCAGGCTCATCATCAACCTGCCCAAATGCCTCCCAATCGTCTCTCTGAGTTCCTAAGGATCAAGCCACCCACCTTCGCGGCGATCTTTGAACCGATGGGCGCCGACGATCGCTCGGTCGATTGGCAAGAAGCTGGACATTCTGCAGTGCACTGATCGGGAGCGAGTCCTGTTTGTTTGCCATCAGCTGAATGGGCCCGCATCTCAATGGTGAGACACTTTCACCGCTTCGCACGCCAACCCGCAGACGGTGACGTGGATCGAGTTCGAGCAAAGCTTTCGCAAAGCTCATATCCCCACCGGCACCATGGCATTGAAGAAGAAGGAGTTCAGATCTCTGCGCCAAGGAAGTCGTACTGTCAATGAGTACGTACAGAAGTTTAACCAACTGGCCCGCTATGCGCCAGAGGATGTGGCTTCCGGCGAAGCCAAGCAAGAAAGGTTCATGGAGGGCACGAATGACAACATATCGGTACAAGCGATATCGGGTGACTATCTTGACTTCCACCAAATAGTCGAGTGAGGCCATCCGCCAGAGGGCAAGCACATGGAAATGGAGACCGGAAGAAAGGATGGCGGACGGAGGAACAACTCGAAGTCCTTTCAAGAATCGCAGACCCCCTCCTCACTCAAACAAGTTCGGACCCGTGGCAAGAACTTCAAGAACGATCCAGCGAGTTCAAGTCCTCAACCGACCGCCACCGTTTCGGGCCAACCGCCAGCGCTTCCCAAGCAACGCACCCGACAGAACGGTGGCGGACATAGAAGAGCGATCCGCCGTCGGCGGATTGACTGCTACTATCGCAAGGAACGGGGCACTTTGCCAAGGCGTGCCTAAGAAGATTCAAGCGGCGGCAACCGAGGAGCCTCCGGAAGTCGGACCTAGGGCGTGAAGCGCGCACCTTCATCAAAGGGCGAGTGAACCACGTGGCAGCGGAAGAGGCCCGTGCTGCACCGGATGTCGTCTTTGGTATGTTCCTTGTCAATTCGATTACAAAGATCGCTTCTTTTCGATTCGAGCATCGCATTCCTTTGTGTCAAAAACTTTTGTGGATAAGCATGGGTTGGGCGGGGTAACCCTTAGCAACCCTATGATAGTTCACTCCTGAGCGAAATGAGAGCGGGGACCTTGTGCCCCAAAGTAGAATTGCTCATAGATGGGACCCGATTCCTCGCCGATCTTTTGGTTTTGGAATCGCAAGGACTAGATGTCATTCTCGGGATGAACTGTTAGCCAAGAATCGAGTCGGATCGATTGTGCTACCAGATCCATCACCCTCACCAATGACCAAGGCATGGAAGTAATCTTCTCTCCCAGATTCCGAAGGCGGAAGAATGTGCCCTCTTCCACCTCCAAGTCTTGGAGGAAGTGCCGATCGTGCGGAATACCGGATGTTTTCAGAGGAACCGCCAGGATGCCACCGGATAGGAGATCGAATTTGTGATTGACCTAGTCCCAGGCACCGCCCCGATTTCCAAAAGACCATATCGAATGCCTGCTAATGA
This sequence comes from Melocanna baccifera, assembly GCA_036346265.1. Lineage (NCBI taxonomy): Eukaryota > Viridiplantae > Streptophyta > Magnoliopsida > Poales > Poaceae > Melocanna > Melocanna baccifera. The sequence goes on from CM070693.1 coordinate 32,261,323, forward strand.
GTTAGCGGAATTGAAGAATCAACTCAAGGAGTTAGAAGACAAAGGGTATATCCGACCCAGTTAAATGCGCCTTGGGGAGCACCCGTCTGTTCGTCAAGAAGAAGGATGAGAGTCCGAGGCTATGTGTGGACTCTGAGCACTCAATGGCGTCACCATCAAGAATAAATACCCCCTCCCGGGATCGATGACACATGCTCGATCAGTTGAAAGGAGCTGGTATCTTCTCCAAGATTGATCTGCGATCAGGATACCATCAGCTGAAGATTCGTGAAGAAGACATTCCTAAGACTACCTTCTCCACCAGATATGGGCATTATGAGTTCACGGTCATGTCATTTGGGTGACCAATGCACCACTTTACTTCATGAGCATGATGAGCAAGTGTTCATGAAATACTTGGACAAGTTCGTAGTAATCTTCATCGACGACATCCTCATCTACTCCAAGAATGAAGAAGAGCACGAGCAGCACCTCAGGATCACTCTGGAAAAGCTTAGAGAACATCAGCTTTTCGCCAAATTCAGTAAGTGTGAATTCTGGCTAAAAGAGGTTGCTTTCCTCGGACATATCGTAACAGCCGAAGGAATCGCTGTAGATCCTTCCAAGGTAGAAGCAGTAATGGAGTGGAAGCCACCAAAGTCCGTAATGAGTCGTCGAGCTTTCTTGGACTTGCGGGTTATTACCGTCGGTTCATAGCAGGATTCTCCGAGACAGCCAAGCCAATGACCCAATTGCTAAAAAAGGAAAAGAAGTTCGAATGGACGAAGGCTTGTGAGCAGAGTTTCCAAACCCTTAAGAGGAGGCTAGTCTCAGCACCCGTGCTCGTCTTGCCAGACGTGCATAAAGGCTTCGAGGTTTTTTGTGATGCCTCTCGCCTAGGCTTAGGCTGTGTTCTGATGCAAGAAGGCAAAGTGGTAGCCTATGCATCGCGTCAACTCAAGCCTCATGAGTGTAATAATCCCACTCATGACTTGGAGTTAGCCGCAGTAGTGCACGCCTTAAAAATCTGGCGCCACTATCTTATTGGTAACCGTTGTGAAGTATACACGGACCATAAGAGTTTGAAGTATATCTTCACCTGTGCAGAACTCAACTTTGAGGCGGCGAAGATGGTTGGAGTTGATAAAGGACTACGACATCGGTATACATTACCACCCCGAAGCGAATGTAGTAGCCGATGCCTTAGCAGAAGTCTTATGCAAACATGGTGATATCGGAAGAAGACCGGACCCGACTTCAAGAGGAGTCGCTGTCTAAGTCTAAACCCAGCGGGACCAAGCACCCTCACCACCTGGAAGTGCGACCGGCTTACGATCAAATTAAGGAAGCTCAGTTGTGGGCGAGGATATTCAAGAAATCAAGAAGAATATGAGGAGAGGCAAAGCGCCGAGATTCAATAAGATGAACATGGCGCGGTTTGGTTCGAGAACGCATCTGTGTGCCGAATAATCAGGAAATCAAAAACCTGATTCTGAAAGAGGCTCATGATACCCCATACTCAATCCACCCAGGTCGTACCAAGATGTACCAGGATCTGAGGGAAAGATATTGGTGGGTTAGTATGAAAAGGGAAATCGCAGAGTTCATTGAAGCCTGCGACACCTGTCAACGAGTCAAAGCTGAACATCAGAGGCCAGCGGGACTCTTGCAACCATTGCCGATTCCAGAATGGAAGTGGGAAGAAATCGGTATGGATTTCATAACCGGACTCCCAAGGACACAATCGGGTTATGATTCAATTTGGGTAATCATAGACAGATTGACTAAAGTGGCTCACTTCATACCAGTCAAGACCACTTATTCCGGAAGCAAGTTAGCTGAGCTGTACATGTCTCGAATTGTGTGCCTGTATGGTGTACCCAAGAAGATAGTGTTAGATCGAGGTAGTCAGTTTACTTCTCGATTTTGGCAAAGGCTGCACGAAGAGTTGGGTAGTAAGCTCAGTTTCAGTACCTCTTACCATCCCCAGACAGACGGTCAAACAGAAAGAGTTAATCAGATACTCGAGGATATGCTAAGGGCTTGTACGCTGGATTTGGGAGCAGCTTGGGACCGTTCAACGCCTATGCGGAATTCTCGTACAATAACGACTACCAAGCCGACTGCGGATGGCACCCTTCAAGCCTTGTATGGTCGAAAGTGCAGAACCCCTTGCTTTGGGATCGATAAGGTGAACCCGAAAACGGGACCAAACTGCTGCAAGGCGCGAGAAGATCAAGTGAAGAAGATCGGGGACAAACTAAAGATAGCCCAGTCTCGACAGAAGAGCTACGCGGATAACCACCGTCGAGACCTGACCTTCGAGGTCGGGGACTACGTCTATCTTAGGGTATCCCCACACAGAGGCGTGAAAAGGTTTCAAGTTAGAGGAAAGCTTGCACCACGATATGTGGGCCCTTTCAAGATTCTGGACCGAAGAGGTGCAGTCGCATATCAGTTAGACTTGCCGCCAAGCATGTCGAGGTGCACAATGTCTTTCATGTCTCACGATTAAAGAAGTGCCTCCGAGTACCCACAGAGCAAGCCGCTTTGAAACCTTGGACCTCGGGATGACCTCACCTATCGAGAGCAACCAATCAAGATTCTCGAGACGGCAGAACGTCAGACCAGAAGGAAGACCATCAGATTCTGCAAAGTTCAGTGGAGCAACCACACCGAGGACGAAGCCACCTGGGAGCGAGAAGAAGACTTAAAGACCAGCCATCCCCATCTCTTTTGCTAGCCAGTGCAAATCTCGAGGGCGAGATTTCCTTTAAGGGGGTAGGTTTGTAATATCCCAAAATTTTGTCCCTTTATTGAAATTTTAATCTGGAGTTTATTGGATTTTCTGGAATTATGTTAAAATCCTGATTTGAGAAAAATTATAAACTTTGATGTATAAAAGTCAAAAATAAATTTATTACATTCCTAAAAGCTAAAACAAATGTATTTCAGCTTCCTTAAGTCAAATATGAGATTATATTAATTTTTCTAGATTTTAGAAGGAATTAAAACCTTCCCTACAAAATCAAATTGTACCTTTGCAAATTATACTTGTTAAAATGAGTGGGACATATTTTTATTAAGTCTAGAATAGCTCCAGATAGTTCTCTGAATTTTTCTGGATTTTTCAAAATTTATTTGGTATTTTTCTGAGTTTTCTAAAGCTTAATAGCATTTCTGGAAAATCAAAAAGAAAGAAAATCCCAAAAATCCCTCCCGGCCGCCAGGTGTCAACCATCGGCGTCCCCTCCACCCGCCGGATTCCCCCTCAGCCGTCCGATCTAACTTAAACCCTCTCCCCGCCTTCCCTCTCTCCGCGTGCGACGCGTGTCGCGCATCGGACCGTCCACTCCCGCGCCGGATTTAATCATCGCCGCCCGCACCAACTTACCGCTTCACCGCTCCCCTCTCCGCTCCTGCCGCCACGTGGTATTATCCGAGCCGTCCCCTATTGCCGTACCTCATCTCGGCCGCCCCCTCCCACTTAAGCACCGACCGGCCCCGATCTAATCTTCGTTGTCGGATCAAATCTCAGCCGTCCCCCTTCACTTACCCCTTCGCATCGCGCCAGCGGCCCCGATCTCTCCCCCGTGCCACCCGTCAAGCATCCGACCGTCCCCCTCGCTCCTTCCTTTCTTTCTCTCTCGCTGACGTGCGGGCCCCACTCGTCAGTTCCGTCTCCCCCGCCCCTTTCCTTTCTTCCTCGCGCGATCTCCGCCCGCTGCCGCCATTGCTGCCGCAAACCGAAGCTTTTAAAGCTTCGGTTTCCTTCCGAATTGATGCCCCGCGCCAACGGCCGATCGCAATTGCACCTCCACCGCGTCCATTGCGGGCATAATCACGCATAATCGCAGCCGTTATCACCGTCGCAATAAACCTCCCCGCCCGTTGCACTCCGGCGAACTTCACGCAGCCGTTACCCTCCTCCCCAGCCTATAAAAGAGGTACCCCGAGGTCCCTCTACTCACACCGCCACCCCCCGAGCCTCCAGAGCGCTTAATCCAGCCCCGAGGGTCCCCCTGCGCCCGATTTCTCTCCGCCGGCTCCAGCTACTCCGGCGAGCGATTCCGGCCGGCTCAAGCCCCCTCGCCCCTTGCCGGCCTCCCGACCTTGCTGGTGCCCGGCGAACACGGCGACCACCTCCCGAGCACGTGCAACCGAGCTACTCCGCGCCGTGAAGGCTTCTCCGACCGCCGCCTCTCCGCCGATTTCCCTCTCCGATCATCCTCGGCCTCCGCACAAGGTACCGACGCACTCCCCGCGTTCTCCTCGTCATTTTGGTGCCCTCGGTCGGCGCCGCCGCTCACCAGAGCTCCGACGACCATCGGGCCTCGGCGCCGCCGCCGCCGGCGACGCCGTCGGCCGTCGGGCGAGTTGGCGGCGGCGTGGCAGCCGTGGCGGCGGACGGCGCCACGCCGCCGCCACCCGCACGCCCCCTCGCCACCTCGCGCGCGTGCCGCCACGTCGGCATAAAGCCGTGACGTGGCAGCCACGCGGCGACCACGCGGCAGCCCCGTGGCGCCACGTCAGCGCCACCCCGCTCCCCGCGCGCCCGCTTGCCACCTCACCCTTCCCTCGGGTCCATGGACTCGGTCCATGACACCCGGGCCCCACCTGTCAGCCTCTGCCCGAATATATTAATCCTAGGGCTGACGTCATAATCTATAATTTCCTTTAGAAAAATAATTCGTGCTGACGTCATAAATCCTTTTCGGTTTAAAAATAAATCCAGGAAATACCCTTTTTCTTTTATTTTGAATTCAAACTTTGGAAGGCTATAACTTTTGCATTTTAACTCCAAATTGACCCATTCAAATTTCTAAATTTTTCTAAAATCATGATCTATCCATTTCTGGAATAATTTTGAAATTTTGAAACTTATTTAAATTTGATTTGAATATATTTTGTAATTCCAAGGTTTAAATTTAAATTAAAACTTCCAACTTCTTTTAAAAGCCTCAATTCCTTTTAAAATTGTTGACCCACATCCAAAAATTCAGAATTCTGTCTCCCAATTTATTTGATAATTTTTGGAAGTTATTTGGATTTCATTTGAATTTTTGTTTTGAATTTGCTTTGAATTGATTTCTCGTTAGATATTGACGATTCCGGAGAGTTTGAATTCGACGAATCGCAGCAGGACTTCGATCAAGGCAAGTTACACCTTTGACCATGTTGAACCTAATATTTTAAATTATTTATATTGTTTTATCAGTATATGCATGCGTATCTTTATTCAAATGTAATTCAAATTTGATTTGAATTTTAGATATACCACGATCCTTTGTATATGGCCAATTTGAATCTTGAATTCATATACCTTGTCACCCTAGCTGAAAACTAGTTAGTACCATAGTATTGACTAGAAATTTTTATAGAAACGCTTAGCCTGGCTTAGTATAATTTTAGGTGGGATCGATCTTTCACATGAAATGAAAGACTTTGAAATTCAATATCTTGACTTCGTGAGTCAAGGATGGTTTTACTGAAATTATTTAAAAATGAAAATAGAAAACATGTTTTGGACTTAGGCTAATGGTTAGGTGGTGGGTGCCGGTATGCCTCGTGTTTGGTGACACTGTTGATTATCGTGTATGCGGGGTATGTGGTTGAGCCTAAATCAACTTAAGGACCGTTTACGTGAATTATTTTACGGTCACTTCAGACTACCACAAGTCCGGTATGGGACGGACTGGCTAAGTAATTTGTGAAGTTCCAACTATAGTCTCGCTATAGGCTGAATGTGAGCGCGCGTGAGTGTGGGAAGTCTCACATGGCACGAGAGGGGCCCCAACTCGTGGATTCGAGTTGTGGTGAAACCTTAGTGGCGGCGTGATTATGTTGGCTATGAATCATCGAACGACCTTGTCATGAACTCTCGCCGCACACCTAAGGCGGTGTGTTGATCGCGTGGCTCAAGTGAGAGGAATGTCTTGTGGGTAAAGTTGTACACCTCTGCGAGTAACAAACTATCGGATAGCCGTGTCCACGGTCATGAACATCTTGAGTAGAGTCTTCACAGATTAGACTTGAATTTTCATAAAACTTGGTTTTGGCAAACAAGCGTTGGATTTGGTATTGGTCCGGTGGATTCCGTGGATAGGTTAGTGTGGGTTGGAGCCTACACTAACGATATTACTTGTTAAAAACAATGTTTCATATACTGTATTTAATTTCAGCTTTTCATACTTACGTTATTGTATTTAAATTCAAGTATTGCTTTCCGCACACTACCCTATTAAGCTTCCTTTGAAATCCCTTAAGCATGCATCAACTCATTATATTTCTGGTGTAACTTGCGTAAGCATTTACTTGCTTACCTTGGGAGTATACGTACTCACCTTGCTAAATCTGTTGCGGACTTGAGGCGACTACGACGGTGAGGACTACTTGGTAGTAGGATCGTCTTCTGATCATTCGCTGTGTGGGGGTTTGGATGGGCTGTGCTGCCACCTTTACTTTATTTCCGCTGTTTTGTTTACTTTGTTGGCCTGGTGCCTTATTGTAAGACTTGGCCTTAAGGCCGTATTTTCGTTTAATAATATCTCGTGGTCATTTTTGCATGATATACATTACTGTTAAACCTGTGTGCACTAGCTTTTCCTGGGATAGTGCGATTTACACAGAGGGGCTCGGAGTTGTTGTTCCAGGTCCCCACACGATGAAGCGAGACGCTCACATACGGTTAGGAGTGAAGCCACCAGTCCAAAATTACCTCTCAGCACAAGACTACAGCAAGGAATCCGTAACTTAAGAAAACAAAAACACCGCTACAGCCCAAACCCGATAATACCCTCTCTGCTCAATGATCCTACGCTTAGCTGTCGAGACCCGAATATGCAAATTCGGACTCTCTGTGTAGACTGCACTAGTCCATGATCATGCTAGTGCACACAGTCAAACTAGATGTAATCACAACCATACACACGATAATAATAAAGGAAAAACTCAAATATCGATAAATCTTGAAGGTACGACCTTATGGCCAAGTTTACAATATCTCTAGCCGGAAGGGCTTAACAAAATAGCAGCGGAAAACCAAAATAAAGCGTAGTGGCCAATCGACAAGCCCACAGGTTATCGAGTGGAGAACGAAGCCTAATCCGTGAAGTCATCGTAGTACTCTCCTTCTGGAACCTCCTGCTGATAATACTCCTCGCCCTCAACTGAGCAACATAGGCATAAAGCCATGAGTATATTGGTACTCAGCAAGTCGTTTGCAACAAATGAATGCAATATAATATGCAAGGCAAAGGTTAATTTGCATAAAAGGCATTTCACAGTAAATATGATAAATAGTTTGAAAGCGAGATTTAAGTGAAAACAATGATAATAAATAATCAAAGGAATAAACGTGTACCACTTGTGAACACCGATTCACAAGTTAAACCAACAGTGAACTACATGTCCACCTCCAACATAAACCACCAAGTTTAAAGATAACACTAACCCTCGTGTGAAATCACCGAGCATTGTCCATGACCGAGGACGCGGCTATTCGAATAGTTTTACACTCTGCAGAGGTTGCACAACTGTACCCACACGATGTGATTAGCCTCGATCTCAGGAAATCACAACAAGGCCTTTACAATGCTCTACCTCAACCCAATCCTGCCAGCTAGGGTTTCGCATCACACCCCCCTTGCGCCACATGAAAATCAGCAACCATGTCCATCACAATGGCAGAATTGAATTGAAATATTACAAATTAATCAGCCAGGTCTATCCCATACTAGACATGTGGTTTGCATGATTAAGCTCAGATCAATGGCGCACAAAGTTAAGTCCTTAGCATTACCTGGGCGAGGCTACCACATCCCCCGAAGTGAACCTGCACTTCCCCCTTTACTGCACGATCATTCGCCCGAGTGCAAAACCAATTCTGTATACCCAGCCAATGACACACCAATGTCATAGCACAAATTTTAGTTAACGTGGCACTGACCACTGTTCCATAAGCCATTAAGTCAAATTAATGATTTAAATGTGATGATGAATCCAATCGTAAATATAAGTAAGGCTAAGCAACTATATTGTACAACCCATGTGACAATTAATCTAGCATCACTAGTATGTTTCCCAACCTATGGTGACAAAAGTATCATGGTGTTCCAAATTATCAAGGAGGGATAAACAACATAGGACAATAACTACCAGTTGCAAGATTTGAATAAAAGTAGCGATACAATGTAGCTTGAAACAAAATAATTAAGTAATAGATTGCCAAAAATTGGGTTCAACATGATCAAAGGACACGACTTGCCTTGGTTATACTCAGCGAGGTACTCCTGGTCTTCGGGCGTAGAACCTGCTCCTCCGGAATCCGAATCTAACGAGAGAGAAAACGACCAAAATAAAAGAAACACATAAAATGATAAGCAAATGAACTCCAAAAATCATGAAACCAGAACCAAAAGCTAGAGCTCAATTTTAGATGAATTTAGAAAAAAGAACGGGGTCAATCGGAGCTAGGACGGAGGAGAACGGGCTCTCGGAAAATAAATCCAAAATTTAATCCTGGAAAATTCGAAAATCGCACTGTGCTGTGAACCAGGCGCACGGTAGACCAAACCCACAGTGGACTCGGTCCACGAAACAGTGCGCGCGGGAGAGGGGGCGCTGACGTGGCACGGCTCGGCTGACTGGTAGCTGCTAATGCTGCCACGTGGCTAGGGCTGACGTGGCTGCCACGTGGCTCGGGGGGCGGGGGTTGGCTGACGTGGCTGCCACGTGTCATGCCACGTGGCCCTAGGGCTGACGTGGCGTGCCATATGGGTAGGGCTGACGCGGCGCGGTCCAGGCGCGGGCGGCGGCGGTTTGATCCAACGGCGGGGATCGCGACGCGCAGCATGATCTGGGCCGCTCGCCTAGATCCGGATCGGCGGCGAGGATTGCGCGGCCGGGAGGCGGGGTGGCGCGGGGTGGTGGCCGATTGCCGAGCGTGGGTAGCGCGCGCGCGCGCGTCGCGCGCGCGCGCGCGCGCTGGGTGCGCAGGTGGGCGACGCGCGACCGAGGCGAGGCGCGGCGGACGGAGCGGCGACGCGAGGGCGGCGGGCTCACCGACGGCGGGGACGACGACGAGGGTGGGGCTCCGGCGACGGGACGGCTCCGGCGACGTCGCAGACGGCGGCGGGGCGGCACGGACGGAGGCGGAGTGGCTCCGGCGACGGCGTGGGTGCGAGGTCTGGCGAGGAGCGGCGGTGGCGAGTTCGGGCGACGTGCACACAAACCGAGGGGCGAGGGGTGTTAAAAACAAGCGAACCGAGGGAGTTCGATTCGGAGACGGCCACAGGCGTAGAACGGTTCGGTTTGGATGGCTCGGATGCAGCCACGGGGCGCGATCCGAAGGCATTGAGCGGGCGGGGGCGTGCGTTGCTGGTGCTGCCGCGTGGCGCATCCAACGGCGCGGCGCGACGCGCGGGCGACGGCGATTAGGGTTAGGGTTTGCGGGCGCGACTTGGCAGATGCGCGACGCGTGTCGTGGGCGGGGATCGGACGGCGGAGGAGCGAGCGAGGCGCAGGCGCGAGTGCGGGCGCGGCGCGAGCTGGTGCCGCCGTGTGGCTTGCGCGGATGCACGACGCGAGGGTGTGGGGCGGAATCGGGCGGCGGAGGAGCGAGGTGGGCGGGAGAAGGTACGGCGGCGGCGGGGTGCGGTGGATGGCTGACGCGTGGCGGCGGCGGGATCGGGTGGCGGGGAGGTTTTTCCTTTTCTTTTTCTCTTCCAGAAATTCAAAAAAACTTTCCAGAGCTGTATAAATTCCTTGAGACCTGAAGAATCCAAATAAAATATTTTTAACTTATGTTAATATTTATTTTAATCATATTAAATCTTTTAAAATTCTAAAAATTCATTTGAAGCTTGAATTAATTTCAGAAAATTCCAGAAAATTTATTTTTAAATTCTTGGCTTTAAAAATAGCAAAAAAATAGGATGTTACATCAGCCCATTGCAGCAGTGCTGCTTGTTTTTTATTGTATCTTTAAAAGTACTAGGCTATTCACAGCAAAAGAGATATTTTTTAAAACTACAGTGAAATACCTAAAATTTTCAAGTAGACAATTTATTTTTATCTTGCTGCTAAAAGGGTGTAAATTATCGCACAATACAGAGGACAGACTCTGTTTTGGCAATCTAACAAGTAATGTTCTAACAACCCCAACTTCTGTATAATGCTCTAAAATTCATGATCTTTTTACTATAGTTATATTACAATATTTCCTACAACTTTCGTTATTGTGGCAAAAATTATAAAAATAATCTACCCCTCTGAAACTACACCCGAACAACAATCTGTTTCAGACTACCCCTCTGCTACACAGCGAAGTTCTCGACTCTGTTGTGCCCAAACCCGTGGCCAAAAAATCTAAACAAATTACAGAAGCTAGGTTTCATTGTCCTCTACACATTTTATGTTGTCCAAATCTGCAAAAAAATTCGTTTTGATACTCTAATCTATACAAACAGCCGTGCTGCGCGAATCAGTCTATGCGCAGACAGCAGAAAACCCTAATCGGTTAATTCCTCCATTAGAACCCTACTAATCCCATACCAAGAAACCTAATTACACCTTAAATAGGGAGAATTAAGGTGGAGAAAATTACCTAGGTGATCCCTCAAGATTACCCCTCTTCTTTCTTCTTCTTCCTCTTTACTTCTCTCCTTCTCCCTTCTCCTCCTCCCTTCTCTTCCCTTCTTCCTTTCTTTTCAGCCATGACAGTGATGGAGAGAGAGAGAGGGCAGGGAGGGACATCCAAGAGGGGGTGGGGGCAGTCAAGGGGGTGGGAGGGGGCTTGGCTAGGGTTTAGGGGAAGAAAAGGGGGTGGCTTGGGCCCCTTTTGGGCTGGCTGGCCCAAAGTGGCTAACCCACCGCTCTAGGTAGCAAAAAACTTGATTTTTAATTAATTAATTTATTTCTTTCACTTTAGATAATTCTATAATTTTATTCCCGCCTCCTGCGATCTACCGAAAAATTGAGAAACTCCGTGATTCCGATAAATACTCCTAGGGACGCATTACAATTCAGTTAGGTCGTACCCATATAGACTTGTGGTTGTACGGTAGTGCTTTGTTTGGACAATCACAAGTGTCGGCCCTTAATTGACTAGGGTGGAACATTCATAATACATGTTCTTATGCTAAATCCGCACCAATCCAATCTTACCATCCGCCCAAGTGAAAATGCATTTTTCATAATTTTATTTTATAAACCAATGGCAACACTGAGATAAGAAAAGCCTAGGGTGACAAAGGTACATATTAGTCAACGTCCAAGGAGGGTATAACAATTATTGGATTAACTAACATCCTTATGACAAAAGTTATCATTTTATGTAACATAGTAATGCATTTAAATTTAATATAATAAAATGATTTTAATAAATATAGGTACAAGATGATCAAAGGAGACTTGCCTTCTTGCATGCTATCTGGACCTTCGGGCTGCTGCTTGGAAAAGTCTTTAGCGACGTCGGGTTTTACGCACGAAACAACAAAATAAATAAATAAATAAATAAATAAATAAATATAAATAAAATCACAAAAATAAAAAATTTATACTAGAAGGAAGATTTTGAATTTATATGAATTTAGGAAAAAGAATCAACAGATTCGGAGTTTGTATGAGGGAGAACGAGCGATTGAAAAATTGGCGGATCAGAAAATTCTGGAAAAAGAAAAATCAGGAATATTCCGAAAGAATATTTCTGCACATGAACAATAAATAGTGAGCAACTCTTCCACTGTTTTTGCCGTGGCGCCGCTTAGAAAAGACACGGAAGATGAAACTAACTAGCAAAATGGGTTGCTAAAGACCCGTGGAATACATAGAAAGTGACGGCACGTCGAACGGAGCACGGTGACGACATGGATGGCGACAACGATATAGGGTTGGAGAGAGGAATAATTTTTGGGTATAGAACATAGAGAGGTATGGTGAGCATGGCCTAGAACGCAGTGAGACAAAGCTAGAAAAATTATCGGGAAAGCCTAAAACTCACTGGAGGCGACGCAATCGTCGTTTAACGACGATGGTACCGAAAAACAAAAAACTCAATATCTTGGTGCTCGGTGGAGCGAATCCAAAACCGTCTGAAAGGTAGTCACGTGGGATGGTTTGGCACGTTTTGATGTGAATGGATTGTTGAAAGTATCACTGGATAGATAGGAACACGAAGTGCCATTTGCGGCCATGGCTAGGTGTCGAAGGTAAACATTTGGAGAAGGTTTTTGGAGAAACGGAGGGAAGCATGGTGTAAAACGCGTCAAAACAAACTCAACGGTGCAGATGGCTCAGCCAACGGATTAGCGAAATGTGGTGGAGAACTCTTTAGGTAGCCGACGGGCTGACATCGGTGTTCCAAGCAAACGGAGAGGACATAGAGGGTGAGGTCTGTGGCGAAATGAAGAGGAGAATGTAGGGAACATGATTCTCACCTTGGTCATGGTCGAACACGCATGGTCGGCCAGTGGCGACGCAAGAAACGATGACGCAATTTGGCCCACGGTGGCGACAATGCTCCAGTGAAGTTCCGACGAAGGCGTGGAGAGCACCACGTAGAACGTGTCAACACAAAGCCGATGATGTGGTCAAAAGTGATGGGGCTCCACTGGACGAGGTGCAATAAGCCACAGAACGGCGTTTGGACGGAGAAACAAAAGCTCTAATTGTGGCCAAGAGAAGAAGAGTGGGGACTTAAGATTTTCAGCGATAAGTGAGGATGACGAGGGGCTCACGGTGCTCCCTTTTATTGGGGCTGAGGAGGTACGAGGAGGGAGATCAAGCAACCATGTTAATTCAAGACATGGGTTAATTCTCACGTAAATACACATAAATGAGAGAGAAAACGGCCGGGAATGGAAGAGCCATGTCGAGATGAAGTGAATGCACTTAATTTCACGAAAAACAATTGAGGCATTCATGAGTTTTGGAAGTTTGAAGAAAGCTTTAAAAATACGCTAATGGCGGCTCTGCTCTTGTGCACGAAACGTTACTAGATGGAGGTAGAAAAAAGAGAGGAGAGAGAAAAGAGATAAAAGAAAAAAATAAAAATAAAATTTAGAAAAATTTCAAGAAAATTCCACGAAAATCCTTGGAACATGAAAAGATTAAATAAAATAATTTTAAATTTAATTGAACTTTATTTCAATTTAAAAAAATATTTTTCTTTTTCTAGCCTTAAATTAATACAATAAATTACAAATAAAACCTAAAAATTGTAAAGAAGATCATAGAGGTTTCTAAAACTATTTTGGGCTTAGAAAAATATTTTCAACTAAAAATTTAGATATTTTTCTATATAAAATATTTTTTAAAGAAAGGATCTTTTTAGAAAACAAAATTTGGGATGTTACAAACATACCCCATTAGAAAGAATCTCGCCCTCGAGATTCAGATGAACTGGGAAAAAGGCTAGGGAGCTCTACTCTTAGATCTTCCTCGCGCTCCCAAGTTACTTCTAATTCTGAACCAAACTGGAATTAGGTTGGTATCGAATAAACAAGAAGCTTACCAAGCTTGGTCACTGCCTCCGAAGCATCGTTCACGGTGATGTGGTTAACTCGTCCTCTCTCTTACGATTATAGGATCCTCAGAGTTTTTCCTGGGGTCTGAGATACTCCTTGTCCTTGCTCTCTAGCTGGAGCTCTCTCTTTTGTGATCCCCAAATTGAAAGGTATTGGAGTGATAGCTTGAGGCTTTTGTGGGTACTTGCTAGCATAATGCCACATCTCATGACACCGGAAACATAGCACTCCTTCTGCTGATGTGTTCCTTTTCTGAGGTTGAACTTCGGTATAGAGGTGGGGTTCTTGCATCACTGAATGGGGTGCTGATCCTGGAGTTCTTAATACATCTGCTACTGTTGGAGCTTTGTTGAACAGGGGTGGATTAATTCGGGGTCTTGAACTGCTTGCATTATACTATGTCTGAAAAACCATCTTTCTCTTACGAGATTCCTGGAGTTGATATTGAGCATCTTCTTTAACAAGAGCTTTGTTGACCATGTGCTGGAACGTCGGGAAGTCATTTGACACCAATTGCACTTTGAGGTTGGGGTCCAGTCCTTCCATGAAGCACCAAATCTTGGTTGCATCTGTTGTAACATTTTCTAGTGCATACCTTGATAGCTGAGTGAACCTATTCAAATACTCTAAAAAACTAAGGTTTCCCTGCTACAACTTGCGAAACTCCCTCTTCTTCATCTCCAATATTCCCATAGGAATGTGCGCAGTATGAAAAGCTTCCATAAATTCAGCCCATGTGATGGTCTGCACATCTGGTGAGCAGAACAGTAGTATTCCCACCAATTAGCAGAAATTCCTTTTAGTTGATGGGTGGCGTACAACACTTTCTCATGGTCATTGCAATGAGGCAAAATTAGTTTCTTCTCCACATCCTTGAGCCAATCATCCACCTCTAACGGGTCAACAGAACTAGCGAAGGATGGTGGTCTAGTCCGCATAAACTCTCCTAGCTTAGACTGCGGTGCTCAAATAGGTGTTGGCTGAACCTGGTTGACTTGGTTCTGAGCAAGGGCTTGAAGAAGTTGCGGTGGAATAGTGTAACAGCCCAGCTGTTTATTTTAAAATTAGAAAAAAAATTCATTAAACAATATTTACTTCAAATTAAAGTAAAACCTTTACTTTGGTTACCTAAATTTTAAAATTTTAATTGCCTGATTTTCTGCTTTTAAAAGGATTTTTATTGTGAAAAGTAATATATCTTTAAATAAAGGATATTTTGAATTTCTGTATAAAAATGAATTCAAAACCTATTTGAACTCAATTGGCTTTTAGTTGGGCCTTCTGTGTTTCTGGTGGATTTAAAAATTTAATTTCAAAAGTTAAATTCTATCTCATTGTGAAAGCTAAATCCCAAAAATCTTTTTGTATAAAATGATTACTGGAAGTTTATTGCATTTTCCTGGATTTTATTCCAAGTCTGGTTGTGAAAAATTAAATTATTTCACTTTATAAAAGCCAAAATAAAAGTATTTCATTTTATAAAGGTCAAAATAGATGCATTTCATTTTCCTAAAGTCAAATATGTAAATATAATAATTTTCAAGAATTTATAAAGATTTAAAACTCTCCTTTTAAAGTCAAATTGTGTTTTTTCAAAAATATAAATATCAAAATGGGTTGAAAATATTTTTATTAAGTCAAAAATTATTTCAGATGATTCTCTGAATTTTTCTGGAATTTTTAAAATTTATTTGGTATTTTTCTGAGTATTTTAAAGCCTCCTTAGTATTACTGAAAATCCAAAAAGAAGTTTTAATCCCAAAACTCCTCGGTGCTGACACGTGGCCGCTCCGGATTTAATCCCTCTGCCGCCGCCTCAATCGCCGCCGTCCGCTCCCCCACCCGCCTTCCCCTCCCCTCGGCCTGACACGTGTCGCGTATCGAGCCACTCCCACGTCGCCGGTTTTGATCTTAACCGCCCACGCCTACTTACCCCTTCGCCCCCTCGGTGGACGGCTCAGATTAAATTCGTCTTCGCCCGATCGATCACGGCCGCTACCAGTCACTTACCGCTTCACCGCCCCCACCTCCCCACGGGTTGACACGTGTTTAAATCAAAGCCGCCCGCTATTGCCAGATCGAATCCCTGCCACATATCGCCACTTAACCCTTCATCCGAATCCCCAACGGCTCAGATTAGGTCTCATTTGCCGGATGAAATCTGGGCCGCACCTCTTCACTTACCCCTTCGCTTAGCATCCAACGGCTCCATTCCCTCTCGAGCGCCACGCGTCGGAAATCCCGCCGCGGCTCTCGCCCCTTCCCATTTCTTTCTCCCGCTGACTGGTGGGCCCCTTCAGTCAGATCCTTTGTCCCCGCTCCCTTCCTTCTTCCCCGCGCGATCTCCGCTGCCGCTGCCACCATTAAAACCCGCAACCGAAAAATTAAACCTTCTGTTTCTTCCGCCCTCTCCGCCCGTGCAATTGCGCATTAAGTCCCTCCTTCACTACCGCACCCGAGCCGCCCGTTACCCCCTCCTTTGCCTCGCAATTAAGCCATTTGGTGCTCGGGGCCAATTCAAGTCCGGCGAGGAATTACGCGCCCGTTACTACTCCATTCCCCTATATAAACCCTCCTGGACGACCTCCGCAACACACTGCCTCCTTCCCCTCACTCCATCTCCCCTTCCCTCTCCCGAGAAGCTAGCGCACCGTGCAACTTCGGGTTTTTCCGCGGCCAAGAACTCCGACGAGGGATTTCCGAGGCTACAACCACCCCCGAAGCTTCCCCTCTCCACCTCAAGGTTCCTCGGGCCCTCGCAAAGCATGGAGACCCCTCGGCCACCGTCGTAAGCCACCAGAGGACCCCTGCCGCCAACAACCTCTCTCCACCGCCGCTCCTCACCGCCGCCGGCTCTCTCCGATCGCCCTCAAGTCCTTCCGAAGGTACCGCTGGCCTCCCCGCGATCCCCTCTAGCTTTTGGTGTCACCGGCCGGCGCCGCCGTCCGCCGGAGCACTGGCAGCCATCGGGCTCTGTGCGCCGCCGCCGACCACCTCAGCCGCGTCAGCACCACCGCGCACTTGGCGCCTAGGTGGCAGCCAGTGGCAGCTGCGTGCGCGCCTCACCTCGGCCACGCGGGCACCCAGGCGCCACGTCACGCGGGCCGGCCACACCAGTGCAGTGCCGTGACGTGGCAGCCACAAGGCAGCCATGTGGTGCCAAGTGGCAGCCACGTCACATGCCACGTCGACGCCCGTCGCCACGTTAGCAATTATTTTATTTAATTAAATCTGAAATCATGGATGACGTCATAATTACTATTTTTCTTTAGAAAATCAATTCAGTTAAATGGTCTGCTGACGTCATAAATGTTTTCGTTTTAAAAATAATTCCAGAAATTGGGCATTTTCTTTTTATTTGTATTAAAACTTTGAAAGGCTATAACTTTTTTGTTTTAACTCCGATTGGACCCATTCAAATTTCTAACTTTTTCTAAAATCATGAACTATCCATTTCTGCCATCCTTTTGAATATTTGAAGATTATTTGGTAATCCCAAGATTTAAATTCTAAATTCTAATTTCTATTTCACATCCAAATTTCAAATTTAAATCTTGCAAAAAAAAATCAAAAGCTCCATAAAAAAATATTTGCTCTATTTTTGAATCCCAAAATATTCTCCTAGCATTTCTCTTTTTCAAAGTAAAATAAAAAGAATTAAGAAGACTTCCCAGGCCAAAACCTTCTTTTGTTTAAATACCCTCAGCTAATAGTTTTCACCTCATCCAGTGCCATAGATATTTTCCTTTACAGGTGTTTGGCTATTCCCTTTTATCCTAATATTTATTCTTCCCTCCTTTGTTGTTCATCTGCACGCATCCGACCAGCAAACAGCCTGTTTTTCAGCTAAAGCCCCTGTGAGCAATGTATGCATGCAAGAAAAATCAATTCCCTTTTTTTCAAATTAATTTGCATGCAGCAATAACACCTTTAGTCATTGCCAAGCATCAATTCCTTTCAGTTTTTATCCATGAAAATTTCAGTTTCTTGCATGCAAAGTTGAAACCAACATTTCATTTAATTCGGCCATTATTTCGGCATTCAATTCCGGCCATTCCCTTGCTCCTCTCCACCTATAAATTGAACCCCAGCCTCCTCACCTCATTCCCCACTTGTTGTGCATTCTAGAAAACCAGAAACACAGTTAGGAAGAAGATTTGGAAGACTATTCCTTCGGTTGGCTTGTTCCAACACTTTTCTTTCCAACCGATCTTCCGACGACTCGTTCTCCGTTGTCCGAACTCCGAATCTGGTGATTCAAATTCCTAAATTCATCTAAATTCATATTATATCTCCCAGTATTTATTTTATAACTTTTAGATTTTATTTGGATTTTATTTGAGTTTAGTTTGTTCTGGCTTTTCGCGTGTAGACTACGACTATTCCGAAGAGTATAACTTCGATGAACCGCTGCAAACTTCGAAGCAAGGCAAGTTACACCTTTAACCATATTGACCCTACTATTTCAAATTTAATTATATTGTTTTACTGTATATGCATGCGTACTTTATTCAAACGTAATTCAAATTCGATTTAAAACATAGTTACACCCATGATCCTTTGACTATAGCCAATTTGAATCTCGAATCCATACACTTGTCACCCTAGCTGAAAACTAGTTGGTACTATAGTATTGACTAGAAATCTTTATAGAATTGCTTAGTCTGGCTTAGTATAATTTTAGGTGGGATCAAATCTTTCACATGAAAATGACAGTTCCTTTTATTGAAATCTTGACTTCGGTGAGTCAAGGTTGGTTTATGAAAATTGTTTAAAAATGAAAATAGAAACTTATGATTTGGACGTAGGCTATTGGTTAGGTGGTGGGTGCCGGCATGCCTCGTGTTTGGTGACACCTGGTTGATTGTCGTGCACAAGGGGTATGTGGTTGAGCCTAAGTCAAATTAAGGACCGGTCTGTGAGCTACTGTTGCAAAGCCACATCGTACTATCACAAGTCCGGTATGGGACGGACCTAGCTAAGTAATTTGTGAAGTTCCAAATACAGTTTCGCTATAGACTGAATGTGAGCGTGGCGTAGGCCGCGAGAAGTCTCACATGGCTCAAGAGGGGACTCCAACTCGTTGATTCGAGTTGTGGTGAAACCTTAGTGGCGGCGTGACTGTTTTGGCTATGGATCATTGTAACGGCCTTGTCATGATCTCCTGGCCGCACACCAAAGGAAGTGTGTTAACCTAGTGGCAATATGGGATGATCGTGTCTTGTAGGTAAAGCTGTACAACCTCTGTAGAGTGTATAATCTATCCTGGATAGCCGTGCCCACGGTCACAGGCAAGCTGGGTAAAGTTTTTCATGGATTAGACTTTGGTTTTTAAAATAGTTTCTGAAAAAGGCTTATGGATGGATGGATGGAATCCATGACCAGGTGGGATACCTGTGAATAAGTTGGTGTTTGGTCGGAGCCTACACTAACAAAATGAATCCATAAGAGATTTTGAAAAGCATATGGATAGATGAAATCCATGTGAAACATTTTGAAAAGATAGACCAGGTGGGATACCTGTAACTAGGTTAGTGTTTGGTCGGAGCCTGCACTAACGATATTACTTTGATAAATTATCATTCTATCTACTGTATAAAATTCAGCTTTTGTACTTATGTTATTGTATTTAAATTCAGTACTGCTTTTCACGCAAGTAAACTTATTAAGCCTCCTTTGTTATCCCTATGCATGCATTCACTCTGTTAAAACTCCTGGTGTAACTTGCGTAAGTACTTTATGTGCTTACCTTGGGAGTACTTTATGTGCTCACCTTGCTAAAATCTGTTGCCAGAGGATGACGTCAAGAACTTCGGTGAGGATGGTGACGACTAGGCCGTGTCTTACGCTTATTCGCTTTGTGGCGGGCGGGATGGGTCTTTGCTTCATTAGTTTTCTTCCGCTGTTTATATTTATTTTTGGTTTGTGAACCATTGATGTAACCTTTGGCCATCATGCCCATATGTAGTTAATGAATAAATATCATTGTGCATGATATGAATCTTTGTTATCCACTGTGTGCACTAGTTTGATCCTGGACTAGTGCGATTTACACAGAGAGACTTGGAGTTGTTGCTCCGGGTCCCGACAAATAGCCATCATTTGCTCCTAGTTGGGGGCTTGAGTTGGAGGTGGTGGGATTGGAGCATAGCTTCTTGGCTGGGCATTGGTGCCACGGTTGTTGCCAGCGTTGTTTCTTGTGTTCGCCATCTGAAGCAGTAACCAGCGTTGACGAAAGGTAAGAGGGAAGTAGCATAGATAGGAGGTCGGGGACAACTAAACAACATCCCAAACAAACACACAAGAGAGAAGCAAACTCCAACCAGGAGAAGCTTAGCTCGAAAACAAAAATAGTTTTTAAAGATGGCTGTACTACAAGTACACAAAGGCTTGGTACAGTCCATCTAGCATACCAACAAGCAATATACATAAGCATTCAAAAATTGTAGGGCTTTACTTGGGTACTATGAACTAAAGAACTACTTCTCATTTCTTCATGACGACACGGTTCTCCGGGTGCTTCTTAGACATGATCTCTCTGAGCCATCTATAGAAATTACAAAGGAAAGTGGATCCAATTACCATTCTTAAAAGTGAGTAAACAGATAGATAAGACAGAATACCCTAACGAAGGTAAGGATAGAAAGAAGAGAAAAGATGAGAATAGCACATTATTAAAATTTTATTTTTATAAAATAAATTTTGAAGCTTTTCTAATAATGGCCATTCTAACTAGGTTACGCCCTACAGTCAAATTGGCTCTGATACCATCTCTGTCGGTACCGGATTTTTGAATTCGAACCCTCTGTGTATTACCGCACTAGTCCAAGATCAAAACTAGTGCACACAGTTAAATAGTGATGATTACATAACCAACAACATTTTATTATAATAATAGAGAGTACAATCCTTATGGCCACTTTATTACAACTGAGGTTACAACACCTCTCAAACAAAAACACAACAGAAGCAGAAATAAACTTTAACAAAGGCCCATCAATACGCCACAAGCAATTGACTAGCGAAGCGTAACCTAATACTCCCGAAAGCCTTCATCGAATCCATCCACGAAGTAGTTGTAATCGCCTTCTTGGGCTTCATAATCCTCTAAGAGTTATTTTTGAGTGTAGCATGTGAGTACATAAAGTACTCCGCAAGTCTTGAAAAAAATGCAGTAGATGCAGGGCTTAACAAAGAAAGGTTAATATGGTTCTTTTGCACAAAGCGATATTTTATTTCAAATACCATTATATATTTTTGAAAGCATCAATATATCAAAGTAATTGCAATAACAGAATCTAGATAAATTTTCTAGTGAAGGTTCTAACCGCCAAGGTTCAAGAATTCAGGTTCCATCCACCCTCACTGGCTCCATCCGCCATGACACACTCCCGAGAGTTCCATCCACTCCCAAGTTCCCAAAATCTTTACATTGAAACCAAAAACCGAAGATCTACCATGTG
Organism: Melocanna baccifera; assembly: GCA_036346265.1. Classification (NCBI taxonomy): domain Eukaryota; kingdom Viridiplantae; phylum Streptophyta; class Magnoliopsida; order Poales; family Poaceae; genus Melocanna; species Melocanna baccifera. Next base: position 32,282,291 of record CM070693.1, read on the forward strand.
AAAGCGCACCTTGCCTGTCATTAACCGTGGACACGGCTATTCGAATAGTTTTACACTCTGCAGAGGTTGTACAAGTTTATCCACAATAGATAGGTTATCTTAATAGCCAACATGCTTCCTTAGGCAAGAGACCTAGATAATTTATCACAAAGCCTTTACCTCACTCCAGTCTAGCTAGACACCAGCCACTGAGATTTCACCGTTGAAGGGTTAACCTCTTGCGCCGTATGAGTACAGCAAATCCCTGTGCCTAACTGTGAGTAAACCAGTATACCTTGGCACTCACTTACCACTGGTAATATCTGAACTAAACCTTCACAAGTTATTCATCTAGGTCATACCCATATAGACTTGTGGTTGTACGGTAGTACTCAGTTTGGATAATCACAAGCGTTAGTCCTTAATTGACTAGGGTGGAACATTCACAATACAAGTTCTTGTGCTAAATCCGCACAAATCCAATCTTACCATCCGTCCAAGTCAAAATTCATTTTTTTCATAATTTTATTTTATTTTATAAACTAATGGCAACACCTATTGCCAAACACTTGGTAAAAATAATTATTTAGAAATTTGATAATAATATTCCCACCCATAAGGTTTTAGTGACCGACTAGCTTATCTAAGCAATTACTACCGTTTTAAAATTAACAAATAGCATAATATTCTCAATACTGAGACAAGAAAAAGGCTAGGGTGACAAAGGTACATAGCAGTCAACGACAAAGGAGGGTATAACAATTATTGGATTAACTAACATCCTTACGACAAAAGTTATCATTTTATGTAATATAGCAATGCATTTAAAATTAGCATAATAAAATGATTTTAGTAAACATAGGTACAAGATGATCAAAGGAGACTTGCCTTCTTGTACGCTATCTGGACCTTCGGGCTGCTGTTCGGAAAAGTCTTCGACGATGTCGGGTTTTACGCGCGAAACAACAAAATAAATAAATAAAATCACAAAAATACAAAATTTATACTGGAAGGAAGATTTTGAATTTAGATGAATTTAGGAAAAAGAATCAACGGATTCTGAGTTCGTATGAGGCAGAACGAGCGATTGAAAAATTGGCAGATCAGAAAATTCTGAAAAAAGAAAAATCAGGAATATTTCGAAAGAATATTCCTACACATGAACAATAAACAGTGAGCAACTCTTTCACTATTTTGGCCGTGGCGCCGCTGAGAAAAGACACGGGAGATGAAGCCAACTAGCAAAATGGGTTGCTAAAGACCCGAGAAACACATAGAAAGTAACGGCACGTCGAACGGAGCATGGTGACGACGCGGACGACGATAATGACATTGGGTTGGAGAGATGAATAACTTTCGGGCATAGAACATAGAGAGGTAGGGTGAGCACGGCCTAGAACGCGGTGAGACAAAGTTAAAAAAATTATCGGCAAACCCGAAAATTCACTTGAAGCGACGCAATCGTCGTTTAAACGACGACAGTACCGAAAAATGAAAAATTCAATATCTTGGTGCTCGGTGAAGCGAATACAAAACCGTCTGAAAGGTAGTCACCTGTGATAGTTTGGCATGTTTTGACATGAACGGATTATTGAAAGCCTCACCAGATAGATGGGAATGTGAAGTGCCATTTACGGCCATGGCTAGGTGTTGAAGGTAAAAATTTGAGAAAGATTTTTGGAGAAACAGAGAGAAGGATAGTGTAGTCACCCGGATAGTTTGGCACGTTTTGACGTGAATTGATTATTGAAAGCATCATCAGATAGATGGGAACGTGAAGTGTCATTTGCGGACATGGCTAGGTGTCGAAGGTCAAAATTTGGGGAAGGTTTTTGGACAAATAGAGAGAAGTATGGTGTAGAACGCATTGAGACAAACTCAACGGTGCAAACAGCTTGGCCAACGGATTAGCGTAACGTGGTGGAGAAGTCTTTAGGAAGCTGACGGGCTGACATCGGCGTTCCGGGCAAATGGAGAGGACATAGAGGTGAGGTCTGTGGCGAAACAAAGAGGAGAGTGTGGGGAACATGATGCTCACCTTGGTCGTGGGTCAGACACGCACGGTCAGCCGGTGGCGACGCAAGAAACAACGACGCAATTTGGCCCAAGGTGGCGACAATGCTCTGACGAAGTTCCGACGAAGGCGAGGGGAGCACCACGTAGAACGTGTCGAGACAAAGCCGATGATGTAGTCAAAAGTGGCGGGGTTCCACTGGATGAGGCGCAATAAGCCACGGAATGACATTTGGATGGAGAAAACAAAAACTCCGATTACGGCCAAGAGAAGAGGAGTGCGGACTTGAGATTTTCGGTGATGAGTGATGATGACGAGTGGCTCACGGTGCTCCCTTGTATAGGGGCTGAGGAGGTCCGAGGAGGGAGATCAAGCAACCATGTCAATTCAAGACACGGATTAATTCTCGCGTAAATACACATAAATGAGAAAGAAAATGACTGGGAATGGAAGAGCCATGATGAGAGAAAGTGAATGCACTTGATTTTGCGAAAAACCGTTGATGCATTCATAAGTTTGGAAGTTTGAAGAAAGCTTCAAAAATGCGCTCATGGCGGCTCTGTTCTTGTGCACGAAACGTTACTGGAAGGAGGTGAAGAAAGAGAGGAGAGAGAAAAGAGAGAAAATAAAAGAAAATAAAATTCAGGAAAATTTCAAGACAATTTCACAAAAATCCTTGGAACATGAAAAGATTAAATAAAATAATTTTAAATTTAATTAAACTTTATTTCAATTTTTAAAAATATTTTTATTTTTCTAGCTTTAAATTAATACAATAAATTACAAATAAAACCTAAAAATTGTAAAGAAGATCATAGAGGTTTCTAAAACTATTTTGATCTTAGAAAAATATTTTCAACTAAAAATTTACATATTTTTCTATATAAAATATTTTTTTAAAGAAAGAATTTTTTTAGACAGCAAAATTTGGGATGTTACATTTGCGTCCATCGGCTCCTCCGGATCTATAAGATCTACCGCGCCCCACATCTCGTTCGCCTCCATCATGGCCTGCATCTTGATAGACCAGGCCGACAAGTTTGTTCACATCAGCACACGGGATATGGCAGCCCGGTCGAAGTTTCCTTCCCTGAACCTAGGCTGGCCCCCATGTTGTCCGCTGGCATGTACTCGGGCATCTGCCGATGGTCGCACCTTCACCGGCCTGAGCTCTCTGATACCCAAGTGAAAGGACGGAGGACTCCCAAGTTTCCACACACGTGAGCAGAGAACAGAACAGTATTGCAGAGAGCGATAAGGCAGAAAACAGAGAAGGCACACACCACAGGAACACACAGGAGTTGTGACGCCCACACAAACTTGCGTCAGTTTTCTTCTCTTCTCTGTTATTTATCTGTTTTTCAGAATCGATACAGTACTCTGATGGAAAAACGACAAAAGCTCAAACTACTCACGCACCCACCAGACTAACAAACAGTCCGGTTTTTTAGCCACTTACATACGCATGACTCGGCCACAATCCTGACATTTGGATCATGGGCTAACAAGACTACAAACATGAAACGCATTCTGAGTTTTTTCAGCTCGATACTGAACTTCTCCCCTGAAACTTTCGACAGAACACAAGAATTAACTTGACATGAACAAAACAAGATTAGTACTAACATCCGTTGGCTTTCTTCGCTTCGTCCGATGCTTTCTCCTTCCCGTCGTCTTCTCCGCCTTTGCCTTTCTTCGCCTCCGCCGCCTCGTCTTTCTCATTGGCTTTCTTCGCCTCCGCCTCCTCTTTCTCCTTCACTGCCTTGGCCTCCTCTTCCTCCTTCGCCTTGGCCTCCGCCAACGCCTTGGCCGCCGCGTCCTCCTTGGCCTTCTTCAGCGCCTCGATGAGCCCGGCGAAGCACACGTTTGGGTCCCTCTTCTTCTTCTTGGACATGGGCATCAGGTTCTCGGCCACGTCCGCCGGCGACATGTCAGCCTCGTCGAGAAGCTGTCGGATCTCGCCGAACAGCTCGTGCTCGTCGACGTCCAGGTAGTTCTTGGCCAGGACCTTGAAGGCCTCGAAGCGGCAGTAGGACATCTCGATGTGCTTGTCCATCCTGCCCCGCCGGATCAGCGCCGGGTCCAGCTTCTCCTTGTGGTTGGTCGTGAACACGATGATCCTCTCGCCGCCGCACGCCGACCACAGCCCGTCGATGAAGTTGAGCACCCCTGACAGCGTCACCTTGGTGCCATCGTCCTCCGGCCCCATCGGCAGCTTGGGCTTGTCGTCGTCCTCGGGCTTCTTGTCGCCAGAGGCCTTCTTATCCTTGCGCTTGCCGGTGAGGTCGACGGAGCAGTCGATGTCCTCGATGACGATGATGGACTTGCCCGTCGTCTCGATGAAGAGCTTCCGCAGATCGGTGTTGTTCTTCACCGCCGTGAGCTCGAGGTCGTAGACGTCGTAGTCGAGGAAGTTGGCCATTGCGGCGATCATGGTGGACTTGCCGGTGCCGGGGGGCCCGAACAGCAGGTAGCCTCGCTTCCAGGCCTTGCCGACCTTGGAGTAGTAGTCCTTGCCGTCCTGGAACGCCATGAGGTCGTCGATGACGGTCTCCTTCTCGGCGGGGTCCATGGCGAGCGTGGCGAAGGTGGCCGGGTGCTCGAACGGGACGTGGCTCCAGACGCTCTTCCCCCGGTAGGGGTTCCAGTTGCTGCTGGAGTTGTTGGTGAAGAGGCGGCGCTGGCGGTTCCTGACGGTGACGGCGCGGCCCTCGTCGAGGACGTAGGGCAGGTAGGAGCCGACGACGAGGTCGCGGTGGCGGCGGTGGAAGACGAGCCGGTAGGAGCGGCGCTCGTCCTCGCCGGGGTAGAAACTGATGACTTGGGCCCGGGAGGTCTTCTTGGAGGCGTACCACCAGAGCTTGGCGCCGGAGAAGTCGTCGGTGACCTCCTCGTGGTCGTCGACGGAGACCTGGAGGTTCTTGCTGTCCTTGCCGAGCTCGGCCTTGAGCTTGCGCGCGCGGCGGGCGCAGGCGTCGCTGAGGTAGGCCTCGACGGCGAGGAAGAATTCGCTGCGACGGAAGCGTGCGGCGCCGTACTCGGAGATGGTGATCTGGAGGTAGGGGTTGAGGTAGGAGTAGAGCTTGTGCGCCCAGGTGGTGAGGTGGTAGCGGAGCGTGACGGGGATGTGGTTCTGCACGACGGACCAGAGGAAGATGAGGCTCCCCAGCGCCGACCCGAAGCCAGCCCAACTCTCCACCATCGCCATGGCTGGCTAGCTCTGGCTAGTATAGGCTATAGCGCTCTCTATCGGTGGACAGGACGTAGGTGCAGGTGCAGGTCGTCTAGGGTATTGATCGATCGATCATTCCTCAAGTGATCTCTACATATATATACTGCTAGCTAGCTAAGCTAGGGGCAGGTGAAGGTAAGAGCCTTACTTAGGTAGTCAACGGCGGGCGGCTGTGGTTCGTCGTCGTCGTCGGAGCAGGTGAGGGGGAGCTGTCGGAGACGAATCGACCGGTGTGTACATGTGCATCCATCAGCTCGCTAGCTTTATTAACTCGGTATGCAAGCATGCATGTTCCTATCTGTGTACGATTCTATAAATGAATGAAAGCTGATAGACATCGATGCAGACCAACCGGATTTCTTTAACAGGTAGTAAAACCCCATTTGCATTCAACATCTTGTTTCCTCCTTTCTTTTGGAAATTACGTCAACCATGATTTACTTGCATGGGTACTGATTACGATTCGATGATGTGTGTTGACGGACAAGCCAGCCCTAGGCCCAGCTGCTCTTGTGACGTCGGGTCGGGCTGGGAAACTTGGCCGCCAAGTGATGGCGATAATGCATGCATTAAATTCCTCGAAGGGGCAGATCAGTTACGAAATTTTAGGAGTTTCGGTTATGGGCGAATACACTGTTACCTTTTGCCTTTTCTTCTTATATAAGGGGGCTTTGAGTCATGTAAAAGAACAACAAGATCAATAAATACTGCAATTGAGCTTTCTATTCTCTGGTGTTCTTGTGTGCTATTGGATTGTTCTTGAAGATTACATTGTGATTTGCATTGCCATTCATCGATCTACTCCGCTTCACAATACGTTATCAGCACGAAGCTCTACAAGGCGCACGGTATGCAAATTACGATTCAATCTCCTGTAAATTGCGATTGACATTTCAATCTAGATTGATTTGCCCTTTATGGCTTTACCACGTTGTAATCATATTTTCTGCAAATTACGTTATCATAGATTGATACTTACTAGGCATAGGATTCTGGAAATAATAATATGGAAGTATAGATTGATTTTCCAATTTCAGGAAACAAATGAAACGATTTCTAGTTGAAACTAGCACAAGATCAATCCAGATTGAAATACACGGTAGATCCATTGTTTATGTGTTCATATCATTGATCCGATAGATCATCCAATATCTAGACCAAAAATCTATCTCATATTAGAACATAGATTAAACCGCCGCAAGTTTTCGGCCATCACCTGATTCGGTGAACACACGGTCATCACCTGCTGCACGATTCAATCAGCAAAGCACATTGGCCAAAAACCTGCAATCGCGTCGAGACACCGATTGCAACCACTCTGATCGGCCGCGCTTGAACTCGGCTAGAAGCCGACGGCGCCGACTCAGAAACCCGCACACGAAGCACCGCCGCCGCTCCCGTCGAGAAGTACGCCAGGCTGCCTGCCAACGGTGTGTGCCTGAAGCACCGTCGCCACTCCAGCTCTCGCGCCCAGCCATGCCAAGGGAACCTGCGCTGGGTCGCTGCCGCGCGCACAATGGGCCCCGCACCCGGCCGACGCCGCCACTTCGGCCCTCGCGCCCAGCCGCGCCGAGGGAACTCGTGCTGCGCCACTACGGCTCCGCGCCCGGCCCGAAGCCAACCGGCGCCAGGCGGCAAATACGGCACGGGGAGGCAAGCGGTGGCTTGCAGAACGGGAAGGAGGAGCCGCCGGTCACGGTGGAAAACGGGGAGGAGAAGAGGTCGTTATGGCCGAGAAAAAGGTGGGGGGTAGTGGCCGAAACTTCTGGCGATCCATTGATTTGGTGGGAAGAGATAAGGAACGAGCTGGCCATTTTAAAAAAGGGTCCTCGGGTTTTCCTGAAAATATAATTAAGCGATGGCCCTCTTTGCAGATAGCCCCGGATTTTTGGAAAATTGCAACCATACGATGTTTTCTTGCAGTTACACCCTTAGATTTCGTCTAAATTAAAGTGGATATAATAAGACTGAAAATAAAATTTATAAACATGACCCTGTTGTTTATTTTAATCGCAATTTGGTCTAATTAATTGATTTGTTTTATATATTTTTATTTAACGTATTATTTTCAGATTCATTACTATCCAGTTAATTCTGGCATTATTGATTATACTTCTGGAATTACATTTTGCAATCTGTTGTTTTTTGCTTATTTAATATTTTTGAATATTATTTATTAATTAGCAAAAAATTATTAAAATGCTAGAAAATTCTAGAAATTGCTAGAAAAATCTAGAAAATTCCAGAAATTTTAGAAAATCCTAGAAGCATGGTTTTTAGGTTAATGAGCTTCCGTAAATTTGTGAAACCTTAGACTTTGTATATTTTGAAAGCATCATATTTCTTTTATGGTTCATTTTCTAGCATTGTGTGTTTGAGAATTTATACAATGGATCAATAATTCTGAAAATTCATTAAATACCTTAATAATCATCAAATAAATCCCAAAACGTTGCTAGGAAAATCTGAAAAAGGATATTTTATCTATTGAATAGATAAAAGTATGTTATTACTCCTTTGGACTTATGCACTTGAGATTACTTACCAAAAGTAAGTATGTATAAAATTACATGAATATTGTACGATATTGGGCATCACTAAGTGGATATTTGCATGCCCCGAATGGGTGCAATTGTATTGCCTAGGCTTATTTCGTTGGTATATAGTAATACCACTGTCAAGCCTGATGCTGACAGTGTTGTACCCTTTTACGGTAAAAAGGTAAAAACTTTGTAGTTGATGAGGTATCGTCTCTGCTCTACCCTGAAGTATTACTAGTAGCTCTGAAGGCACTTTGCCAGGATATATTGCTCTTTCTAGGACTAGAAGTCCGCATGCGAATATTACTCCGCCTTGCACCACACTGTTTTTGGACAAAGTTTAGGTAACCCGTATGTTACCATAAACATGTGCATTCATAAGCAAGAATATACCTACGGTGAACAATATGAAATTCAGCAACATTCTCCTAGTTATCCCTTAACCTTATTTGGATGCCATTTTTTCCACTTGAGTAACATCAATTGCATAGATGCAGCTCCTGTCGAGCTAGATCATGCTAATGTAGAACAACTCTTATCTTTTGCTTTAAATGGTGCATTAGACAATTATTTTTCTAGATACCATAAATATTTTATCTAAATTGTTCTGTTAAACCCTTACCCCTGCTAAGTAGTTGCTTAATAGAACATATTGCCAGTAGCATATCTTACCTAAAGTAAGATTAATTAATCATGCATGGAATAACATTTGTAAATATTATGTCTGACATTTTGAAAAGAATAACATGCCCAATTTATTATTGCCCAGATGGTAATAGGAAAAGTGTTATTGAAGACACAAGGAATATAGCCAAATGTTAAATCCTAGAAGGATCACCTCGACCAGAAAGTGTAATAAACCCCAAAGACTTCAAGTTTATATATAACCCCGTCTTTCATATCACCAAGTGTGCGTTGGTTTCACGCCAATAAAATTATACTCTAGAAGTAGTATAATAGTAACTTATTGCTAAAACTCTGAGTCAATTTGAAACAAATGCTGGAAGCATGCGTCCTCATTTGGAATTTTATGGTTGGCGTGAAAAAGGGGGAGGAATTTGGGGAATATGAGTAATATTGGAACCCATGAGGCACAAGCATAAGGGTCATGACATGCATTATGGAATATCTTAGGTCAAATTCAGAAGTAAATAAGTCTGAAGCTATAAATTTTAGAAATAATTAAACCTACTATCCATTGTTGGCAAATCATTACAATCCTCGAAGGGTAATTGATTTGTCTCTAGTAAAGATCTAGTCGCCAGCATGCGACCACATACATGGATATTACACGGTAGCATGAAGCTATCGCACATGTACCACTGGAAGCTATAACCATTTGCTTGAAGCAAATATGACCTATTGGATGTTAATGATCCCAAATGATATAAATATGCTATATTCTTTTGCCGTTATAAATTATAATAGGCATATAAATTACCTCCAAAATTAATCACATATATTACTGAAGAATGATTACCTCATTTGGGAGGTTGAACTAAAAATATATTCCAGCAGAATATATATATTCCATATAGATTAATTAATGGTCGTGTTTTATGTGATAGTATTATATTTATACTTTTACTAGCATCCTGAAGATGTACTTTATGCTGTCAAAATATAATACTCTTGATCAGATCAAAACATGTTGCACTAACACAAAACCTGAAGCTTGTGTGATCTAAATTTGAAGTCAAAAGTATGAGTAATTAGATCATAACATTGGGCAATACATAAGAAACTAGAATATTTCTGTTGTATTAGATTAATAACCCACCAGATGTTTGGGATAATGTACCAAAAGTAGAGATAAGCAGTTTTTCATGCCAATGCATTAATAAATATCTAGCTCACTGCATTAAGAAAAAGAACCCCAAATCAAGGATTAGTGCGTATTATGAAAACCAATAATTTCCCATATCATATCACCACCGTAGCATACTAATGGGATTTTAAAGTATGCTATTAAGCAAGATCATATCTCGGCATTAGGGGGAGAGAAATGCCTAAAATTTTTGAATGCCGAGATCTTCACTATATGGTCCACGTACTAACTAAGATAAATATAAGTTTAGCTGATACTTCTGTACGCCAGAAGCGGGGAGACTGTCAGATTTCTCTACTCATTGCGTGGAGAAGTTATAAAGTATTTACCTAAAGTAAATGTGTCGCTAAGTTTGGAATACCCCGGGTTAAATAGTATTTCCATCTTTGCAAAAATTGACTTATTGGTTAGTGACCTAAACTCTACAGGGACACCTGTAGATCTAAGGTCTAGCGATACTAGTCAAAACAATCGTTAAACACTCCTTGAATACTCTAGAAGAGAATTCACCCTGAAGGTGAAATACCTCCTGAAGAGGCTCATTCTCGAGATGAAAACCCCAGTAATAAGGCGCACGCATACTATACTACTGGGGAACACAGAACTACCAAAATGTCTTTGTTTTGGGAAATGACGAAGTTTTTGGTTAAACACTGAAAAACATTCAATTATGAGAATATTGGGAGAAAAATTGTCTACAACCAGTTTGCCTCTAAAATGGCTAAGAGTTTCTTATATGAGAATATAAATCTGGAACCAAAGTCAATGGCCAAGCACCTGAAGTGTTCATATCGGGTCAAAATGAAAGAAAGCAATTGAGGCCGAACCATAATCGCGGATGAAAGTCTTGGAATCTATTCGTTCAAACTTGATAGGTCATTATGAAATAATGAGATGGTGAAAGCAATGGTTTAAGGATCCCTATAGAGATCTACATTCTTCGGTTATGAATGAAATAATGTTCCGTTATATAATAACTCTGGTAGATGACAATATAAGATATGCAATTATTGGATTCTAAAAATCCTTGATGGGAACCCTGAAGGAACCCAAAACTCGATCCCTGAAGGACTCGTTGTTTTAATAAGAAAGTAAATCGCAGCATGTATATATATGTATATAAAACTCATAACTGATAAACTCTTTCCTGAAGAAAGAGTATCTCCTAGAAGAGAGCATTTCCCTGAAGAAAAATCACCAGTTGATCAAAAATACACCAACAATTATGCGATCCCCAGAAGTGGATAAGGACCCATCTAAGACCCAAGGAAATGCAATGAAAAGGCTACGAACCTGAAGTTCGCCACGTAAGCACATATGAAATGCAGCTCCTACCAGAAGCTGATGGAGTGACAATATCCTCTATTACCATGAAGGTACCATATATATTGGTGTTAATGGCAGATTTATTAATCCACTGAGTGCAAAAAATTAAGACTGGTTATATTGATTCTGTGGTAGTATAGTCCTATAGAACAAATTTTTGGTCATATGATACTTGTAACATCCTGTTTTCCTGGAGTTCATAAAGCCCTGTTTTGAAAAATAAATTTTTTGGAATTAATTCAAGCTTAAAATAAATTTTTAGAATTTTAAATAATTTAATATGATTAAAATATACTTTAAAATAAGCTAAAAATATTTTATTTGAGTTTCTCAGGTCTCAAGGATTTTTCTGATATATTTAGTGAATATTTGGGATTTTTTTCGCTATTTTTCTAGAGCTTTTGAACTTTTATTTGAATTTCTCGTAAGAAAAAGGAAAAAGGAGGAAAATCTACCGCCACCCGATCCACTGCACCTCCACGCGTCGCCTATGCCCCTCACACCCCACCGCCGCCAACCCTAACCCTAGCGCGCCGCACCCGTGCCATCCGATTGTCCGTGCTCGCATCCCGGCCGTTCGCGTGTCTTAAACCGAGCACGCCTCCGCGCCTGCACCGTATCCGATCGAGCCACCTCGGTTTGCGCGTTATACATGTCGCTGCTTCCTTGGTTCATGCACCTTGTTGCCCCAAACCCTCGCCACCGCTTCCTCGCCTCGCCGCCCCGTGTGCCTTCTTCCTCGCCTGTCGCCGTCATCACCTCCCTCGTCGAAGCCCGTCGCCGAACCCCTCTGGTGAGCTCCCGCGTTGACCCTGTCGCCCACGTCGCCTCCCCCATCGCCGAGCGTCGCCTCCTCGGTCCGTGTGCCACCGACGGACCCCAAGCCCGCGCCCCGCCTCAGTCCCCATGCTCTACCCACGCCGCGCCTGCGCCCGCGTCGCTTCGCACGCCAAGCTCTTCACGCGTCAGAGATCCGACGGCCGACGCCCTCAATCCTCACCGTAGATCTAGATCTGAGCTAGTGGCCCAGATCCCGCCACGCGTCGACATCTCCACCGACCAATCCCGTCGCCGCCGCGCCCGAGCCCCACCACATTAGCCCTACCCATATGGCAAGCTACGTCAGCCCTAGGCCACGTGGCATGCCACGTGTCATGACACATCAGTAAAAACCCACCGCTCGTGCCACGATAGCGCCACGTCAGCATGCCACGTCACCTGCCACGTGTCACCACGTCAGCCCATGCACTGTTCCACAGACCCAGTCCACCGTGAACCCTTCCCCCTCCCGTGAATCCGGTCCACAGCACAGTGCCTTTTTCAAATTTCAGCTATTTTCCTTTAGGGTTATTTTTCTGAGAGCCCATTCTCCTCCGTTCTAGCTCCGATTGACCCCGTTCTTTTTTTTTCTAAATTCATCTAAAATCGAGCTCTAACTTTTGGAGTTCATTTGCTTATCATTTTATGTATTTTTGTTGTTTCGATCATTTTCTCTCTCGTTAGATTATGATTCGGGGGGAGCAGGAGATACGCCAGAAGACCCCGAGTACCTCGCTGAGCGTAACCAAGGTAAGTCATATCCTTTGATCATGTTGAACACAGTTTGCAATCTATTATTTAATTTCTTTATTTTAAATTACATTGCATCGCTATTTAATTACAAACATTGTATATGGTAGCTATCGTCCCATGTTGAATTACCCCACCTTGATAATTTGATGGCCATGATACCATTGACACCATAGGATGGGAAATTTACTAGTGATGCTATGATAGATGTCACAGGGCTTGTACGATTAGAATGCTTAGTCTTGCTTATTTTACGAACGAGTTTATCATCGCATGTGAATAATTAATTTGACTTAATGAGATATAAAACTGTGATTAGTGCTACAATTATTAAAATCGGTGTCATGACATTGGTGTGATTATACAAACTTGGTCGTGCAATAAAGGGGGATGTGCAAGTTCACTTCGGGGGATGTGGTAGCCTTGCCCAGGTAATACTAAGGACTTAACTTTGTGCGCCATTGATCTGAGCTTTATCGTGCAAACCACATGTCTAGTATGGGATAGACCTGGCTGATTAATTTATAATATTTTAATTTCGATTCTTCCATTGTGATGAATATGGTTGCTGATTTCCATGTGGCGTAAGAGAGGGTGTGATGCGAAACCCTAGCGGGCAGGATTGAGTTGAGATAGAGCATTGTAAAGGCCTTGTTGTGATTTCCTGAGATTGAGACAAATCACATCGTGTGGGTACAGTTATGCAACCTCTGCAGAGTGTAAAACTATTCGGATAGCCGCGTCCTCAGTCATGGTCAATGCTCGGTGATTTCACACGAGGGGTAGTAATTTCCTTTAAACTTGTGAGTTATGGTTTGGTTAGTGAACAGGTGTTCACTTTTGGCTTAGCTTGTGGATGAAATGTCTACAAGTGGTGTACTTCAACTCCATTGATTACTTATTATTATTGTTTTCCGTTAAAGTTCGCTTTCAATCTATTTATCGTATTTATCTAGAAATGTCTTTTATGCAAACTAACCTTTCAGTCCTCTATTGGTAAGCTTTGCATACTATATTGTATTCATTTGTTACAAACGACTTGCTGAGTACCAATGTACTTACGACTTTATGCCTATGTTGCTCAGTTGAGGAGGAGTATTATCAGCAGGAGGTTCTAGAAGGTGGTTGCTTCAACGACTTCGCAGATTAGGACTTCGTTCTCCACTCGATAGTCTGTGGGTTTGTCGATTGGCCGCTACACTTTATTTTGGATTTCCGCTGCTAGTTTTAAAGCTTTTCCGGCTAGAAATATTGTAAGCTTGACCATAAAGTCGCACATTTGAGATTTATCGATATTTGAGTTTTTCCTTTATTTTAGCATGTGTATGGTTATGATTACATCTATGTTTGACTGTGTGCACTAGCTGGATCCTGGACTAGTGCAGTTTACACAGAGAGTCTGAATTTGCATATTCAGGTCTCGATAGAGATGGTATCAGAGCTATATCGACTGTAGGACGAAGCCCTAGCTAGAATGGTCGTTTAGCTCAAAAACTTAATCTAAATCAAACCAACCAAGTTGATACTTAGTAATATCTCTATCTTCTTACCTCTTTCTTAAGGATTCTTGTTCTTCATCCCACTCCTGCAAAATTTGTTTTCATAAATCTTTAAACTGATCTTTACCCTCATAAAATACATTAGATGTCTTAAACTTCTTTCAGCCAGATGGGAGGATGGAGGTATTGACTTGATCTTGACTTTAGTCAAACCCAGAAGGTATTGACTTGATGATCACGACCTTGAAGGTTTTACCACCTATCGATATAAGTCCAATAGATGGACATGGTACAGGTCTTGAAGATCATAATATATCCTAACGATATTTTATAAATCCTGAAGATAAGTATTTCAAATCCTAAAGGTAAGCGTTGCATTCTTTTCCCTTAGTAAGTTTTTCCATTGGGTTTTCTTGCTTGAAGGGTTTTTAATGAGTCAACAATTGCAATACAATTTAACGTGTGTTATGTACTCTTTTCTCCATTCATTTTTCTCACTGGGTTTTTTGGAAGGAGTTTTTAAAGAGGCATATGTATATCGTGGTATGAAGCCTTACTAGAATGTATTTGGTTTTGACGAATGATTAGTCACATCTAGAAGTCATGTGGCATGAACATAATTAATGACCCCACTATTATCTATAAAGATAATACTATTTGTGTTGTACAAATGTAAATGGGCTATGTTAAGAGTAATATCCCGAAGCATATTGCACCTAATTCTTTTATCTTAATGAGCTCCAAAGAATGGGGAGATAAATACATTAAATGCTAAGTCTTATGATAATCCAGCAGATTTATTCACAAAGTCACTACCAGCCATCAATTTTCAAAAGGGCATTCGAGGTATTGGTATGAGACGACTTAGAGAATTACAAGGCTCAGGGGGGAGCAAATCCCTAAACCACAGTTCATGTGTAAGGTCAGAAGACTTACATAATCCTGAAAATCTACAAGTTGCACTCTTTTTCCTTTGGTGAGTTTTTCCGAAGTTTTCTCATACAAAGTTTTTAATGAGACAACAAGTGACACAAGTAACAGATGCAATGTACTCTTTTCTCTATCCCTTTTTTCCACTGGGTTTTTAGGAAGAGTTTTTAATGAGACATGTAAAAGAACAACAACAAGATCAACAACAACAACATTAGTTTTTAATGCCTAAGGGGAAGTGTTACGAAATTTTAGGAGTTTCGGTTATGGGCGAATACACTATTACCTCTAGCCTTTTCTTCTTCTATATAGGGGCTTTGAGCCATGTAAAAGAACAACAACAAGATCAATAAAGACTACAATTAAGTTCTCTATTCTCTAGTATTCTTGTGTGCTATTGAATTGTTCTTGAAGATTACATTATGATTTGCATTGCCGTTTATCGACCTACTCCGCTTCCCAACAAGATAGACGCCAAGATTGCGTACGTCGTTTTTTCTCGTGACGTCAGCAAATACTTTAGGTGTATGGGTAGGGCACCGTCGGGCCTTAATTACCTTAGACCAGTGATCAATCACAAATTAGTGCACGTGTCAAGCATTATATTGACTTGTGCTCCGAGCCATGACGTACGGATCTGTATGTGGTGTTAACTTGCTGTTTTCCTAATTGCAGGATAAACATCTGGTCATGGCAGGCGGCACCTGGATCTAGTAACAAAAGGGGCCACAAAACTTGGCTGAGGCAGATGATTTGAGTAGATTATTTGTGATGTAAATGCAAGGACTTTGCAAATTCTAACCGGATGGACTTGCGAAATTGGGGCTGTTATTTCCGTTAATTGTGTTTGTTGAGTCGCCAGTACGTTCACCCATGTTGGGGGGCGGGGAAAAAAGCTCCCTCGGGCTCGAGTCAAAATTGTTTCGTGAGTTCATTAGTTAAAAATTGAGATAAGTCAATTTCAAATGAAAAGAAAAGCAAACGGGACGAGATATTGTGTCATCGGCCGTAGGTTTTCATTTCATTGCACTCGTAGGCTGAGGTATGTAGCAGGTAGACGCAACTTTTCTTGCTACTAGAACGTTGGGCGCGAGGTCTTATCATGACTTCAATTACAGAAATTAATTCAATTGATATGACATAGTGCAGTCAACATAGGTAGATGATTAGCATGATACTTCTCAGATTACAACATACTATTCGACTAATCAATCAGTTCTGCAATGGATCAGAAGAAGACAACAATAACAATAATTGTTATGACTAATATGGAGTATATTCTAGGAATCTCACAACATGCTGAAATTACTGCAGGAGTCAGGACACAATAACACTTCTAATAAAGCCTAAAAATATTGACAATCTCAAAAGAGCATAAAATTTCACACTTCCTCCGTATTGCAGACTGACAATGGAATCAATGGTTGGGCATTTGATGAAACATAAATCAGACATAAAGCAACATCGAAAAGTTCCATTCATGTCTGCCAAGTGAACAATGCATTCATAGCTACTCAGGAAAGTGCATCACCCTATTACCATCCATCTGCATATCGCAGCATCCGAATGCTGGTTAAGTAGCTTATACAGAAAATAGGCAGCCAACAGACAACAAAGTTCCTGAGTTTTTTTCTTAGAACATAACATCAAAACATCCTGTATCAACAGGTAGTTTGTAACTTACTACCCCTTCTACATAGTACATCCTAATCTTTTTGCGAGTTGCTGTCAGATGTGAGGAACTGCTTTGCATATTGGTGAACTTTTGATCCTGATCCCGATTGATGATCGTAGTACTCCACCAGTGCAGAACCAGCCAAGGCAGCCAGGGTGAGGGCCTGAGCATGCAGCCTGCCAAGGTAAAAAGATCAAAGAGATTAAAGGACATGTAGCTCGATTGGAGTACTTTCCAGGTTTGTTTCCAGTTTATACATGCCAATTTCTATTGTACAAAAAAGACCAAGTTAACAATACAAATAAAGAGTGGAGATGTAATAGTAATGTACTAAATATCTTTTGAATAAAAAACTTGAATATCACAGAAAGGTAGAAGTATGTTCATAAGTTCAGACAAAAAAATACAATACCACTAAGGATATAAAATTGAACTATAAAATAACATAAACACAAAAAGCATCTCAATGCAGGACATCAGTATATGTCAAAATCATCACATGGCAGCACATTAGCTGCTGCTCCACAAAAGGCAAAAGCACAAGGCATCACAATGATGAGTACATCGAAAAGCTAGAAGTTAGTTCAGTTCATTCATATGTACATACAGCGAGACAGATTGGCTTCCACAAGGAGACAGAAGGCTGCTGCAAGCAAAAAAGCACAAGATACAACCAGCGAATGCTCCAACTCCCAAAAGCATAACACCAACCAACCAGCACGGCAGCACACCGGTAGATGGATGCGGGCGACGTCCTTCGGGCCCGCGAAGCAACCGACGGATAACTCGTAACAGTCTCGAGGATCATGGGCATTGGCCCCCCATGATCACCATGCCCAAAAAGAAAAAAAGATGAGGAACAGAAAAGGCCGGGTTAGCATTCAGTAGCAGTCCTTATCGGGCATTGTTGTCCAGGTCACTCTGTGGCATGTCAGATTCGAGCGATGGTTTGTTCGGGCTTGGCTTGATGGTGTCACCAATGACCGCCAGCTTGGCCTTGGGAGTCAGCTGCTTGGCCTCCTCGCACCTGGATCTAGTAACAAAGGGGGCCACAAAACTTGGCTGAGGCAGATGATTTGAGTAGATTATTTGTGATGTAAATGCAAGGACTTTGCAAATTCTAACCGGATGGACTTGCGAAATTGGGGCTGTTATTTCCGTTAATTGTGTTTGTTGAGTCGCCAGTACGTTCGCCCATGTTGGGGGGCGAGGAAAAAAGCTCCCTCGGGCTCGAGTCAAAATTGTTTCGTGAGTTCATTAGTTAAAAATTGAGATAAGTCAATTTCAAATGAAAAGAAAAGCAAACGGGACGAGATATTGTGTCATCGGCCGTAGGTTTTTCATTTCATTGCACTCGTACGCTGAGGTATGTAGCAGGTAGACGCAACTTTTCTTGCTACTAGTACAATGCCCGTACGTAGCAACGAATTCTCAAAAAAAGTGATATATGATATCAGTACGATTCTAAAATTTACAATAAATATAAATTTTGTTTCACCCGTGTCAAGCCATGGATTATTGAAGAAATATCTTTGCTCGGGTGAAGAAGATTGACTGCCCTCGCCAAAGTAGCCTCATCTCCCTATAATGTTAAAGATTAAGAGTCAGCTTCACATCTACAACAGATGGAACATCCTTGTGCTCATGGGAGACGAGAGGGGCAAAGAGAAACTATACTGAAAGAAGAGAAAATGAGAGAAATAGATAATAGAATTACCTATATAGTAGTTCTCGACCTATTTTTAACTCACTTTGATGCAAACAGAAGAAGAGAGCCATGCAATGGATATTTTATGTTCTCACCTTAAGCTCCACATGTGAGGATAATATATAAACATGAGACCAGAGTGGAAGACTATTTCCAATTTTCTATTATATTTTCTTTTCTCTAAATCAAACAAGCCATTAACTTTCAAGTTTCATAACCCAAAAATATAGGTTAACGCAACCAGACTGGAACCAACGTACATAGTATCTCTGATTAATTCAACAACTGAGTTGAACATGGCACAATCACCAATTGTAAGACATACAGAACATAAAACTTAGGTATGCCATGTTATTATAGGACCAGGGTTTCAGAGTCACATCTCCAAGACTCAAAAGCGGGCAGTTTGAAACCAATGGCTTTTCGCTTGTTTTGCCATAAGCACAACTTTTTTCATAGCTCAACGACTATACTTATTAGCGCAAGTTGCTAAACGCCTAGTACAATCGATAGGATAGAAACAACTATTCACATAACCTGAGAACCACCACCGGAATAGGTATGAACCCTAGAAAATTTCCTAATTTCATAACCCCAAACTTTTCACTCTTAACAATTCACCTAATCAGTCATTTGCCAACCTCCATTGGATGCCTCTGAACATGGTATGAACCAATTTGCATACAAAACAATTCTCTGTTGTTATTTAATCACACCGTCACAATAGCTCACCTCGATGACGCCGACCGGGTCGCCGAGGCGGCGATCCAGCGGCGAGCATGTGTCAGAAGGCCCAAGGATGGCTTCCACGGAAGTAGGCACCAAGCACGCCTCGGGAGGCGTCGAGGCGAGGCAGGAGGGCTCGATGGCGGCGAGGAAGATGGGGAGGAGCAACGCCGCCCACCACGGCGATCGCGGCGCCATGGGGCTGTGGAGCAGGGAGGGCATGACCCTAGATCTGGGCGCCTTGAGCTCGGCGGTGCATATGCTAGCGCTCAGTGTCGGGAGGGCGCGTCGGCGGTGGGTGCAGAGGTGGGTTGGGTGGTGTTTGAGGCTCGCGTTGTGGGGGATTCTCGCACGAGCCAGTCTGGACCGCGGGATGCGATGTCGCCTCCAGAATATTGTTGAGAAATATGTTGGAGGGTTTTAGGGTTGGCTGGGAGGGGGATGGGAGGGAAGATTGGACGGTCTAGATTGGATGGAGGCTTCGACAACCACCAACTCCTTCTTTTTAAGTAGTAAAGATGGGTTGTAAATGGGTCGAGAATCTCCATATTAGGCCGGAAAATGTCGGATAATGGGCCGTTGAAGTTAACCCCAATAGAACAAGATATTTGTTTTGCGGGCCGTATCTGGCCCGGCAAATACAGTTACATCTGTTTATGATTCTTGTTCTCGCATTTGGATTTGGACTCCCAATGAATTAATTGCTGCTAGCTCCCGTTTCTGATCTCTACAGACTCGTTGCAGAGAACTGATCATAGGTCAATCGGCTACAATTAGAGGTGTCCCAATGGCTCTGCCTAGCTGGCCATGCGTGTTGGGTCTGACGGGTTAGGACTGTAAATGAGCTGAGCTTAAGCTCGGTAGAAACTCGAGTCGAGCTTAAGCCGAGTTCGAGTTGGGGTCTGATCTTGAACCTGGGCTCGAGCTTAGCTTAGTCTAAACTCAAGTAGGCTCGAACTGGCTCGTTGAAGCTCGATAACAATTAAAATAATTTATTATGCACTAATTTTAAAAAATAAGAAAGATTCGAGTTCGAACTCGGTTTGAGTAAACTCGATAATAATTAAAATAATTCAAATATACATTAATTTTCAACAATAAGAAAAGCTCAAGTTTGAGTTCGGCTCGGGTAGGCTCAGTAAGAGTTAATATGTATCACTATTTAAGTTTGAATCGAGACTCGTGAACTATTCGAGCTCAGCTCGGTGAAGCTCGCGAGCTCGAAATCAAGCTCGAGTTTGGCTCATTTAAAGCTCGAGCCTAGAACGAGCCGAACTTAAGTAGCTCGCGAGTCTCGGGATTTTTTTACAGCTTTATGGCCGACATAATACGAGAAGGTGAGCTGTGTTTGGGCTGCCGTCTCAGCGCAGAGTAGTTGATTTTTGGTTCAAAGAGTTTATGGAGTTTTAAGAGCCAGAAAATCTCAATTCTTTTAAGTTTTTTAAAGATATTTGGTTGGGATAGGTTCATAAGAACATGACCTAGTTTTGGTTCAAGTTTAAAGTTATTTGGAATTGTGGACCAAAAAGTTTAATCGATTATTGGATTTAAAACAGTGCTGAAAATCTGCTATGTTCTTGTGATGATTATACTGTTCACCTGGTCTAACCGTTACTGTTCACCGGTCTGACCGGTACTGTTTATCTAGTCTGGTCACCTCCACTAAGAGGTCAGACCACCAGGGTACGTCAAGGCGTTTTGCTCAGATCTTTCCTTATGGTTATTTATCTTTGAACTTTATAGCTTCAATAGCTACTGGAGTGAATGATTTTGCTTTCGCTCAAAGGAAAATATTTTGGAAAGTCTTGAAATTAATTTGGACTCTTATTTACCTCCTCTAGTCACCGACCTCAGTCCTACAGTTGTGTTGTTGCATGAGTCATGGCCTTTTAGTGGATTAAATATGTGGAACATTTTATTTTACCAATCGGATTACCTACCTAATTCATTCTCACGCAGGGGCGTGGGTGGCGTGGGGTTAGAGAGTCCGATGTTATACGGGGCGTCCGGGCAGGAGCAATTCCGTAATTCCCTTGTATTTGACTCATGGTGACATATGTTTGAATATATTCCTATTAGAAAGCAGGTTAAGCAAACACGCAAGACTGACTGGTGCTTCTCTGTACCTATGCGCACATAGTCATCCGGCCTCCCTCACACAAGAAAGAAAGAAGACTGTTGTGGCTACAGACCAAACAGAGAGAGAGGGGTATGATAATGGAGAGTTAGGTGAGCAAATGACCTCTTGGGTCTTTCCCTAGGGCCAATCATGGCGTATATGTGTTCCCTGATAAGGAGCGCCTTTACCATCGTAATCTTACACCGAGCTTTCCTTCCAGGACAAGCTACATCACTTACATTAGGTGGGGGCCACCCCTACAACAGGAGCCTCTCATGGTGAAGGGCTTCACAGGCCGAAGCCATGTTGCCGAGCCCTTTGGCCCCCTTCGTCCCTGCGGCCTGTGACGTTGTGTGGTTGTTGGCGAAGTGGAGTCGAAGTCGGGGGCCCGCCGCGGAGGGTGGTCACGGGTGGAGTCGCATCTGTGCTGCGGAGGCGAAGGCATCGCCGATGCGGGAGGAGCGGACAGGCGTTGGAGATTGGGGCGTGTCATGCGCGTGAGGGACCACGTCGGTCAAACTCCCGCTGGTTGGATGCGTGTGGCCGGACGACCGCGGGTACGTGTGCCTTTTTGGCGGCTGGCTTCGCGCCGATCGGAGCGGACTCCCGCCGACTGGCCCGCTACGCCAGCGCTTTCTGCAACCTAGCATCCATGGAAAGGCATGGAACATATTAGGGTACGAAAATGGTTGTGGCAAGAGTGAATGGGTATTATGTGCAGGAAGTGCTGGGGTTGTCCTGAGGGGGCGGAGTTGCATGTGGCCTGCGGGGGTGAAGGCCTCGTCGACGCGGCCAAGTGCACAGGTGCAGCCAAGCGAGAACGTTGCCCGCGCATGAGCGGCCACGCCGCTTCAGTTTTTGTCGATTGCGCTTCTTGACGTGTGGACGATGCTTCGGCTTCCGTCGATTGCGCTTCTTCACGCGGGGGACAACTGTATATATACTTACCCGAAGGGCCGGGGCGCCTCCTAGGCGTGGCTGAGGTGGTCCTTGATTTCGAGAATATGCCTTCTTCAGTTCATGAACATGCGGAGGGATACTGCCGTGTTGATGAACTGAAGGAGGCCTATTCTCGAGCGTAATGTTCCGACAACCGCCGGCCGCCGTGCGCTTTGCGGGGGAGGGAGGCCGTTGCGCTGCAAGCGGTTGGTCTCCCGGTACATCTTGGGCGCGCGGCGCTGGCTGCAGCGACGAGCGCAGAGTCTGCTGAATGCATCGCCTCGCGAGTGCTCCCGAGGCGGGGCGCTTGGCGCTCCCCGCTGCGCGATTGCGTGTCGTCGTCGGGGGCAAACCCGGGACTGTCTTGCGAAGGCGAAGATGCCGCCAAAGGCAGAGCCAGGTTGTTTTGCATAGATTCCCAAGCGGACACATGCCGAGGCGCTATTTGCGCGCTGTGCTCTATCAGGCTCGTTGGTTGTACCGCCGTTTGACCGGGCATGGTGCGCACGGATGGGTGTGCCACTACCGTGGCGATCGTGGGAAGGTGGGCGGTTCGCCTTCCAACAGTTATGTTCATCTATGGCGTGGGAGACACAGGGGTACTAAATACCCCTTGCCTTATGCCCCGTGGATCTTCATCGCCTTGCCTTCTAGCTCCCATTCACGCGCCCCAGTCTCTTTGTCTTCCTTCTTCCTCCCGCGCCTCGGAGTTCTAGGAGAATGATGGCATACGACGGGGCGCACGCGCTAGCGGCCGATGACAGCGCTGTCTTCCGGCAGGCGTCGCCGCTCAAGGTGAGGTACACCCTCAAGGGGCGCGGCTCCACGCCTATGGACAAGTGGTGTACGGCAGCGGGGAGAGTAGGGGGACTGTGCTCCCGCATCCTGGGCTCGACGCTGGTGACGGAGGAGACGATCCGTGGCCTTCTGCGTGAGGGAAAGCTGTCGGACCGCCGGGAGGTGCGACTACCCACGGGCGACGAGACCGAACCGCACCCCGAAACCTCGGAGGCGATCGTATTCGTCGCGTACTTCGAGGCTGGGTTACGCAACCCGACCGCCAAACTTGTCGGGGACATTCTGCGGGCCTTCGGGCTTGAGCTGGCGCAAATAATGCCGAATGTGATAGCCCGTCTTGCCGTGTACAGCTGGGCGGTGCGCACGGAGGCGTGCTGGCCCACCGCGTCACTGTTCGTGTTTCTCCATGATGTCCAGTGCGCGGCGGAGGATAAGGGGGACGGGGCGCTGCCCGTCTTCAGCGGCGTCGATCTTGTGCTGCGCCCGCGCTGCGAGAAGATATTTCTCGCAGAATCGCGTCGGGTGGAGTGGGAGCCGAACTGGACGAGGTGGTAGTTTTACCACCGCGTGGCGAGCAGTAGCGGCCTTGAGTGCTCGGGGCGGCCGGTGGCGGTTAACATGGTGCCCGACGCGCCCATAGACGATGATGATAAGTGGATAGCACGAAGGCTTGTGGGGATCACCACCCGCTTCAATATGCGCGACCTCGCTGAGGAGTTCGTGATGTATGGCGTGGCGCCGCTTGGCGCGGAGTGGCGTGTTGCTCCCGAGAAGCTTCGGCGCGACAACGTCCGCCCTTCTGTTTCTTCGCTGCCGAAACCCTCCGGTCCGTGTAAGTTGTCCTGGAGTTTGCTCTCGTGCGCTATTCGTCGAGGCTGGTGTTTTTACAGTGTGCCCCCATGGCCTTGGCAGGTGCTTCCCTGGGGGACGTGGAGCGTGTGGTGGGTGCGTTCCTTGGACTGTACACAGGCAGGGAGCACGTGTTGCGCGTGTCTGCGACCACGGAGGCAGGTCTGGGGTGGTTGAACCACGTGTGCGAAGCCATGGGTATTAAGGTGCCAGAACGCGTTGTTCCAGTCCCCGGCCCACCTCGCCTCGACTCCACAGGAGAGGGGGTACTAGCGGACGCGGGTTCCGGCTCGGCGGGGCATGCAGACTTGGAGGCAGGGGCGAGTACTGCCTCGCCACCTGCCGGCGTTGGGATGGAGCCATCACTCATGGAGGATGCTGGAGCGGGGCCATCGCTCGCGAAGGATGCTGGGGCGGAACTGTTGGTCGCGGAAGATGCTGGGGCGGAGCCATTGCCCGCGGAGTTGATTCCCGCGACCGTGGGACCTCCTTCTGCGGCGGTTTCCGAGGCGGGACCGCCTTCGTATTCTCCGAAGGAGAAGCGACCCCGCATACGGTCGCCCCTTCGCTCGTCTGGGGGGATTTGTTGTAGCGAGCCGGGTTGGAGCCCTATGGGACTCCGACTCAGACACCGAGTGCTTCAGTGCCCCTGCGGCCCCGATCGAGTCTGCGGCTGCCGGGGGCAAGGGCTTGGTGGAGCTAAGCTCCGACACCGAAGTTCCCCCGCTTGGCGAGGTGGGCGGTGATGCGGAGGTCCTTGCGGATTCGGGCGGGGCTGAAGGTAGACATTTCTTGATTGTGACCTGCTAGGTATTCGCAGGGCTGACCGTCGTGTGCCCTTACAGCAACATGGTTCCCCGAACGTGGGCTGCCCTCGGAGCCCGAGGACGGCTGCTTGGAAGGGGCATCTGGCGCTGCCGAGACTATTGCTGCGGATGTCGCCCGTCGTCTAGCGGACTTCGTCCCTCGAGCAGAGGTGTTGGCGACGTGGCGGGGGGCCGCAGATAACGCAGTCGCGAGCTTAGATCGTGACGCGCTGCAGATCTACGAGCCTAAACTGCTTGAGGTGGTGCTGGAGGTCTTTGAAGTGAGGGTAAGTGTCTGACCCCGAGCAGCACGTAGCCATTGGGAGGTGTACTGATTGCTTCATTGTATAGACCCTCGCCCTTAGCCAGGTGGTCCGTGTCCGGGAACAGGAGGCCCTGGAGGACCGGCTGCGCGCCGTCGAAGGGGCCCTTTGCGTGTCGGAGGAGGAGCATTCCGCTAAGGATGACCGCATGCGGCTCCTGGAAGCGGAACGCGCGGCGGCCGTCTCATATGCCAAGGAGCGTGTGGCATCGACTCAGCAGGCAGCGGTGGTGGAGCGTGGCAGGCTGCTCCAGCAGGTTGCCGTGCTGGAGGAAGAGAACGGCTGCCTCGCTGCGTCCCTGAGGGAGTGGGATGAGATGCTGGGTGCCGCCTCAGCGACGGCGTGGGAGGCTATGCTGGCCCTGGAAGGTACCCTTGAAAATCTCATTGCCGAGGTACCGCCCCGCTCCTTCGGACCAAAAGAGCTTCCATGGACACTTTGACGGATTGCGGAAGCTGCCGATCTTGCTCAGGCGGCCGCGACGTCCTTTGGCAATCACTGCTCCTACGTGACTGCTTGTCTAGCGTGTGCTCTTCTCCATCACCGGGGCTGCCGTCACGTCGACAAATTGGACGACCCGCAGTTGGAGATGCCCGGTGGGGCCGGGGTGATGTCCGGTGCCGTGCGCGCCGTTCGGCCTGCCGTTCGGTTTTTTCACGAACGGATCTGGGAGTATATCGGGGAGGCCGCGGCGAAGGTGGAGCTGCGGCGGAACATGTACGGCGAGGGGAACCTTGGCAAGTGGCTTGATGAGGTTGCCGGCGCGACGATGACGGGGCCGACGGTTCAAAGCAGGTGTGACCCCGGGTTCTTGTACACTGGTGTGTGTTGTAAGCTTGTGTACTCCATGCCACGAATGAAGTGAAAGTTGCTTCGCTTCTTTGATCGACCTTGCCACTTCGCTCCGAGAAGCTGGCCAATGGGGACCTGCTGCTGGTTTCTGACGTTGTAACCCGGCGCCGCTTACGTCGCTGGTGACGGGCCGAAGACTCACTCGACTTCAGGGCGAATCGACCCTCGGTAGGCGAGACTTCGGCGCGAAAGGTCGTCCCAGCGAAGCCAGATGAGTAGTACCGACCCGCCGAGTTTTGTAAGAACGTTGTGGCAGCGTGGTACACAAGCCGGGGCATTCGTCACCGCCGTCGTTTTTTGGATGCGTACGCTTTGCGCCTTGTTTTTTGTGGGGCTTGTGGGTTAGTTGGGGCAGAAGGTTGGGGTAGGGGTGGAGCTAGGGCGTAGTCAAAGTAGACGTGCGAGCGCTCTATCCCCTACGCTCCGAAGTGGTGGCAGCGGAGCTGGCGCCTAGTTGAAGTAGACGCGCGAGCGCTCCGTCCCCTACTCTTCGAAGTGGTGGCAGCGGAGCTGGCGCCTAGTTGAAGTAGACGCGAGCGCTCGCCTCCTACCCTCGGTGGTGGCGGTGGGCCGGCGCCAGTTGAAGTAGACGCGCGAGCGCCCGCCCCTACCCTCCGGGTGGTGGCAGCGGGGATGGCGCCTGGTTGAAGTAGACGCGAGAGCGCTCCGTCTCCTACCCTCCGAAGTGGTGGCAGCGGAGCTGGCGCCTAGTTGAAGTAGACGCGCGAGCGCTCCGTCCCCTACCCTCCGAAGTGGTGGCAGCGGGGATGGCGCCTAGTTGAAGTAGACGCGAGAGCGCTCCGTCTCCTACCCTCCGAAGTGGTGGCAGTGGAGCTGGCTCCTAGTTGAAGTAGACGTGCGAGCACTCCGTCCCCTACCCTCCGAAGTGGTGGCAGCGGGGCTGGTGCCTAGTTGAAGTAGACGCGCGAGCGCCGCCCCTACCCTCGAGTGGTGGCGCGAGCCGACGCCTGGTTGAAGTAGACGCGAGCGCTCCGCCCCTACCCTCGGTGGTGGCGGTGAGCCGGCGCCTGTTGAAGTAGACGCGCGAGCGCCCGCCTCCTACCCTCGAGTGGTGGCAGCGGCCGGCGCCTGTTGAAGTAGACGCGAGCGCCGCCCCTACCCCGGTGGTGGCGGTGGAGCTGGCGCCTAGATGAAGTAGACGTGCGAGCGCTCCGTCCCCTACCCTCCGAAGTGGTGGCAGCGGGGCTGGCGCCTAGTTGAAGTAGACGCGAGCGCCCGCCGCCTACCCTCCGAAGTGGTGGCGGCGGGCCGCGCCTAGTTGAAGTAGACGCGCGAGCGCTCCCCCTACCCTCGAGGTGGTGCGCTGGGCTGGCGCCAGTTGAAGTAGATGCGCGGCGCTCGCCCCTACCCTCCGGTGGTGGCGGTGAGCCGGCGCCAGTTGAAGTAGACGCGCGGCGCCCGCCCCTACCCTCGAGTGGTGGCAGCGGGGATGGCGCCAGTTGAAGTAGACGCGAGCGCTCCGCCTCCTACCCTCCGAGTGGTGGCGGCGAGCCGGCGCCTGGTTGAAGTAGACGCGCGGCGCCCGCCCCTACCCTCCGGTGGTGGCAGCGGGGATGGCGCCTAGTTGAAGTAGACGCGAGAGCGCTCCGTCTCCTACCCTCCGAAGTGGTGGCAGTGGAGCTGGCTCCTAGTTGAAGTAGACGTGCGAGCGCTCCGTCCCCTACCCTCCGAAGTGGTGGCAGCGGGGCTGGTGCCTAGTTGAAGTAGACGCGCGAGCGCTTCGTCCCCTACCCTCCGAAGTGGTGGCAGCGGAGCTGACGCCTAGTTGAAGTAGACGCGAGCGCTCGTCCCCTACCTCCAAGTGGTGGCGGTGGAGCTGGCGCCCAGTTGAAGTAGACGCGCGGCGCCCGCCTCCTACCCTCAAGTGGTGGCAGCGGCCGGCGCCAGTTGAAGTAGACGCGAGAGCGTCCCCTACCCTCCCCGGTGGTGGCGGTGGAGCCGGCGCCTAGATGAAGTAGACGTGCGGCGCCCGCCCCTACCCTCCGAGTGGTGGCAGCGGGCCGGCGCCTGTTGAAGTAGACGCGAGCGCCCGCCGCCTACCCTCCGAGTGGTGGCGGCGGGCCGACGCCTGGTTGAAGTAGACGCGCGGCGCTCGCCCCTACCCTCCGGTGGTGCGCGGGCCTGGCGCCAGTTGAAGTAGATGCGCGAGCGCTCCGCCCCTACCCTCCGGTGGTGGCGGTGGGCCGGCGCCTAGTTGAAGTAGACGCGCGAGCGCTCCGTCCCCTACCCTCCGAAGTGGTGGCAGCGGGGATGGCGCCTGGTTGAAGTAGACGCGAGCGCCCGCCTCCTACCCTCCGTGGTGGCGGCGAGCCGGCGCCTGGTTGAAGTAGACGCGCGAGCGCCCGCCCCTACCCTCGGTGGTGGCAGCGGGGATGGCGCCAGTTGAAGTGACGCGAGCGCTCGTCTCCTACCCTCCGGCGGTGGCAGCGGGCTGGCACCTGGTTGAAGTAGACGTGAGCGCTCCGCCCCTACCCCGGCGTGGTGGCGCGGGCTGGTGCCTAGTTGAAGTAGACGCGCGAGCGCCGCCCCTACCCTCCGTGGTGGCAGCGAGCCGACGCCAGTTGAAGTAGACGCGAGCGCCCGCCCCTACCCTCGAAGTGGTGGCGGTGGGCCGGCGCCTAGTTGAAGTAGACGCGCGAGCGTTCGCCTCCTACCCTCCGAGTGGTGGTAGCGGCCGGCGCCAGTTGAAGTAGACGCGAGCGCCGTCCCCTACCCTCCGGTGGTGGTAGTGGGCCGGCGCCAGATGAAGTAGACGTGCGGCGCCCGTCCCCTACCCTCCGGTGGTGGCAGCGAGCTGGCGCCTGGTTGAAGTAGACGCGCGGCGCTCGCCCCTACCCTCCGTGGTGCGGCGGGGCTGGCGCCTAGTTGAAGTAGATGCGCGAGCGCTCCGTCCCCTACCCTCCGAAGTGGTGGCAGCGGAGCTGACGGCTAGTTGAAGTAGACGCGCGAGCGCTCCGTCCCCTACCCCGGCGGTGGCGCGAGCCGGGCGCCTAGTTGAAGTAGACGCGCGAGCGCTCCGTCCCCTACTGCTGGGTAGGATAAGATAAGCTTGGGAAGGGACAGGGACCTAGTGTCACGGGCGCCTCTGTTTCGCTGCATTCCCGGACATCGATGGGACAGCTGAGGCAGGATCAACAGAGGTCCGCGCGTGGTGCCGTACGACTGCGAGGGAGGTGTCCCCTGGCCATCGTCCGTTGCGTTGGGCCCCGCGGGATAAGGGGGGACTGTTAGTGATATACCCTAGAGGTAACATGGAGATGTTGTATATATCACATACTATGTTTATGATACATTACTTTGTTCCTTGAAATAGACATTATCATTATTGATCAATGAGTATGTGACTTATTCATGAGACTCTTAATGCTAAAATGTTGCTATTTCTAAATGATCCCTGATCATATATCATATGAGGAACAAATATGATTCAAAGACAACGATCAGCATATGTATTGATTGATGATTATGTCCATGGATCATGGTATGGTGATGCCAAATCAATAATATGGACATGTGTTAGTAAACATATATTGGATAGACCTGCCATGAGACACTGCAGAGATTCCATATGTCATCAGTTGGTCTCAAGTAGTGTTTATGTAGAATCCTTAGACTTGAGATCATCATGGTTCCCAACATGAGTAGTAGCTTATTTTGGAACTACTAAACACTACTCCGTAACTGGGTAATCATAAAAATAGTCTTCGGGTTTGCCATGAAACATGTAGTGGGATGTGAATGATCAAGATAGAATTTGCCCCTTCTTATGGGAGAGATATCTCTGGGCCCATCGATGTAATGGATTATGAAAGTGCATGGCCATGCCAAGGTGATTGAGGAGTCAATCATAAGTTTATAATCCATCACGGAATCGAGAGAGTGATTGAGCTATTAAGAGGATGACACAGGTCTCGCCTTGAGCTCAATCTATATCGTGAGGCAAAGGGATTCGTACATGAGAGAACATTACAGGTTCAACCGATATGATCTTTACGTATACTTTGGGGTTAATATGTCTTACTAGAGGCCGCTATTAACAGGGTGACCGGAAAGGCGTTTCCGGGTCACGACCAAGTATACGTGAACCTACAGGGTCGCACGCTTAACGGGTTGGAACACTAATTCGAATATGATTCAGATATGGGCTCAATTCGGATAGAGATCCGAATAGACTCCTATTGGGCCTCGGTCCGCAAGGCCCAAGTGAGGTGGTTTATATATGGAGGTGAGGGGTTGAGGGTCATGCACCAATAAAACCCTAGCGTAACTCTAGCCACCACCTCCCGAGCCAAACCCTAGCCGCTCACGAGTGCTAGTACACTCGCGATCGGCATTCCAACCCCGGACGTGTGGATACCGGTGGAGGCGCTGCTCGTTGCGGTGTTGATCGGCGTCAACAACCTACAGATTGGATCCGCTCGTGGTGTGGTTGATTGCATGGAGGAGACGATCTGTTCGGGACGATCGGCTAATTCCACTACTACCTCGACGCGCGTGGTTGGATCGGCTTCTCCAACTCTTCTTCCGCTGCACTGCGCATCTAGTGGTAACGATCCATGATTCTTCCTTAAGCATGATGTCCTTATGTGCGCGGTAGAAAATTTTTGTTTTCTGCTTTCGTAGCCTACGCGCTTTCCTTTAGGGACGTGTTGCATGTAGCAGGCGTAGCCCTGGTGTGGGGCAACGCTATCGCACCACGTTCTCCTGGGACGGGCGATGGGACTCTTGAGGCGTAATGTCCGCGGTCTTGCTTCCAGGGCTCTTTAAAAAGGGGGCGAGTGGCCGAGTGGAGCGGCACTCGCCTTCCCGGACATCGCACCCCCACAACTTCTGGTAAAACTACGGTCCTCGGTGTGTTCCAACTTTGCCCAGTAGCGTGGAGGGCTCTAGAACGCGGCTGATGACGCCTGGGCGATCGCGGGGTCGGGCATCCCGCCCATGTGGGGGGATGCGACACCGCGATGTGTTTTCACCTCACGTGTGCGCCGAAGAGCCGCGGTTGGTGCGGGGTAGTGGGCAACTCACTTGTACTTCATCAAGGCCACTCCCAGCTTCAGGAGTAGACTGCTATGGCACGCCGTCGAGGCCATGCCTCGCCGTGCTGTCTCGTACAGGCGTCTATTCTCTCCCCCAGTTTCCTCCCTTGGGATGAGGGGAGTAGGGGGCTTGGCGCTTGCGGCACCACAGGGGGCCGTGCTGCTCCAAAGACGAGTGCTGACTCCTCCAGCTCGGGGCGGCACACCCTGGGGGGGGCCTTGGGCGCTATCCGTCTTGTGGCGCCTTATTGTGGTGACGTTGCATCCCGAGCTCGAACGTCAATGGCTCCGGGCGCCCTCTGGGGCGTCGCTCCGTGGTGGAGGCCCGCGCCTACGTGGGCGCTTTCGCCAAACGCGTCTGGCTTCCCGACTCTTCCGCAGAGGTGCAAGCCCTTAAGCTCGTGCGCCTCGGTCCTGTACTCGCGGGCGCCCGTCCATGCGGTGGCCGCGGTTTGCTGGAGGCGCAAGGAGCCTCTGGTGCCCGTGCGCTGTCGGATGTAGACTCCGACGAGTGCGTGGGAATATCGTTCACGTCTGGAGAGTACGCGTGGTGATAACACCAACGCGTGCGCGGAACATCCGCGTCTTGTTTAGACTCAGTAGAGTGCGCAGGGAAGACATCCGCGTCTTTGTTTGTACTCCGGAGAATGCGTGGGACTATCAACCACGACTTACTTAAACTCCGGAGGGTACACCCTCAAGTGCGCGGGACGTCCGCGTCTTGTTTAGACTCAGTAGAGTGCGCAGGGAAAACATCCGCGTCTTTGTTTGTACTTTGGAGAATGCGTGGGACTGCCAACCACGACTTACTTAAACTTTGGAGGGTACGCCAATGCGCGCGCGGGACATCCGTGTCTTGTTTATACTCAGTAGAGTGCGCAGGGAAAACGGCCGCGTCTTATTTATACTCCGCAGAGTGCGCGCGGAGGCGTCCCCCCGCTGCGTCTTATTTATACTTCGTAGAGTGCGTGCGGAGACAGACCTCGACGCTACATCTTATTTATACTCCGTAGAGTGCGTGCGGAGGCGGACCTCGACGCTACGTCTTATTTATACTCTGTAGAGTGCGTGTGGAGGCGGACCTCGACGCTACGCCTTATTTATACTCTATAGAGTGCGTGCGGAGGCGGACCTCGACGCTATGTCTTATTTATACTCCGTAGAGTGCGTGCGGAGGCAGACCTCGACGCTACATCTTATTTATACTCCGTAGAGTGTGTGCCGAGGCGGACCTCCGTGTGGTGCACGTGCGGAGGTGAGTCTCCGTGCGGTGTGTGTGCGGAGGTGAGTCTCCGTGCGGTGCTTGTGGGGAGGTGAGTCTCCGTGCGGTGCTTGTGCGGAGGTGAGCCTCCGTGCGGTGTGTGTGCGGAGGTGAGTCTCCGTGCGGTGTATGTGCGGAGGTGAGTCTTCGTGTGGTGCGTGGGAACATCGACCACGTCTTTATACTCCAGGGAGTACGCATGGCAGTAACACCGACGCGTGTGCGGAACCCCGCGTCTTGTTTATACTCAGTAGAGTGCGCAGGGAAAACATCCGCGTCTTATTTATACTCCGCACATTTTTGGTGGGCAGCATGAATAGCTTCGCAAACGGCGAACTTTATTAAATTCCCGTTTGCGCGGGTGAGCGAGTACAAAAGGTTATGAACTAACCACTGCACTCGTTGTCGTGGTGGTGAGATCTTGAGCCTCTGTCTTTGGGCTGCCGTAGGGCTGTGTGGCGCGCGACCTAAGGGCCACACTGGGCTCCCAGGGGCGGGCCTCGGGTTCCATGCTCCAGGTGCCGGGCCATGTGCTGGTCGCCAAGGACGGTGATGATACCTCACGGGCCCGGCAGCTTCACACATAGGAAGCCATGGTGTGGTACCGCCCCAAAGGAATTGAGGGTCGGTCTCCCTAAAATGGTGTTGTAGGGGTACTGCATATCGACGACATCGAAGGTGGTGTCCTCGCCGCCATATTGTCATCTGGCCAAGGAGATCTGCAAACATACTTGGCCCGCGCCGATGGCGGCCGACCTCAAAGCCTGCGGCGGAGCTCTTGAGGGCCTAGGCGACTTGAGGGATAGCCATCTGGTCGAAGGCCTGTGCGAACAAAACGTTCACAGAGCTGCCCCCATCGACCAGGACACGCCGGACGTCGCACCCGGCAACCGCGACCTGGATGACTAGGGGATCCTGATGGGGGAACTCCATGCCTTCGGCATCAGCGGGCGTGAAGGTGATCTCATGCTGTGCCCAATTGGGCGGCGCATGAGCCGGGTACGCCACCACGTGGTGTAGTCTCCGCACGTAGGCCTTGCGTTGTCGCTCCGAGGCGAACTCCAAGGAGGAGCCTCTCGAAAATTACATTGATGACCCTACGCGGAGCGCCCTCAAGGGCATGGATCCGCAGGGGGCTCTCCGGGGGCTGTGGAACGTGGGCTCATCCTCGCCGGAGACCCTCCTGAGGCTGCGGCTCCTGATCCCGAATCCTTAGGGGACTGTCTAGTGGCTGCTGAACGTGCGCCACAACGGGCGGGCGTGCCTCGAGATCCCTATCTTTGGCGACGCTTTGGCGAAGCACTGCGATGGTGGTGTAGGAGCGGGTGTCATGATTGCCTTGTCTGTGCACCTCGCACCACTGTGGGCGGTGTTGGTCGCCATACTCCGCGCGGGCCCAACCGTCGCGGCCTCGGCCTCGTCCCCGACCTCGTCGAGCCTTGGCCCCGCATTTGGCTGGGGCATTGTCTTCCGAGCCACCCTCGACGTCGAAGACGTAGCAGGGTCGCCGAGACGTTTGACGGCCACGCTGAGGATTGTCAGTCGGCGCGTCCTTGCACTGGGGGGCGTCCCTCGATGGCTCCTACCTACGCTTGCTCCGCGAGGAACTTGCTTTCAACGGGTCGGCGCTCCTCGCGGCACCTTCCGCTGGGTTGGCGTCGGCCTCGTTGTCCTAGCGCCGCCTCGCGTCTTCTTCCGCCCGCGCGTATTCCTCCATCTTGTCGAAGAGCTTTGCGACTGTCTTGATTGGCTTCCGCGCATTGTACTCAGCTAGCGGCCCTGGGCGGAGGCCCTGTACTGCCGCGTTGATGATTGTTGTCTCACTGACATATTTGACCTGGCAGCGGACCTTCGGGAAGCGTTTGAACTATTCGTGAAGCCTTTCCGCTGGTTTTTTCTTGACCGCGAAGAGCTGATCCGCATCGACACGCTCGACGTAGTTCCCTTGGAAATTGTTGTAGAGGCGGTCGCGAATCTGCTCCCACGCATAATGGAGTTCGGCTCTATGGTGAAGAACCATGAGAGCGCCACTCTGTGCAACGCGAGCGGGAGCCCCTTCGCCTTGGTGGTGTCGTCTCTGCCTGCCACCTCGATAGCGGTCTCGTACACACGCACGAACTCTCGGGGATCCGTGTCGCCTTTGTACGACGTGACGGAGCTGGGGAATTTAAAATCCTCCGACCACGCTGCCTGCTGTAGGCCCGCTGATAGTGGGGACTCTGGGTCCACACGCTGCAGCAAAGCGCGACTGGATGTGGGGGCGTCCCGGCTATCTGTGCGCTCGGGTGTGGGCTCCGACGCGACCACCGGTGGGGTCGGCTGACCCCGAGCCTCTTGCATTCTCCGCACGGCTCCCCGGAGATCCGCGAATTCTTGCTGGAGCGTGCCGAGGGCTGCCAGCAGGGCGGTCTCCACTGCGGGCGTTGGTGGGACAATGGGCACGTTCGGTCGCACGGTCGAGGTAGTCGGTAGGGCCCATGTCGCCGGAGGGGCCACTTTGTGCTCTCGTAGCGGGTGTAGAGGCGACGGTCGCGTCACGACGGGCGTCGGGGCTACCACTTCCTAACACCCGACCTGCGTCGTCGGAGTTGGATGTCGTACTGGCGGCGGGGTGGCGCATGATGCGCGGGGTGGGGTCGGCCGTCACGTCGGTGGTGGCGGGGTCGGTGGTGTCGGTGATGGCGGGGTCGATGGTCACGCGATGATCGTCGTCATTTTCGCCCCCGACCACCGACACCGAAGCCCTGGTGTTGACGCGGGGCCTCGCCACGACTGCCTCCTTCTTCTTCGCCGCCGATGATGCTTTCTTTGGTGCCATCCTTCCTGCGATCTCTGAGCAAATGACCTCTTGGGTCTTTCCCCAGGGCCAATCATGGCATATATGCGTTCCCTAATATGGAGCGCCTTTACCATCGTAACCTTACACCGAGCTTTCCTTCCAAGACAAGCTACATCAATTACATGGTTTATAACCTTCTCAACAGGCTAGCTGGGTTTAGGTGGGGGCCACCCCTACAACAAAGACAAATGTTTAAGAAGACTCCACTCATCAGCACATGTTTAATCTGTTTACCAAACACAGTTACATTACGTTAAAAAAAACTTGAAAACTTTTTGGAAACAAAAATCTGACAAGAATCCCATATTTTCCACAAATCCATGTCGCTAGTTTGCCCTCGAAAGAAATACGAAATGTTAGCATTTTGTCGCTACAACCACGCTTGATGATCGCAGGAAGCATAACTGTATAACACAGTACAGAGCCGAGAGCCCGGCCTCTCCAGGGTCATCTCCGCCCTGACCACGGTGATGATGCCCGACGGGGTCGGCGCTGGCTAGCCTCCTCTTCCTCTAGTCCATGGTGCAGCAGTACGTCCCCTTCCAGCTCGAGGACTACCTCGCCGTCCTCACCCGCTGTCTCTACGCCGTCTATTGAGATACGAGTAGACTACAGTAGCGTAAATTAAAATTTTCTACCATATAAACTAAGAAGCCTTGTGAGTAAGAGATCATAGACCATTACCACTAGACGCACAGCGTAGTGAAGTAGAGTTGAAGTAGCCGATTCATTGAAGAGCACGTCGATGTAGTAGAAGAAATCGATTGTCCTCCGGTCAACCATTTTCTCCTCACTATCGTCCCAATCAACGCCACAGTTGTAGCAGCGCCTCTACCGAGGACCACATGTCTAGGGATGGAACACCGTGCATCGGCGTACTAGTACCAGCGCTTATATTCCTCCGTATGTCTCATAGTAAACTTGAAAGCTACCTTTATGACCATCCAATCATAGAGTAGTGTTTGATAACCCTTAAGTAAACTATTACACATGTAAAAAATAATGGCGATCTTAGGTCTAAGGATCCTATATATATTATGTATAAGACCAACTGATGATACTTAAGAATATAATAATTTTCGCAATGTTTCATGGTGGGTCAATCCAACATCATGTTCTTTAACATATGTCCACTAGGTCTTTCTCTTTCATATTTATTCCTATTAAGATATACATGCTGTTATATTATAAGTTGTAATAATTTTTCTATTCTCATTTGTAGAATATTAATTAATGTTAAATTTTGCCGAGCTCTAACTTAGCTTTTCTTATTGTTGAAAACTAGGGCACGTTGAATTATTGATTATTACCGAGGTTACTCGAATATAGATCCAGACCTGGATCTTAACTCAGACTCACTAAAACTCGGCTTGAGCTTCTTCCAAACTCGAACTTGGGCAGCTATGATTGCTCAAGTCCGACTCGTTTACAGTCCTATACTACTACAGAAAGAGTTATCATAGATGGTTTCTTGAACCATCTGAATCAATGGGTCAATGATAATCAGTGGTTATCACAGATGGTTTGTGAGCCATCTATGATAATCACAGCACAGACTATTTGAAACTAGAACCATCTATAAAGGCATAATATCACAGACGATTCTAGCCACAAACTGTCTATGAAGGCGTAATATCACAGACAGTTCTAATCACAAACCGTCTGTGATATGTGGTCATCATAGACAATTATATTTTTGGTTATATTTTTAGTTGCCACGTAATTATTTATTTGTTTTATTCTGCCAAGTTCGGTCTGTGGTTGATAACCAATTTATTATCTAATTAGTGGGAAACTGGAGGCATCCAATTTATTTGTTTTGTTCTAGTTGCAATCGAAGTGCCGTGGTCAAAGCACCACAGTCGAAGCCGTGGTCGAAGTGCCGTGGTCGATGCCATGGTCAAAGTGCTGTGGTACTTTCCAAAGTGATTTGCCGGTGGAGCACGCTGGCTCGACGCGCTACGGTGCTAGCCTGAACTTCAGCTTCATGCAGTTCTCCTACCAGCACCAGAAAAGTCACCTCAATCAAAACTCTGAATTAGATTTGCAATTTTTGGGACAGGAAAAATTAAAGAAAGATAGGTACTTAGAATGGACGGATTCATACCAGGGAGCAGACGATGAGGCCGCGCTCGTTGAGGACTCTACGGCCATGGTGGAGGAAAGGTTGGGGATTAATAAGGGGTGAGAGGTGGCAGGAGGCCCAGTGCTACCATTCGATACGGAGAGAATGGACGGGTGAGATCGGGATCCTAGGGGAGATACCGCGGATCGATGACATGGTAGGGCATTATTATAGATGGTTCAAATTAAAAATTGTCTGTGATATGCTGGCATCATATACGGTTCTTGTTAATAACCGTTTATGATAATTGCTAACATCACAGATGGTTGTTTAATCTGAACTGTCTGTGATAATTCATAGATGATTTTTAACAAGAATCGTCTATGATAATTATGTATCATAGATGGTTCTAGTGATGCGCTTGTAAAACTGTCTGTGGTAATCATAATATAGACGGTTCCACCGAACTGTTTGAGCTGAGGCATCCAATATAGCCTTTTTTTGTAGTAGTGCTAACTACATCTCCTCAACTGGATGAGGTGCGACAGTCACTGCTGGCATACATATACACGTATTCATGAAGACTTGAACATGTATTCATCAATTTGGCATGAGCATGAGTGCATGCATGCATGCACACACATACGAATATGATTAGGGGTGAAAATGAATCAGATATGGATCGGATAGCACTACTATAAAACAGGCTATACTGGACGGGCACATCACAGACGGTTCATACTACCAACCGGCTGTGATATTTTCACAGACGGTTATTAACACCAACCGTCTGTGATAATTGAGCCAACACAGACGGTTCGTGTTAATAACCGTTTGTGAACTTTCACAGACGGTTCGTATTAAGAACCGTCTGTGATAATCGAGCCAACACAGACGGTTCGTGTTGATAACCGTCTATGAACGTTCACAGACGGTTCTTAATATGAACCGTCCACGATAATCGAGATATTACAGACGGTTCGTATAACAAACTGTCTCTGATATTAATTATCACAGACGGTTGGTATTAATAACCGTTTGTGATAAGTCTCAGACGGTTATTAACACGAACCGTCTGTCATATTTGGTTTCATAGAATGTTTGTGGTTGGAACCGTCTGTGATAATCTGCACTATTAATTATTAAGTGTACTTGCTCAATGTCGAAACAGATCTGTCTTCATTGCGCTGCATCAGTAGAGCAAGGCGGCCGGCTTTAGGGAGTTCGGGGTGAAAACATATCGCCGTCTTCTTAGTGATCTGATCAGAGGTTAGTACTCAATTACTTTTAATAACTTATATGCATGCATGTTTTTGTAGTGTGTCGAGATCCGAATATGTAAATTCGGACTCTCTGTGAAAACTGCACTAGTCCAGGATCACGCTAGTACACACAGTCAAACATAGATGAAATCACAACCATACACACGCTAAAATAAAGGGAAACCTCAAATAATAATAAATATCAAAAGTACGACCTTATGGCCAAGCTTACAATATCACTAGCCGGAAGAGTTTTAAAACTAACAGCGGAAATCTAAAATAAAGCGTAGCGGCCAATCGATAAGCTCACAGGTTATCGAATGGAGAATAAAGCCTAATCCGTAAAGTCATCGAAGTAACCTCCTTCTGAAACCTCCTGTTGATAATACTCCTCCTCCTCAACTGAGCAACATAGGCATAAAGCCGTGAGTACATTGGTACTCAACAAGTCGTTTGTAACAAATGAATGCAATATAGTATGCAAGACTTACCAATGGAGGGCTAAAATGTTAATTTGCATAAAATAATATTTAAAGGTAAATACAATAAATAGATTGAAGGCGCAATTTAAATGAAACAATTATGAGTAAGTAATCAAGGGAATTGGAATAAACCACTTGTAGACCTCCCATCCACAAGATAAACCAACAGTGAACTACATGTTCACTTCCAACATGAACCACCAAGTTTAAACGAAATCACTACCCCTCGTGTGAAATCACCGAGCATTGTCCATGACCGAGGACGCGGTTATTCGAATAGTTTTACACTCTGCAGAGATTGCACAACTGTACCCACACGACGTGATTAGCCTCGATCTTAGGAAATCACAACAAGGCCTTTACAAATTTCAATTCCAACCTAATCCTGCTCGTTTGGGTTTCGCATCACACCCCCCTTGCGCCACATGAAAATCAGCAACCATGTTCATCTCAATAGCAAGATTAAAGTTGCAACATCCTAAATTAGTCAGCCAGATCCATCCCATACTAGACATGTGGTTTGCACGATAAAGCTCAGATCAATGGCTCACAAAGTTAAGTCCTTGTGTCTACCCGGGCGAGGCTACCACATCCCCCGAAGTGAACCTGCACTTCCCCCTTTACTGCACGATCACTCGCCCGAGTGAAAAACTAAGTTTGTATAACCACACCAATGACACACCAATGTCATGGCACAAATTTTAATAATCGTGGCACCAACCACGGTTCCATATCTCATTAACTCAATTTAATAATTCGCATGTGATGATAAACCCAATCGTAAATTAAGCAATGCTAAGCATATTAATTGTACAACCCATGTGACAAATAATATAGTATCACTAATATGTTTCCTAACCTAAGGTGACAATGCTATCAGGGTATTCAAAGTACCAAGGCGGGACTAATCAAATTCGGACAACAACTACCATTTACAAGGGTTTGTAATAAATAGCGATGCAAGATAATTAAAAACAAAATCAATAAATAATAGATAACAAACTGGGTTCAACATGATCAAAGGACACCAC
Source organism: Melocanna baccifera (assembly GCA_036346265.1). NCBI lineage: Eukaryota > Viridiplantae > Streptophyta > Magnoliopsida > Poales > Poaceae > Melocanna > Melocanna baccifera. The sequence continues at coordinate 32,322,000 of CM070693.1, forward strand.
TTTGCTTTGGTTATGCTCAGTGAGGTACTCGGGGTCTTCTGATGTCGCTTCTGCTCCTTCGGAATCAGAATCTAACGAGAGAGAGAGCGACCGAAACAACAAAAATACATAAAATGATAAGTAAATAAACTCCGAAAATCATGAAACTAGAACCAAAAGCTAGAGCTCAATTTTAGATGAATTTAGAAAAAAGAACGGGGTCAATCGGAGCTAAGACGAAGGAGAACAAGCTCTCGAAAAATAAACCCTAAAGGAAAATGCTGAAATTCGAAAAAGACACTGTGCTGTAGACCCGGCGTACGGTAGAATGAGTCCACAGTGGACCCGGTCCACGAAACAGTGCGCACGGAAAGGTGGTGCTGACGCGGCGGCCTAGGGCTGACGTGGCACAGCATGGGCCTAACACGTGGCACGTGCTGACGTGGCACCTGGGGGGATGGTTTCGGCTGACGTGGTGCTGACGTGGCTGGACACATGTCATGCCACGTGGTCTAGGGCTGACATGGATTGCCACGTGGGTAGGGCTGATGTGGGTGGCTCGGAGGCGGTACGGCGGCACGGATCGGACGGTCGCGAGGTGGCCACACGGCGGGATCTGGGGCGTTGGCTCAGATATGAGGCGATGGTCAGGATCGGGGATGGAGGCCATCCGATGGGTGACGCGTTGCATGGGTGCGTTGCACGAAGCGTCGTGGACCCTAGCGTGGCGCGATTTGGCACGCAGACCGAGGCACGCGCGCGGGCGTGTCCGACGTGGGTGCAGCGGCGACGAGGGAGGTGACGTGGGAGGCGCGGCGAGGGGGGCGCTGCACGGGGCTTCTCACCGGCGACCATGGCGACGGGAGGCAGGGACGACGGCGACGGGGACGGCGACGGTGCGAGGACGGGGGTGAGGGCGGCGGTGATGCGGGTGCATGCGAACCGTGGCGATGGCGACACTGCAAAATACGCGAATCGAGGTGGGTTCGATCCGGAGATGGTGCGGCGCGGGCGCGGGGGGTGTTCGGGACACGCGAACGGCCGAGATACGATCACGGAGGATCGGACGGCACGGGCGGACGCTAGGGTTAGGGCGGCATGGGTGCGAATGATGGGGGTGGGCGGGATGCGACCACGTGGCACGAGTCCGGATCGGACGGTGGACGCAGCGAGGCGGAGCGGTGCGCTGGAGCAGGCGAGAGCGGGGCCAGGGATGGTGACATGTGGCGCATCGGGCGGCCGGGGCTAACGCGCAGCGAGCAGCGGCGCGCAGGTAATGGGCACGATGTCGATGCGTGGCAGGCGGAGGGATCAGTGGCTGTGGCTTTTCTCTTTTTCTCTTCTTTTCTAGAAATTCAAATAATGATCCAAAAGCTCTAGAAAATAGCAGAAAAATCCCAAAAATTCACCAAAAATACCAGAAAATTCCTTAAGAGACAAGGAACTCAAATAAAATATTTTTTAGCTAATGTTAATATATATTTTAATCATATTAAATCATTTTAAATTTTAAAATTTTATTTTAAGCTTGAATTAATTCCAAAAAATTCTAAAAATTAATTTTTAAAACCAGGCTTTTAAAACTCCATAAAAACAGGATGTTACAAACCTTACCCCCTTAAACGAGATCTTGACCCCGAGATCTGGGCTAACTATGAGAATAGGTTCGAAAACTTGGCCTTGAGGTCCTCCTCGCGCTCCCAGGTGGTTTCCTCCTCTGAATGGTTGCTCTACTGAACTTTGCAAAAATGGACCACTTTATTCCGGGTGACTCGCTCTGACACTTCCAAAATTCTGACCGGGTGCTCTTTATATGACAGATCCTCCTGCAGATCCTCTTTATATGTCAAGCAAAAAAATTTCTTAGATTGAGACAAAGAGAGATGAATGATTATAAAAAGAGGAATGTTTACACGAACTCTCCCATCTCTCACTTTCACACACACATAGGAGAGAAATAAATGAAACCCTAATTCCACTCTCTCTCAAGAACATAAGCCCACACGTGGAGAGAAAACTTTAAAACTCATAGAGCACAAGCATTAGAACAAACCCTAACACTCACACCCTTCTCTCTCAACTCTCTTCACGAGAGAGCACTCTCTATTTATAGCCTCCACTAATGGGTTTACAATACACTTCACCCATTAGCTCTCAACTACTTTTAGCACTTTACCCATTAGCTCTCAACAACTCATCACTTTACCCATTCTCTCCTAACCAAATCTGCTTCCTTTATACAACCTTGCGTATTTACCAAAATGCCACTCCTACACCTTCCTGGAAGCTTCCTCATTTCTTGTCGTCCAAGCCTCGCAACCACTTCGAGTCCTCGCCGTCTTCGACACATCTAATCGCTCCGACCTCAGCACTGCCTGTGCCTAGTCCGGTCACTCCGTGCCTCGCCACGACTCAGCTCCAAAGTCCTGCAGCCATCACAGACAAGAAAATACATCACATAGCACCACACAAAATATTGTAATTAAACAATAGCATCAGTAAATAGCATAAAATGCCCGAGACAAACTCAAACTTTCTAGAGCACATGTCAATTACTCATCACACACACGGGGTTACCTCCACATGGTCTCTCAATCTTCCCCTTGATGAGTATATTGACAAACACAGAAAAAGCATAAAGTTGAGTTTGTGTTTAAGAGTCAAACATGGTCTAAAAAGAAATAAGAAAACTCAAGACCATGTTGACAAAAGAGAAAACTGGAGCAGAAACTGAAAGCGCAAATTTTTCTACAAAGCTCCAGAAGGCTTTTTCTCCAAAATTGTCCCCCTTTTGGCAATAAAATCATAAGATACTCAAGAGAGAAAATAGAGCATGATGAGAATGAAATAATTGCATGTTATCCATTTATTTTAAGCATTCAGAGCCATGAAGATTATCCAAAATGACCTTATGAGTATTACACCAAGCCAAAAACACATAAGAATGCTATCAAGATCATGACGATTGATGTATAGAGAAGCTAAATCAAATAAGTCATATTCTGAGAATTTAGCCAATTTTCTTAACATGTCAAGTCGACCAAAATTACAGTCTACCTAAAGGTATCCAAGGATGATGCAAGCCATATCAATAATCTAAGTGGAACCAAGAAGCTAGTATTGAGCCAGTTTAGAGTGCTACAAGTTCAGGAATAAATCATTTGATCAGGTACTTGGTATTTTCGTAAATAAGCAAATTTAGCACAATTGACATTTGCTGAAAATCATTTTTGGCTTTATCTTAGCAAAGCAAGTTCTGAACTAGGAGCCATCCACAACTGCCTCCTAAGCTTCAACCATTTTCACAGATTTTATTTTCTTAGCCATGTACTCGATCTCAAGCCTTATGCGATCACTCCAAGCGAGAAGCTTAAGAAGGTGATCTTGGTCAACCAATACTCCCCCTGAGTTCATGCCTAGTGCAATGGCAAGCAGTCTTTTGAGAAAGAATTGGTGAGATCAGTTTTTTCGCACAAAAGAGATCATTTTGCTTTTGCAGAATGTAGTTCTTAGACCAAGAAGTTAAAGATAAGTCATGCTTCATAAAGGAACTAGCATAGCTCAATCTAAATCTCAATAGAGATTCAAGACTCAACTCAGCCTATTTGACGTGGCATGAATCATAAAAGGACTGCAATTTGACAGACCAGTCTCAAAAGGTAACAAGACATGAATTAGTTTAAGTTATGCAATTTTTAATCAACTCATCATGGTAAAGACTAGACTACACATATAAAGTCATGATAAATCTAGCAATTTTAGCATAGATCATGGCAAGATGTAAAGCAGGTGTTTCATGTCATAAACGGATAATAATATGGCTCCATGTAGTTATATTACAATGCAGAATATTGAAATGCAAGAGAATCCAGCTCCCCCTCAACATGTGATGCACTTTTAGTTCAAGTTGAGTTATGACAAAATTAAATTCTAGCAAACCCAAATGAACTCCCCCTGAACCAAAGCAATAAAAATGAGAAGCTGGCAAGAAAATCAGAAAAGGCAGTCCTTAAAGCATAGACAAGATATAGAGAATACTATAGCTTAGACTGACTCTCATCTACCCCATATGACTCTGAGACTATCAGTTGGTCTTCTAACTTACTAAGGAGTAAACACGTTCCCTGTTTACCCAAGAGTGGCCCAACCCTTGGTAGACCTATAAGAAGTGAGTGAACTCAACCTAGTGAGAAGTGAGACAGCTAATAAGCAGCATCCTAGAATCACAATATAAGAGAAAGAAGTCTAAGCAACTAGACGAGAAAATCACTCTAATATATGCTAGAAGGACTAACCTAAATATACCCTTATACAATGCAATAAAGAGAAACAGAAGCATATAAACATGATAAAGCATAAAGCACAAAACTCCCCCTCACAACAATCCATACGAACAGACCACCCCAAGCTCTCCCCGCAAGATTGAAAACCTAGAGCTATCCAAAGGCTTGGTAAAGATATCAGCCAACTGGTGGTCACTCTCCACAAACTGGAGCACTATGTTACCCTTCTCCACATGGTCTCTAAGAAAGTGATATCTGATATCAATGTGCTTGGCCCGAGAGTGCTGCACTGGGTTCTTAGCAATGTTAATGGCAGAAGTGTTATCACAAAAGAGTGGAACATTGTCTATAACTAACCCAAAGTCCCGCAGGGTTGAAGCCATCCAAAGTATCTTGCTGCAGCAACTGGCAGTAGCAACATACTCGGCCTCTGCGATGGACTGTGCAACACCGAACTGCTTCCTAGATGACCAAGAAATAAGAGAAGTGACAATGAATTGGCAGGTGCCAAAAGTGCTCTTGCTATCTATCCTACAGCCAGCAAAGTTTGCGTCCGAGTAGACTTTGAGGGAAAGATAGAAAGATGAAGAGTACCAAATACCATAGTCAATGGTAGCTCGAAGGTACCGAAGGATACGCTTCACCGCCTGGTGGAGGGATACGCGAGCAGAAGCCTGAAATCAAGCACATAGACACACAGAGAAGTGTATGTCCGGTCTTTAGGCAGTGAGGTACAAAAGAGAGTCAATCATACTTCTGTACTCTTTTTGATCAACTGGCTCGCCATCCTCATCTGGATTGAGTGAAGCTGATGATGCCATCGGAGTTGACACTAGCTTGCCATCACTCATGTCAAAGCGCTTCAGGAGGTCTCGAGTGTACTTGCCCTGATGCAAGAAGGTACCCTCCCGAGTCTGCTTGATCTAGAATCTAAGGAAGAAGCTCAACTCGCCCATCATGCTCATCTCAAACTCGGTGTTCATGACATTCGAGAACTGGGAAACAAGAGCATGAGAGGAGCCACCAAAGATGATGTCATCTACATAAATTTGGACGAGTAGAAGGTCATTACCATGCATACGAATGAATAAGATCTTGTCTACCTTACCCATCTCAAACCTATGACCTAACAGATAGGACTTAAGTCTCTCATACCAAGCTCTAGAGACTTGCTTAGGTCCATACAGGGCTTTGGAAAGCTTGTAGACGTGGTTTGGGTATTTGGGGTTCTCGAAATCCGGATGCTGCCTAAATAGACCTCTTCCTCAATATACCCATTGACGAAGGCACTCTTGACATCCATCTGGTAAAACTTGAAGCCCTTAGACGCCGCGAAGCAAGCAAGATTCTAATGGCTTCTAGCCTAGCTAAAGGGGCAAATGTCTCCTCAAAATCTGAACTCTCAACATGAGAGAAACCCTGAGCTACCAATCTAGTCTTGTTTCGAATGACCACTCCATCCTCACTCTGCTTATTTTTGAACACCCACTTGGTACCTATGACATTATGACCTCTAGGGGGCTCGACAAGCGACCAGACCTTGTTCCTCTCAAAATTTTCCAACTCCTCATGCATGGCATTGACCCAAGACTCATCAGAAAGAGCATGAGTAACATCCTTGGGCTCGAAAGAAGCAACGAAGGTAGAGTGGAGACAGAAGTGAGACATGCCAGATTTTGATCGTGTGACATACTCAAAAAGATCTCTAATTATCTGCTCTGAAGGATGATGTTCTCGAATTTTATGGAGAGGCCCTTGATGAGAAGAGGGAGAAGTGGCCTCTACCTCGTGAGCTGACGAGGTAAGAATAGAGCCACTAGCTCCAGAAGATGCGGAAGAAATGGGCTGATCTCCTTGAGGTACGGTGGAGGAAGCAAGCACCTCAAAGGGAGGAGAAACTGGATCGGGTGGACAACCCTCATCTTCGTCCTCCTCATCATCTACAAAGATAGGCATGGACTACTCTACTGAACCTGAGATATCAGGCCTAGTCCCCAGACTGGCCTCATCGAAAGTCACCTCGCAGGTCTCTACCATTTTGCTAGACTCGCAGTTCCATACCCTATACGCCTGCGAAGAAGTCGAGTAACCCAAAAAATTCCATCACAAGATCGTGACTCGAACATATCTAGGTTCCCAGACTTCAGAATAAAACACTTGCAACCAAACACACAAAAATGAGAGACACTGGGCTTTCGCCCGTATCTCAACTCATAAGAAGTGCGATGCAAGTGTGCCCTAAGAAAACTCTGTTTGAAACATGGCATGCGGTGGCTATCGCCTCAACCCAAAACTTCCTAGGTGTAGAGTACTCATTAAACATTGTCCTGGCCATCTCGACCAAGGTACGGTTCTTCCTCTCCACAACGCCATTTTGTTGAGGGACGTATAGAGAAGAGAACTGGTGCTCTACACCTGTCTCATCGCAAAACCTCTCAAAGTAGAAATTCTTGAACTCCGTGTCATTGTCACTACAGATCGCTCGTAAGGCACCCGGAAGCTCAACAGAAAGCCTACTAAAAAGACCCCAAAAATGGGTAAATGTCTCATCCTTCGAGGCTAAAAAAACACACAAGAGTATCTCGAGAAGTCATCGACCACGACAAGAACATACCACTTCCCTCATGCTGACTGCACTCTAGCTGGTCCAACTGTGTCCATGTGGAGCAGCTGTCCTGGTGCATCGGTCATAGTTACTGTGACCGGAGGATGAGAAGCGGCAACCATCTTGCCGTGCCGGCAAGGAGCGCAAACTAGATCTTTGACCATCTTGAGTTTAGGCAGACCACGAATGAGATCGTGGCCGCTAACTCCGGTCAAATGGTCAAATCCGATAGGACCAAGTCTCCTATGCCAGAACGTGAGGTCACGGAACTCAGAAGCAACTAAACACCTGAGAGGATCACCAGAAGACTCAACAAAATCAGCACAAAAAATCCTCCCATATCTAGAAATCCCGCAAACCAGACTCCCCGAATAATCTAGAATTTTGCAATTATTTTTCTTAAAGCTCACCTCGAACCCATCATTGGTAAGCTGGGAAACTGAAAGCAAATTGTACTGCAGCTTACTCACTAAGGCAACATCTTTTAATATAAACGAATCATTAACACGCACAGTACCTTTAATGATGACGCGTCCAGATGAGGCGTCTCCGAAGGTGATCATCTCATCACTTGGAGCTCGGGCTAGAGAAGAAAACCAACGGGAGTCTCCGGTCATATGTCTAGAACAACCGGAGTGAACAAGCCAAACCTCTCCCTTCCCTGCCCGGTGAACCTGAGTCAACAAGAGAGAGATGGCTCAGTACTGTGATAAATCAAAAGTGATTTTGGCACCTAATACTGAGTTACACGACGAGCAGAAGAAGTAGTCACACCTGACTGACCTCTAACTACCCTATGCTCTCCGTTGCTCACAAAGCCAGACGGTCTATGTGCAGACCTGAAGACGTTGTTGGGCTTGACTGCTATGGAGGAGCGAGAAAGCACCAATAACATGCTGGTCTTGCTGCGGGTAGCTATCTCGATGGAGGAAATGAGATCTACCCTCTGGACGGCGGATATCATGATCACAGGCAAACCGAGGACGAGAATCAGAAAAATCAGAAAAGAACAAGTCCTCGATGCTGCCCAAACACATCAACATGATCAACTCTAGACCTCGTGTTGGTCTTTGGTGCACTCAAGATCTGGGGATGACCCTGAATACACCTAAAAGCCTGAACACGGTCTCTCCGCACGATCTTGGTGCGCCTGAAGCATCTATCTATCATGTGTCCATCCTTCTGACAGAAAGTACAATGAAACTTCGCATTCTGGTGGGTCGAAGCAACTGGTGTTACCATCTTACTGTCAGATATCCCTTGGACGAAACCCGCAGATTTGAACTCAACCTTTTTGGTTTTGGGCTTGACCTCGATCACACCTGCTGCTATGGGTCTGAGAACAGCAGGTGGATGCTTCCTAATATCCTCAAGAAAATCATATCCTAGACCTTGATTGAATTTGCAAATCTTGGACTGGTCTAGAATAAGATTTAGCTTCTTCTTGCCTCCAACAAATCTCTCAAGAGTGTTTATAAGATACTGACACTCCCGAAAGAGAGAGATGCAAGAAGAGCAGGGGAAAGAAGAGCACAGCAGAAGGAGAGGAAGAAGAACCAACAGCAGAAGAAGGAGTGCATGTGCACGCACAACCGCCTCAACTTTGAAGTCTTCGCAAGGAGCAGGAGGGACAGTCCTACTTCTAGCCATTTGGTCCTCGAGCCTAAGCGTCTCTACCACTTCCTTAGACTTCTCCCCCACCAAAGCACTCACAACACAATCTGATTGTGGCTTCTCTAGAAGGTCCTTAGTTAGCTTTACATATTTTTTATCCAATGCAATTAAATCAAATTTTAGTTTTTCACAGTTATTGCATGGTGAGCTAACAGGGTCCTTAGAAGCATATTGAGCCATTTTTTTGTCGTGATCAATCATTTCTTGAAACAGTTTTGAGACAAATTCAAGCTCAGCAGTTAATTTGGGACAGTTCAAACATGAGGTAATGGGTTCTAACAGAAAAGCTTGTAGTTCAACAATTTTATGATCTGCCCTTTTTAAGTTCATTTTCAAGTTATTGCAACTTTTACAAGTTTTAAGCAGATCAATAAGCATAGTGTAAAGACCTCTAAAAGTATTATCCTTATCCTCACATGAGGTACAAAAAGTAGTCTGAACAGTAGATGAAATAGAAGCTACCCTACTCATTTCTAGTTCAGCAAGCAGACTAACATTCTCCACCTTAAGTATATCAAGCTCAGAAGTCAAACTATTATGAGAGGTCCTTAGCTTCTCCATATCTCCAAGCAAAGAAGAACACACATCACATTCGTCACGAGAGGGAGAAGATATAAGTGAAGTAAACTCTTGTGACAATCTCTCTACTTATTTCTTAAGATCAACAACTCTAGCTCTAGATCTAGCATAAAACTTTCCTAGTTTAAGAAATGCATCATTGAGCTGGTCGTAGGAGGGGCATACCTCATCGGAGTCACTGTAGAGCTCGCTGTCGCTGATGTCGGTCTCGTTGGCCATGAAGCACATGCCGATGAAGTCGTCACCATCCTTGTGATCTTGGTCATCCTTGCCGTCGTCATCGCTCCACCTCTCCACGTCGCTGAAGTCGATTTCGTCGAAGGCTGTGAGGACGCGGTGGAAGAGCTTCTTAGCTTTGCCAAAGTTGTGAAACTTCTTCTCTTTGCCTTGGAGGTGAGCAGGAGGCTTCTTGTTACGATTCTTGTTGATGTAGTCATTCTTGCTCACACCACCAAAGTCGTTCTTGCCCTTCTCCAGCTTGGGGCAATTTGCTCGAATGTGGTTAGGGCCACCACACTCAAAGCAGATTATTGGTCCACTCCTCTTTCTATCCCTCACTCTCTTGTAGGCATGGGAAAATTTTTTTGGCAAGAAGAGCTAACTGGTCCTCTGGTAGCTACTCTAATTGATTATCGGTTACTTCACAGAAAGCAGCTAGGGAAAGACCAGTAGCATTATCAAAGAAAATACCAGAAGCAGGACTGGGATTGGTGACCAAAGCCATCGACTGTGATTTCGACTTGCGAGAGACGATGTCAATCTCGTGAGTCTTGATGTGTGAGTACAGTGTGTCAAGAGTCAGAGTCGAAAGATCAGTCGTGTCCTTGATGGTGGTCACCTTCATCTCCCAAACTCGCAAATCCAAGGCCGAAAGCATTTGTCGAGCGTTGTCCGAGTCAGAGTCTGTGAGACCGATGGCTCGGAGGTTGCTCAAGATCTTGTGAAATCTCGCAAAACACTCATCCAAGGACTCACCAGCGAGCATTTCAAACTTGTTGTAATCTTGCTTGAACTGATCCTGTCGTACGGTCTTAATTTGAGTAGTACCCTCATGGTATGCATCGAGAGTCACCCAGATGTCGTAGGCCGACGAGAGATGAGAAATACGATCAAACTCGCTACGGCTCAGACCCTGGATTATGATGTTCCTTGCCTTAGCATTTGCCTCAGCATCAGGTATGTTATTCACATTGATGTTCTCATCGGCAGGAACAATAAAATGAGTTTTTACTTTTTGCCAGATCGCATAGCCCTGAGCTTGTATGTAAGACTTCATCCTACTCTTCTAAAAGGGATAGTCGACCCCATCGAAGATAGGAGGCTTGGTGGAAACCTGTCTATCGCCATGGCTCACAGACCGGTTAAGATCTATCGACAAGAGCTAACCGGCTCTGATACTAATTGAAGGACCGAAATGGCAACAGAGGGGGGTGAATGTTGCAGAAAACTGTACTTTGAAACAGCCCTAAAACAGCAGGACACTGCACTTAAAACAGCACTGCTGGCTGAGAATAAAGCAGAGAAAATAGCAACTGAAAGTAACACAAATTGATATCCAAAACAGCCTGAAAAGCACAAAGTAAAAGATGAAAAGCACAAAGTAAAAGCTGAAATGTACAAAGTAAAAGAAGTACAAAGTAAAAGCTGAAAAGCACAAAGTAAAAGAAGCACAAAACAAAAGCTGAAAATTGAACCAAAAATCAGCAACTAGCGGCAGCCAAATAACCACAAATAGATAGCAGAAAATAGCAGCAACTGAACATAGAAAATGCTTCCAAAGACCTGGACGAAATAGCTAAAAAGAGAGGCAGAGCAAACCGAAAGAACTGGAAGAAAAATTCAGAACAAAACAGCAAACAGGAAACACATAAACTTATCTCTTGTTACTTCCTGACCGCAAGAATCAAATACTTTGCTATCAGAAATACTAGCCAACGGGCCTTATGAATATATCCAGTTCTGAGCCAAGAAAATCTGCAATTTAACAAAAATTTCAGAGTGCCAAAAAGATTGGAATGCTTGTTTTCGGGATGAACTAGCCAAGAGGCCTTAAGATGTTTCCCAGTTCAAAGCAAAGAAGGAGCAGTCAAAATATCAACTCAAAACCAGAGAAAACCAATTTGCTCATGGAAATTAACTGACCAAATGGTCTGGAGACAGATTTCCACCACCAGCACGAACAAGGTTTACTCTCTCAAGAACTGAAAAAACAAAACACAAGAGCCAAACATCTCAAGCAAAAAAATTTCTTAGATTGAGACAAAGAGAGATGAATAATTATAAAAGAGGAATGTTTACAAGAACTCTCCCATCTCTCACTTTCACACACACATGGAGAGAAATAAATGAAACCCTAATTCCACTCTCTCTCTCAAGAACATAAGCCCACATATGGAGAGAAAACTTTAACACTCATAGAGCACAAGCATTAGAGAAAACCCTAACACTCACACCCTTCTCTCTCAACTCTCTCCACTAGAGACCACCCTCTATTTATAGCCTCCACTAATGGGTTTACAACACACTTTACCCATTAGCTCTCAACAACTCATCACTTTACCAATTCTCTCCTAACCAAAACCGCTTCCTTTATGCAGCCTTGTGCATTTACCAAAATACCACTCCTGTACCTTTCGGGAAGCTTCCTCATTTCTTGTCTTCCAAGCCTCGCAACCATTTCAAGTCCTCACCGTCTTCGACACATCCGATCGCTCTGACCTCAGCACTGCCTGTGCCTAGTCCTGTCACTCCGTGCCTCGCCACAACTCAGCTCCAAAGTCCTGCAGCCATCACAGACAAGAAAACACATCACATAGCACCACACAAAATATTGTAATTAAACAATAGCATCAGTAAATAGCACAAAATACCCGAGACAAACTCAAACTTTTCAGAGCACATGTCAATTACTCATCACACACACGGAGTTACCTCCACATGGTCTCTCAAAAACTGAGCAAAAGTTAACTCCAATAAAAATATTGACATGATCATGATATAATACTTTTAAGGGCAAGATTTGCAGCTCACATCACACACAACTGCAAATAAAATCCATTGTTCTACTCGCACTATCTACTCTAAAGGCTCCCATTCGGGTCCTGACAAATAGGGCTCACTACTCTCATCCTCCGAATCACTGTAGACAACCCACAAGTTGTGAACTGGCGGCGACTGCTCTTTGGCTGGCGCTGGGATGAAGTGGCGCAGGTACTCTCGTCGATCACCGGTGATGCGTCGTCTCTCCTCCGGGCTCGGCGGTGTAGGTGACGGTAGAGGTACTGGTGACTATGATCGGGGCTCCTCCCTGACTGGCTCCGGTAGGCTAGGGATAGCTCCATATTGCTCCATAAACTTCCGGATGAGTCTGGAGATTTTGATCTTGTATATCTTGCAAAGGCGTCGGATGGCTTTATACGCAGCTCCTTGCACTGACTCTTCTCCACATGCACCGATATTCTTGAACCTGTGGTGCAAAACTTGCTTGCCGACTCGTGTGGTGAAGTACAACCTGGTGATACTTCCGATGTGTTGGTCTTTATTCTTCTCATCCTTGGTGAGGTAGACAGGCGATCTCTTTAATCCGAGACTTCGCAATAAGACGCGAAGAAGTTCTCTCCATCCTCCTGTCTGGCTGAAAGAAGCTTGAGACATCTAATGCATTTATAAGAGAAAGATCAGTTTAAAGATTTGGAAAAATAAATTTTGAGCGAGTGGGGCGGAGAACAAGAATCCTTAAGAAAGGGGTAAGGAGATAGAGATATTACTGAGTATCCACTTTGGTTGGTTTGATTTAGAAAATAAGTTTTTAGGCTAGACAACCATTCTAACTAGGGCTTCGTCCTACAGTCGATATGGCTCTAATACCATCTCTGTCGAGACCCGAATATGCAAATTCGGACTCTCTGTGAAAACTGTACTAGCCCAGGATCACGCTAGTGCACACAGTCAAACATAGAAGAAATCACAACCATACACACGCTAAAATAAAGGAAAATCTCAAATAATAATAAATCTTAAAGGTACGACCTTATGGCTAAACTTACAATATCACTAGCCGAAAGGGCTTTAAAACTAGTAGCGGAAATCCAAAATAAAGCGTAGCGGCAAATCAATAAGCCCACAGGCTATCGAGTGGAGAACGAAGCCTAATCCGTGAAGTTGTCGAAGTAACCTCCTTTTGGAACCTCCTGCTGATAATACTCCCCCTACTCCTGGAAATCACGACAAGGCCTTTACAAAGTTCAATTCCAACCTAATCCTGCCCGCTAGGGTTTCGCATCACACCCCCCCTTGCGCCACATGGAAATCAGCAACCATGTTCATCTCAATGGCAAGATTAAAGTTGAAACATCCCAAATTAGTCATCCAGGTCTATCCCATACTACACATGTGGTTTGCACGATAAAGCTCAGATTAATAGCGCACAAAGTTAAGTCCTTATGTCTACCCGGGCGAGGCTACCACAAAGTTAAGTGAACCTGCACTTCCCCCTTTACTGCACGATCACTTGCTTGAGTGAAAAACCAAGTTTGTATAACCACACCAATGTCATGGCACAAATTTTAATAATCGTGGCACCAACCATGGTTCCATATCTCAATAACTCAATTTAATAATTCGCATGTGATGATAAACCCAATCGTAAATTAAGCAAGGCTAAGTATATTAATCATACAACCTATGTGACAAATAACATAGCATCACTAGTATGTTTCCCAATCTAAGGTGACAATGGTATCAGGGTATTCAAAGTACCAAGGCGGGACTAATCAAATTCGAACAATAACTACCATTTACAAGGATTTGTAATAAATAGCGATGCAAGATAATTTAAAACAAAATCAATAAATAATAAATTGCAAATTGGGTTCAACATGATCAAAGGACACGACTTGCCTTGGTTATGCTCAGCGAGGTACTCGGGGTTTTCTGATGTCGCTCTTGCTCCTCCGGAATCCAAATCTAACGAGAGAGAAAGCGATTGAAACAACAAAAACACATACAATGATAAGCAAATAAACTCCAAAAATCATGAAACTAGAACCAAAAGCTAGATCTCGATTTTAGATGAATTTAGAAAAAAGAACGGGGTCAATCGGAGCTAGGACGAAGGAGAATGGGCTCTCAAAAAATAAACCCTAAAGGAAAATACTGAAATTCGAAAAAGACACTGTGCTGTGGACCCGGCGCACGGTAGAATGTGTCCATGGTGGACCCGGTCCACGAAACAGTGCGCACGGGGAGGTGGTACTATCACGGCGGCCTAGGGCTGATGTGGCACAGCGTGGGCCTGACACGTGGCACGTCCTGGCGTGGCGCTGACGTGGCACCAGGGTGACGGTTTCGGCTGACGTGGCAGGACACATGTCATGCCACGTGGCCTAGGGCTGACGTGGCTTACCACGTGGGTAAGGCTGATGTGAGTGTCTCAGAGGTGGTGCGGCGGCGCAAATCGGACGGTCGCGGGGCGGCCACGAAGTGGGATTTGGGGCGTTGGCTCAGATCTGAGGCGATGGTCGGGATCGGGGATGGTGGCCATCCGATGGGTGACGCGTGGAGCGGGCGCGTTGCGTGAAGCATCGCGTACGCGAGCGCGCAGCGGGCGTGGGCGCGATTTGGCACAAGGACCAAGGCACGTGCGCGGGCGCAGTGGCAACGAGGGAGGCGACGTGGGAGGCAGGGCAAGAGGGGCACGGCGTGGGGCTTCTCACCGGCGACCACGGCGACGTGGGAGGGCTCTAGCGACGGCGTGGTGCGAGGACGGGGGAGAGAGTGGCAGCGATGCGGGTGCACGCAAACCGAGATGGCGACGCTTAAAAACACGCGAACCGAGCCGGTCCGATACAGGCGCGGGGGGTGTTCAGGACACGCGGATGGCCGAGATGCGATCACGGAGGATCGGACGGCACGGGCAGGTGCTTGGGTTAGGGTGGCACGGGTGCGAGCGGTGGGGGTGCGCAAGATGCGGTCGCGTGGCGCGGGTCCGGATTGGACGGTGGACGCAGTGAGGTGGAGCGGTGCGCTGGAGCGGGCGAGAGCGGGGCTGGGGATGGCGACACGTGGGGCATCGGGCGGTCGGGGCTAACGCGCGGGCGAGCGAGCGGCAAGGACGGCAGGAGCGGGCCGGGCTGACACGCGGTGAGCGGCGGCGTGCAGGCAATGGGCACGATACCGACACGTGGCAGGCGGAGGGATCGGGCGGCTGTGGCTTTTCTCTTTTTCTCTTCTTTTCTAGAAATTCAAATAATGATCCAAAAGCTCTAGAAAATAGCAGAAAAATCTCAAAAATTGACCAAAAATACCAAAAAATTCCTTGAGAGACAAGGAACTCAAATAAAATATTTTCAACTTATGTTATTATATATTTTAATCATATTAAATCGTTTTAAATTTTAAAAATTTATTTTAAGCTTGAATTAATTCCAGAAAATTCCAAAAATTAATTTTTAAATCCAGACTTTTAAAACTCTATAAAAACAGGATGTTACATAATGGAAGGCTAGAGATGATAGCTAGGTTTTTGTTTAATTTAGATCTAGCTAGCTAGCTAGGTTTAGAAATATAATGTTAGTTTGCTCAATTTGAGAATGGTTAAGTACTGGTACGTAGTTCACTAGCTTCAATATATTCTTGCTTAACATTATTATGTCATGAATACGTGGCTAGCTCGCTATATACCTACGTACGTAATATATATAGATGCATGTCATGTACGTGTAAGTATATATATCTAATCTATTTGCTATGTAGTAGCGGTAATAATCATTTTTGACACCCATTTGTTACTTGTGTAGCGTAGATGTACCGAAGCTGGATGTACATTGAGAACCGTGTGAGTGAAGAGTACATTAATGGCGTGTCTGCTTTTCGAAGAGAGGCCGAGCTGGATATGTTGAAGAAGGGGATGAAATATATATACTATCCATGCATTGATTGTGATAATCTCAAGATGTTTAGCAACTCAACGCAGATCGAAGCTCACTTGATTCGAAGGGGTTTCAGAAAAGGGTACAAATGTTGGACCAATCACGGTGAAGAGAACAGTACACAAGAAGGTAGTTATGACATAGTCGAGGGGGACAACGATATGTCAGTTGTGAACTGTGCTTTTGATCATGAGGATAGGTCGCAGGATGATAATCTGGATCAGATGTTACGTGATGCAGAAGGGAACTATAGTGAGAGAGTTTGGTAAATTAGAGGGCTTGATGGAAGACTCGGAGAAACCTTTGTTCTCGGGCTACAAGCCGCAATACACGAGGTTGTCATCAGTTCTAGAACTGCTGAAATTGAAGGCAAGCAATGGTTGGTCCGATAAGAGTTTCACGGTATTGTTAGGTCTCCTAGCGGACATGCTTCCAAAGGGAAATGTGTTGCCGAGAACCACCTACCAAGCCAAAAAGATTCTTTGTCCATTAAGAATGGAAGTAGAAAGAATACACGCATGTCCAAATGATTGTATCCTGTACCGTAAAGAGTATGCTAGTTTACATGTTTGTCCGGTGTGCAAAGCATCCTGACACAAGCGTAAAAATGACTCTGATGATGGGAAGGGCATTGAGGTGAAGCAAGGACCTCCTGCTAAGGTGTTATGGTATCTTACTGTAATCCCATGTTTGAAGCATTTATTTACAAACCGCGAGAATGCAAGATTGATGCGTTGGCACTGGGAGCAGCGTAAGAAAGATAGAATGATAAGACATGTTGCTGATTCTGCCCAGTGGAGGAGAATATGTGTGACAGTTTGATTGATCTCTTACTGAACATTACTGATAAAGCAAAAGATGGTATTAACGCAAGGTGTGACTTGGTCGCTATGAACATCAGGACCGAGTTAGCATCGATAGAGACCGATAAAGGCTGGACATACCTTCCCCCACCTTGCTACACTCTGTCTAAGTCCAAGAGAACTGAACTGTGCCAGTCCTTACATGGTGTGAAAGTTCCATCTGGTCACTCCACCAACATGAAGAAACTTATTTCCATGGAGTATTTAAAATTAATTGACATGAAGTCTTACAACTGTCATGTACTAATGACACAAATGCTACCTATTGCAATTAGAAGTATTTTGCCGAACAAGGTTCGAGTGCCAATTATAAGGCTATGTTATTTCTTTAACGCAATTGCTCAGAAGGTCATTGATCCCGATGGACTAGATGCTCTGCAACCCGAGGTGGTGACAAATCTATGTCATCTAGAGATGTATTTTTTCTCCATCATTTTTTGATATCATGGTCCATCTCATTGTCCACCTAGTGAAAGAAATAAAAATATGCGGCCCCGTATTTCTACGTCATATGTACCCTTTCGAGAGTTACATGGGAATTCTCACATCTTATGTATGCAATCGATCTCGACCGAAGGGTAGCATCATCGAAGGTTATACAACAAAAGATGTCATTGAATTCTGCATCGGCTACATGGCTCAGGTCGAGCCGATAGGTGTACCTCTATCTCGTCACGAGGGGAGGCTAAAGGATATCGGGACTATTGGAAAGAAAGCAATAACGTCAGATCAAAATACGTATGCTCAAACCCATTTCATGGTTTTACAACATGTGACTGAAGTGACCTGTAACACCCCATGATCCACATTACCCTGAAATGCCACTAAACCACTCTACAGCTGGCCCAAAAATTTCAAGATAATTTATGCCGGCAACAACTTCTAGACATGAAGCAATAAGCGGAAGCATAATCAACTAAGGGAATAAACATAATAATAACAAAATTCAATAATTGAAACAACCTCTAGCAGATTAATCAAAGAATAGCTCACAAGTTCATTATTATTAACTAAAATAATCATCCATGGATAGCTAGGCATTTGGCTAGAATTCCATCGACTTTATTACAACATGAATTGATGAACTAAGTGCATTATTGTGGTGCCGCTCTACCCATCCCATGAATGCTAAAGAATCATCTGTAGGGGGGAAACAATGGTGAGATAAAAATCTCAGTAAGCAAACTGTTTAACAGACTATTCAGACTACAAACAAATATACAACATCATTAAAGTATCCATATGTCTACATCCTCAATGTGCATCCATATTGATTGACAAGCTAATTAAACTGAATGATATTAAGTATCAATATCCATTTCCCGTAATGACCACAATTATAGCCTCAACCATATTTATTACCAACAATAGTAAAATATTAGTAAATGAATCTTGGTTAACTACTTCATATCATCCACCACTACCACTATCAATGATAATAAAGTATTAACATATTTTATCTCAATAACTTTATTATTTCTCGCATCCACAACTGCTATCAACAATTACCACAAAAAAATCTCATGCCACAATCACAACCTCTACCATAACACAAGGGATGTACCCCAATCCACGACCACAACCACTTTCCTCATACCACAAGTGACTCTTATGAGCCAATTCCACATTACAACTATAAAGTTGAAGTTGTTTGTAAAATAATTTCACCACAATATATTGCATAAGTACGCAAATGATCTTTCCGCAATGCAATGCATATGCATGCTATGCTCCACTGCACTTTTACCCAACAAGGTAAACCGCAATGCAATGCATATGCATGCTATGCTCCACTGCACCTTTACCCAACAAGGTAAAAGTGTGCATCGTACTACGGCAATGCACGATGCTGTACCGGTACGGTCGCGGCTATAAGCGGCGACATCAGCAATGCAAATGTCATGACATGTTATTAATGATATGATAATCATAAGCCACAAGAATTTAACCACGAAGGTCAACTACATAACCTACATTCGGTTCACCAAGATTATAATTAATCAATCTATAGTGAATCCTACACATAGACCATAATATATTCATCAAGATTGCTAACATCACAACCACAAGTATTCACTAAGAATACTACCACCAAGACCACAATAATTCCAACTTCAAAGGCATCAATATGATCCTTATAAATTTAACAACAAGGAAATATTATCATTCCACCATGCATTTACTTTCATATACCACAATTGGCTCATTAAGCAAATTACCATAATACTACCAAAACTCATCCAAACATAGCAATTGATTAATATCTTGCTACCACATTCTTACTTAGAAAATATGTAACCATGGCATATCATTTAACATTATAAAAAAATCATGCATATTGCAAGTAGTAATAATAACGGTTAAACAGTAGCACATCTGCTACGTTTACTTGCATCTGCCGGCGAAGCGACGAGATCACGCGGGTTCAGAAGCAAAACTACCTGTCCAAAAAGGTACCTCTCAGCACACATTACAACAATAAAAACACGACTCTCAAAGAAAAGATATTGCTAAGCCCCAAAACCCCACAACATCCTTCCCCGCGTAACGGTTCTACAATATTCCCACTGCAGCGGTACTGCTTAACATTTTCCTATCTTTAAAAATATAAAAATAATCATAGAAAAAGATATATATCTGTATTCCTCACTTAAATACCTACACTTTTCATGTAGATCACATATTTTTATTTTGTTCTTAGCAAGGTGTAACATAATGCACAATACAGAGTACGTTCTCTGTTCTGGCAATCTGGGCAGCCAGATTCTAACACGTCCCAACCACAGTGTATGACTTTAAAAATTCTGATTTTTTTACATTAGCTAGACTACTGAATTACCCACATTTTTCTCAATTGTGACCAAAAATATAAAATTCAACTACTACCCCTAAATCACACCTGAACAGCAATCTACCCCAATCTGCACCCCTGACAGACAGTGGGGTTCCCGACTCTGCTACGCCCAAATCCCATGGCCAAAAATTCTAAACAAAATATAGAAGATAGGTCTTATCATCCTCTACAATTTTCCTTTTGGGATGACCCACAAGAAAAATCTTTTCAGGGGTCTAAACCACGCAAACAGCCGCGCTGCGCGAATTGATCTACAGGCAGACAACAGGAACTCTCTAATTGGATAATCTAATTGCTAATCTCCACCAATCCTTGGGCTAAGAACCTTAATACAGCAGCAAAACAGAGGGTTTTAGGATGGGGAAAATTACCTAGCCCTCGGAATCACACCTTTTCCTCTTTCTCCCTTCCTCCTCTTCCTCCTCTTCTTCTTCTCCTTGCCTTTCTCCTTTGCTCCAAAGAACAGGGCAGCAGCTTGGGAGATGGGGATGGGGGCGCAAGGAGGGTGGGGGTGGCGGCTGGGGGGAAAGGGACGGGGGAGGCGTCCACAGGGTTTATAAAGGGGGTGGCTAGGGTTTGGGGGGGTACGGGCCCCCTTTGGGCTGGCTAGCCCAAAGTGGCTGGCCCACCCCTCTGGACAGCCCAAAACTTGATTCTTTAATAATTAAATTTATTTTTTTATTTTGGATAGTTCCCCAATTTAATTTCCGCCTCTCGCGCTTCACCGAAAGAAAACGGGAAATTCTGCGATTCTGCTAAATATTCCCAGGGACGCCGTAAACACGTTCAGGGCATTACATGACCCCATATATTGAAGAGCATAAGGACATGCTACGTTAAGAGAATGCAGGCCAGTCAGAAGTTTGGATCACGAGACAACACAACCGTAGGTTCAATGAATGGTTGAAGGCGCAATTGACAAAGAGGTCATCAAGTGAAACACTACAATGGTTGGCAAAGGGGACAAAATTTACAATTGTAACATGGCAAGGATACGACATTAATGGCTACACATTTTATACAACAGATCAGGATAGAAAGAGCATAGTGCAAAACTCAGGTGTCCGCATAGATGCCTATGACGCGCACGTCAGTACCGCTGGCCCAAGCTCGTACTACGAGCTTGTAGAGGAGATTTAGGAGCTTGACTATGTAATTTTTAAGATTCCTCTATTTCGGTGCTGTTGGGTCCAACTCCCACGGGGTGTAAAGGTCGACAAGTACGGTGTCACTACTGTGGACCTCGAATGTGTAGGATACAAAGACGACCCATTAGTATTCGCAAGGTAAGTTGTTCAAGTATTTTATATAACCGACCCGGCAAATAAGAAACGCCATGTAGTTCTTCAGGGAAAAAGAAGAATTGTCGGAGTTGAGAATGTTGTGGATGAGGAAGAGTACAATCAATTTGATGATTTGCCTCCATTCGGAGACGACATCAGGCTCGAGGAAGAACAAGGCGATGAAGCAAGCTATATGTGTGTCGATCATCGTGAAGGGCTGTATTTAAAATGAAATAGCTAAGTGTATTAAATGTAACTATATATCTTCCATTGTAATTGTAAAATTAATGACTCGGGAACTAAAAAATAGTTATATAGCCAAGTGATGTATATGTGAATTTGCATTTATGTATATAGCAATGCATGTGTGATATATAGGTGAATTTTGAGAATGAGTCAGTAATTCATGCATTTATGTCTTATTACAATGGCTGGTGGTTGGTGTACAGGTAATAACTCCTAACAACTTTTATTACAGACGGTTCTATCACAGACGGTTCTCAAATAGAACCGTCTGTGATAATAAATATCATAGACGGTTCTAAATTTATAACCATTTGTGATAATATAACTATCACAGACGGTTCTAGTTTAGAACCGTCTGTGATAATGTAACTATCACAGACGGTTCTAGTTTAGAACCGTCTATGATATATAACTATCACAGACGATTCGAAAATAGAACCGTCTGTGATAATAATATCACAGACGGTTCTAGTTTAGAACCGTCTGTAATAATCTTCCTATATATACACCAAACTAGGGTTTTTACGCGTCCACTGCAGTTATTTGCTCCAACCAGCGCAGAGACGCTTAGTCACTGCGCGCTCTCCCGATCCAGTCCGTCGTCGCCGCCTTCCCCAAGCCCGTCGCAGCCGCCTGCCTCGAGCCTGATGCCACCGACTACTTCCCTGACCCCGTCGCCGCCGCCTACCCTGACCCCGTCGCCGCCGCCTGCCCCGAGCCCGTCGCCGCCGCCTGCCCTGAGCCCATCGCCGCCGTCTACTTCCCCGAGCCCGTCGCCATTGCTGCCCCCTTCCCCGAGTCCGTCGTCGCCGCCTTCCCTGAGCCCATATCCTCGCAAGGTGATGCATCAGTCTATGTTATTCATGTTGAGCAAGGTGTTGAGCAAATGTATGTTTTTCCCCAAAGTATACATATATTGTTGTTTCATAAATATTATTGTTCGTAAATCTTATTGTTATTGTTGTTGAGCAAATGTATGTTTTTCCCTAAAGTATACATATATTGTTGTTGTTTCATAAATATTATTGTTGGTAAATCTTACTGTTATTGTTGTTGAGCAAATGTATGTTTTTCCCTAAAATATACATATGAACTGTGATGCATCGGTCTATGGTTTTGTTGTTGTTTTATAAATATATTGTTTCATATATTGTTACATTGCCAGAAACATATATTGTTACATATCTTTACAGAATGTCATCTTTATAGAATGTCATTTTAGATTTGTTTCATGTAGTTGTTTCATGTTTCATATAGAATAATTAAGATATGTTATCCATGTTTCATATTTCATATATTGATATATATGCTACATTTGCTTCTTAATCATGTACTTTAGTATTGATATATATATATATATATATATATATATATATATATATATATATATATATATATATATATATATATATATATATATATATATATATATATATATATATATATATATATATATTCTTGCATAAGCAAGTCCACTAATAGTCATAGGTTTTTGATCCAAAACCTAGGTCAAAGAAGAAGACGAGACTGAAGCAAGTGACATGAAGTCCACATAGACCTTCAAAGGGCATGAAGCAAGTGACACACTCCAGTATATCCGGTTCAATGAACTTGATACACTGGTTTGTGTCATATGCTTTATAGAACTTTGTTTAGGCCCAATCTCACTGTGTTCACACAGTCGTTGAAAAATTTTGAGTATATGCCACATAGACCTTCAAAGGGCATGAAGTAAGTGACACACACCAGTGTATCCGGTTCAATGAACTTGATACATTGGTTTGTGTCATATGCTTCATAGAACTTTGTTTAGGCCCACACCTCACTGCGTCCACACAGTCGTCCAACAATTTTTAATATATGCCACAAGGTCTATTTGGAAGGCCCATAGCTCACTTCAGTTATCTTTTTCTTAGAAGAGAGATGCGTCCACACAGTCTTCGTCATCGTCATCTGGGTCTCACTCTCCCAAGATTGAAAAAACTAAACGTGGCCGAGGAGTATCGAAAAGGCTAGATGGCCGAATGACCATCACGGTGGTATCTCCGGATGGGGTCCCTCTGCAACCGAAGAAAGCAGTTACATTATTACAAACTACCTGCGGCATAATTGGAAGGCAACGGGTCTCCATCACCATAGCAAGCTGGAGAGATTTGTCAAAGGATCACAAAAATCAGCTTTGAGAGGTAATTACAAATTCGTTCGAGATCCCAGTAGAAGTACAGGGACTCGTGGGACGGCACGCGCTCCTTGCAATGGGAAAAACATGAAAGAATTTTAAGAGCAATCTTGTAACGCAGTTCGTGGACAAGGATCTCACGCCCTTCACGAGGTATCCTTTCCTGTCACCAGAAACATGGGAGGCCTTTGTGCAGATGAAGACAACGGTCGAATTTGAACAACAAAGTACGGTGCACAAGGCTATGCAGTCACAAAACACTCACCCTCACAGACTCGACACCGCTGGGTACGCGGGTAAAATCCCGCAGTGGATGACGCAGGACGAGGTCGCAATCCGATCGGAGGCCTCCCCGCCATTTGCTGGGATCGGAAACGAGCGCGCTTGAAACTTGTTAAGAGCGAGGCCATCAACCACATCTTCGGGTGTCTCTTTCAAAAACCCCGCAGATGAGGAAGTGTCCTAATGTCTGGTAAGATATGCTAAACTATATTGTTGTTAACACCTCTTGAACTTCATGAGTTCAAAAATAACAAGATTAATTGCCTCTTGCAGTAATCATTGACTACCGAATCTTCTCGTGGCTCCTTTCAAGAATACAGGGAGAGAGATTTACTATCACAGGCCTTGGGAAACATGTAGCACCCAGGTTGCATGCGAGGCTTTAGGGTTTACATATCTTGGAGGCACGGATTTCCAGATTACTCCAAGACATATAGGAGTAGGAAGATATCCAAGGCGTACTGCAACGACCAAATAAAACAGGAGCTTCGTGCTCAACTTCAGGAGCAACTATCTGCCTTACTTCAAGATCAGACTGCCTCACTTCAAGGAGAGATAGATTCATTGAGGGAAGAACTGAGACAAGTCCGCAACCAATCACAACCCACCCCTACTACTGCGGTACCCAGTCCCCCTCAACGTCGCAGTAGCTGCGCGTCCACACCAATTACTGAACATAGCAACGCCCACTTACCTATCGATGACATTCAGGTAATGCATCTATTTAGAATGCTGCATAGATCTCTCTGGTGGACGCCTTAACTCATCTTGTATCGTTATATAGGGGCCCATGCCTTGCATCCTTAGAGTCAGGCTTGTTGGCTCTATTCCCGTTGACGCTGGGCGGGGGATGGCGTATCCATTACTGTCAAGTACGCTAGTGCACAGTGTACAAGTAGAGACTGGTTTCATAAAGGTCCAGGTGGACATACTTGTCCGTGCCACGATCTCCACATCCAGTGTCCCAAGACGGACATCGTCCTGGACCTGTCACATCAGCTCCGGTGGCTCCACCTCCAGCTCCGGTTCCGAAGCCTGTTGCATCGGCTCCTGCCGAGATGCCACCGAAATGATATCGTAAGCGAGGCTTTAAGTCTCAATCGAAGAAAATTAAAGCGTGTCCTAATCCATGGAACCTCATTCTAGGAGTGTCATTGGTCCCCGAGTCGCAATTACCTGGGCTTGGTTTGATTTGCAATACATTGCATGCCTGGTACATGCAAAAGTCCAACATGAAGCCACACCGGCAGAGTGCATTCACTATGAGATATACGGAGGAGCATTTCCTCCACAACTCGGGCTACATCGTCGTGACATTCAAAGACTTATTCTTACTATTTAATCTCGACGAACTCGACGCCTCACTTCTACGATGCTGGACACTGTAAGTGTACTGTACAATAAAGTTTTACATTCACGTTATACCGATAAATGTCATTACTCTTTCCTTATGTATAGATACATGATCCAACAAGTCCGACAATCGTGATAATCGGTGGGTTCCATCGACCCTCACTTGGTCTCCGAGCAAGCTATCAACGCTGATGTATCCTTCGTGCAAGATTACATAACGAGGAGATTGATGGCTCACAACGATAAGGAGTACGTCATGGTACCCTTCAACCAAGGGTAAGTACTTCACTAGTTGCCACACGTGTTTCATTTGTACTTTACATGCAGCATGAACTTAGGATTAATCACTATGGTGACATACATGACTAGGCAACACTGGATTTTGATTGTGATTGTACCAAAGTGGAGCAAGGTAATATACCTTTATTCCATACTTAGGAGCAACCACGACTTCAGTCGTGTGCAAGGAGTAATTAACAGGTAAACTCTATTGTAATATTTTCTTTGTTTGCAACGGCCGAGGTTAATTGTTTTTGAATCACGTAGGTCATTTAGCACTTATGTTGCCGAAGGAGGAAGACACGACAAATCCAGTGACACGCTGCAACACAACATGCGATTTTCGGTACCCGCTACAACACAACAATCTTATATCACACTTTGTTATAATGCCTCCAGAATTGATAATACCTATGTACGTAATTTTATTTTTGCAGTACCACCAACAGCTACAGGGCAATGTATGTGGATTCTACATTTGCCACCATATGAAGGAAATCATGGCTACTAAGATCAATGATCTAGAGGTTTGTCAGGTCCTTCCAATAATTATTATTTTCTGATTATATATGTATATATACACACACACATGCTAATTAATGACTTAACATTGCTCCTAGCGACAGCAAGTGGACTTCGACGTAAGTACATATGATCTTGACCAACTCATCGAAATTCATGCACAACTCTCCGAATTCTTAGTAGCACAATGTATAAACAAGGCTGGAGAGTTCTACACCGGCAATGGTGATAATTAGATGTTGAAACATTAGATTCAATTGTACAAATAACTCAGTTATGCTTAATCAAACAATTCATTTGTCAGAACAGTGTAACGATTTTCATTGTATATATGTATGTGATCTGCTCACTACTACAAAACAGGCTATACTGGATGGGTAAATCACAGATGGTTCATACGGAACCGTCTGTGCTTAACTATCACAGACGGTTCATACTACCACCCGGCTGTGATACTGTCACAGACGGTTGTTAACACGACTCGTCTATGATAATCGAGACATCACAGACGGTTCATGTTAATAACCGTCTATGAAAGTTCACAGATGATTTGTTATACGAACCGTCTGTGATGTCTCTATTATCACAAACGGTTCATATAACAAACCGTTTTTGATATTAATCGTCACAGACGGTTCGTGTTAACAACCGTCTGTGATAAATTGCACTATTAATACTTGGACGGTGTCGACATAGATCTGTCTTCATGCGCTGCATTGGTGGAGCAAGGCGGCCGGCTTTAGGGAGTTCGGGGGTGAAAATATATCGCCGTCTTTTTAGTGATCTAATCAGAGGTTAGTACTCAATTACATTTAATTATGCTTATATACATGTTTTTGTAATGGAAGGCCAGAGATGATAACTTATATGCTATGTAGTAGCGGTAATAATCATTTTTGGCAACCATTTGTTACTTGTGTAGCTAGCGTAGATGGATCAAAGCTGGATGTACATTGAGAACCGTGTAAGTGAAGAGTACATTATTGGCGTGTCTGTTTTTAGAAGAGTGGCCGAGCTGGATATGTTAAAGAAGGGGATAAAATATATGTACTGTCCATGTATTAATTGTGATAATCTCAAGATGTTTAGCAACTCAACGCAGATCGAAGCTCACTTGATTCGAAGGGGTTTCAAAAAAGGGTACAAACGTTGGACCAGTCACGGTGAAGAGAAATGTACACAAGAAGCTGGTAGTTATGACATAGTCGAGGGGGACAACAATATGTTAGTTGTGGACTGTGCTTTTGATCATGAGGCCGCAGATGGATCGCAGCATGATAATCTAGATCAGATGTTACGTGATGCAGAAAGGAACTACAGTGAGAGAGAGAGTTTGGCAAATTCGAGGGCTTGATGGAGGACTCGGAGAAACCTTTGTTCTCGGGATGCAAGTCGCAATACATGAGGTTGTCATCAGTTCTAGAACTACTAAAATTGAAGGCAAGCAATGGTTGGTCCGACAAGAGTTTCACGGCATTGTTAGATCTCTTAGCGGACATGCTTCCAAAGAGAAATGTGTTGCCAAGAACCACCTACCAAGCCAAGAAGATTCTTTGTCCATTAGGAATGGAACTAGAAAGAATACATACATGTTCGAATGATTGTATCCTATACCGTAAAGAGTACGCTAGCTTAAATGTTTGTCCGGTGTGCAAAGCATCCCGATACAAGCGTAAAAATGACTCTGATGATGGAAAGGGCATCGAGGTGAAGCAAGGACCTCCTGCTAAGGTGTTGTAGTATCTTCCTGTAATCCCCCCGTTTGAAGCGTTTATTTGCAAACCACAAGGATGCAAGATTGAAGCGTTGGCACTTGGAGCAGCGTAAGAAAGATGGAATGATAAGACATGTTGCTTATTCTGCCCAGTGGAGGAACATCGACAGGATGTTTGTAGATTTTGGTGTGGAACCGAGAAATATAAGATTTGGGTTGAGTACAGATGGAATGAATCCTTTTGGTAACATGAGCAGCTGATATAGCACCTGGCCCGTGACTCTATGCATATACAACCTTCCTCCTTGGCTATGTATGAAGCGAAAGTATATTTTGATGTCACTACTTATCCAAGGGCCGAAGCAACCTGGCAACGATATTGATGTGTTCGTAGCACCATTGGTAGAAGATCTTGCAATACTGTGGAACGAAGGGGTACATGTATGGGTTGCGGACAAACGAGAGAACTTTACTCTACGCGTTATGTTGTTCTGCACCATTAATGATTTTCTGACCCTTGGTAACCTGTCAGGGTTGAGTACAAAAGGAGCCAAAGCGTGTCCGCACTGCTTAGATTATACGGAGAGTGTGTGGTTGAACAACTCGTGTAAAACTGTGTACATGCGTCACTGTAGGTTCCTTCTAAGGTATCACCCATACCGCAAGATGAAGAAACAATTTGATGGAAAAAAAGAAGATGACTCAGTACCAAGACCTTTTAGCGGGAAAGAGGTGTATGATATGGTCAAGGATATAAACGTTATGCTTAGAAAGGAGCGTAAATTGAGGAAGAAGATATGGAAAAAAAGGTCAATATTTTGGAACATGTCTTATTGGGAGCACTTAGAAGTTCGCAATTGCATCGATGTCATGCACGTAGAGAAGAATGTATGTGACAGTTTGATTGGTCTCTTACTGAACATTCCTGATAAAACTAAGGATGGTGTTAACGCAAGGCGTGACTTGGTTGCTATGAACATTAGGACCGAGTTAGCACCGATAGAGACCGATAAAGGCCGGACATACCTTCCCCCAGCTTGCTACACTCTGTCTAAGTCCGAGAGAACTGAACTGTGCTAGTCCTTACATGGTGTGAAAGTTCCATCCGGTCACTCCACCAGCACAAAGAAACTTGTTTCCATGAAACATTTGAAATTAATTGGCATGAAGTCCCACGACTGTCATATGCTAATGACACAAATGCTACCTGTTGCAATTAGAAGTATTTTGCTGAACAAGGTTCGAGTGACAATCATAAGGCTATGTTGTTTCTTTTACGCAATTGCTCAGAAGGTCATTGATCCCGATGCTCTACAAACCGAGATGGTGACAACTCTATGTCATCTAGAGATGTATTTCCCTCCATCATTTTTTGATATCATGGTCCATCTCATTGTCCACCTTGTGAAAGAGATAAAAATATGCAGCCCTGTGTTTCTACGTCATATCTACCCTTTCAAGAGGTATATGGGAATTCTCAAGTCCTATGTACGCAATCGATCTCGACCGGAGGGTAGCATCATCGAAGGTTATACAACAGAAGAGGACATTGAATTCCGCATCGGCTACATGGCTCAGGTCGATCCGATAGGTGTACCTGTATCTCATCACGAGGGGAGGCTAGAGGGTATTGGGACTATCGGAAGGAAAGCAATAACTCCAGATCAAAATACGTATGCTCAAGCCCATTTCACGGTTTTACAACACATGACTGAAGTGACCCCATATATTGAAGAGCACAAGGACCTGCTACGTCAAGAGAATGCAGGCCAGTCAGAAGTTTGAATCACGAGACAACACAACTGTCAGTTCAACGAATGGTTGAAGGCGTAATTGACTAGGAGGTCGTCAAGTGAAACACTACAATGGTTGGCAAATGGGCCAAAATTTACAATTGTGACATGGCAAGGATACGACATTAATGGCTACACATTTTATACAACAGATCAGGATAAAAAGAGCACAGTGCATAATTCAGGTGTCCGCATAGATGCTTATGATGCGCACGTCAGTGCCGCTGGCCCAAGCTTGTACTACGGGCTTATAGAGGAGATTTGGGAGCTTGACTACGTAATTTTCAAGATTCCTCTATTTCGGTGCCGTTGGGTCCATCTCCCACAGGGTGTAAAAGTCAACAAGTATGGTGTCACTACCGTGGACATCGAATGTGTAGGATACAAAGACGAACCATTCGTACTCACGAGGCAAGTTGTTCAAGTATTTTATGTAACCGACCCGGCAAATAAGAAGCGCCATGTAGTTCTTCAGGGAAAAAGAAGGATTGTCGGAGTTGAGAATATTGTGGATGAGGAAGAGTACAATCAATTTGATGATTTACCTCCATTCGGAGATGGCATCAGGCTCGAGGAAGAACAAGGCGATGAAAGAAGCTATATGCGTGTCGATCATCGTGAAGGACTTTATTTAAAATGAAATAGCTATGTGTAATAAATGAAACTATATATGTTTTATTGTAATTGTAAAATGACTCAGGAACTGTGATGTATTTGTGAATTTGCATTTATATATATAGGTAAATTGAATGCTGGTAGGTGTAGTTGTATTCATTACACTCTGTGAGGTCTTATTGAATGCTGGTAGTGTAGTTACAACAGCCAGCCAGCAAAGGCTTACATCCAGCGGGCAAATGCTTATTACAGACGGTTATAAACTTAGAATCGTCTGTGATATTATATTATCACAGACGGTTATAAGTTAAGAACCGTCGGTGATAGTATTACTATCACAGATGGTTCGTAACTTATAACCGTCTGTGATAATGTAATATCACAGACGGTTTAGTTATAGAACCGTCTGTGATAGTTTTTCTTATAAATACCCGCAGCTAGGGCACAGATTCCGCACTCACGCACTAGATCTCCAGCGCCCCTGGTATATTATTGCTCTCTCGCGCCGCCCTTCCTTCCCGACGCCGCTGTCGGTCGCTCCCGACGCAGCTCCCTCCCGCCGTCGCTCCCTCCCGACGCCGCTCCCTCCCCTGACTCCGGTGCACTCCTCCCCCGACGCCGCTCCCTCCCCCGAGCCCGGTGCCCTCCTTCCCTGACGCCGCTCCCTCCCCCAAGCCCAGCGCCCCCCCGACTCTAGCTCCCTCCTCCCCCGCGAGCCCGGCGCCCTCCTCCCCCGACTCTAGCTAGGTTTCAGATTGGTTTCATGTAGTTATTTCATGTTTCATATAGAATAACGAAGATACATTATTCATGTTTCATATATTGATATATATGCTACGTTGTCATATTGATATATATCCTACATTGTCATATTGATATGTATATATATATATATTGATATGTGTGTATATATGTATGCTACATTGTAATATTGATATATATGCTGGCCGAATTTACACATGCTGGATTGATGAATATGTTAAATTCATTTGTCATTTGTATTTGGATATGTGTTATATTTCAAATGGTATGTTCAATTCATATAATTACATACATGTTATGACATTTGTATTTGGATATGTGTTATATTTCAAATGGTATGTTCAATTCATATAATTACATACATGTTATGACATTTGTATTTGGATTGATGTCATCTTTGTGCTCACATAATCATACTAGAATTCTATTGCTATATATGAATTATTAGCAGCTATAGCTAGAGATATACCACACATCACTGCGTCCACATAGTCATCCAAAAATATATGCCACATAGACCTTCAAAGGGCATGAAGCTAGTGACACACTCGAGTGTATCCGCTTCAATGAACTGGATACACTAGTTTGTGTCATTTGCTTCATAGAACTTTGTTTAGGCCCACACCTCACTACGTCCACATAGTCATCCAAAAATATATGCCACATAAACCTTCAAAGGGCATGAAGCTAGTGACACACTCGAGTGTATTCGTTTCAATGAACTGGATACACTAGTTTGTGTCATTTGCTTCATAGAACATTGTTTAGGCCCACACCTCACTGCGTCCACATAGTCATCCAAAAATATATGCCACATAGACCTTCAAAGGGCATGAAGCTAGTGACACACTCGAGTGTATCCGTTTCAATGAACCAGATACACTAGTTTGTGTCATTTGCTTCATAGAACTTTGTTTAGGCCCACACCTCACTGCGTCCACATAATCGTCCAAAAATATATGCCACATAGACCTTCAAAGGGCATGAAGCAAGTGACATACTCGAGTGTATCCGTTTCAATGAACTGAATACACTAGTTTGTGTCATTTGCTTCATAGAACTTTGCTTAGGTCCACACCTCACTGCGTCCACACAGCCGTCCAAAAATATATACCACATAGACCTTCCAAGGGCATGAAGCTAGTGACACACTCGAGTGTATCCGTTTCAATGAACTGGATACACTAGTTTGTGTCATTTGCTTCATAGAACTTTGCTTAGGCCCACACCTCACTGCGTCCACACAGTCGTCCAAAAATTTTTAGTACATGCCACATAGACCTTCAAAGGGCATGAAGCTAGTGACACACTCTAGTGTATCGGGTTCAATGAGCTTGATACACTAGTTTGTGTCATTTGCTTCATAAAACTTTGTTTAGGCCCACACCTCACTGCGTCCACACAGTCGTTCAAAAATTTTTAGTATATGCTGCACTTGTTAGCTACAAGGTCTATTTCGAAGGCCCATAGCTCACTACAGTTAATTTTTTTCTTAGAAGAGAGATGGCGTCCTCACAGTCTTCGTTATCGTCATCTGGGTCTCACGCTCCCAAGATTGGGAAAACTAAGCGTGGCCAAGGAGTATCAAAAAGGCTAGATGGCCGAATGACTATCACAGTGGTCTCTCCAGATGGGTCCCTCTGCAACCAAACAAAGCAGTGGCATCATTTCGGAGTACCTGCGGGATAATTGGAAGGGAACGGGTCCCCATTTCGGAGTACCTGCGGGATAATTGGAAGGGAACAGGTCCCCATCACCATAGCAAGCTGGAGAGAGTTGTCAATGGATCACAAAAATCAGCTATGGGAGGAAGTTACAAATTCGTTCGAGATCCCAGCAGAAGTATAGAAACTCGTGCGACGGTACGCACTCCCCACAATGGGAAAAGCATGGAAGAATTTTAAGAGCATACTTGTGACGCGGTATGTGGCCAAGTGTCGAGACCCGAATATGCAAATCCGGACTCCCTGTGTATTCTGCACTAGTCCTAGGATCATGCTAGTGCACACAATCAAACATAGATATTATCACAACCATATACACGGTAAAATAAAGGAAAAGCTCAAATATCAATAAATCTCAAAAGGTATGACCTTATGGTTAAACTTACAATAGATTAGCCCAAATGGCTTAACAAAACTAGCAGCAGAAATCCAAAATAAAGCGTAGTGGCCAATCGACAAGCCCACAGGCTATCGAGTGGAGAACAAAGCCTAATCCGTGAAGTCGTCGAAGTACTCTCCTTCTGGAACCTCCTGCTAGTGATACTCCTCTTCCTCAACTGAGCAACATTGGGCATAAAGCCGTGAATACATTGGTACTCAGCAAGTCGTTTGTAACAAATGAATGCAATATAGTATGCAAGGCTTATCAAAGGAAGGCTGAAAGGTTAATTTGCATAAATGACAGTTGAAATACAATAAATAGATTGAAGGCGAACTTTAAGTAAAACAGTAATAAATACATAATCAAAAGAATTGAAATAACCACTTACAGACCTCCCATCCACAAGCTAAAACAACCACTTATGGACCTCCCATCCATAAGCTAAACCAACAGCAAATTAACCATCCACTGTTCAACCACAATCCACAAGTTTTCAAAAATAACTACCCCTCGTGTGAAATCACCTAGCATTGTCTATGATCGAGGACGCGGCTATTCGAATAGTTTTACACTCTGCAGAGGTTGCACAACTGTACCCACACGATATGATAAGCCTCGGCCTAAGGTAATCACAACAAGGCCTTTACAGAGTTCAGTTACAACTTAATCCGCCCGCTAGGGTTTCCCATCACACCCCCCTTGCGCCACATGGAAATCAGCAACCATGTTCATCTCAATGGCAAGATTAAAGTTGAAACATCCCAAATTAGTCAGCCAGGTCCATCCCATACTAGACATGTGGTTTGCACGGTAAAGCTCAGATCAATGGCGCACAAAGTTAAGTCCTTAATTCTACCCGGGTGAGGCTACCACATCCCCTGAAGTGCACCGGCACTTCCCCCTTTACTGCACGATCACTCGCCCAAGTGCCAAAACCAAGTTTTGTATAACCACCGCCGGTGACGCACCAACATTATGGCACAAATTTTAATAAACGTGGCACCAACCACTGTTCCATATCTCATTAAGTCAAATTAATAATTCACATGCGATGATAAACCCGATCGTAAATGTAGGCAAAGCTAAGCGTTCTATCATACCAACCCATGTGACGAATAACCTAGCATCACTAGTATGTTTTCCAACCTATGGTGACAATGGCATCAGGGTATTCCAAGTTATCAAGTAGGGATAAATCAATTGGGACGATAACTACCGATACAAAGGTTTGTATAAAATAGCAATGCAATGTAATTTAAAATAAAATAATTAAATAATAGATTGCAAACTGGGTTCAACATGATCAAAGGACACGACTTGCCTTGGTTGTGCTCAACGAGGTACTCCTGGTCTTCGGGCGTAGAACCTGCTCCTCCGGAATCGAATCTAACAAGAGGGAAAGCGACCGAAACAAAGAAAATACATAAAATGATAAGCAAATAAACTCCAATAATCATAAAACTAGAACCAAAAGCTAGATCTTAATTTTAGATGAATTTAGAAAAAAGAACGGAGTCAATCGGAGTTAGGACGGAGGAGAACGGGCTCTCGGAAAATAAACCCTAAAATTAAATCGGGAAATTAGAAAAAATTACTGTGCTATAGACCGGGCTCACGAGAAACCAAGTCCACGGTGGACTCGGTCCACGCAACAGTGCACGCGGACGGAGGTGGTGCTGACACGGTAGGGTTAGGGCTGACGTGGCACGCGCTGGTGCTACCACGTGTCACCCTGCTGATGTGGCGCTGACGTGGCTCCTGGGGCCAGGTTTTTGTTGACGTGGCAGGACACGTGGCATGCCACGTGGCATTAGGGCTGACGTGGCATGCCACGTGGGTAGGGCTGAGCTAGCGGGTTCGGGCGCGGCGGCGGCGGCGCGGGATCGGGATCGACGGTGAGGATTGAGCGGCTCGGAGGCGGGGCGTCGGCCCATTGCCGATGCGTGGCGCGGCACGTCGTGCGGGCGCGAGTGCGGGTTGGACGGCGGGGATGCGCGGCGCGGGCACGGAGCGGTCTAGGCTCGGGGACCGAGGGGCGGCGCGGGGTGCGGTGTGCGGTGACCGGGCGGGCGACGGCGAGAAGTGAGGCGGTGACGGCTCACCGGCGAGGTCTTCGGCAACGGCGACGGGGACGGGTGCACGGCGAGGAACACGGGTGGCGGTGGCGCGACGGCGGAGCGGCTCCGGCGGCGGCGCGGGCGCGAGGACGAAGGCGAGGGTGGTGGCGACGTGGGTGCACGCGAACCGAGGCATCGGCGGTGTATTTATCATGCGAACCAAGGCGAACGATTCGGGGATGGCTCGGGTGCGAAACGGGCGCGGTTTGGACGGTCCGGATCGGCGGGAGGTGGATCGGACGACTGAGGAAGGGGCGAGGCGGTTAGGGTTAGGGCAGTGCGCGCGCGAGGCTGATCTGACGGCTGGGGAAGCACGATGCAGGGATCGGACGGCTGAGGAAGGGGCGAGGCGAGGGCGGCGGGCGCGAGCGCAGCGCGAGCTAGCGCCGCCGCGTGCGGCAGCGCGATGTCGCGGCGCGTCCGGCGAGATCGGGCGGCGCGAAGAGCGGGTGCGCGGGAAGGGGTACGGCGGTGACGGGGAGCGGGCGGATGGCTGACGCGTGGAGGGGGGCGGCGGATCGGGCGGCGGGGAAGATTTTGATTTCCTTTTCTTTTCCAGAAATACAACTAATGATCAAAAAGCTCTAGAAAATAGCAAATAAATCCCAAAAATTCACCAAAAATACCAAAAAATTTCCTGTGACTCAAGGAACTCAAATAAAATATTTTCAGCAAATGTTAAAGTTTAATTTAATCATATTAAATCTGTTTAAATTTCTAAAAATTCATTTAAGCTTGATTTAAATTCAGAAAAATTCCAAAAATTAATTTTTAAATTCCATGTTTTAAAAATCTCTGAAAATCAGGATGTTACACCAAGGATCTCATACCCTTCAGAAACATAGGAGGCCTTTGTGCAGATGAAGACAACAGCCGAATTTGAACAACAAAGTGCGGCGCACAAGGCTATGCAGTCACAAAACACTCACCCTCAGAGACTCGACACCGCTAGGTACGCGGGTAAAATCCTGCAGTGGAGGATGCAGGACGAGGTCGCAATCCGATCGGAGGCCTCCTCGCCATTTGCTGGGATCGAAAACGAGCGCGCTTGAAACTTGTTAAGAGCGAGGCCATCAACCACATCTTCAGGTGTCTCTTTCAAAAACCCCGCAGATGAGGAAGTGTCCTAACGTCTGGTAAGATATGCTAAACTATATTGTTGTTAACACCTCTTGAACTGCATGAGTTCAAAAATAACAAGATTAATTGCCTCTTGCAGTAATCATTGACTACCGAATCTTCTCGTGGCTCCTTTCAAGAATACAGGGAGAGAGATTTACTATCACAGGCCTTGGGAAACATGTAGCACCCAGGTTGCACGCGAGGCTTGAGGGTTTACATATCTTGGAGGCACGGATTCCCAGATTACTCCGAGACATATAGGAGTAGGAAGATATCCAAGGCGTACTGCAACGACTAAATAAAACAGGAGCTTCGTGCTCAACTTCAGAAGCAACTATCTGCCTTACTTCAAGATCAGACTGCCTCACTTCAAGGAGAGATAGATTCATTGAGGGAAGAACTGAGACAAGTCCGCAACCAATCGCAACCCACCCCTACTACTGCGGTACCCAATCCCCCTCAACGTCGTAGTAGCTACGCGTCCACACCAATTACTGAACATAGCGACGCCCACTTACCTATCGATGACATTCAGGTAATGCACCTATTTAGAATGCTACATAGATCTCTTTGGTGGACGCCTTAACTCATCTTGTATCGTTATGTAGGGGCCCATGCCTTGCATTCTCAGAGTCAGGCTTGTTGGCTCTATTCCCGTTGACGCTGGGCGGGGGATGGCGTATCCATTGCTGTCAAGTACGCTAGTGCACAGTGTACAAGTAGAGACCGGTTTTATAAAGGTCCAGGTAGACATGATTAATGATATTTTTAAGACCGTCCCTCTTGAGAAGCCCCCAAACGAAGAGATTAAGACATTAGGGGATGCTGTCCACATATTCGTTTAGTGGCCCAAGAGGGACATTACCCTCAACTTGTCCTTTCCACGATCTCCACATCCAGTGTCCCAAGAGGGACATCGCCCTGGACCTGTCACATTGGCTCTGGTGGCTCCACCTCCAGCTCCAGTTTAGAAGCCTGTTGCATCGACTCCCGCCGTGACGCCATCGATAACGTCTCGTAAGCGAGGCTCTAAGACTCAAGGGAAGAAAAATAAGGTTCCTGTGCCATGGAATTTCATTCTAGGAGTGTCGTTGGTTCCTGAGTCACAATTACCCGGGCTTGGCCTGATTTGCAATACATTGCATGCCTGGTACATGCAGAAGTCCAACATGAAGAAAATCTAGCAGAGTGCATTCACTTTGAAATATAAGGAGCAGCATTTCCTCCATGACACAGGCTACATCGTCGTGACATTCGAAGACTTATTTTTACTATTCAATATCGACGAACTCGACGCCTCGCTTCTACGATGCTGGACACTGTAAGTGTACTGTACAATGAAGTTCTACATTCAAGTTATACTGATAAATGTCATTACTCTTTCCTTATGTATAGATCCATGATCAAACAAGTTCGGCGATCGCGACAACCGGTGGGTTTCCTCGATCCTCACTTGGTCTCCGAGCAAGTTATCAACGATAATGAATCCTTCGTGCAAGATTACATAACGAGGGGATTGCTTGCTCACATCGATAAGGAGTACGTCATGTTTCCTTTCAACCAATGGTAAGTACTTCATTAGTTGCCACACATGTTTTATTTGTACTTTACATGTAGCATGAACTTAGGATTAATCACTATGGTGACACACATGACTAGGCAATACTGGATTTTGATTGTGATTGTACCAAAGTGGAGCAAGTTAATATACCTTGATTCCCTACTTAAGAGTAACCACGACTTCAGTCATGTGCAAGAAGTACTTAACAAGTAAGCTCATTTCCTCCATACATAACTCTATTGTAATATTTCCTTCGTTTGCAATGGCCGAGGCTAACTTTTTTGAATCACGTAGGTCGTTTACCGCTTATGTTTCCCACGGATGAAGACACGACAAATCTAATGACACGCTGAGACACAACACGCAATTTTTGGTATCCGCTACAATACAACAATCCTACATCACACTTTGTTATAATGCCTCTAGAATTGACAATACTTGAAGTGCCAGCAGCAACTACAGGGCAACGTATGTGGATTCTACATTTGCCGCCATATGAAGGAAATCATGGATAGTAAGATCAAAAATCCAGAGGTTTGTCATGTCCTTGCAATAATTATTATTTTTTGATTATATATGTATATATATACACACACATGCTAATTAATGACTTATTGCTCCTAGCGACAGCGGGTGGACTTCGACATAAGTACATATGATCTTGACCAACTCATCGAAATTCATGCAACACTCTCCAGGTTCTTACTAGGACAGTGTAAAAACAAGGCTGGAGAGTTCTACTCGAGCAATGGTGATAATTAGATGTTGAAACATTAGATGCAATTGTACAAATCACTCAATTATGCTTAATCAAACAATTCTTTTGTCAGAATAGTGTAACGATTTTTATTCTATATTTGTATGTGATCTGTTGGCCGTTTGTTACATTCGTAATTCACTTTGAGTTGCAATTAACTTATCTGTGTAACTTTGAGTTGCAATGTATGTGATTCATTTGTTAGATCTGTGTAATCTGCCATGTATGTGATTCTATATATGTTCTAATCTTGTTGCTTGCTTTCAGAGGGTATGGCTAGCATATCCTGAGGCTAGCCAAAAAACGGTAAATAAAACTGTTGTTGCAATTGCTATCACAGAAGGTTTCAAAGACTGAGCCGTCTATGATATGAACGATATCACAGATGGATTTTGTTATTAACCGTCTGTGATACACATATTATCACAGACGGTTGTTAATCTGAACCATCTACGATGTGATTCCTATCACAGACGGTTAGTAACAAAAACCATCTGTGATATTGTGTATATCATAGACGGTCTTTGTTATTAACCGTCTGTGATAGTCGAATATTACAGACGATTTTTTTTATCAAAAACCATTTATGAAAGTAGACTATCACAGATGGTTTTTCTTAAAAACCGTCTGTAATGTAAGTTATCACAGACGGCTTGGGAACCGTCTGTGATAACCACCTATTATCACTGACATATAATGACAGACGATTCAAGAACCGTCTGTGATAAGATTGTCTGTAGCAGTATAGTGCTTAAACATTATTTGTATCCATATTTTTTTCTCAGATTCAAATACGAATCAGACAAATGCTGGATACGAATATTGACAGGACAAATGTCGGATATGAATTTGGGTCAGATTTGACTATTTTCGGATTCTAATAATTATTCATGGCCTCTCCTATTTAAAACATGGGACCAAATTATTTTAATATTTTAAATAGATAAATAACTAACTCAGTGACTCTAACATGTAACCGCACATTAAATATTGACAGTAACAAATGAATCATTCATCTCTTGTATTTGTATAATTTAGCTTTTAAGGATAACTTCATATCCTATGACGCAATAAAGTTTAACAAATCAATATTGGTTTTATAGAAATATTTATGGCCCTTTTTCTCTAGTTTATTACGTAATCATTGATTATTGCTACCATTTTGTCACTAATCCTAATTAATTCTAGATATATTATAAATAAATCAATTATAAACATATCAAATTTGGCTAAAAAGAGCATACAAAAGCTTTATTAGGGGATATGCCAAAATAAAAAAATATAAAATGCCAAATTAAAGTCCACCATGATGATGGGCTTGTGGAGATGATTGATATATATATATATATATAATATTCTCAATTTGGAGATCAAATACAAAAGATACATATTAGTAAGTTGCTGTTATTATATTTGCTGATTCTGGATATCCGGATCCGAGACGACCCATACCAAATCCATATCCGTATCCGAACATTAGGTATCCGGATCCGACACATTAGGATTCGTTTTTTTTTATCTCGATATGAATATTAGGTATCCGGATTCGGTAGCCGAATATCCGAGTGATATCCAGATCTGTTTTCACCTCTAAATACGATCAATGTGTTGTGAATACACGTGAGCCGAGCGTAGCTCAGATGGTAGGGCTGTTAGATGTGTAGCCCACCCACCTGGGCTTATCTACGGTGTCGCATTTTTAGGGTAGTGTCCATATAAATAGTACTCTCCTGGATACTGTTTATGTAAATAGTATCACTTAGAGTATATGTATATGTAGGTGTATTCAGTGGTCAAAACACGTCTCATACTTCGTGAATTCAGTAGTCAAAGCGTGTGTCGGCGTTCCGTGAGGCTTACACCTCACACTTGTCTTTAGTGTGAATTGGATACACTCACCTGGGGATGTGTGGAATGTGGTGTGTGTGCGCGCACCTATGTGTCCAAGATGTACTTACGTGTTGTGCATACACGATCGAACGCTCAGATCGTGAGAAATTCAGTACTGATCGATTGCTGCAAAATTTTCAATGGACCGACAAATAGATATTTATTTATATATTAATGTCGTCTTATTTTTTTTGATCGTCACGTTTATTTCACCGGCACGTACGTACAGCCGGAGGTGTACGCACGTACTACTGTCACTCGAATTACATGCATGATCATATGCGGGTACTATTACACATACATGCATTCATGCATGCATGCTGCATATATGTATATATCACTTGACGTGTGTATATATACTGATAGTATTTTTTGAAGGAGTTTACTTAATACGCATGATCGATCGCATGGATGCATGCGCGCGCGAATCACGGGCAGAAGATGACCCGGTAGTTGCTGTTCCCAGGGCAGGCGTGGACCTTGCTGTTGTCGGAGGGGAACAGGTACGCGTCCGGGCACCTGTCGGCGTAGCAGCGGGGGCCCGAGTTGCCGCAGAGGAAGGCCATCGGCACGTTGAACCCGTCGATCACCGAGATGTCGAAGTAGTCCGTGGCACCGCCGAGTGTGAACTCCGCCAGCGTCGCCGGCGGCTGCCCTGAGAGCGTGCAGTAGAGCGCACCTGCGCAGTCGCCGGTCTGGCAGCTCCCGCGGCCGCCGTTGAAGGAGCAGCCGGTGCGGCCCCATACCCTGCCGGAGCTGGTGCCGGCGGGCACGTTGATGGTCCACGTCTGGCCAGGGTTCAGCTGCACGCCGCCGCCGACCGGGATGGCGGCCGGCCACACCGGGTAGGAGCACTGGTTGACGATGGAGAAGATGGACGCGTTGGCGCCGGTCGTAAATGCGACGAGGAGCATAAGGAGCAACGAAGAGGCGGCGGGAGACGCCATTGTCGATCGTTGTGGTTGATTTCCCTAGTAGCTACTTCGAATATTATGTGTTCTACACTTCTACTGAGGTAGCTAGGATATATTGATGTGTGGACGAGTTAGGGATTAGGTGGGGGCATGCGTATTTATAGATGGAAGGGGAGAGAAAAGGCTAAGATTAGGAGAAATTACAAGGATGCCCTTGAGTCGCCAATGTCTGTACGTGGACAAAACAGTGTTCCATTTCCTCCTGCTAGCTCTTGTATATACCGCCTTGGTGGTCAAGAAACGACGCTCCTCTCTCCTGGCAGTTCTGCTTCTGCTGCCTTTTTTCCTGTCACATACTGGCTGCATGCTGGAGTACGCTCTGCTTTCCGTCTGACCGAGAGAACGAGTTGGCCTCGTCTTCTGCTGGCCCGACTGCGCCTTGGAGACGGCCTGCTCTCTGTTGCCGATCTTATCGTATTGAATATCCAGTCTTTGAATATGCTTTTGAGAATGGATTGATTTAAGAAGCACCAAGCAGTGTTGGATTGTAGAAATAGAGCTGTTACGTTGACCAATTCAGATGGAAGAAAAGCAAAATTTACAACCAACATGAGTCAGCAAGAGAAGGTTATGATTTCCCAGAGCAAAGGGATCATGTTAGAAAATATGTCAGTTGTCAGAGAGTATCCTGATGTGTTTCCAGAGAAACTTCCTGGAATGCCACCTGATTGAGAGGTTGAGTTTTCGATTGAGCTAGTACCTGGTACTTCACAAATTTCTAAGAGACCGTACCGGATGCCTGCTAATGAGTTAGCGGAATTGAAGAAACAAATTCAAAAGCATTTGGACAAAGGTTATATCAGACCGAGCCATCTCTGTGGGGAATATCACTGTTGTTTGTCAAGAAAAATGATGGTAGTCATATTTATACTGCCCTTTCAATCTAGGGGTGAGGACAAATTACATATTTATATTTTGTAAATAAATATAAATACGAATTAGAATATTCTCGAATATGAATATGAATATGAATCGAATATTGTAATGAATTCGAATCGAATATCTACTCAGTTCGATCGGATGCAGATATGCTCATAACTTATATAATATAAAGATACTAACGATATTTTATCTTCGTACAGTCACACTTAGTCATTCTAATTCATTTAGTTCACCCAAAAAAACACGAATTCATATTGAATTAAAAAACATTTGTCTAACTAATTAGTCATATTGCAATGAAATATGTATATTACTTTGCCGAATATAAATACAGATAAGAATAGTTCGGACAAAATAACATTTCACATGGTAAAAGTCTATACCATATTCGTATCCATATTTTTATGTGAATTTGAATACGAATACGAATAGGATAGATTGTTAGTTGGATGAAAATATTTTTACTATATTTGTATCCTATCGAATATGATAATCTGATAATATGAATAATTGGTATCTATTTTCCACCCTAGATCGCTTGCTGCTGCTGGTATTTAATAAGGCTGTGGAAACGTGGAATTGATGCCGCGCGTGTCGCCGTCGCAGCCATGATACCTCTATTTTGTGTGTCTACACACCTAATTTTCTTCTGCCGAACGTATGCCTTTCCACCCTCCAAAACAAGTGAGCCCTTGGAATTCTGCGGCTCGCCGGAGCCATCACGGCGGTCGTGCACCTGACGTCCGCGCTAATGCATGCATGAATGCCCATCCACCATCGATCGCACATACTATCCTGATCAAGCCCACCATATTTGATAGGCGCTGCACGTCTTGGTACGTACGAATCCAGAATATCTTTGGAATTTTCCGTTTTCTCCGTCCTGTACCTCTATTTTCTGTGTCTACACACCCAATTTTTTTCTGCCAAACGTGTGCCTTTCCACCCTCCAAAACTGGTGAGCAAGCACTCAGAGCATGACTGCTAAATTGGACTAGCACAATGCAGCAACACATCGCCACGATATCTTTGGGATTAGAACAATGCAGCAACTCATCGCCACAATCTGTACAATAGTTTTTTTGGAAAAATTTGTACAGCTGTTTTGGCTAGCCTGTGCCTCCCGCTGTTAAGCCCTTGGAATTCTGCGGCTCGCCGGAGAAATCACGGCGGTCGTGCACCTCACATCAGCGATAATGCATGGATGCATGGAGCAAGCCCATCCACCATCGATCGCACATACTACACTGATCAAGCTCATATTTAATAGGCACCGCAGGTCTTGGTACATACGAATATAGGATATGCATGCGTATAGAGGTGGTCAAATAGGCCATCCGACACAGCCTAGCATGAGCCTATGTAGGCATGGTCTGTTCAGGCATAGCCCAATTAACCACATAGGCTATGTCGTGTCGGCTCACGGGTTTAGTCTCAGACTCAAGCATAGTCCAAAGTGGTTATAGGCCATGTTGTACTAGTCCACCCATGTGTAGTCCAACAGGCTAAATATAATCCGTTTAGCACGTAGACCTGTGCTACCTCCATCGCGCGTTTCTTGCCGCCTGTATCGTTGGCATCGAGTTTTCGCCGCACACTCCCTGGCACTGCAGGTCTTAGTACGTACGAATCCAGAATATCTTTGGAATTCTCCGTTTTCTCCGTCCTGTGCCTCTATTTTCTGTGTCTACACACCCAATTTTCTTCTGCCAAACGTGTGCCTTTCCACCCTCCAAAACAGGTGAGCAAGCACTCAAAGCATGCATGACTGCTAAATTGGACTAGCACAATGCAGCAACTCATCGCCACGATATCTTTGGAATTAGAACAATGCAGCAACTCATCGCCACAATCTGTACAATAGTTTTTTTGGAAAAATTTGTACAGCTGTTTTGGCTAGCCTGTGCCTCCCGCTGTTAAGCCCTTGGAATTCTGCGGCTCGCCGGAGAAACCACGGCGGTCGTGCACCTCACATCAGCGATAATGCATGGATGCATGCATGCATGTAGCAAGCCCATCCACCATCGATCGCACATACTATACTGATCAAGCTCATATTTAATAGGCACTGCAGGTCTTGGTACATACGAATATAGGATAAGCATGCGTATAGAGGTGGCCAAATAGGCCGTCCGACACAGCCTAACATGAGCCTATTTAGACATGGTCCATTTAAGCACAGCCCAATTAACTACATAGGCTATATCGTATCGGCTCACGGGTTTAGCCTTAGACTCAAGTATAGTCCAAAGAGGTTATAGGCCATGCTGTACTAGCCCACCCATGTGTAGCCCAACAGGCTAAATATAATCCGTTTAACACGTAGATATGTGCTGCCTCCATCGCGTGTTTCTTGCCGCCTGTGTCGTCGGCATCGAGTCTTCGTCGTGCACTCCCTCGCGCCCACACTACCGCTGCCAACGCCGGCGAGAGGGATAGAGTCAAGCCAAGAGTGCAAGCTGTGAGAGGAGGCAACGGGGAGGGAGGACGTGGAGGCGGAGCAGGTGACGCCACAGCAGGAAGGGAGGGGGCGACGGGCGAGCCTAGGAGGGAGGAGGCGGCGGCCACACCAGGGAGGGAGGAGGCGAGGAGGGGAAGAAGCCGAAGGAGGAGATAAATAAATAAATAAATAAAGAGACAACAATTGAGATAAATAAAGACACAAAAAAATTATAAATAATTTGAAGATGTAATAAAGAGCTTTATTTATATTTACATGGCTGCCTCGTTAAAAATTTTGCCAAGTAAAAACTCAATTTGAGAAAATATTGGCTATGAAAAAAGT
The DNA here is from genome assembly GCA_036346265.1 of Melocanna baccifera. NCBI lineage: Eukaryota > Viridiplantae > Streptophyta > Magnoliopsida > Poales > Poaceae > Melocanna > Melocanna baccifera. The sequence goes on from CM070693.1 coordinate 32,366,988, forward strand.
ACAACCTATAGCTCTGCATACATCAATGTTCTAAGTGTCATTGTCCAGACAAAGATTGTTGAATGACTCTGCCAATGTATTTTTGATGAAATGTTGTTGTCGCGCATCAGCCTGTTCCCTGTCTTTCACTGTAAGAAGTATTTTCACCATGTCGCTTGTGAGAGTTGTTCTTCTCTGATCCAGCATTCTCCCAGAAAGGCCGAAAGAAAACTTAGAAGAAACCATCGAGACTGGAATAATTAACACATCTTGTGCTAGTACGGATAGCATCAGATATGTCATCTTGTGCTCGCTTTATCTTCCTTCTATGCTTGACGTTATAGAAGAACCTAAACCTATGAAGGAAGAACATGTACCCCATATCTTGCCCCACACGGTTTTCTTCTTACCTGTAATGGGTGATGGTGAAGGTCGTTGCAAGCGAATTCCCTGAAATTTTTGGTCATACTTGTGATAAACAGGGATTATTTGACTATGAACAAGTGAGAAATAGCAAGAATAAGCTATCCCCGCTGCATCACATAGAACTTGGAGAACACTGATGAATCCTTGAAGTTTAGCTCTGGGATCTAAAATAAATGCAAAAACATATAAAATGAAATTATTTTCAATATTCAAAAATTATAGATTTCATAGCAAATATAGCCTCTCGTAAAATTATATCACTTTCATTAGCCTACAAATGAGTAGCAATTTCAATAATATGATGCACAATTACAGGAGATGTTGGGTAATAAACTACAGATAAAGCAACAATGAAATCATAAAAAAGTTCAAGAAAAGATAGTAGCCTTTCAACAACATACCAATATTGCTCACTCAGTAGAGTACTAAAATGAAGGTTTTGGTAGTGCATTTGCACAAAAATGAAAAATGTGCTTTTATAAGGCACAAGACTCTTAAGCATCATGTAAATAGAGTTCTATCTTATTAGCATGTCCAAACTAAACTTTCTTAGACGTACGCCCATTGCGATGCAAAAGTTCTTATATGCATGAGTAAACCACGTTGGATGAAAACCGCAGCACTCAAGCGGTGCTTGGGAAAATTGTTCACGTCAAGAAAAAGTTGAAAAGATCAAATAGATCAATGGCTAAAGACTTAGCGAATTTAGGGTCATGTGCTTTGAAAAGCATGCGTGAGTTAGGTGTGTGAGTAAAACTTGCGTTGTGTGGGGTTAACAGGTTTTCTAAAAATGTGCTAGTGCATAGTATTCATTAGGGTTACATGTGTTGTGGTTGCTTTATCTATTTAACGGGTTAGGGATGGAAGCTTGTAAGCTAACCATCTAGGCAATAAACCATTCCAACCATGTATTCTAGGGTTAGGGTTTGAAGAGTGAGTATTGTGGTGTGCTCTCTTGTCCTCCAAGTAGAGTGGCTATAAAACCTTCATGCTCAAGTACCAATAGATTAGTTTTATTCATCAGTCAAGGTGTCTTCCTGATTTGGTTGATTTGCTCTTATTTTCGTTAGTTTTGATCGCTTCTCTCCCCTTGTTGATCCTTCTGTGTGCCAAGGATGTGTAAGTAATAGAGATGATGTAATATCCAGTTTTTCAGAGCCTTTTGAAGTTTTTTTTTAAAAAATTATTAATTGGATTTTTTGGAATTTATTAAAGCTTAAAAGGAATTTTTATGAACTAAAATGATTTAATATGAATAACATAAAAATTAACATAAGCTGAAACTATTTTATTCGGATTCTGTGTATCTCAAGGGATTTTCTGGAATTTTTTAAAAATGTTTTGAATTTATTTGCTATTTTCTAGATCTCCTTTTATTTTATCTGATTTTCTGAAAAAGAAAATTTCTGAAAACCCGTGAACAGTAATGGGCTGGCCCACCACTGTTCATCGGCCCGCTCACCCGCGTTCGCCCGATCATGCTGCCTGCCACGCGTCGCTCATCTGGCCACCCGCGCAAGCCGCCTCGCCCGCAGGTGCTAGACCACACCCGCGCCATGCGTCAGCAATCGGAGAGGTGGTGCACTGTGCATCGTTCTGTTCTCTTGCCGCCATCTGATTCCCACTCGAGCCACGTGTCACGCATCCACTGGGCTAGGCATTGTTCATCGTAATTGACCCGGACTCACCACTGCCGTCCCACTCGTACACACCTCGGCGTCCATGCCCGAGGTGGACTCCGCGTCGTGTGTGCCATCTTCGAGCCGACCTCTCTCTCCCCATGCATAAAACACACCGCGCACTGCCGCCCTTTGCATCATCGAGCCGCCGCCGCCCCTCACCGTGCGCTGCGCCATCCCGAGCCCTCGCCGCTGTAGCTAGAGTGCTTCGCCTCGAGCGCGACCGATTCCACGCCGTAGCACGACTTGCCACTGTCGACGTCGCCGCCGGTCAGTCTCCGCCGCCGTCCCAAATCCCCACCACCGTTCGCCGGAGCCCCGTCGCCCCCGCACTGCTACTTGGACCCACACTCGCCGCCGCGTCCGCGCGCTGACCCGCATCGCGCTGCCCCTTAGTCTCTACGCCCATGATGCGCGCCTACCACACATCGTCACCCAAACGGTCAGATCCCCCTATCACGACCGTCCATCCAGAGTAATAAAATTTGTGTACCATGACATTGGTGTGTTGTTGGTGTTGGTCATACGAAATTGGTTTTCACTTAGGTGAGTGACAAGTGTGGATTCACTTCGTGGGATGTGAAAGTCTCTCCTGAGTAATATTACGGATTTAACTTTGTGCGCCATTGATCTCAGCTTTACCATGCAAACCACATGTCTAGTATGGGATAGACCTGGCTGATTAATTTGGGATATTTCAATTTCAATCTCGCCATTGTGATGAATATGGTTGCTGATTTCCATGAGGCACAGAAGGTGTGATACGAAACCCTAGCGGACGGGATTGAGTTGAGGTTGAACATTGTAAAGGTCTTGTTGTGATTTCCTTAGCGCGAGGCTAATCACATCGTGTGGGTACAGTTGTGCAATCTTTGCAGAGTGCAGAGTATAAAGGGGGAAAATGAATGGTTAGTTCACTAGTGGTTTAGCTGGTGAATGGGATGTTCACAAGTGGCTTATGCAATTCCATTGATTATTTAATTATTATTGTTTTTACTTAAGTTCACTTTCAATCTATTTATTATATTTACTTTAAAATATCGCTTTATACAAATTAATCTTTTAGCCATCCATTGGTAAGCCTTGTATATTATATTGCATTCATTTGTTACAAACGATTTGCTGAGTACTAATATACTCATGGCTTTATACCCACTGTTGCTCAGTTGAGGAGGAGGAGTTATACCAGCAGGAGGTACCAGAGGAAGGATACTTCAGCGACTTCACGGATTAGGACTTCTCTTCCTAGTCGATTGCCTGTGAGTATGTCGAGTGCCTTCCACGCTTGTTTCTGTTTTCCGCTGTTAGTTTCTTAAGCCCTTCGGGTTAGCAAGTTGTAAATTTGGCCATAAGGTCGTACTTGGATAATTACTAATATCTGATGTTTCTCTTTATTTTACCATGTATATGGTTGATATTTTATCTATGTTAAACTGTGTGCACTAGCGTGATCCTGGACTAGTGCGGTATACACAAAGAGTCCATATTTCGATCTCAACGGAGATGATATCAGAGCCATATCGACTGTAGGATGAAGCCCTAGTTAGAGTGGTCATTTTAGCCCAATTTCAAAACCTATTTTCTAAATCAAACCAACTAAATTGGATATTTAGTAATATATCTATTCTCTTACCTCTTCCTTAATGTTCTCGCTCTTCGCCCTACTCTCAAAAATTTGTTTTTCCCAAAATCTTAAATTGATCTCTACCTCACAATGCATTAGATGTCTTAAGCTTCTTACAGCCAGATGTAAGATACATATATAAGAATTCCCTAAGACCTAGCCATTTGGACTAAAATCTTAGTGTTTGAAAAAGACATGTTATGATAGTATTGGCATATATTACATCCACCTTTCCATGTCACCTGCACCATATATTGACTTTTCAGTGTTACAACTGCTTACCTTATCACTGGGACGACACGTAGGGCAACATAAAAACCAGGACTTTCCATCGTCCTCCATTTTTCTTCCCAAATCCTTCCCACACAAATCATTTTTGAAGTAGAACTATATCTGAGTTAGGCTCCCATATCCATCCTTGACCGTTGGTACGGCTATTCGAATAGTTTTGACTCTACAGAGTGTGTACACCTTCACTACAAGAGACAATCCAGTCGTTGCCCCACATGATTCCTTAGTCATGCAGTTGAGTAGATCATCACAGTAACCTTTCAAACTACCTGGCCTGTTATTCTCATCTCACCCTATAAGCTGCTCCCACTTGCGGTGGGTCCCATACGTTGTACGGGATGTTAATCACTATTACTAGCGCCTCCAGGCTCCACTCCCCATAGTGCTAGTAAGACAGAGAAACAATTCACCCTCCACTCAGTGTTCCTTTAGCCACAACGGGCCCTAACAATACCACACTTCTCTCCCCCAACTTGTGAGATGAGTCCAACGTTCGATAGGTTTATTCAGCCAAGTTGCATTTTGCAGACTTGTGGCTGTACTATTTTACAATGGAAGGTCCTGACCAGATTCGGTCATCAGGGTTATCTGGACGGTTCTACCACACTCCACACTCTCGTGCTTTCATAGCACCATGGCCCCGAACCATCCGCTCAGATATGTAAGCAAGTTGGGGTGTTTGGGCCATAAAATAATGAATGTTACAAAAAATTACATGATCATTTCCATTTACACAATCCCAAATTGCTCTTTGTACTTGAATATGAGGGTTGGGGTATTAAAACCCCTGAAGATTTACGCAGTGCAAAGCATAAACATAAGCGAGACTTATTTTTGGAATGATTACATTTACAATTTTTCTTAGGGATAGCATGGCTCACTGTTCAATATGCTACGGGGACATATAATAGTAGCACTTAAGCTGATGGCATATAGCTAGAGTATAAAAACAACTTAACCTTTCACATAAAATAACAGCATGCAGTTTAATAATTTAAATGTAAATAATTTGCTAAAAATAGGAACTCAAAATGATCAAAGTATTGACTCACCTAGGTCACAATTGCCTTGGTTTTGCTGATCTTTTCTTGCGTCTACCTCGGATTCTTCCTCTTGTGCCTCGTACGCTAATTTTGCGACAAACATAAATTCAAAAACAATAAGCACAACCAAATAAACTCTCACAAAAATTCAAACAAGCCCAAAAATTTATGGAGTTATTTAGATAAATTTAACAATTTTTATCACTTTATTTGCAGTTAAAATGAATTAGTTATGAATATTTGAAGTTCCTAGCTTTATTAATTCAAAATAAAAATTTAGAAATCATTAAATAATCCCAAGGAGAGAGAGAGCATGTGACTGACAGGTGGGGTCCACTGGTTATATTATTTTTCTCTTTCTCTCTCTCTCTGACAAGTGGGACTCACCGAGTTTATTATTTTCTTTATCTCACCAGACACTGACACGTGGGGCCACTATGGGTTATTAACTCTCCGCGGTTTCACTGACAGATGGGGCCCACGGGGATTAATTATTTTATAGACGCTGATAGGTGGGGATAGAATAACGGTTTAATTAAATTGGGCCCACACATCAGCGACTGAGTGCCTTCTCCTTCCTCCCAGCGATGGCGCAGCTCATCGCCAGCGGAGGAGGCAGTGGCCGGACATGAGCATAAGCAAAATGGCTTGCTAATGATGAGGCTCAGTCCCGATCTTCACGGCGTAGGATCATAAACAAGATAACTAGCTAAAGAACAGCCGAGATAACTTGTTGCAAGCAGCGGATAACTAGTGCAACCTGACGACACGCACAAGCAACCAACCACCGTCTCTATATGGCAGCTCGAACCAAGGATTATGTGAGACCATGTGAAGGTCACTCCATAGTTGTGATGAGTAATTGACCTTTATGTTAGAGTTTTCGTGGAGGTTGAGTTTGGTTTTTGAGGAGTTTTCAAAAGATCGCTTTTTCTCTACTAACTTTGTTGCTTCGAGTTAGTCTGGTCGTAGCGATCTGCGTGATGGTTATAGAGTTTTGTGGTGCTGGTCATAGGATGCTGGTCGGTACTCGTTGGCTTTGAGTGCCTCATTTCTTAAGCACCCAAGTACTCGGTTCAGACTCTTTGAGTTTGGCTTGGGTGTTTTCTACGAAGTTGTAGCCCTAAGAGTGGTCGAAAGCTATTTACAGCTACGTTGTTCCTAATCAGAACCTTGTAGAAGCGTTGAACGAGTGGTCGAAAGACATTATGACCACGTTGGTCATCGTCGGAAGCCATGCACACTGTTTACGACCACGTTGTGGCGTTTATGACCATATTGGGCATAGTCGGAGGACACCAGAAGGGTTTACGACCTCCTTGGCCGTGGTCAAAAGCTATTACGACCATGTTGGCTATGATTGAACTATGCTACGACCACGCTGGCCGTGGTCGAACACTGCTACGACCACGTTAGCCGTGGTCGGAAACCTAGTTCACTATTTATGACCTCGTTGACATGAGATGAAGTCAGAGGTCGAGGCTTCGACCGCCACGGTCGAAAGTCGACGCTCGGACTTACGACCACGTGGGAAGTTGGCAGACTTCGATCATATTGTGAGGCGGTCGAACGCGGTCAGAGTGAGGTTGGACGTAGTCGGTTGCGGTCGAACGCAGTCAGACTGGCTTGGAACTTGGTCGGATGTGGTCGGAAGGGCTTGTACACGGTCGGTTGTGGTAAGTAGCAGTCGTAATCTTTTGGTAGCGGTCGTAATCTTTTGGTAGCGGTCGTAACGTCTAGGAATCGATCGTATGAGCTCGTGAGGCAGTGGAATCTTCTGGGAATCGGTCGTAACGACTTCTGGGTTGGTCGTCTTGACCTGGAGAGCAGTCGTAGGTCTTATGCATTCATTGATCTGTGGTTTTGTCCGATAGTAATGAGTTTATGACTTTCTGGGTTTGCATCTCTGAGTACCTTTGTGTTTTGGAAATTGATGGAACTTGGTTTTGTGCGGTGCTATGTGATGTTTTCTTGTCTGTGATGGCTGCAGGACTTTGAGGCTATGTCGTGGTAAGGCATGGGGTGACCGGACTAGGCACAGGCGGTGCTAAGGTCAAAGCGGTCGGTAGATGCCGAAGACGATGAGGCGTTCAAGGTGGTTCCAAGGCTTGGACAGCAAGAAGAGGAGGAAGCTTCCGGGAAGGCAGCGGAGTGGCATTTTGGAGAAATACGGAAAGCTGCAAAGGGTAGCTGTGTCTCTACAAAGCACCGGAGTGGTTGGCGCTAATGGGAAAAGCAGTGAAGCCGTTGGTGTTAGCGGGTAAAGCACTGGAGACTGTTTTCGCTGGTGGGTAAAGCAATGGTAAAACCCAGTGCTAGATAGGGTTAACGGGTTATCCCCGGTTTGGCCTAATGAGTGGATTCAGTAGGTTTTGATTCAGGTTGTGAGACTATATAAGGGGAGGAGAGGCAAGAGCTATGGTTTGAGGAGGTTAGCTAAGCCTTTTGGTGGCTAGCTCCTCCTCCCTCCCATGGGAGATAGTTAGAAAGTGTGTGTGGGTGCTCTAGGCTTAGAGCTTTTTCCTCTTAGGTGGAGTGGCTATAAAATCTACCTCTTCAAGTAATCATTCATCGATCTTTGTCGATCTCTTTGTCTATTATGCGATTTTGATTGATTTACCCTTGATTTGATTGGTTTTGATCCTTTCTTTCTCCCCTTATGATCTTGTTGTGCCAAGGACGTGTAAGAGGTGGAGATAATCCTCAGGAATCCATATCCATCCATCTAGGAACTTTGATAGCAAGATCCACGAGAAAACTTGATTTTGCTTGATTTTGGGGTTTTGACCCGATTTTGGTGCAACCTTCCAACAAACTGAAAAAAGTCCCATCTTTGGCCATATTTTTGATGATTGTTTGTTGGAATAGGTTCGCAATAACCTGGAGAACATCCATACAAAATTTCATATCATTTGGATCTATGGATCAAAAGTTCTCTTGGTTTTCGGATTTAAAATTGGGCTAAAAACACTATTCATCGGTCAGACCGCCATTATAATGCCGGTTAGACCGCCCTTTGAACTCCAGTTAGACTGCCGGGGAGGGTTTGGTTCCAAGTTTTGTTGATTTGGGCCAATTGGATTGATTTGTAGCTGGAGATTCTATGTTCTACACCTCTGTAGGTGTTTGAGTATAGAATCCTGAATACAAAGAGAAAAATCTGAGTTGGCACCATTCACCCCCCGCTCTGTTGCCATATTCGGTCCTACAGATTCGCCCAACCACACTCTCAAACAACCACCCTACGTAACCTAGAATCGGACCAGGAGCACGGATTGGGTGCCAATGATGCTGCCACTTCTGTAAATCCCATGAAGGAAATCACAAGAGCAAAGGGGTAGAGATCACTCTCTGAATTTGTTAGCACACAACTGAACAAAAGGGGGTTTATATTTGATTATCAATAGTCTGCTAATAGCTTAGATACAAGGGGAATTTATACTAGGAACAACCCTCCTAGTTGAGTGTGAAATTGCTCTTGAGTTTCTGAACATAGGCTAGCTGAAAGGTCTCCACAAAATGAATTCCCGAGGAGCTTCGCGTGGCTGTTGAGCTTTCGTGTAGTCTCTACTAAAACAGTCATAACTCCTTATTGGGAAGTCCAAATGATACATCGTTTGTTGCGTTGGAAAATAAACTTGATAAGCTTTCCAACCATATGTATTATGCTGCCCAGAACTTCATAGGTTGGTACGTCCATTCACATGAAGTTTGTAGCTCTTGCTGTGTAAGCTGTAGTCTTGTTCGTGTAACCTTCTTCAACATGTGCAACATCCTTATTATCCTCCGTGTAATCTTCCTCATCTTCGGTGTAACCGTTCTCCACTTAAATATCCTCCATTTCTTCATGTGTGAACCTGAATAACAATAGTATATATGATTTAGATAGTATAAAGTTCTCGGTTACATTAAAGTGAATTTCAGCAAGGAGTGAAGTCACCTATTGTTGTAGCTTCTTGGCACGGCTTCGCGTAAGAGGTCCTTGTTCCATTATATGGCTTACATTTTTTGGTGTACCTTTGCCATGTGCTTGTGTAACAGGTTCATGGGTTACCTCATGGTTTACACGGGTGACTTCTTGGTTTATGCGGGCCTCTTCATGGTTTACTTGCGATGACAGCTGATCGACTGGGATGTCCTCATCATCGTTCCCGCGCCCACCTCTGGGTGAGGTCTCACCAGCCAATTTGGCCAGAGCCATGATTGGCAGCGAGCTCTAGCGGCGGTGGAACAGGACAGCAATGGCTACGGCGGTAGGGGCCGTTAGCATTTAATCAGTGGCTAGGGGAGTACCTCAAGGTGGCCACGGTGCTAAATCCAAGGTTAGCGGAGCTCGGGTATAGCTGAGAAGGCCTGTCGGCGTGCAACGGCAGCTGTCCGAAGGGAGTTCATGGAGAGGGGGCTACTCGGGCAAGGGGAGCTTCGGTCGATGATTGGGATGGCTTCGCCAAGCTCCTAGGATGCTTCAGCCGAATGGGATTGGTCAGAGGCCGCTTCAATCACCGGCGAGCAATGGTCGGAATTGGGGAAGAAGGGAACTCTGACGAGCTACAACGCACAAGAGTTCAATTGCAAGCAGTGGGAGGAAGAGTGTGATGCGAGGAGTTGATTGGTGGCCTCGGCGGGCTTTTATAGCTGCTGGGGAGAGCTGTCCACGTGGAGTGGGTAGGGCAGCCATGGCGGGTGACGGAGGCGGCGGTGATGCTACAGTGCGGGCGATCACAACTGGCGACGCGAGGGGACTAGCGACAGGAGAATAGGCACTCAGGCGCAGGCGTGATGGCACTTGGTGATGTAAGGCACATCTGCTGTGGCCACTGCTGAGGCATGGCGCGGTAGCGTGGGGCAGCTGTGCGGCCATGCACGGAGGGGACGGGGGCACTAGTGGCGTACCACGATGACAGGCGGCGGTATGGAGCGAAGAGGCGCACTACCGACCGGCGGTCCGAAGGAGGAGCCAGAGTGGGGCCGACGCACGTGGGATTTCGGTGGAGAGGACAGCTGTAGGACCCGGATTTTCAATCCAGAATCCTCTGTGAATCCACTGCACTATTCCCTGGATCAGTAGATAGTGCTCACAGTACATTGTTGAATCAGTCCAAACATCGCATGATGATCATACAGTCAAAATTAAGTATAATTTACATCAGAGTTTAGGAATAAGCCTCGTCGGGCTATTGCCTTACATAGAGGGCCTCCCAGGCCAAATATTACATTCAAAAGAAGAACAGCAGAAAATAAAGCAATAACATAAGTGGAACCATAAGCCACAGGCAGCGACTGGGGGTAAATGTGCGCGTCTATATTGCCCAACTCTGAGCCATATAGGCGAACACCCTTACGGCAAGTCTACTGTCTAAGACTGATCATTTTGAAACCCGTCCTAGTTCCCATCGTCAGCTCCTTGGCTGGGCGCCTCCTCATAAGCATAGTGATTCTCCTCTTCTGTTTCTGGATTTGATTATGCGAGTGTGAGCACTCCAACCCCGTGCTCAGCGAGCCAACACACAGAATGCAGCTATATAACATGAATGGCTTGACAAAGATAGGCTCGGGTTATTTTATTTGCTGAAAACCGCGTTTCGAAAGACTTAATGTTAAGTGTAAGAAATTCCTAGACTTAGCCATTGGACCAAAGTTTATAATACCTTTGATTAAGAGATTTTATAGAATAGGTACAGATCTCATCCACCAATCCATGATTCATATACCACAAACTAGTTTTCAGTGTCGTAGCCACTTAATTTACCACTGGGACGACACCCAGGACAACGCAAATCAGGGCCTTTCTCTGCCCTCAACTTTACCAGTTCCAACCACCAAACCATTTTGAAATAGAACTATATCTAGTCAAGTTCCCATGTCCGCCCTTGACCGTGGACACCGCTATTCGAATAGTTTTGACTCTGCAGAGTTTGTACATTTTACCCACAAGAGATAGATCTGCCCGTTGCCCCACATGATTCCTTGGCCATGTGGTTGAGTAGATTATCACAGGACTGTTACAATGCATAATCCTACTTGTGGTTACGCCCGCTAAGGTCTATCTTCTGTAGGATGCTTACATCCCTCGAGAAGGGTCCCTCGTGAGCCATCACGGGCAAAGGCGGGGATGCGACCATCCTTCCCTTTGCTATGCAGATTAGTTAGTCCCGCCTACATTTTGCCAGCTTATGGTTGTACTGTTGTACCTTGGGAGGTCATCACGAGATTCGGTCCTTAGGATTACCTGGGCGGTTCTACCACTAACCACTCTCTCGTGCACCACTGCACCACACCCCCGGACCACCCGCCCAGATATTTAAGCAAGTTGGGGTTTTTGGGAACATAAAAATATCCTTGTCCAAATACACCAACCATTTTCACCCTATCTTTCCAAATCCAGTTCTCATAGTTTAAAGAGATGCTGGGGACATTTTGGTGCCCCCGAGTATCTAAGCACAACTAAGCATGGTATATAGCTATGGACTTATTTTCAAAAGAATACAATTATAATTTTACTAGGGTGACAAGGCTCACATATTCAATTATTTCAAAAGAAGGTATTACTAACAAATTTATTAATTGGTAGGTAACTAGGGTATGAAAATCAGGCATATACTTAGCACATAAAATAATAGCATGCAGTTGATAATTTAAATAGAAATAAATTGCAAAAAATGTAGGACCAATATGATCAAAGTATTGACTCGCCTGGTTCGCAAGGATCCTGGTCTGACTGATCTTGGATTGGGTTTGCTTCTGAATCTTCCTCCTGGGCCTCGTACGCTAATTTATCGTCGAATGTACATTTTTAAAAGAGATAAAGCGAATCAACACCACCAAGTAAAACTTCATAAAAATTCAAACAAACTCAAAAACTCATGGTTTTGGTTCCAAGAGACAGATAATGAATTTAGATAATTATTGCAACTCTTCTTACTGAATTTGGGGTTGAAATGAATTAACTATGAATTTTTAAAGTCTAAACCCAATTAACATAGCCAACTAACTTTGCATTTAAAAATTCATTTTAACTCAAAAATTTATAATGTTTAGTTCTCTGGAAAGAGGACAGATTTAGACAAATTTAGAAAATTTTTCCATTAGGTTTGGAGTTCATACGAATTTACTATGAATTTCTAAAGCCTTCAGACAGCTATAAATCAAAAGTGAAATCAGTAATTAATTAAATATCCCGAGGAGAGAGAGGATATGAGACTGACACATGGGACCCTCGGAATATTTTATCTTTCTTTCCATTAGGCTGATAGGTGGGGTCTACTAGCGGGTATCATTCTTTACTCACTACCGCGACTGACATGCGGGGCCCACAAGAAATTTTAAACTTCAGTATGCACCAGCGGACGACACGTGGACTCCATTATCTCCTCCCCTTTGAGTAAATGACAGACGGGGCCCACAGTTTTTATGTGTATGGCTGCTCGGACCCGGTTAATGTTTTAAATGAACATGGCCCACATGTCAAAGAGTGATTAACTTAACGGTTTAAGATTCATTAACTCCGGTCAGAAATCAACTCTCGCGCGTCCGCCACCGCAGTGTTCTTCTTCTTCCTCCAAGCTCCAGTGAGGCATACCGCCGGCAGGGAAGGGTGTGATGACACGGAAATATTAGCAAAATGGGACCCTTGGCACACCGCGCACCTCTATGCAGATGCTCGCTGGCCAATTTGACCGGGATCCTCACTGGCGGCGAACCTAGGCGGTGGCGGAACAGGGCATTCATGGTTACAGAGCTACACTAAATAACTTTTCAATTAATTGCTAGGGGAGTACCTAGGAGTGATCACAATGAGGAAATGGTGGTTGTCAGAGCTCGGGGAAGGACGGAGAGTCCTGGCGACGTGCAACGGCGGAATTTCGAGGAGGCGCACGGTGGGGAAGCAGCTCGGGTCACGGGAGCTCCGGAGAGTGGCCGGGACAGCTTTCCCGAGAGTTGATCATGCTTCAGGTGCGCGGAATTGATCGGAGACGGCCTCTATCGCCGAGGAGCACGATCGCCGGACTTGCAGAGGAAAACGTCTCCGGCGAGCTATGGGGAATAAAAACCCAATTGCTTTGGTGGTGAGCAAGAAGGGAGTGTGGGAAGTCTGCAGAAGGCCCTAGGACGCTCATGGCATGGTTACAGAGCAAATTGGCCTGCCGACGTGGAGGGGCATGGGCATCGATGGTTGCTGACGGAAGCTGAGATGAGGCTACAGTGGTGTATTCCTAGGAGCTGCATGCCGCTAAGGTTTAGCACTAGGACGCTCATGGCATGGTCCATCTATGGCGGGGAGGGCTTTGTCGAGTTTGCATTGGCCGAGCTGACGCGGTGGCGATTATTCGGTGTGCGGGAAAAATCCGAGCACAAGAGGGTTCATGCATAGTCTTAATGGCGGAGGTATGGTGTAACGACTCAGTGCAGTGTCCCTGGTCCGAAGGGGTGGCAGCCTGGACAATAGCTCGCATGCGGGAATGACCAGGTGCAAGGGAACACTGCACGGCGCCAGGGGATTGGCGGCAGGGCTCTGCAGCACCGTGGGAGCAGGAATGGGCGAAGGAACACCTGGTTGACTGCTGGTCCGAAGGGTGCTGGTTAGCGCTGGGACCGGGCGAAGCAAGGAGGAGCTGGGCGGCTCGGCGCGCGTAAGTGCAAGGCAGGGTGATCGAACGAGCAAGAGCCAAGAATAGGAGGGCGTTCGGCAGAGAGAGGAAGGGGGCTGGCTCGCTAGCTCGCTCCCTTACTCATTTTATATATATATATATATATATATATATATATATATATATTTGTTTAGGCTTCAATCTTATTCTTCTTCTGTACATACAACTTTATAAAATTTTATGTATTGTTTCTTTAACGGTATCATTCCATGATTTATTTTTAAACATATGTTTATACATACACATGTATATGTTTATATATCTTTATTTCATGAATTCTCAATACCACCATCCTTGCATTAATTTCCCTTCTTGCTATTTATCTTTTCTATTATCCAACCCTTCCTTTCATTCTAGTTTCCACTTTATTTTATGTGCATTGCTTCTTATCTACATATATGTTTATTCTATTTTGTCCTAATGGAGACCTTAACCAAACTTTGAAAATCCAAGAAATTCAAATGCCAACAAAAGCCAAAATCTTTCAAATGCCAAAACCACCACATTTTTTTATTTCAAAAATTGGAATGTTACAAGTCTACCCCCCTTAAAAGAATCTCGACCTCGAGATTTAGCCTAACCTGAGAACAGGTAGGGATAATCTTGTCGCAATTGATCTTCACGCTCCCATGTAGATTCCTTTTTAGTGTGATGGTTCCACTGTACCTTGCATATACGAATAACTTGATTTCTTGTTCTCTTTTCTACCACGTCAAGAATCTTGATGGGTCGTTCTTCATATGTCAGGTCCTTCTCAATCTCAATCTCTTGTATGGGCGTCTGGTCTTCAGGTACTCGGAGACACTTTTTAAGTTGAGACACATGAAACACATCATGTATACCCGCAAGATTTTTAGGTAGATCCAATTTGTAGGCTACCTCTCCTTTCTTATCTTTAATTGGAAATGGTCCAACATATCGGGGAGCGAGTTTTCCCTTAATTTAAAACCTCCTGACTCCCCTCAAGGGTGATACCTTTAAATATACCTGGTCCCCAACCTCAAGCTGCAAGGGCCTTCGCCTCTTGTCTGCATAACTCTTTTTGTCTGGACTGAGCGGCTTGCAGACGATCCCTAATCAAACGAACTTTCTCCTCAGCTTGTTGCAGGGTTTCTGGTCCAAAGATGGAACCTTCCCCTACCTCAGACCAATGTAGAGGTGTTCTGCATTTTCGTCCATACAAGGCTTCGAACGGAGACATCTTCAAGCTAGACTGATGGCTATTGTTGTATGCAAACTCAGCATAAGGCGGACACTTGTCCCAGTCCATATCAAAATCCAGAGCACAGGCCCGAAGCATATCTTCGAGTATTTGGTTTACTCTCTTGGTTTGACCATCTGTTTGGGGGTGATATGCAGTACTGAAGTCTAGGTGGGTGCCTAAGGCTTCATGAAGACTTGCCCAGAAATGTGAGGTGAACTGAGTACCCCGATCTGAAACTATTCTTTTGGGCATATTGTGTAGGCACACGATGCGAGACATATATAATTCTGCCAGCTTATCTCCCTTGTATGTGGTCTTTACAGGAATAAAGTGGGCAACTTTGGTCAGCCTGTCCACTATGACCCATATGGAGTCGTACCCAGCCTTGGTCCGGGGTAAGCCCGTAATGAAGTCCATTCCAACCTCTTCCCACTTCCATTGCAGTACTTGCAATGGTTGTAGCAACCCAGCTAGCCGTTGGTGCTCAGCCTTCACCCTCTGGCATATGTCGCAATAGGCAACATACTCAGCGATATCTCTCTTCATTCTAGGCCACCAATACCATTTCTTCAAATCTTGATACATCTTGGTGCTTCTAGGATGAAGGGAGTATGCCGAACAATGTGCTTCCTTTAGTATCAGGTTCTTTAGATCCTTCTGATGGGGAATGAAAAGACGTGTTCCATATCTCATAACCCCTTCCGAATCCTCAGTCATCTTGGGAGCTTTTCCTTTTGCCATTTGACTTCTCATTCTTACGGTTGTAGGGTGTTCCTTCTGGGCAGCTGTGATTAGGTCTTCGATACAGGGTTGGATTTCCATGGCTGCCATTGTGCCTTGCTCCACTAATTCGAGGTTGAGTCTCACTAGCTCCTTATGCAGGTTGGGTTGTTGTTCCTTAATCATAAGGTTATTGCAGCAAACCTTGCAACTTAGGGCATCTGCCACCACGTTGGCTTTACCGGGATGGTAGTGAATGCCTAGGTCGTAATCCTTAATCAATTCCAGCCATCTCCTTTGCCTCAGGTTAAGATCCAATTGAGTGAAGAAGTACTTGAGGCTCTTATGATCGGTGTATATGTCACAATGGTTACCGATCAAGTAGTGCCGCCAAATTTTTAAGGCGTGAATTACTGATGCTAACTCCAAATCATGAGTGGGGTAATTCGCTTCATGAGGACGCAACTGCCTAGAAGCATATGCCACCACTTTTTCTCCTTGCATCAGCACACATCCGAGTCCCTGATGAGAGGCATCACAATACACCTCAAAGTCCTTCCGGATGTCTGGCAGCACTAAGACAGGAGTAGAGGTTAGCTTGGTCTTGAGCTCCTGGAAACTCTCTTCGCAAGACTTGGTCCATTCAAACATCTGTTCCTTATTGAGTAGTTGGGTTAATGGCCTGGCGATCTTGGAGAATCCTTCTATAAACCTTCTGTAATATCCTGCTAAACCAAGAAAACTCCTTACTTCAGTGACCATTGTAGGCTGCTTCCATTCCACTACCGCTTCCACCTTGGCGGGGTCCACAGATACCCCGTTGGCTGACACAATATGTCCTAGGAAACTAATATCACTGAGCCAAAACTCACACTTACTGAATTTGGCATATAGCTTGTGCTCCTTTAACTTCCCTAAAACCAGGTGCAAGTGCTTAGCATGATCCTCAGCAGTCTTGGAATAGATAAGAATATCATCTATGAATACCACCACAAACTTATCCAGATACTCCATGAATACTTTGTTCATGAGGTTCATGAAATATGCCGGGGCATTGGTCAATCCAAAGGACATGACTGTGAACTCATACAGCCCATATCTAGTGGTAAAGGCTGTCTTGGGGATGTCTTCGGGTCTAATCTTTAGCTGGTGGTATCCTGACCTTAGATCAATTTTGGAGAATACAGTGGCTCCTCCTAATTGATCAAATAAGTCATCAATCCTAGAAAGGGGATATTTGTTCTTAATGGTTACTTCATTTAAGGCACGATAATCCACACACATCCGGGCTGTGCCATCTTTCTTCTTGACGAACAGTACTGGGGATCCCCAAGGGGATGAACTGGGTCTAATGAAACCTTTCTCTTGCAACTCTTGAAGCTGTTTCTTGAGTTCTTCTAAATCCTCAACAGTCATCCTATATGGTCGCTTGGCTATTGGAGCAGCCCCTGGCTTCACATTAATCACAAATTCTAACTCTCTGTCTGGTGGCATGCCAGGCAATTCTTCTGGAAAAACTTCTGGGTAATCTTGCACTATGGGCATCCTCTCTAGGGGTACATCTTCAGTATAGTAAATCATACGCCCCCAGCGATAGGGTCGGTCCACTTTTACTCTTATGGTTACCCCTGGGCACCTGGTCAAACTGACTATTCTGGTGGCGCAATCTATTATTCCCTGGTACTTAGCTAGCCAATCCATCCCCAGTATAATATCCAGGGTTTGTGAGGGTAACACTATAAGATCAGCCAAGAAATTGCTATATTCCATGGTGAGCTCAACTTTTGGGCATACTAGGGTGGCTGTGATGGTTCCAGCAGGTGAACTGAAAACCACTGGCTTCTTTAAGGGGTAAGTAGGCAATCCTACTCTATCCACATATCTCTTTGCTATACATGAGTGCGAAGCCCCAGAGTCAAAAAGAACATGCGCGGGGATAGTCTTGACAGAAAACGTACCCATCAAGACTCCCGCCGCTTCTTCGGCCTCCTCTGCGGTGATGTGGTTCATCCGGCCACGGTTGGGAGTTGGGGCAGTCCTGTTGACTTGCGGGGTCTGGTGCCTCTTGCCTGACATGGATGCTTGACCTCGGACTGGAGTGGTTCCCAAGTTAAACTTTACTGGAGTGATAGTCTTGTTCGGGCATCGGTAAGCAAAGTGTCCCTTTTCTCCACAACTATAGCAGCTGAGGTTAACTGCAGGATTTCCCCCGGTAGATTGACCACCGGATCTGGGGGCTTGGGGGTTGTTGCCACCGGGGCGGGAAGTTGTGTTAGATGTCTGTTGTCGGTTGTAGGAAGGATTATTGAAAAATTTCTGGATAAACCTTCCTTGTGGCCGCTGCACGACCTGTTTCCTCTTGCGGCTGGCCTCCAAATTCTTCTTCTCATTTTCCAAAATGAGAGTCTTGTTCACCAGCTGGTGAAAACTGGTGATGTCCTGGATGATCAATTGTACCCTCAACTCCTCGTTCATACCTTCTAAGAACCTGTCTATCTTCTCGTCGTCGTCCATCACATCTTTTGGGGCATATCGGGCGACCGCTCTCAACCGCCCCCGCTCTCACCCGCTCCCCGTCGTCGGATGTCCCCGCCCCGCCACGCGTCGGCCGACCCCACGCGAACCCTAGCGCCCGCGCTCGCTCGCTCCCCGACCGTCCGATGCGACACGTGGCGGCACCAGCACAACCCGCTCCCGCGCTCGTGCCTCCGTCTCCGATCGGGACTCATCTCCCTCGCACCGTCTCCCTCCAGCCAACCTCGGTTTGCGTGCTTTAAAAGTCACCGTTCTCGGTTCGCGTGCTCCATCGCCCGCCGCACCCTCTCTCCTTGTGCCGCTGTCCCGGAGTTGCGCTGCCGCCGCCCCATGCGTCCCCGTCCGCGCCCGCGCTCGCCGGAGCCGTGCCATCCGCCCTCGCCCAAGAACCCCACCGGAGCCTCGTCCTCGCCTCACCGCCGACTCCGTTCCGGGGTCTCCGTCGCCGCGCCCGCGCTCGTCACCGGTGTCGTCATCTCCCCGCCGGTAAGCCGCCACCGTCCTCCGTCGACCCCGCGCCACCGGACCCCCTCCTATCCGCCGCGCGCCGTGCTCGCCGGAGTTCTCCCGCGCCCACGCCTGCGGAGCGCCGCCCCTCGGTCCGCGCGCCGGACGAGTCCGCCCGTCTCGCCTCGGTCTGCATGCCGCACCCGCGCCCTCGCGTCCGCCCGACGCTTCGCGTGGTGCGCCAGCCACGCATCGGCCATCGCCCAACTCCCGCCCCCGCGTCGCTCGATCTCGACCATCCGAAGATCGACGGGTCAGATCATGCCACGTGGCCTCTCCTCGGCCGCCCGATCCCGCGCCGCGCCGCCGTGCACCCGAGCCGCCACGTCAGCCCTGCCACCTCAACCCTCCACGTCAGCCCTAGCCTATGTGGCAGCCATGTGTCATGCCACATCAGCTGCCACGTCAGCCAAAACCGCTGCCCGAGCCACGTGGCAGCCACGTCAGCTGCCACGTCACCCTTGCCACGTGGCGGCACCAGCGCGCGTCACGTCAGCCCTAGCCGCTCCGCCCATGCGCACTGTTACGTGGACCGAGTCCACCGTGGGCTAGGTCTCCCGTGGACCGGGTCCACAGCACAATAACATTTCCGATTTATCCTGATTTAATTTTAGATTTTTCTTCCGAGAGCCCGTTCTCCTCCGTCCTAGCTCCGATTGACCCCGTTCTTTTTTCTAAATTCATCTAAAATCGAGCTCTAGCTTTTGGTTCTAGTTTTGTGAATTTTGGAGTTCATTTGCTTATCATTTTATGTGTTTATTTGGTTTTGGTCGTTTTCTCTCTCGTTAAATTCGGATTCCGGAGGAGCAGGTTCCGCGCCCGAAGACCAGGAGTACCTCGCTGAGCATAACCAAGGCAAGTCGTGTCCTTTGATCATGTTGAACCCAGTTTGCAATCTATTATTTAATTATTTTGTTTTAAAGTACATTGCATCGCTATTTTTATTCAACCATTGTAATTGGTAGTTATCGTCCCTTTTGAATTTATCCCTCCTTGATAACTTTGAACACCATGATACCCTTGTCGCCATAGGTTGGGAAACATACTAGTGATGTTTTGACATTTGTCACATGGGTTAGTACGATTAGATGCTTAGTCTTGCTTAAAGTTACGATCGGGTTTATCATCACATGTGAATTATAAATTTGACTTAATGAGATATGGAACTGTAGTTGGTGCCACGTATACTAAAATTTATGCCATGACGTTGGTGCGTTATCGGTGGTGGTTATACAAACTTGGTTTTGCACTCGGGCGAGTGATCGTGCAGTAAAGGAGGAAGTGCAGGTGCACTTTGGGGGATGTGGTAGTCTCGCCCGGGGATTGTTAAGGACTTAACTTTGTGCGCTATTGATCTGAGCTTTACCGTGCAAACCACATGTCCGGTATGGGATGGACCTGGCTGACTAATTTGGGAGGTTCTAACTTTAATCTTGCCATTGAGATGAACATGGTTGCTGATTTCCATGTGGCGCAAGGGGGGTGTGATGCGAAACCCTAGAGGGCGGATTGAGTTGGAATTGAACTTTGTAAAGGCCTTGTTGTGGTTACCTTCGGCCGGGGCTAATCACATCGTGTGGGTACAGTTGTGCAACCTCTGCAGAGTGTAAAACTATTCGAATAGCCGCGTCCTCGATCATGGACAATGCTCGGTGATTTCACACGAGGGGTAGTTATTTCTGAAAACTTGTGGATCGTAGTTGGACAGTGGATGGTTAATCCGCTGTTGGTTTAGCTTGTGGATGGGAGGTCCATAAGCGGTTGTCTTAGCTTGTAGATGGGAGGTCTGCAAGTGGTTATGTCAATCCCCTTCGATTATTTATTTAACTATTGTTTTACTTAAAGATCGCTTTCAATCTATTTACTGTATTTTCCTTTAAATGTCTTTTATGCAAATTAACCTTTCAGCCATCCTTTGGTAAGCCTTGCATACTATATTGCATTCATTTGTTACAAACGACTTGCTGAGTACCAATGTACTCATAGCTTTATGCCCAATGTTGCTCAGTTGAGGAAGAGGAGTTTCACCATCAGGAGGTTCCAGAAGGAGAGTACTTCGACGACTTCGCGGTTTACGCTTCGTTCTCCACTCGATAGCCTGTGGGCTTGTCGATTGGCCACTACGCTTTATTTTGGATTTCCGCTGCTACTCTTGTTAAGCCTTCGGGTCAGTTTATTGTAAGCTTGACCATAAGGTCGTACCTTTTGGAGATTTATCGATATTTGAGTTTTTCCTTTATTTTATCGTGTATATGGTTGTGATGATATCTATGCTTAACTGTGTGCACTAGCATGATCCTGGGACTAGTGTAGAATACACAGGGAGTCCGAATTTGCATATTCGGGTCTCAACACGTAGGCTCTGATACCAGCTCTGTAGGACCCGGATTTTCAATCCAGAATCCTCTGTGAATCCACTGCACTATTCCCTGAATCAGTAGATAGTGCTCACAGTACATTGCTGAATCAGTCCAAACATCGCATGATGATCATACAGTCAAAATTAAGTATAATTCACATCAGAGTTTAGGAATAAGCCTCGTCGGGCTATTGCCTTACATAGAGGGCCTCCCAGGCCAAATATTACATTCAAAAGAAGAACAGCAAAAAATAAAGCAATAACATAAGTGGAACCATAAGCCATAGGCAGCGACTGGGGGTAAATGTGCGCGTCTATATTTTCAGTGTCGTAGCCACTTAATTTACCACTGGGACGACACCCAGGACAACACAAATCAGGGCCTTTCTCTGCCCTCAACTTTACCAGTTCCAACCACCAAACCATTTTGAAATAAAACTATATCTAGTCAAGTTCCCATGTCCGCCCTTGACCGTGGGCACGGCTATTCGAATAGTTTTTACTCTGTAGAGTTTGTACACTTTACCCACAAGAGATAGATCTGCCCGTTGCCCCACATGATTCCTTGGCCATGTGGTTGAGTAGATTATCACAGGATTGTTACAATGCATAATCCTACTTGTGGTTACGCCCGCTAAGGTCTATCTTCTGTAGGATGCTTACATCCCTCGAGAAGGGTCCCTCGTGAGCCATCACGGGCAAAGGCGGGGATGCGACCATGGGCGGCGAGCGAATTGGCCTGCCGACGTGGAGGGGCATGGGCGGCGATGGTGGCTGACGGAAGCCGAGATAAGGCTACAGTGGTCTAATCCTAGGAGCTGCATGTCGCTAAGGTTTAGCACTAGGATGCTCAGGGCATGGTCCATCTATGGCGGGGAGGGCTTTGTCGAGTTTGCATTGGCCGAGCTGACGCGGCGGTGATCATTCGGTGTACGGGAAAAATCCGAGCACAAGAGGGTTCATGCACAGTCTTAATGGTGGAGGTATGGTGTAACGACTCAGTGCAGTGTCCCTGGTCCGAAGGGGTGGCAGCCTAGACAATAGCTCGCATGCGGGAATGACCAGGTGCAAGGGAACATTGCACGCCCCAGGGGATTGGCGGCAGGGCTCTGCAGCACCGTGGGAGTGGGAATGGGAGAAGGAACACCTGGTTGACTGCTGGTCCGAAGGGTGCTGGTCAGCGCTGGGACCGGGCGAAGCAAGGAGGAGCTGGGCGGCTCGGCGCGCGTAAGTGCAAGGCAAGGTGATCGAACGAGCAAGAGCCAGGAATAGGAGGGCGTTCGGCAGAGAGAGGAAGGAGGCTGGCTGGCTCCCTTACTAATTTTATATATATATTTGTTTAGGCTTCAATCTTATTCTTCTTCTGTACATACAACTTTATAAAATTTTATGTATTGTTTCTTTAACGGTATCATTCCATGATTTATTTTTAAACATATGTTTATACATACACATGTATATGTATATATATCTTTATTTCATGAATTCTCAATACCACCATCCTTGCATTAATTTCCCTTCTTGCTATTTATCTTTTCTATTATCCAACCCTTCCTTTCATTCTAGTTTCCACTTTATTTTATGTGCATTGCTTCTTATCTACATATATGTTTATTCTATTTTGTCCTAATGGAGACCTTAACCAAACTTTGAAAATCCAAGAAATTCAAATGCCAACAAAAGCCAAAATCTTTCAAATGCCAAAACCACCACATTTTTTTTATTTCAAAAATTGGAATGTTACAACAGCTGGGCATGAGCGAGCGAGCGAGAGAGTGCGGAGGGTGGAGGGGAAAGAAAGGAGAAAAAGGGTGCGAGGCCGGGCCGAGCCGAAGGCCGGCTGTGTCTCCCTCCTGCTCTATTACTCTTTTTTTATTTCTTTTTAATTTTTAATTTTTGTTTTGAATTGTTATTTGTATTTTTTGATACTTTTGTGTATATACATTTTGCATATATTTTGTGCATAAAATTTCAATATACCCTTTTAGTATTTTTACTTTTCTTTTTATATTTTCCATATTTTACATGCCTCCTATTTAAATTTTATTGCTAATTTACTTTTGTGACCTTTTGGGCAAGGATTTGGATCATCTTTTTAGATTCGTATTTTTATTTAAAATTTTCTTTCATAAATATATTCCTTTCTTTTTGGCGTTCCCCTGGTTTTGTGCTTTAACATTACATATATATATATATATATATATATATATATATATGTATATATGTTTTCTTTTTTTATTCACTATATCTTCTCTCTTTATTTTATGCTCGACTTTCTTATGCTTTTGGAACCTCAATCAAAAACCCAATGAAGTCCAGAAATTTTAAAATAACAGGAAATGCCACGAATTCAAAATATCACAATTTACACAATATTTATAATTTCCAAATTTTGGAATGTCACAAGTCTACCCCCTTAAACGGAATCTTGACCCCGAGATTCGGCCTAATTCGCAAACAAGTAGGGGTAGTCCTTCCTCAACTAGTCTTCAGGCTCCCAACTAGTCCTCCACTGTACTCTGCACATCCAAATGGTCTGATTTCTTGTTTTCTTTTCCACCGCATCGAGGATTTTGATGGAGCGCTCTTGGTAGGTCAAGTCACTCTCAATCTCAATTTCTTTTAAAGGAGTTTGGCCTTCGGGCACACGAAGGCACTTATTGAGTTGGGATACATGAAAACCATCATGTATATCTGCTAGATTTGCAGGTAGTGCTAGCTGATATGCTACCTCTCCTTTCTTGGCCTTGATTGGGAATGGCCTAACATAATGAAGAGCGAGTTTGCCTTTGACTTTGAATCTTCTAAATCCCCTTAGGGGTGATACCTTCAGGTATACATAGTCTCCAATCTCAAATTGCAATGGCCTTCATCTCTTGTCCGCATAACTCTTTTGTCTGGATTGAGCGGCTTGCAATTGATCCCTAATGAGGCGGACTTTTTCTTTAGCTTGTTATAGGGTCTCTACTCGAAGATAGAGCCTTCCCCTACTTCAGACCAATGTAGAGGGGTTCGGCATTTTCTTCCATATAAGGCTTCAAATGGGGACATTTTCAAATTGGTTTGATGACTGTTATTGTAGGCAAACTAACCATAGGGCAAGCATTTGTCCCAATCCATAGTAAAGTCCAGGGCACAAGCCCGAAGCATATCTTCTAGTATTTGATTCACCCTTTCTATTTGACTATCGGTTTGGGGGTGGTAGGCAGTACTAAAATCAAGATGGGTGCCAAGGGCTTCATGAAGGCTAGCCCAGAAGTGCGAGGTAAACTGAGAACCTCGTCTGAGACTATCCTCTTTGGCACACCGTGTAGGCACACGATGCGAGACATACAATTCTGCCAGCTTGTCTCCCTTGTAGGTGGTTTTGACGGGAATGAAGTGGGCAACTTTTATTAGCCTGTCTACTATGACCCATATGGAGTCATATCCTGCCCTGGTTCGGGGTAGCCCTGTGATAAAATCCATCCCTACTTCATCCCATTTCCATTGAGGTACTTGCAATGGCTGCAATAATCCTACTGGCTGCTAATATTCAGCCTTTACTCGTTGACACACATCGCAGTAGGGAACATACACGGCAATGTCCCTTTTCATTCATGGCCACCAGTACCACTGGTTCAGGTCTTGATACATCTTAGTGCTCCCCGGGTGAAGGGAATATGCAGAACAGTATGCTTCTCTCAGTATCAAGTTCTTAGGTCCTCTTGGTGAGGGACGAAAAGACATGTCCCATATCTCAAAACTCCTTGTTGATCTTTGTTTATTTTTGGAGCCTTTCCCTTAGCCATTTGGCTCTTCATTCTGAAGGCAGTGGAATTCTCCTTTTGATCAGCTATGATTAGTTCTTCTATACTTGGTTGGATCTCCATAGCTGCTATGATGCCTTTCTCTATTATTTCTAAGTTGAGGGTCACTAGCTCTTTATGAAGCTCAGGTTGTTGTTCTCGAACCATGAGGTTATTACAATAAGCCTTGTGACTTAGAGCACCAGCTACCACATTTGCTTTACCGGGGTGGTAATGAATGCCTAAGTCATAGTCCTTTATTAGCTTCAACCATCTTCTTTGCTTTAAATTGAGGCCCAATTGTGTAAAGAAGTATTTGAGGCTCTTATGATCAGTATATATGTCACAGTGGTTACCGATTAGGTAATGTCACCAGATCTTCAAGGCATGTATCACCAAAGCCAATTCCAAGTCATGGGTGGGATAATTTACTTCATGAGGGTGAAGTTGTCTTGAGGTATACGCTACCACTTTACCTCCTTGCATTAGTACACATCCAAGGCCCTGATGAGAGGCATCACAATATACGTCGAAGTCCTTAAATATGTCCGATAGGACTAGGACAGGGGTGGAGGTTAGCTTCTTCTTGAGTTCCTGAAAACTTTCTTCACAAGCCTTGGTCCATTCAAACTTCTCCTTTTTGAGCAATTGGGTTAGCGGTTTGGCAATCCGATAGAATCCTTCTATGAACCTTCTATAATACCCAGCTAGCCCAAGGAAACTCCTTATTTCAGTGACAGTCATGAGCTGTTTCCATTCTACCACGGCTTCTATCCTGGCGGGGTCAATACATACTCCTCCGGCTGATACTATATGGCCCAAAAAGCTAATGTCATTTAGGCAAAACTCACACTTGCTGTATTTGGCATACAACTAATGTTCCTTTAGCTTTCCCAATACCAGACGTAGGTGTTCAGCATGCTCCTCAGCATCCGTGGAATAGACGAGAATGTTTTCTATGAACACCACTGCAAACTTATCCATATATTCCATGAAGACTTTATTCATGAGGTTCATGAAGTAAGCCGTGGCATTGGTCAGGTCAAAGGACATAACTATGAATTCATAAAGTCCATATCTGGTAGTGAAGGTTGTTTTTGGAATATCTTCGGCTCTAATCTTTAGCTGATGGTAGCCTGATCTCAAATCAATCTTGGAGAACATGGTAGCTCCTCCTAGTTGGTCAAATAAGTCATCGATCCTATGGAAGGGGTACTTGTTTTTGATGGTCACTTCATTCAAGGACCAGTAATCCACACACATTCAGACGGTGTCGTCCTTCTTCTTGATAAATAGCACTGGGGATCCCCAAAGAGAGGAACTAGATCTGATGAAACCCTTTTCTTGCAAGTCTTAGAGTTGCTTCTTGAGTTCCTTCAACTCATCTATAGTCATCCTATAGGGTCGCTTAGCAATTGGGGCAGCTCCAGGCTTCAGATTGATGATGAACTCAAGGTCCCTATCTGGTGGCATGCCTGGTAATGCCTCCGAGATAGACAACGTGCACGTCAGGATGTTGCCTCGAGAGGGCTACACGTGACTCACGAACAGACGCCACTCGATGGGACTCGGGATGCGTCGGGACCATGAGAATGGAGAGAGCTGATGCTCTACTTTTCTTCGAATCTGTGTTCATAGTAGCCTAGGCTCTGATATCAATTATTGAATTTGTCCTCTTATTAAACTGATTATAAGCATCGTCAATATATAGTGTAATATTCTCCTACTAACATACGTATTTGGACTCCAAGTAAAACTCGACTTCAACTCGAGTAACACACGAAGACGGACTCTACTGCATCTCAGACTCTAAGTCAAGATTATTTCTAAAACTCACAGTGGTCAAGAACAACACCAAACTACGGATGTTCTTCATTGAGATGATTGGCAAGTCCATCATCGTCATCGAGGACATTGACTGCCCCATCGACCTCACTGGCAAGCGCAAGAAGGCAAAGAACAAGGGCAAGAAGAAGAAGAAGAAGGGAAAGGGCTGCAAGAAGAAGATGATGTCGCTGATGATGGGGGATGACGACAAGGATGAAAATAACAAGGTGACCCATCGGGGCTACTGAACTTCATCGACGGGTTGTGGTTGGGGTGCGACAGTGAGCGGATCATCTTCACGACCAACCACACGGAGAAGTTAGACCCGGCGTTGATCTGGAGGGGAAGGATGGACATGCACATCGAGATGTCCTACTGCTGCTTCAAGTCATTTAAGGTGCTCACCAAGAACTACCTCAGCGTAGTAGAGCACGGCTTGTTGAGCGAAATTTGATAGCTTCTAGGGGAGGTGAACATGTTGCTGGCGGACATGGCCAAGAACCTGATGCCCAAGTCGAAGAAGAAGAACGTGGATGCTAACCTTGGGAGGCTAGTCAAAGCGCTGAAGAAGGCAAAGGAGGAAGCACTGACCAAAGCACTGGTGTCGGACCCCGGAGCAACGACTCCTGGATCCTCTGTGTAAATCGCACTAGTCCAGGATCAAGCTAGTGCATACGGTGGATAACAAAAATTTATATCATGCACAATGACATTTATTAACTAAATATGGGCCTGATGGCCAAAGTTTACATCAATGGTTCATAAACTAAAAATAAATATAAGCAGCGGTAAAAAAAGAACAATAAAGTAGCAGCCCATCCTGCTTGCCCCACAGGCGAATGACTGTAAGACGTGACCTACTCACCGTTATTCTCACCGAAGTTGACGAAGTCCTTCTCTGAAAATAGTGAATGAAGCAACATGAGTACATAAAGTACTTCACAAGTTACACCAGGAGGTTTAACAGAGTTCATGTATGCATAAGGATTGACAATGGAAGGCATAATAGGTTATTTGTCTGTAAAAGCAGAATTAAAGTAAATACAGTAAATAAATTCAAAAACTGAATTTGATATAATAGATAGAAAGAGTAATTTAACAAAATAATATTGTTAGTGCAGACTCCGACCAAACACTAACCTATTCACAGGTATCCTACCTGGTCCATCTTTTCCAAAAGATCTCATACGGATTCTATCCATCCATATGCTTTTTCATCTCCCATGGATTCTATCCATCCATAGTCATTTTCAGAAATCATTAGGCCAAAGTCTAATCTATGAAAAACTTTACTCAGCTTGTCCATAACCGTAGGCACGGCTATCCATGATAGATTATACACTTTGCAGAGGTTATACAGCTTTACCCACAAGATATGATCATCCCATATTGCCACCAGATAAACACACTTCCTTTGGTGTGCGACGAGGAGATTATGATAATGCCTTTACAATGCTAAGCCTTCAACCTGGTCACGCTGCCACTAAGGTTTCATCACAACTTGAATCTACAAGTTGGAGCCCCCTCTTGTGCCGTGTGAGACTTCTCATGGCTTACACCACGCTCACATCCAACCAATAGCGAGACCAAAGTTGGGACCTCACAAATTAGTTAGCCAAGACTGTCCCATACCAGCCTTGTGGTAGTACGTGTCGGGACCCGGAACAACAACTCCAAGTCCCTCTATGTAAATCGCACTATACCAGTAAAAGCTAGTGCACACAGGGTCACAGTAATGTATATCATGCAAAATTACCACAGAATATTATTAAACGAAAGTACGGCCTTATGGCCAAGGTTTACAAAAATGTGGCACAAGGCCAACTAAAAATAAAAGCAGCGGAAAACAATAAAGGTAGCAGATCAGCCCATCCAGCCTCCCACAGGCGAATGACTGTAAGACGCATCCTACTCGCTGAAGTAGTCCTCATCGTCGTAGTCGTCGTCGAAGTTTGGCAACAGATTTTAGAAAGGTGAGCACATAAAGTACTCTCAAGGTAAGCACATTAAGTGCTTACGCAAGTAACACCAAGAATTTTAACAGAGTAGAATGCATGCATAAGGATTGACAAAGGAAGGCTTAACAATTTATTTGTGCGAAAAAGCGGTACTTGAATTTTAAATATAACCATGTGGTGGTGACACCTAAAATTTTCACAGAAAAAGAGTAGAATCACATTCCCACATACACGACAATCAACTAGGTGTCACCAAACACGAGGCATGCTGGCGCCCACCACCAAACCATTAGCCTAAGTCCAAATCATGAGTTTCTATTTTCATTTTTAAATAATTTTCATAAACCATCCTTGACTCACCGAAGTCAAGATTTCATTTTCAAATCGTCATTTCATGTGAAAATTTTGATCCCACCTAAAATTACACTAAGCCAGGCTAAGCATCTCTACAAAAATTTCTAGTCAATACTATGGTACTAACTAGTTTTTAGCTAGGGTGATGTCGAGACCCGAATGTGCAAATTCGGTCTCTCTGTGTATACTGCACTAGTCCAGGATCACGCTAGTGCCCACAGTAAAACATAGATGTCATCACAGTCATACACACGATAATAGTAAAGGAAACTCGAATATCAATAAAATATCAAAGTACGACCTTATGGCCAAGCTTACAATATCTCTAGCCGGAAGGGCTTAACAAAATAGCAGTGGAAATCCAAAATAAAGCGTAGCGGCCAATCGACAAGCCCACAGGCTATCGAGTGGAGAACGAAGCCTAATCCGTGAAGTCGTCGTAGTACTCTCCTTTTGGAACCTCCTGCTGATAGTACTCCTCTCCCTCAACTGAGCAACATAAGCGTAAAGCCGTGAGTACATTGGTACTCAGCAAGTCATTTGTAACAATGAATGCAATATAGAATGCAAGGCTTACCAATGGAAGGCTGTAAGGTTAATTTGCATAAAGGCATTTATGGATGAAATATAATAAACAACTTGAAAGCGAAAGTTAAGTAAAAACAGTAGTAAGGGATAATCAATGGAATAAGCATAAACTACTTGTGAACACCAATTCACAAGTTAAACCAACAGTGAACTACATGTCCACTTCCCAACATAAACCACCAAGTTATAAGTGAAACACTAACCCTCGTGTGAAATCCCCGAGCAATGTCCATGACCGAGGACGCGGCTATTCGAATAGTTTTACACTCTGCAGAGGTTGCACAACTGTACCCACACGATGTGATCAGCCTAGGCCTAAGGAAATCACAGCAAGGCCTTTACAATGCTCTACCTCAACACAATCCTGCCCGCTAGGGTTTCGCATCACACCCCCCCTTGCGCCACATGGAAATCGGCAACCATGTCCATCACAATGGCAGAATTGAGTTGAAATATTACAAATTAATCAGCCAGGTCCATCCCATAATAGACATGTGGTTTGCACGATTAAGCTCAGATCAATGGCACACAAAGTTAAGTCCTTAACATTACCTGGGCGAGACTACCACATCCCCCAAAGTACAACTGTACTTCCCTCTTTACTGCACGATCACTCGCCCGAGTGCAAAACCAATTTGTATATCCAAACCAACGTCACACCAATGACGTGGTACAAATTTTAATACACGTGGCACCAACCACAGTTCCATATGTCATTAAGTCAAATTGATAACTAACATGTACTGGTGAGGTCAAACGTGAATATAAGCTAGCTAAGCAGTCTAATCGTACCAACCCTTGTGACAAGTAATCTAGCATCACTAGTAAATTACCCAACCTATGGTGACAATGGCATCATAGTATTCCAAAGTATCAAGGAGGTATAATCTCAATTGGGGCGATAACTATCAGTGCAAATGTTTGAATAAAAATAGCAATTCGATGTAATTTAAAATAAAATAATTAAATAATAGATTGTAAAACTAGCTTCAACATGATCAAAGGTTACGACTTGCCTTTGTTATGCTCAGCGGGGTACTCCTGGTCTTCGGGCACGAAACTTGCTCCTCCGGAATCTGAATCTAACGAGAGAGAAAGCGATCGAAAACAAAGAAACACATAAAATTATAAGCAAAAGAACTCCAAAATTCACAAAACCAGAACCAACAGCTAGAGCTCAATTTTAGATGAATTTAGAAAAAAGAACGGGGTCAATCGGAGCTAGGACGGAGGAGAACGGACTCCCAGAAAATTAATTCTAAAGTTAATTCGGGAAATTCGTAAAGTTATCTTGTCTTTGTGGACCCGGTCCACGAAATTCGAGTCCACCGTGGACTCGGTCCACGAAACAAAGGCACGGGGTGGCGGTGGACGCGCGGGTGCGGCGACGTGGCGGCGGCATATGCTTTGCACGTGGCACGGGTGACGTGGCGGTTGACGTGGCACCGACGTGGCGCCACGCGGCACTGAGGGTGGGTCACGGTGGCGTGGCGCTGACGTGGCATGCCACGTGGGATGCCACGTCAGCTAGGGCTGACGTGGCCCGGCCGACGCGCACGGCGCGGGCGCGACGGCGAGATCCGACGGCCGAGGGCAAGCCGCGGCATGATCTGACCTTCGGTCCAGATCCGAGCGACGGCGAGGATGCGCGGCGTGGCGCGAACAACGGCCGGATCGGCGACGCGCGGTCGGGCGCGAGGAGCGGATCGGCGACGCGTGGCGGCGCCAGCGCGCGCGCGGCGCGCGGCGCGGCGCGAGCGCGGCGCCGAGGCGAGGGAGTGGCGCGGCTCGCGACGGGAGGCGACGCGGCGACCGGAGGCGACGCGGGCGAGAACGGTGCGGAGGGGCTCACCGGCGGGGATGCGGCGACTGCTGGTGCTCCGGCGACCTCGGGCGACGGCGGAGACGCGGCACGGCGGCAGCGAGCGGCTCGGCGGCGCGCGCGCGCGAGCGCGGGATCGCGAGGAGCGCGCGCGGCGGGCTTCGGGTGTCGGCACGCGAACCGAGGACGAACGGCGGGTTTTAACACGCGAACCGAGGAGTTCGAATCCGTTACGGGCGTGGGTTCGGGGTGGACGGGTTTGGATGGCTCGGATACAGCCACGTGGGCACATCCGACGGCGCGGACGACGCACGGGGTTAGGGTTAGGGTTTGCGGGCCGGCGCGAGAACGGACGGAGGAGATCACGCGGCGCGATGCGATCGGGCCGAGGGCGCGCGCGCGCGGCGTAAAGCTGCTGCCGCCGCGCCGCAGTACGCGCGACGCGTGGCGCGGCGAGATCGGAGCGCGCGGGTGCGAGCGGGAGATGCGGCGCGCGGCGCGGATGGGTGACGCGTGGCGGCGGCGGGATCTCGCGCGGGAGGATTTTTCTTTTTCTTTTCTTTTTCCAGAAATTCAAATAAACTTCTAAAAGCTCTAGAAAATAGCAAATAAATCCCAAAAATTCACAAAAATTCCAGAAAATTCCTTAAGACCTGAAGAACACAAATAAAATATTTTCAGCTTATGTTAATGTTTATTTTAATCATATTAAATCTTTGAAAATTCTAAAAATTCATTTGAAGCTTCAATTAAATTCAGAAAATTCCAGAAAATTCATTTTTAAAATCCAGGCTTTAAAAATCTCAGAAAAACAGGATGTTACAAACCTTACCCCCTTAAACGAGATCTCGACCCCGAGATCTGGGCCAACTAAGAGAATAGGTTTGGGAACTCCGCTTTGAGATCCTCCTCGCGCTCCTAGGTGGTTTCCTCCTCGGAATGGTTGCTCCACTGGACTTTGCAAAAACGGATCACTTTATTCCGGGTGACTCGCTCTGACACTCCCAATATTTTGACCGGATGCTCTTTGTACGATAGATCCTCCTGCAGGTCAACGGCCTTGACTGGCACAACCTCCTCTGGCACACGCAAGCACTTCTTCAGCTGGGACACATGAAAGACGTCATGTACCCCACTGAAGGACGCAGATAGCTCCAACTGATAAGCAACCTCTCCCCTGCGTTTCAGAATCCTGAACGGACCAACATATCTCGGTGCAAGCTTCCCTTTTAGCTGAAACCTCCTCACACCC
Source organism: Melocanna baccifera (assembly GCA_036346265.1). Classification (NCBI taxonomy): domain Eukaryota; kingdom Viridiplantae; phylum Streptophyta; class Magnoliopsida; order Poales; family Poaceae; genus Melocanna; species Melocanna baccifera. The sequence continues at coordinate 32,399,592 of CM070693.1, forward strand.
TTGAATGGTGTGATCCTGAGATATACAAAATCATCTGGCTCAAAACTCAGCTCTCGACGTCTCGTATCGCATAGCTTTTACATGCGGCACGGGCGCTTTCAACCTTTCCTGTATCAAGCGGACCTTATCCTCAGCTTCTTTCAAACAGTCCGGACCAAAAACCTGACCTTCCCCCGTCTCTTTCCAATCGAGAGGGGTCCTGCATTTCCTGCCATACAATGCCTCAAACGGTGACATCTGCAAACTGGCCTAATAACTGTTGTTGTACGAGAACTCTGCAAAAGGCAAACAACTGTCCCACTTGCAACCATGATCAAGCACACAGGCTCTCAACATGTCCTCCAAAATCTGATTTACTCGCTCTGTCTGACCATCTGTCTGGGGATGATATGCTGTACTGAAATTCAGGTGGGTTCCCATAGCCTTATGGAAACTACCCCAAAACCGAGAGGTGAACTGCGATCCACGATCTGACACGATCTTCTTGGGTACACCATGCAAACTGACAATTCTGGACTTATATAGCTCTGCCAATCTGTCACCACTGTAGGTCGTCTTAACTGGAATAAAATGAGCAACCTTGGTCAATCGGTCCACGATGACCCAAATCGAATCATAGCCCTCTTTGGTCTTAGGCAGACCGACTATGAAGTCCATACCAATTTCTTCCCACTTCCACTCGGGAACTCTCAATGGTTGTAGCAAATTTGCAGGTCTCTGATGCTCTGCTTTTACTCTCTGACAAACATCACAAAGGGCTACATACTCAGCGATCTCACGCTTCATGCTGGGCCACCAATACTTATCCTTAATGTCCTGGTACAACTTGGTACTGCCTGGATGAATCGAATACAGTGACTCATGAGCCTCTTTTAACAACACCTCCTTTAGATCTTGCTTGTTGGGCACACACAAACGCTGCTTGAACCACAAGGTTCCCTGGTCATCCACTGAAAATCCTGACTCTTTACCTTCACTTAAGTTCTTTCTGATCCGCTGAAATGCCTCATCATCTGACTGAGCCTGACGAATCTGACCATCCAAAGTAGGCTGCATCTCCATAGCTGCCAAAAATCCTGGCTCAACCAACTCAAAGCTAAGCTTCTGAAATTCCTCATGCAAAGCTGGCTGACTATCTCGAACCATCACTGAATTGCAGTATACCTTTCTGCTCAAAGCATCTGGAACAACATTAGCTTTCCCAGGATGATAATGTATGCCTACATTATAATCCTTTATCAGCTCTAACCACCTCCTCTGCCTGAGGTTAAGCTCGGACTGGGTAAAGATGTATTTCAGACTCTTATGATCCGTGTAAACCTCACATCTGTTACCCATCAGATAATGACGCCAAATCTTTAAAGCATGCACTACGGCTGCTAACTCCAAATCATGGGTAGGGTAGTTCTCCTCATGCGGTCTCAACTGGCGTGAGGCATAGGCTACCACTCTCTTGTCTTGCATCAAGACACAACCGAAACCTTTGCGAGAGGCATCGCAAAATATCTCAAAATCCTTGTTAATATCAGGCAACACAAGCACTTTGGGCTGTGGTCAAACTCTCCTTAAGTTTCAAAACTTTTCTCGCACTCTGAGTCCAAGTGAATTTCTTTTCCTTCTTGAGCAACCGAGTGAGGGTCCGCCACACCGAGAATCCTCAATAAAGCGACGGTAGTATCTGCCATACCAGAAAACTCCCGACTGGTAATCAAGTGGGTGATTGCCAATCCAAAACATCACTTACTTTCCCTGGGTCAACTGCGACTCCTTCTGCTGTCAACACATGCCCTAGAAAGGCGACTTTCTTCATCCAATACTCACATTTGCTGAACTTTGCATACAACTGATTATCCCTCAATTTCTGCAATGCTAATCTCAAGTGCTCCTGATGTTCCTCCTCATTCTTGGAATATATCAAAATGTCGTCAATGAACACAACGACAAACTTGTCCAAATATTCCATAAATACCTTATTCATCAAATACATGAAATATGCCGAGGCATTGGTCAAACCAAAAGACATCACTGTAAACTCGTATAGACCATAATGAGTCGAGAAGGCTGTCTTGGGTATGTCCTCCTTTCGAATCCTCATATGATGATATCTTGACCTCAAATCAATCTTGGAGAACACTCCTGCTTCCTTAAGCTGATCAAACAGGTCATCAATCCTGGGCAGAGGGTACTTATTCTTGACGGTGACCTCATTAAGTGCTCTGTAGTCCACACACATGCGCTGACTACCATCCTTCTTCTTGACGAACAACACTGGTGCTCCCCACGGGGATGAACTCAGTCTGATGTAACCCTTATCCAAAAGCTCCTGAATTTACTTCTTCAACTCTGCTAAATCATTGGCTGGCATCCGATAGGGTCTCTTGGAAATCGGAGCGGTACCTGGCACAAGCTCAATCAGAAACTCAACCTCCTCTCTCCGTGGCATACCCGAAGATCATCCGAAACACGTCGGGTACTCCTTGACAACCGGTACATCCTCCAACCGGATCACCTTGCTCGCAAATCATGGTAGCTCGCCGACACTCATCGGCCGCGAATCGTACCTTAACTCCATCTCGAATTGATTAAGGTCATCGCTCTGCTCCCACAGTCTAACACCGCTCGCCGCTTACGGTTAATCCATTCCCAAGATTACATCTAGGGACTACATATCCAACAAAATCAGGTCGGCCCTGAACTCAACTCCCTGAATGGTTATCCTAACTCGGGACAACCTAGGTTGGATCTCAACTCGGATCCGGGGGATTGGATTAAAAGAACAGATCCAAGAGCAACAGTTTTCAATTGTTGCTTTAAAGCAAAACTCCGAGAAACAAACGAATGCGAAGCTCGTAATCAAATAAAGCGGTGGCGAGGCCCGAATGTACTAGAACGCATCGATCACAACGTCAGTGCTGCTGGGCATCCTCTGCGGTGACGTGGTTCACCTGACCTCTCACCACCGGCGTCCTGCTGGCCTGTCCTGATGCCGGGGGTGCTCCTCGTCCTGCTCCTGGGGTAGGAGTACGACCGGGTGTGGCTCCCAAGTCGAAGCGAACTGGCGTCGGGGCCTGTCTCTGAGGGCACTTGCTAGCATAGTGTCCCACCTCATGACACTTGAACAAAGTGACAGATGCTGCTGAGTTACTGCTCTTCTGCTGCTGCTGTCCATCGGAAACCACCGGGCGCTGTCGACTAAAGCCGACGCGTGTGCAGTGCCGGGTCTTGAAAGCTGAGGACTGCTGCTGCTGCACTCGTGCAGGCTGGTAGGAACCAAAACGAGGCCTCTGGGACTGGTGTGACTGTGACCCCTGCTGGATCAACCTCCTCTTGCGAGACTCCTCGAGCTCGCGGCGACTCTCCTCAATGAGAATGGCCTTGTCCACCAACTGCTGAAAACTGGCATAGTCGTTGCCTACGACTTGCACCTTCAAAGCTGGGTTCAAGCCTTTCTTGAACCTCTTCTGGTGAGCTACATCTGACGCTACATCCTCTGGCGCGTAGCGAGCCAATTGAGTGAATTTATTGAGATATTCACTCACTGACAGGTTCCTCTGCTGGAACTCCCGGAACTCATCCTTCTTCATCTCAACCACTCCATCCATGACATGGGCAGTATGGAAGGCCTTGGCGAACTCCTTCCAAGTGATGTTGTTCTGGTTCTCATGGGCGGCATAGTAGTTCTCCCACCACTCTACTGCTGGTCCCTCAATCTGATGTGCTGCATATAATACCTTCTCTCTGTCGGTACACTGAGCCAAGTTCAGTTTCTTCTCAACTGAACGGATCCAATCATCAGCCTCTAGAGGCTCGGACGAACTGGAGAAAACAGGCGGTCTCGTCCTCATGAACTCTGCATAGCTAGACTGCTGACGAGGTGCTGGTGGTGGTGCGGCTCTGGTCTTGTGGCGCATCATAGTTCGCATACTTTGCATCATGGTGCGCATCATCCGAGTCCGGCCACCAAAATCGGCGAGGCGGGGTCCAAGGTAGGTGACATCGGTGGGCAAAGACCTTGCTCCTGGGTTCTGGTTCCTTTGATTGCGGCTGGAGGAGTTCCTGGTATCAACCATCTTGCTCTGAAAAGAAAACAACTGCTGACTGACCAAAGGTAAAAGACGAGAGGGAAAAGCATAGATAAGAGGTAAATGCGTCTAAGGGGGTTTTGCTTAATGGAAACCTAAACTAAACAAACACTTAGCCAAAAAGGCTAACAAAGAAACTGAACAAAAATAAACTCCATTAAAAGATTGATATGATCGCAATATAATGCTTTTAAGGCAATATTTGCAGCTCACATCACACACAACTGCAAATAAAATCCAACGTGTCTACTCGCACTATCTACTCTGAAGGCTCCCACTCGGGTCCTGACAAATAGGGTACACTGCTATCGTCCTCAGAATCGCCAGACAACCCACGAGTTGCGGATCGCGCGCATCGCTCTCGGCCGGGCTGGGGTGAACCGACTGAGGTAGGCGCGACGATCTCAGGTGATACGACGTCTCTCCTCTGGGCTCGGCGGTGTAGGCGACGGTAGAGGTACTGGTGACTGCGGTCGGGGCTCCTCCCAGACTGGCTCTGGTAGTCTCGAGGTGGCTCTGTACTGCTCCTTGAACTTCCGGACGAGTCTGGCCATGTTGATCTTGTATAGCTTGCAAAGGCGACGAATGGCTTTGTGCGCAACTCCTTGTGCTGACATCTCTCCACTGGCACCGGCAGTCTTGAAACTGTGATGTAGCACCTGCTTGCCGACTCGGGTGGTGAAGTATACCGAGAGATGCTCCGATCGTTGACCTTTATGCTTCGTCCTTGGTGAGGTAGACAGCAATCTCTTCATTCCGAGGCTCCGCAATGTAGCGCGTAGAAGTGATCTCCATCCTCCTGTCGGGCTGTAAGAAGCTTGGGACATCTAATGCAATTATGAAGGAAAGATCAGTTTATAACTTTACGAAAATAAATTTTGCAAGAGTTGGGGCGAGAGACAAGAATCCTTAAGAATGAGGTAAGAAGATAGAGATATTACTAAATATCAAATTTAGTTGATTTGATTTAGAAAATAAACTTTTGGGCTACGACCAATCTAACTAGGGCTTCGTCCTACAGTCGATATGGCTCTGATACCATCTCTGTCGAGACCCGAATGTGCAAATTCGGTCTCTCTGTGTATACTGCACTAGTCCAGGATCACGCTAGTGCACACAGTAAAACATAGATGTCATCACAGTCATACACACGATAATAGTAAAGGAAAACTCGAATATCGATAAAATATCAAAGTACGACCTTATGGCCAAGCTTACAATATCTCTAGCCGGAAGGGCTTAACAAAATAGCAGCGGAAATCCAAAATAAAGCGTAGCGGCCAATCGACAAGCCCACAGGCTATCGAGTGGAGAACGAAGTCTAATCCGTGAAGTCGTCGTAGTACTCTCCTTCTGGAACCTCCTGCTAATAGTACTCCTCTCCCTCAACTGAGCAACATAGGCGTAAAGCCGTGAGTACATTGGTACTCAGCAAGTCGTTTGTAACAATGAATGCAATATAGAATGCAAGGCTGTAAGGTTAATTTGCATAAAGGCATTTATGGATGAAATATAATAAACAACTTGAAAGCGAAAGTTAAGTAAAAACAGTAGTAAGGGATAATCAATGGAATAAGCATAAACTACTTGTGAACATCAATTCACAAGTTAAACCAACAGTGAACTACCGGTCCACCTCCCAACATAAACCACCAAGTTATAAGTGAAACACTAACCCTCGTGTGAAATCCCCGAGCAATGTCCATGACCGAGGACGCGGCTATTCGAATAGTTTTACACTCTGCAGAGGTTGCACAACTGTACCCACACGATGTGATCAGCCTAGGCCTAAGGAAATCACAGCAAGGCCTTTACAATGCTCTACCTCAACACAATCCTGCCCGCTAGGGTTTCGCATCACACTCCCCCTTGCGCCACATGGAAATCGGCAACCATGTCCATCACAATGGCAGAATTGAGTTGAAATATTACAAATTAATCAGCCAGGTCCATCCCATAATAGACATGTGGTTTGCACGATTAAGCTCAGATCAATGGCACACAAAGTTAAGTCCTTAACATTACCTGGGCGAGACTACCACATCCCCCAAAGTACAACTGTACTTCCCTCTTTACTGCACGATCACTCGCCCGAGTGCAAAACCAATTTGTATATCCAAACCAACGTCACACCAATGACGTGGTACAAATTTTAATACACGTGGCACCAACCACAGTACCATATGTCATTAAGTCAAATTGATAATTAACATGTACTGGTGAGGTCAAACGTGAATATAAGCTAGCTAAGCAGTCTAATCGTACCAACTCTTGTGACAAATAATCTAGCATCACTAGTAAATTACCCAACCTATGGTGACAATGGCATCATGGTATTCCCAAGTATCAAGGGGGTATAATCTCAATTGGGGCGATAACTACCAGTGCAAAGGTTTGAATAAAAATAGCAATTCGATGTAATTTAAAATAAAATAATTAAATAATAGATTGTAAAACTGGGTTCAACATGATCAAAGGTTACGACTTGCCTTCGTTATGCTCAGCGGGGTACTCCTGGTCTTCGGGCGCGAAACCTGCTCCTCCGGAATCCGAATCTAACGAGAGAGAAAGCGATCGAAAACAAAGAAACACGTAAAATGATAAGCAAAAGAACTCCAAAATTCACAAAACTAGAACCAACAGCTAGAGCTCAATTTTAGATGAATTTAGAAAAAAGAACGGGGTCAATCGGAGCTAGGACGGAGGAGAACGGGCTCCCGGAAAATTAATTCTAAAGTTAATTCAGGAAATTCAGAAAAGTTACTATGCTGTAGACCCGGTCCACGAAATTCCGAGTCCACCATGGACTCGGTCCACGACAATGCTGCACGGGGCAGCGGTCGACGCGGCGGGGCGCTACCGACGTGGCAGCGGCATATGCCGCCACGTGGCACGGTGACGTGGCGGTGGCGTGGCGGTGGCGTGGCTGCCACGTGGCACTTGGGGGCGGGTCACGGCTGACGTGGCGCTGACGTGGCATGCCACGTGGGATGCCACGTCGGCTAGGGCTGACGTGGCGGCCGACGCGGCGGCGCGGCGCAACGGCGGGATCCGGCGGCCGAGGACAAGCCGCGCGGCATGATCTGGACTCTTCGGTCGAGATCCGAGCGACAGCGAGGATGCGGCGAAGGGCGCGGCGACGGCCGGATCGGCGGCAGCGTGGCCGCACAACGCGTCGAGGCGAGAGGGCACACGCGGCGCTGGCGTGGCGAGATCGCGAGCGATGGGCGGCGCGTGGCCGGCGCGAGGAGCGGATTGGCGGCGCGTGGCGGCGCGCGCGGCTTGGCGCGCGCCGCCGAGGCGAGGAGGGCGCGGCTCGCGGCGGAGGCGACGCGGCGACGGGCGGCGACGCGGCGAGCGGTGTGGAGGAGCTCACCGGCGGGATGCGGCGGCTCGCGGTGCTCCGCCGACCTCGGCGACGGTGGAGACGCGCACGGCGGCGGCGGAGCGGCTCCGGCGGTGGCGCGGGCGCGAGGACGGGCGAGGAGTGGCGGCGGCGGAGCTCGGGTGTCAGCGCGCGAACCAAGGACGAACGGCGGGTTTTAACACGCGAACCGAGGAGTTCGATTCGATTCTGGCGCGGGTTCGGGATGAGTTTGGATGGCTCGGATCTGACCACGTGGGCACATCGGCGCGCGGACGACGCGCGGGTTAGGGTTAGGGTTTGCGGGCGGTGTGAGAGCGGACGGCGAGACGCGCGGAAGCGCGATCGAGGGCTAAGCGCGGCGGCGCGCGCGCGCGGTGCTGGCGCTGCCCAGTCTTCTTCTTGCGTCGGCGTGGATGCGCGCACAGCGTGGCGCGAGGCGGATCGGGCGGCGCGCAGCGGGAAGCGGAGAATCTGTGGCGCGCGCCTGCGGATGGGTGACGCGTGTGGCGGCGGGATCTCGGCGGGAGGATTTTCTTTTCTTTTCTTTTCGAAAATTCAAATAAACTTCTAAAAGCTCTAGAAAATAGCAAATAAATCCCAAAAATTCACCAAAAATACCAGAAAATTCCTTAAGACCTGAAGAACACAAATAAAATATTTTCAGCTTATGTTAATGTTTATTTTAATCATATTAAATCTTTGAAAATTCTAAAAATTCATTTGAAGCTTCAATTAAATTCAGAAAATTCCAGAAAATTCATTTTTAAAATCCAGGCTTTAAAAATCTCAGAAAAACAGGATGTTACAGGTGACAAGGTATATGAATTTGAAATTCAAATGGGCTATAATGAAGGACTATGGGTATAACTAAAGTTAAAACTGAATTTAAATTAAGTTTGAATAAAAGTACGTATGCATATACAGTAAAACAACATAAATAATTTTGAAATATTAGGTTTAACATGGTCAAAGGTGTAACTTGCCTTGATCGAAGTCCTGCTGAGAATCGTCGAACTCGAACTCTCCGGAATCGTCAAAATCTAACGTAAAGAGCCAATTCAAAGAAAATTAAAAAACAAACTTCAAATAAATTCAAAATTTCGAAAAGGTGCCAGAAATGGATAGATCATGATTTTAGAAAAATTTAGAAATTTGAACGGGTCAATTTGGAGTTAAAATGAAAAAGTTATAGCCCTCCAAAGTTTCAATACAACAAAAAGGAAAATACCCAATTTCTGGAATTAATTTTTAACCGAAAATCATTCATGATGTCAGCATGAATTATCTTTCTAAAGGAAATAAAAGATTATGACGTCAGTAAGGTAATTAGTTTTCGGCCAAATTATTTTTATACTGGAAAATTAGTTTTATTGCGTCAGCATGACGTTAGCAGGGATTTTCGGATTTTATTAAAAACTGGTAGGGCTGACGTGGCAAAAGGGGCCTGACGTGGCATCCACGCGGCTTCCACTTGGCACCACGTGGCTGCCTCGTGGCTGCCACATCACGGCGTCAAGCCGGCGTCTGCGCGCCGCGGGTGGTGGCCGTGGCACTTGATCGGCGACCACTGGTCGCCACATCGCCGCCAACTCGGCCGGTGGTGACGAGGCCCGACCGGCCGGAGGTGGCGCACGGGGCCCGATGGCCACCGGCGTTCCGGCAGGCGGCGGCGCCGGCTGAGGGCACCAAAATGTAGAGGGGAGTGAGGGGAGTCCACCGGTACCTTACGCAGTGCACAGGGATGGCCGGAGACGGTGATCGGTGAAGAGGGGCGACGGTCGGAGAAGGGGTCGACGACGGCGAAGGGCTCCGGTGGTGCAAATGCTCGGGGCAGAGGTCGTCGGGGATCGCTAGGGCACGAGCAAGGTCGAGGAGGCGTCGGTGAGGCTCGGGGAGGCCGGAGGAGGCGGCAATTGCTCGCCGGAGTCGCCGAAGCCGCGGAGGGGAAAACAAGCACTGGGAGGTGCTGCGGGCTCCGGGACTCGAATAGAGAGGCGAGGGGGAGGCGTTGTGGGTTGAGGGTCCTCGGGGTGTGCTTTGTATAGGCGGGGAGGGGCGGTAACGGTCACACACGATCTCGCCGGAGAGCAACGGGTGCGGGGGTTCAATGCGACGGCGCACAGGGCGTAATTGGGGGAGATAATGCCAGAAACAGACGCGGGGAGGTGGCAGTTTGAATTTGCAGTGGTGCGGGAGAGTAATTGGGCAAGAAACCGAAGCTTTTAAAGCTTCGGTTCTCTATTTAATGGCAGCGGCAGCGGCGGCGATCGCGTGAAGAAGAAAGGAAAGCCGCGGGGGAGACGGATTTGACAGGTGGGGCCCATCGGTCAATGAGAGAGGGAGAAAGGAAAGAGGGAGAGCGGGCGATCGGATCTTTGACAGGTGGTAGGGGGAGGATTAGGGCTGTAGGGTGTGGGCGAAGGGGTAAGTGAACAGGGACGGCCAAGATCCCATCCGACAACAGGGATCAGATCGGGGCCGATCGGTGCATTAAGTGGAAGGGGGCGGCTGAGATTAGGTATGGCAACGGGGGACGGTGCGGATTAGATCACGCGTTGATCGGAGGGAAGAACGGAGCGGGCGAAGTGGTAAGTGAGGATTAAGTCGGGCGGGGATGAGGCAAATCCGATGCCCGACACGTGTCGCGTGCGGGGAGAAGGAAGGTGAGGTGAGGGTTTTAAGTGAGGTCCGATGGCTGAGGGGTCGTCCAGCGGCGGCAGTGGCTCCAATGGCTGACACTTGGTGGCCCGAGTGGGTTTTTGGATTTTTATTCCTTTTTGATTTTCAGAAATGATTAGAGGGCTTTAAAATACTCAGAAAAATACTAAATGAACTTTGAAAATTCCAGAAAAATTCAGAGAACCTTCTGGGACTATTTTAGACTTAATAAAAATATTTTCAACCCATTTTGATATTTATATTTTCTAACAACACAAATTAACTTGAAAGGAAGGTTTTAATTCTTTATAAAATCCTGAAAATTACAGTAATTACATATTTGACTTTAGGAAAATGAAATGCATTTATTTTGACTCTCATAAAATGAAATGAATTCTTTTTGGCCTTTATAAAATAGAAAATTTTATTTTCTCAATTCAGGGCTTTGGAATAAAATCTTGGAAAAATCCAATAAATTCCAGAAAACATTTTAATAAAGGAATAAAATTTTTGGGATGTTACAAACCTATCCCCCTTAAAAGAAATCTCACCCTCGAGATTTGCACTAGCTAGCAAAAGAGATGGGGATGGCTGGCCTTCAAATCCTCTTCTCGCTCCCAGGTGGCTTCGTCTTCGGTGTGGTTGCTCCACTGAACTTTGCAGAATCTGATGGTCTTCCTTCTAGTCTGACATTCTGCGGTTTCAAGGATCTTGATCGGCTGCTCCTGATAGGTAAGGTCATCTTGAAGATCCAAGGTTTCCAAAGCAGCTTGCTCTAAAGGGACTCGGAGGCACTTCTTCAGCTGAGAGACATGGAAGACGTTGTGCTCTCCTGACATGCTTGGCGGCAAGTCCAACTGATAGGCGACTTTGCCTCTTCGGTTCAGAATTTTGAAGGGTTCCACATATCTTGGTGCTAGTTTTTCTCTGACTTGAAACCTTTTGACTCCTCTAAGTGGGGACACTCGGAGATAGACGTAGTCCCCGACCTCAAAGGTTAAATCTCGACGACGGTTGTCTGCATAACTCTTTTATAGAGATTGAGCTATCTTTAGTCTGTCTCTAATCCTTCTGATTTTATCTTCGATGTCTTGAAGCAGGTTTGGTCCAGCTTCTTGAGGTTCTCCTTGCTGATCCCAAAGCAAGGGTGTCCTGCACTTTCGACCGTACAAGGCTTCGAAAGGTGCCATCTGCAGACTGGCCTGGTAGCTATTATTGTACGAGAACTCTGCATAGGGCAATGAACGGTCCCAGCTGTTCCCGAAATCCAGAGTACAAGCTCTTAGCATATCCTCGAGTATCTGGTTTACTCTTTCGGTTTGACCATCTGTCTGGGGATGGTAAGCTGTACTGAAACTGAGCTTGCTTCCTAACTCTTCATGCAGTTTTTGCCAAAATCAAGAAGTGAACTGACTGCCTCGATCAGACACTATCTTCTTGGGAACTCCATGTAGGCATACAACCCGGGACATGTACAACTCAGCTAACTTACTTCCAGAATAAAGTGGTCTTGACTGGTATGAAGTGAGCCACTTTCATCAACCGGTCGATGATTACCCAAATCGAATCGTAACCCGATTGAGTCCTCGGAAGTCCGGTTATGAAGTCCATACCAATTTCTTCCCACTTCCAATCCGGAATCGGTAATGGTTGCAAAAGTCCAGCGGGTCTCTGGTGCTCTGCCTTAACTCTCTGAAAGGTGTCACAGGCTTTAATAAACTCTGCTATTTCTCTTTTCATACTAACCCACCAATATCTTTCCCTCAGATCCTGGTACATCTTGGTACGGCCTGGGTGAATGGAGTATGGGGTGCCATGAGCTTCTTTCAGAATTAGGGTTTTGATCTCCTGATTATTTGGCACACAGATGCGGTTCTCGAACCAAACAGTGCCATGCTCATCTTCACTGAATCCTGGTGCTTTGCTTCTTCTCATATTCTTTTTGATTTCCTGAATATCCTCGTCAACCTTCTGAGCTTCCTTAATCTGATCAGGCAAGGCAGGTTTGAAGGAATACGCGTAGGCTACGGAAGCAGAAAACAAAACTTTTCTACCGTGCACCCAAGAACATCATGCTAAGGAAGGATCATGGATCGTTACCACTTAGACGCGCAGCGCAGCGGAAGATGAATTGGAAACCGATCCAATCACGCGCGTCGAGGTAGTAGTGGAAGTAGCCGATCGTCCCGAATAGATTGTCTCCTCCACGCACGCCGATCAAGATCGCAACGAGCAGCGCCCCACCGGTATCCACACGTCCGGGGCTGGAACGCCGATCGCGAGTGTACTAGCACTCGTGAGCAGCTAGGGTTTGGCTCGGGAGGTGGCGGCTAGGGTTTTGCTAGATGTTAACAGGGACGAATCCCCTCAGCCCCTCGCCTCCATATATATAAACCTCCTCACGTGGGCCTTGCGGACCAAGGCCCATTAGGAGTCTATTCGGATCTTTATCCGAATTGAGCCCATATCCAAATCATATTCGAATCAGTGTTCCAACCCGTTAAGCGTGCGACCCTGTAGGTTCACGTATACTTGGTCGTGACCCGGAAATGCCTTTCCGGTCACCCTGTTAATAGCAGCCTCTAGTAAGACATATTAACCCCAAAGTATATGTAAAGATCATATCGGCTGAACCTGTAATGTTCTCTCATGTACGAATCCCTTTGCCTCACGATATAGATTGAGCTCAAGGCGAGACCTGTGTCATCCTCTTAATAGCTCAATCACTCTCTCGATTCCGTGATGGATTATAAACTTGTGATTGACTCCTCAATCACCTTTGCATGGCCATGCACTTTCATAATCCATTACATCGAGGGGCTCAGAGATATCTCTCCCATAAGGAGGGGCAAATTCTATCTTGATCATTTACATCCCACTACATGTTTCATGGCAAATCCGAAGACTACTTTTATGACTACCCGATTCACGGAGTAGTGTTTAGTAGTCCCAAAATAAGCTACTACTCATGTTGGGAACCATGATGATCTCAAGTCTAAGGATTCTACATAAACACTACTCGAGACCAACTGATGACACATGGAATCTCTGCAGTGTCTCATGGCAGGTCTATCCAACATATGTTCACTAACACATGTCCATATTATTGATTTGGTATCACCATACCATGATCCATGAGACATGATCATCAATCAATACATATGCTGATCTTTGTCTTTGAATCATATTTGTTCCTCATATGATATACGATCAGGGATCATTTAGAAATAGCAACATTTTAGTATTTAAGAGTCTCATGAATAAGTCACATACTCATTGATCAATAATGATGATGTCTATTCCAAGGAACAAAGTAATGTATTATAAACATAGTATGTGATATATACAACATCTCCATGTTGCCTCTAGGGCATATCACTAACAAGGTTGTATTTCCAGAGTGGATAGAATGCTCGGAGTGACCGGGTTCAGACGGCGACTCCCTCCTGAAGTCGGGTCTGGCCTTCTTCCGATAAGACCACATTGGCATAAGACTTCCTGCTTAAGGCATCGGCTACGATATTTGCTTTTTCGGGATGGTAATGTATACCAAAGTCATAGTCTTTTATCAACTTTAACCACCTTCGTTGCCTCAGGTTGAGTTCTCCCTGGGTGAAGATATACTTCAAGCTCTTTATGGTCCGTGTACACTTCACAACGGTTACCGATAAGATAGTGATGCCAGATTTTTAAGGCATGCACTACGGCTGCTAATTCCAAGTCATGAGTAGGGTAATTGCACTCATGAGGCTTGAGTTGGCGCGATGCATAGGCTACTACCTTGCCTTCTTGCATCAAGACACAACCCAAGCCAAGGCGAGAGGCATCACAGAAAACCTCGAAGCCTTTATGCACATCCGGCAAAACAAGCACGGCTGATGAAACTAGCCTTTTCTTGAGGGTCTGAAAACTCTGCTCACAAGCTTTTGTCCATTCAAACTTCTTCTCTTTCTTTAACAGCTGTGTCGTTGGCTTGGCTAACTCGGAGAATCCTACTATGAACCGACGATAATAACCTGCAAGTCCAAGGAAGCTTCTGACTTCTGTCACGGACTTCGTTTGCTTCCACTCCATTACTGCTTCTATCTTAGAAGGATCCACAGCTATTCCTTCATCTGTCACAATATGTCCGAGAAATGCAACCTCCTTTAGCCAAAATTCACATTTACTGAATTTGGCGAAAAGCTGATGCTCTCGAAGCTTTTCCAAAGTTATCCTGAGATGTTGCTCATGTTCTTCTTCATTCTTGGAGTAGATGAGGATGCCATCAATGAAGATTACCACAAACTTGTCCAAGTATTTCATGAATACATTGTTCATCATGCTCATGAAATAGGCTGGTGCATTGGTCAGTCCAAACGACATGACAGTGAACTCATAATATCCGTATCGGGTGGAGAATGCAGTCTTAGGAATGTCTTCTTTACGGATCTTCAACTGGTGATATCCTGACCGTAGGTCAATCTTGGAGAAGATACCCGCTCCTTTTAACTGATCGAACAATTCGTCGATCCTGGGCAGAGGGTACTTGTTCTTAATCGTGACATCATTGAGTGCTCTATAATCCACACATAGCCTCAAACTTTCATCCTTTTTCTTGACGAACAAGACAGACGCTCCCCAAGGCGACAAACTAGGTCGGATGTATCCATTGTCTTCCAATTCCTTAAGTTGCTTCTTCAACTCTGCTAACTTGTTAGCAGGCATCCGATATGGTCTCTTGGAGATGGGGGCGGTGCCTGGGACTAGGTCAATCACAAACTCGATTTCCCTATCCGGCGGCATTCCTGGTAACTCCTCGGGGAATACGTCTGGGTACTCCTGCACTACTGGCACTTCTTCCAAAGCTTGAAGGTGAAAGATGGTGCATTCTTCTTCTTCCGGAATTTGAGGAGAGAAGATCATTTCTACACCTTGGTCATTGGTGAGGGTGATGGACCTGGTAGCACAATTGATCCGATCTTGATTCTTGGCTAACAAGTTCATCCCGAGAATAACATCTAACCCTTGCGATTCCAAAACCAAAAGGTCGACTAGGAATCGGGTTCCATCTATGAGCAATTCTACTTTCGGACACAAGGTCCCTGCTCTCATTTCTGCTCTAGGGGAGTGAACTATCATAGGGTTGCTAAGAGTCATCATGCCCAACCCATGCTTATCCACAAAAGTTTTTGACATGAAAGAATGCGATGCTCCGGAATCGAAAAGAACTGATGCTGGTACTGAGTTGACAAGAAACATACCCAGCACGACGTCCGGTGCAGCCTGAGCTTCTTCCGCTGTCACATGGTTCACTCTCCACTTGATGAAGGTCTGCGGCTTCTGTTGCCCCTGGTTCTGACTTCCAGAGGCTCTTGGGGTTGCGGTCGCTTGAACCTTCTTGGGGCACGCCTTGGCATAGTGCCCTGGTTCCTTGCAGTAGAAACAAGTCACTCCGTCTGACGGGGGACTGCTTTTCTGCACTTGGCCACCTACAGTTGGGGTGCGGTTGGCTTGGAACTGCTGGCGGCTGGCTTGGAACGGCGGGCGGCTGGTTGAGGACTTGAACATGCTCGACTGGGTCTTGAAGTTGCTGCCTTGAGGTCTGAACTTGTTCGTGTGGAGAGGTGTGCTACGAACCTTGTGAGAGCCCCCAAAGTTACTTCTCTGATCTGCCATCCTTCGTTTCCGGGTCTCCATCTCCATATGTTTACCCTCTTGGCGGATGGCCTTGCTGACTAGCTGGTGGAAGTCAGTGTAGTCTCTTGCTATCAACTGCACTAAGATGTTGTCATTTAAGCCCTTCATGAACCGTTCCTTCTTGGCTTCAGCGGACACCACATCTTCTGGCGCATAGCGGGCCAGTTGGTTGAACTTCTGCACGTACTCATTGACGGTACAGCTTCCTTGACGCAGGGCTCTGAACTCTTTCTTTTTCAGAGCCATGGTGCCGGTGGGGATGTGAGCCTTGTGAAAGCTCTGCTCAAACTCGTTCCACGTCACGGCCTGCGGGTTGGCGTGTGAGGCCGTGAAGGTGCCCCACCATTGAGACGCAGGTCCATTTAGCTGATGAGAGGCGAACAGGACTCGCTCTCGGTCAGTGCACTGCAAAATATCCAGCTTCTTGCCAATCGACCTGAGCCAGTCGTCGGCGTCCATGGGTTCAGCACTGCCTGCGAAAGTCGGTGGCTTGATCCTTAGGAACTCTGAAAGCCGATTGGGAGGTGCTATGGTAGGTTGATGATGAGCTTGAGGTGCGGGGTTGTTGATGGTCTGGGCTAACAACTGGATTAACTGATTCTGGTTAGCCATCAATTGAGCCCAATCTGGTCCTGCTACCGGTGGAGGTGGCGGAATGGGGGCTGACTGGCTTCCCTGAGCTCCGGGGTTGGCATTGTTGCTGGGGTTCCTCCTCGTGTTCACCATCTGCCGAAGCTTCCAGATTTAGAGGAGAGAGAGAGCTAAAGGAGAGGTTCTTGTAACAATCCCACCAACAGAACACACAAAAAGCAAGGAAAAACACAAATAAGAGCCAAATAAAACTTTTTTTATTATAATAGTCTCGCGGCTGTTAACAAGGGACTACAGCTCGCAGAAAGCGCTTTAAAACTGAGACTTAGGGTTTCCTAGACACTAGCGCTATGCTTGAGCCTCTTCAAGAGTGGCTCAGAAGTAGTGGAGTCTTCATCCTCGGCACGGAAGTCGGCCAGTTCTTCTTCCACTGCACGGAGCTTCTGAGTTACGGTGTGCAGCTCGTCCAGAGTGGTCTGGTACATGTGATCCATAGACTTAGTGAAATCCACCTGTCGTAAGAGACGGGGATTGCTCTCGTATTCCGTAGATGAGAAGTCGTTGGCAGCACCAAGAGGAGTCTTCATGGGAAAGTAGCGGAAGTCTGTACGTTGCAGGTCCCGGGCGTAGATGTTCCTCAACTCGCGAATGGCCTCCCAAGCTGCATCTTGCACACCGTCGAAGAAGGTAGCTCAAGGTAGGGGGCTTCGAAGATGTGAATGACCGCGTCAGCTGGATAATTATTGAAGATCTTCACTTCCACTCTCCAGCGCTCTTCGTCTCCGTACAGGGCTAAGTACCCTTGGTAGAGCGGATAGGGACGGAATTTTAGCTCCCGCATGAGGTTGTAAAGGTCGTCAGCGAAGAGTCCGGCAAGGGTTCCGTGGGAGACGCGGGTAGGTTGCTCCATCTATAATTTTGAAGGGGAGAGGAAGTTAGTAACCAATTTTGGTAAGAGACTAAGCAAAGGAAGAATTGATTTTAAAAAAGATATTTCTTATCAAGATATATCCTTAAGGTTGGTCTCTAGCTAAGGTCACTTCTTAGGATCATTGTTACTTTGATATCATTTCTGTCGGGACCCGGAACAACAACTCCAAGTCCCTCTTGTAAATCGTACTATCCCAGGAAAAGCTAGTGCACACAGGGTCATAGTAATGTATATCATGCAAAATCACCACAGAATATTATTAAACGAAAGTACGGCCTTATGACCAAGGTTTACAAAAATGTGGCACAAGGCCAACTAAAAATAAAAGCAGCGGAACACAGTAAAGGTAGCAGATCAGCCCATCCAGCCTCCCACAGGCAAATGACTGTAAGACGCATCCTACTCGCTGAAGTAGTCCTCACCGTCGTAGTCACCGTCGAAGTCTAGCAACAGATTTTATCAAGGTGAGCACATAAAGTACTCCCAAGGTAAGCACATTAAGTGCTTACGCAAGTTACACCAGGAATTTTAAAAGAGTAGAATGCATGCATAAGGATTGATAAAGGAAGGCTTAACAATTTATTTGTGCGAAAAAGCGGTACTTGAATTTTAAGTATAACCATGTAAGTATGAAAGCTGAATTTAATACATTATACGAAACAATATTTGAGCAAATAATATTGTTAGTGTAGGCTCCGACCTGCACTAACCTAACCACGGGAATCCACCCAGACCTTTACAAAAAACCACTGATGTTTGCCAGAACCCAAGTTTTATAAACTCAAGTCTAATCTGTGAAGACTCTACTCAGCATGTTCATGACCGTGAACACCGCTATCCAGGATACGTTTTAACTCTGCAGAGGTGTACAACTTTACCCACAAGAAATTCCCTCTCACTTGAGCCACATGATAAACACACTGCCTTAGGTGTGCGGCGGAGAGTTCATGACAAGGCTGTTCCGATGATCCATAGCCAAAATAATCGCACCGCCAC
The DNA here is from genome assembly GCA_036346265.1 of Melocanna baccifera. Taxonomy (NCBI): domain Eukaryota; kingdom Viridiplantae; phylum Streptophyta; class Magnoliopsida; order Poales; family Poaceae; genus Melocanna; species Melocanna baccifera. The sequence goes on from CM070693.1 coordinate 32,417,896, forward strand.
TAAGGTTTCACCACAACTCGAATCCACGAGTTGGAGCCCCCTCTGGTGCTATGTGAGACTTCTCGCGGCCTACGCCACCCTCACATTCACCCTATAGCGAAACTATATTTGAAACTTCACAAATTACTTAGCCAGGTCCGTCCCATACTGGACTTGTGGTAGTACGAAGTGACTTCGTAAAATGATACACAGAAACAGTCTTTAAGTTGGTTTAGGCTCAACCACATTCCCACATGCACGACAATCAACCAGGTGTCACCAAACACGAGGCATGCCAGAACCCACCACCTAACCATTAGCCTAAGTCTAAATCATAAGTTTCTATTTTCATTTTTAAATAATTTTTATAAACCATCCTTGACTCACCGAAGTCAAGATTTCATTTTCAAATCGTCATTTCATGTGAAAATTTTGATCTCACCTAAAATTACACTAAGCCAGGCTAAGCATCTCTACAAAAATTTCTAGTCAATACTATGGTACTAACTAGTTTTCAGCTAGGGTGACAAGGTATATGAATTTGAAATTCAAATGGGCTATAATCAAGGACTATGGGTATAACTAAAGTTAAAACTGAATTTAAATTAAGTTTGAATAGAAGTACGCATGCATATACAGTAAAATAACATAAATAAATTTGAAATATAAGGTTCAATATGGTCAAAGGTGTAACTTGCCTTGATCAAAGTCCTGCTGAGAATCGTCGAACTCGAACTCTCCGGAATCGTCAAAATCTAACGTAAAGAGCCAATTCAAAGAAAATTCAAATAAATAATTCAAATAAATTCAAATTTTCAAAAAGGTGCCAGAAATGGATAAATCATGATTTTAGAAAAATTTAGAAATTTGAACGGGTCAATTTGGAGTTAAAATGAAAAAGTTATAGCCCTCCAAAGTTTTAATACAACAAAAAGGAAAATATCCAATTTCTGGAATTAATTTTTAACCGAAAATCATTTATGACGTCAACATGAATTATCTTTCTAAAGGAAATAAAAGATTATGACGTAGCAAGGTAATTAGTTTTCAGCCGAATTATTTTTATACTGGAAAATCAGGTTTATTGCGTCAGCAAGACATCAGCAGGGATTTTCGGATTTTATTAAAAACTGGTAGGGCTGACGTGGCAAAAGGGGGCTGACGTGGCATCCACGTGGCTGCCACTTGGCACCACGTGGCTGCCTCGTGGCTGCCACGTCACGGCGTTAATACAGTATATGAAACATTGTTTTTAACAAGTATTATCGTTAGTGTAGGCTCCAACCCACACTAACTTATCCACGGGAATCCACCCGGACCAGAACCAAGACTGCTATTTGTTTGCTCAAAAACCAAGTTTATAAAATCCAAGTCTAATCTGTGACAACTTTACTCAGCATGTCCATGACCGTGGACACGGCTATCTAGATAGGTTTTTAACTCTGCAGAGGTGTACAACTTTACCCACAAGACATTCCCTCTCACTTGAGCCACGCGATAAACACACTGCCTTAGGTGTGCGGCGGAGAGTTCATGACAAGGTTGTTCCGATGATCCGTCGCCAAAATAATCACGCCGCCACTAAGGTTTCACCACAACTCGAATCCACGAGTTGGAGCCCCCTCTGGTGCCATGTGAGACTTCCTCTGACCTCGCCGCGCTCACATTCAGCCTATAGCGAGACTATGTTTGGAGCTTCACAAATTACTTAGCCAGGTCCGTCCCATACCGGACTTGTGGTAGTACGAAGTGACTTCGTAAAATAATTCACAGAAACGGTCCTTAAGTTGATTTAGGCTCAACCACATACCCCCGTGCCCGATAATCAACCAGGTGTCACCAAACACGAGGCATACCGGCACCCACCACCTAACCATTAACCTAAGTCCAAAACATGTTTTCTATTTTCATTTTTAAATAATTTCCATAAACCACCCTTGACTCTCCGAAGTCAAAGTTTCTTTTCAAAACTGACATTTCATGTGAAAGTTTTATCCCACCTACAGTTATACTAAGCCAGGCTAAGCATTTCTACAAAATTTTCTAGTCAATATTATGGTATTAACTAGTTTTCAGCTAGGGTGACAAGGTGTATGAATTAGAATTTCAAATGGGCTATAATCAAAGGATCATGGGTATAGCTAAAGTTTAAACTGAATTTTAAAATTAAATTGAGTAGAAATACGCATGCATATACAGTAAAGCAACATAATTATATTTAAAATACTGGGTTCAATATGGTCAAAGGTGTAACTTGCCTTGATCGAAGTCTTGCTGCGATTCGTCGAATTCAAACTCTCCGGAATCGTCAATATCTAACGAAAGAGTCAATTCAAAGCAAATTCAAAACAAAATTCAAATGAAATCCAAATAACTTCCAAAAATTATAAAATAAACTGGGAGACAGAATTTTGAATTTTGGATGTGGGTCAACAATTTTTAAAAAGGGATTGAGGCTTTTAAAAGAAATTGGAAGTTTTAATTTAAATTTAAACCTTGGAATTTACAAAATATATTCAAACAAAATTTAAATAAATTTCAAAAATTCGAAATTATTCCAGAAATGGATAGATCAAGATTTTAGAAAAATTTAGAAATTTGAATGGGTCAATTTGGAGTTAAAATGCAAAAGTTATAGCCTTCCAAAGTTTAAATTCAAAATAAAAGAAAAAGGGTATTTTCTGGATTTATTTTTAAACCGAAAAAGATTTATGACGTCAGTAAGAATTATTTTTCTAAAGGAATTTATAGATTATGACGTCAGCCCTAGGATTAATATATTCGAGCAGAGGCTGACAGGTGGGGCCCGGGTGTCATGGACCAAGTCCATGGACCCAAGGGAAGGGTGAGGTGGCAGGCGGGCGTGCGGGGAACGGGATGGCGCTGACGTGGCGCCACGGGGCTGCCGCGTGGTCGCCGCGTGGCTTCCACGTCACGGCTTTATGCCGACGCATGCGGCGCGCGCGAGGTGGCGAGGGGTGCGGGTGGCGCTGGCGTGGCGCCGACCGCCGCCACTGGCTGCCACGCACTGCCAGTCGCCCGACGGCCGACGTGGCCCGACCGGCGGCGGCGGCGCTTGAGGCCCGATGGTCGCCGGAGCTCCGGTGAGCGGCGGCGCCGGCTGAGGGTATCAAAATGACGAGGAGGACGTGGGGAGTGCGTCGGTACCTTGTGCGGAGGCCGAGGATGACCGGAGAGGAAAATCGGCGGAGAGGGGCGGCGGTCGGAGAAGGGTTCACGGCGGCGGAGAGGTTCCGGCGACGCAGCAGCTCGGGGGAGAGGTCGCCGGTGTTCGCCTGGGCACCAGCAAGGTCGGGGAGGCACCAGCGAGAATCGGGGAAGCTCGAGCCGGCGGCGATTGCTCGCCAGAGTTGCTTGAAGCCGCGGCGGGGATTCGGGCGCAGGGAGACCCTCGAGGCTTGATTATGTGCTCTGGAGGCTCGGGGGGTGGCGGTGTGGGGAGGGGAACCTCGGGGAGTCCTTTATATAGGCCGAGAAGGGAGGTAACGCTCGAGCAAATCTCGCCGGAGTTGCAACGGCTCGGAGTTTTAAGGTGGCGACGGAAACGGCCGCAATTAGGGCTGATTATGCCTCAGATGGGTGCGGGGAGGCGTCGATTTGAATGCGCCGGGGTGCGGGGGATTAATTTGGCAAGAAACCGAAGCTTATTAAAGCTTCGGTTTCCGATAATGGCGGCGCGTAGCGCGCGATTGCGCGAGGAAGAAAGGAAAGGGGCGGGGGCGAAGGGCACGACAGTGGGCCCGCCCGCGTCGAGAGAAGGAAAACGGAAAGGGCGAGGAGAACGGTGGATGTTTGACAAGTGGCGCGGAGCGAGAGGGCGATCGCCGGATCGGGTTGAACCGTAAGTGATCGTGGGCGATCGAGATGCAATCCGACAACGGGTTTAGATCGACCCGATCGGGTGCTTTAAGTGACAAGGAACGCCGCGATTGAAATCGGCAACGAGGGGCGGTGTGGATCACGCCACGCGTCGAGCGGAGGGAAGAGGGGCGCGGGCGAAGCGGTTAAGTGAGGGCGTGCGGTGGGGATTGAATCGGGCGGAGAGGTGGACGGCCCGATGCTTGCCACGCGTCGATCCGAGGATGGGGAAAGGCGGGATTGAACCGGTAAGTGATGACGGGCGGCCGAGATTAGATTTGGCGGGGTGGAGGTGGCTCCGATGGCTGACACGCGCGCGCCATGAGAGGGTTTGGGATTTTGTTTTCTTTTTGAATTTCCAGAAATGCTATTAAGCTTTAGGAAACTCAGAAAAATACCAAATAAATTTTGAAAAATCCAGAAAAATTCAGAGAACCTTCTGGGACTAATTGGGACTTAATAAAAATATTTTCCACCAAATTTGATAAGTACATTTTGAAAAAGCGCAGTTTGACTTAAGAGGGAAGTTTTTAATTCTTTATAAAATTCTGAAAATTAATATAATCACAGATTTGACTTTAGGAAAGTGAAATACAGTTGTTTGACTTTCATGAAATGCTATAGGTTTACTTTGGCTTTCACAAATCAAAGTTTTTAATTTTTCCTCAGAACAGGCTTAAATAAAAATCCAGGGAAAATCCAATAAATGATTTAATAAAGGAATGGAATTTTGGGATGTTACAAATGACTAGAGGGCTTTAAAATACTCAGAAAAATACTAAATAAACTTTGAAAATTCCAGAAAAATTCAGAGAACCTTCTGGGACTATTTTAGACTTAATAAAAATATTTTCAACCCATTTTGATATTTATATTTTCTAACAACACAAATTAACTTGAAAGGAAGGTTTTAATTCTTTATAAAATCCTGACAATTATAGTAATTACATATTTGACTTTAGGAAAATGAAATGCAATTATTTTGACTCTCATAAAATGAAATAAATTCTTTTTGGCCTTTATAAAATAGAAAATTTTATTTTCTCAATTCAGGGCTTTGGAATAAAATCTAGGAAAAATCCAATAAATTCCAGAAAATATTTTAATAAAGGAATAAAATTTTTGGGATGTTACAGGATGATGTAGCTTTGCAACAGTAGCTCACTGACCGATCCTTAACATAACTTAGGCTCAAACCACATACCACTTGTGTCTGACAATCAACATTGTGTCACCGAACAACAATGCATGCCTGCACTCACCACCTAACCATTAGCCTAGGTCAAAATCAAGTTTTATATTTTTCTTTGAAACATTCATAACCCTTCTTGACTCACCGAAGTCAAGAATACATTTTAGAAAAATCATCGTTCTAAAGTGAAACAAATACTCTCACTTATATCATTCTAAGCATAGCTAAGCAATTCTATAAAATTTCTAGTCAACACTATTGTACTAATTAGGTTTTCATCTAAGGTGACAAGGCATAAGGAAGTTCAACATCAAATTTGGCCATACACAAAGGGATTTGGGTATAACTAGAATTTAAATCGAATTTAAACTAGATTTGAATAAAAGTACGCATGCATAATAATTTTAAAAACAACATAAATAATTTAAATTACTAGGAGTAATATGATCAAAGGTGTAACTTACCTTGCTTCATAGTTTGCTGAGGTTCGCTGAAGTTATACTCTCTGGAATAGTCGTAGTCTACACGCGGAAAGCCAGAACAAAGTAAACTAAAATAAAATCCAAAAAATTATAAAATATATGCTGGAGATAGGATATGACTTTAGATGAATTTAGGAAATTGAATGGGTCCAATCTAGGGTGAAGGAGAACGACTTCTGGTAGTTTGAATTCCAAAGAAATAAATAAAAGGAATTTTTGGAATTCTTTTCTTTGTGAAGGAAAAGCGGTTGGAAGCTACAATATTTGTGTATGGTCGAAACTATGATCGAAAGCATGGTTGAAGCCATGGTCAAAACCATGATCGAATCAACGATTGAAGTTGCGGAGGTCGAAGTTGAAGACAAAGACTCCAAGTACGGGTGAAGGCAAAGTCAAAGAATCAGATGAAGACCCAGTCGAAACTGTACAGTGGTCGAAGAACACTGTAGTAAAAGTGATTACTATAGTGGTTGAGAACCAAGGGTACTAGAAGGAGTTCTGTGTGTTGTCGGGACGACAATGAACGACAGTGGTCGAAAGCGAAGGTGGTTGGAGGCTTAGAGTGACAACAGTCAGGAGCGATTGCGATCGGAGGTAGATAGAGATGGCAGTTGTTAGGAGTGGCTGTGGTCGTGAGCGACCATAGTCGAAAAAACAATTGTGGTCGAAAGGATTGGAGGTTACACCATGGTTAGAGTAGTTATATTGGGTGGATTTTCAAGCGGTCGAAAGCAGTGGCGTAAGAGAAGGGAATGGCTTAGTGGAGCCCGTTAAATGGGAATTGGATGGTGATGATGCATGGAAAGTTTGGACTAGTCTGAACGGTCAAAGGAATGCTCGAACCATCCGAACGGCAAAAGAGAGGAGGTGGTGCTGAGGTGGCTCGACGCGCGGGGACTAATAGTCCGTCGGAGTTTCGGTGAGCGGTGATGACTGGCAAGGGGTGTAAAAGAGAGAGTAGACTGCGAGAAGTGCGTTGGTGCTCTTGTGCATTTACCGCAAGTGGCTGGAAGGTGGTCGATAATGAGGTGAAGCAGTGGCGCAACTTGGGCGACGGTGTTCCGACGGTGAGGAGACTCAGCCAATAGCTGGTAAAAAAAATCTAAAAATTATAAAATATATACTGAAAGATAGATTAAGAATTTAGATGAATTTATAAATTTAAATCACTTAATTCAGAGCTCGGACGGAGGAGAACGAGCGATTGGAAAACTGGTGGATCAGAAAATTCTGGAAAAGAAAAATAAGGAATATTCCTGCTCATGAACAGTAACAGCAAGAGGGTTTTGGCTGTGCCATCGGTGAGAAAAGACCTGGGAAATGAAGCTAACTAGCAGAATGGGTTGCTAAGGACCCGAGGCACATGTAGGAAATAACAGCACGTCAAACGAAGCACGGTAATGACGCTAACGATGACAATGACATAGGGTTGGAGAGAAGAATAATTTTTGGGAATGGGACATGGAGAAGTAAGGTGAGCACGGCCTAGAACACGGCGAGGCAATGTTAGGAAAATTATCGGCTAAGCCGAAAACTCACCAGAGGCGACGCAATCGTCGTTTGAATGACGGTACCGAAAAACGAAACACTCAATATCTTGGTGCTCGGTGTGGCGAATCCAAAACCGTTTGGAAGATAACTACCTGGGATGGTTTGGCACATTTTGATGTGAATGAATTGTTGAAAAAAATTCATGCTGTCTGCTTGTAGATCAATCTGTGCAGCGCGACTGTTTGTGCAGTTTAGCCCTATGAAAAGATTTTTCCTATGGGTCTGGCCAATAGGAAAATTGTAGAGAACGTCGAGACCTATCTTTTATTTGTTTCAGAATTTTTGGCTGCGGGAGTTGGACACAGTAGGGTCGGGAACCTTGCTGTCTGTCAGGGGTGCAGACTGGGACAGATTGCTGTTCGGGTGTGATTTAGGAGTAGTAGATAATTTTTATAATTTTGGTCACAATTGTGAAAAATATGGAGAATTCTGCAATATAACTACTGTATAAAAATGATAATTTTTAGGCATTTATACTGTGGTTGGGGTGCGTTTGAAGTTGGCTGCCTAGGTTGCTAGGACAGAGAACGTCCTCTATTTTGCGCGTTAAGTTACACCTTGTTAGTAACAAAATAAAAATAAGGGATCTACTTGAAAGATGAAGGTATTTAAGTGTATATTCCAGAAATATATCTCTCTTTGTAAATGGTTTAATAGTTTTAAAGATACAAAATAAATTAAGTAGTGCTGCTGCAGCGGGCAGAGTGTAGAACCGTTAAGCGGAGAGGGATGTTGTGGGGTTTTGGGGTTTAGCAACATCTTTACTTCTTAAGTCGCATTTTTATTGCTGTAGTATTGTACTGAGAGGTACTTTTGGATATGTGGTTTTGCTCCTGAACGCACGTGATTGCTTCGCTTCAACAGTAGAGGCAAGTAAACCTAGCGATTGCGCTACTGTTTAACTCATTAATCATTCTATATTCACATTAATTAATTCTCTTAATTTGAGGTGCTATGTCATTATTACATGCTTCCTTAATGTGGTCCATGTGGTAGTATTTTAATAATTCAACTGTTTATGATCTTGATGGTTTAATTGTGGGTATGTGGAATTGTTCTTGATGAAACAAATATAGTTGTGGGGTAAAATTCTTTATGAACATATTATGGTTTAGGTGGTAGTATTCTTAGTGAATATTTGTGGTTGTGGTGGTAGCATTATTGATGAATATATTGTGGTCTATGTTGTAGGATCCGCTATAGATCGATTGATTATGATCTTGGTGAACCGAATGTGGGTTATGTGGTAATGATCTTATTAAACATTGGCATTGTGCTTAATGAGACACATGTGGATTATGAGGAAGTATTCATGGTGATTATGTTGTTGATCATCGTGGTTAAATTCTTGTGGTTTATGATTATCATATTATTCATAAAATGTCATGACATTTGCATTGTATATTATGATTTATGATCTTGGTGTACATTACCGTAGTACAATGCACACTCTTACCTTGTTGGATAAGGGTGCAGTGGATCATACACATTCATATGCATTACATTGTGGAAAGATCATTTGCATACTTATGCAATGTATTGTGGTGGAGTTATTTTGTAAATAAATGCAACTTCTTAGTTTTAATGTGTAATTGACTCATGAGAGTCACTTGTGGGTTGAGGAATGTGGCTGTGGTCGTAGAATAGGGTTCATCCTTTATGGTATGGTGGGGGTTGTGATTATGGTATGAGATTCTTTTCTCTTGTGGTAACTATTGATAGCAGTTGTCGGTGTGAGAAATAATAAAGTTAGTGAGGTAAAACATGTTAATGCTTTATTGTCTTTGTTAGTGGTAGTGGTCGAGAATATGAAGTAGTCAAATAAGATTTATTTGCTAATATTTTACCGTCGTTGGTGGTGATTTGGGGTTAAGGATATAAATATGGTCATTGTGGGAAATAAATATTGATGATTAAACTGTTGTAGTTTAATTAGCTTGTTAAACAGTTTGCTTACTAAGATTTTTATCTCACTCTTGTTTCCCCCCTTCTAGGTGATTCTCGAACATGCATGAGAACGGTAGAGCGGCACATCATTGTCATACACCATATCATGTTTCATACTGTAATAAATAAGTGTAGTCTCTAGTTATTCATTTTTATCTCACACTGTTGATCACTTTTAATTATTAAATTTAGGTTGTGGTTCGCTTTAATTGGTTAAAGTTATTAGCGGTTTATCGGACCCGGATTTTGCAATCTGAAATTCTCTGTGATTCCACCGCACTATTCCTTGGATCAATAGATAGTGCTCACAGATACAGTACTGAACATCAAAGTACATATCAAGCGAAAGCGTAATTATAAAAGAATACTTACACAAGGGCCGATTAGGCCGAAAACGACGAAAGCAGCAGCGGAAACAAAGCACACAGGTGAGACCCATAGAACATGCCCACAGGCAGCCAACTGGGGGTTCGCGACCTAGTTCTTGACCTTCTTGTCCTCTTCATCATCATGGCTTGGCGCAATGCTGAAGTGCAGTGATTCGACTCTTGATTTTGGATTTTGTTACGCGAGTGTGAACACACCAATCACCGTGCTCAGCGAGCCAACACACAGAATGCAAGTATATAACATGTATGGCTTGACAAAGGATAGGCTCAAGTTTATTTTATTTTGCCGGAAGTTGCATTTTAAAAGACTTCATATATATATATAAATATATATATATATATATATATATATATAAAAGAAATAACTAGACTTAGCCTTTGGACCAAAATTTATAATACCTCAAAATAAACAGTTTTATAGAATAAGTACAGATTTCATCCATGACCCAAGTTTCTTATACCACAAAACTAGTTTTCAGCGTTATAGCAACTTAACTTACCACTGGGACGACACCCAGGACAATTCAAATCAGGACAGTCCGTCGTCCTTCATTTTCCCATTCCAGATCCCAACCTTTTGAAAAATTATTTTGAAATAGAACTATATCAGAGTTAAGTTCCTATGTCCGCCCTTAACCGTGGGCACGGCTATTCGAATAGTTTTGACTCTGCAGAGTTTGTACACTTTCACCACAAGAGACAATCAACTCGTTGCCCCGCATGATTCCTTAGTTATGCAGTTGAGCAGATCATCACAGTAACCTTTCAAAACTACCTGGCCTCGGGGTCTCATCTCACCCTATGAGTCTGCCCCACTTGCGGTGGGACCCATAGTTGCGCGGGATGTTAATCACTTTTTTACTAGCGCCTCGAGCTCCACTCCCCATACACTAGTAAAATAAGAGAAACAATTCACCCTCCACTCGGTGTCCCTTTAGCCACCTCAGGCCCTGGCCTTCTCTCTCCCAATTTGTGAGATGAGTCTGAAGTTCAGTAGGATTTACTTAGCCAAGTTGCACTTTGCAGACTTGTGGTTGTACTGTTTTACAATGGGAGGTCATGACCCGATTCGGTCCTTGATCATCTGGGCAGTTCTACCACAAATCCCACTCTTGTGCACACCGATGCACCACACCCCTAATCCAGCCGCCGAGTCACATAAGCAATTTTGGAGGTTTTTGTGGGCAAAAATAATTACCATTTTAAACATACCATCCATCGTCATCCACAACTCTTCCCAAAACTTGCTCTTTGCGTTTGCGTATGATATTGGAGCATTGTAAATACCCCCAAGACTAAGCAATGCTATGCCAAGTAATATAAACGTAATCGATCCTTTTGAAAACTCTATATTTATAAGTTTTTCTTAGGGTAACAATGTTCACAGTATAAATGTGCCGGAAGATATAATAGTAGCACTTGTTAAATGGACAGCTAGCTAGAGCATAAAATCTAACATAAGATAGTACATAAAATAACAGCATGCATTTGATAATTTGAATCTAAATAATTTGGAAAATGGGTATTCAAAATGATCAAAGTATTGACTTGCCTGGTGCGGATTACCGCGGTCTTGAGCTCACTCAAAGCTTTCTTGTGTGTCGATCTCGAGCTTCTGGTCCTCGTCTTTATTTGAATCTTGATCTCGCTGGATCCACCGATTCTCTGAGATTTTTGCATTCTAATTACGCGCTAAACAAATGAACGCAAATAACTCAAAAGATCCGAGAAAATCCAAATAAACTCAAATTAAACTTTATGGTTTAAAGAGGTGACTTTTGGATAGGATTGAGTGGATGAAGAGAGTTGACGAAGTCAACGGAGTTAGAGCGGAACGATGAATGGCGGAAAGGAAAGTGAAGTGCTATGGTGGGAGGAGTATTCGCTGAAGTATTCCACTTCTGGTTTAAAGATCGTTAGGTGCAGCCGATGGTAGAATATCATGATCCGATCTATTTTATTTAATAATTTCCTTTTACAATTTTATATTTATTAAGGAAGTTCCATGAGTTAGGGTAGAGGTATGAATTTGGTTGAACATTATTTTGTCGGGGTTAGCATTTATGGAATAAGACATGTGTTGCATATATAAGGTACACGATTATTTAGACTTACCAAATTAGTCCTATAGTCTATAATTCTAGTAATGGAAGACGTGTTATTTTATGCATTCCAAGTTTGTTTATTAAAGCACCACTAGCACGGATTATTTTATTTATAGACGCTCAGGGGATTTTAAATAGATACATTATATGATCCTTGTTAATTAAAGACGTCCCATTAATCATTTGCCATTGATAAGTCATACGCTCTTTGATACAATCTTGTGACATTTGAGTGTTTACTAATAGCTACCATTTATAACGTTTTTTATTTAGCTTTTAGGCTACAAAACAAATATTAATAATGCATCTTACTTTCTAGATTACTTACCAAGCTTTATGGACATTCAACTATTTTAGATGAGTTTCTTCCAACATTATTACTTTATTAGAACCTTATTTGGTTTCCACAATTTTAGTCCTATTACTTGTCATTTGTGTATATATATATATCCTTAGCTATTTTGTATGCCATTATGCTCCTATTGGAACTTATGCTAACAATTTATAATAGCTACTCTAAAAGGGGTTGTCATGATACCTAAATTTTAATTACACGTGATCTACACAACATGCAAATACAGCCTACCTTTTTAGGCTTACAAGAGCATATATACATCTTTACATCATTTGTCCCCAAATAATTGACTTGCTATCTAAAAGAACAGTCTATGCATGATCTGGCGTAGTTAACTTTTATGGGAGAACTAATTCATTATTCTTTATATCTCAAGGTAAATATTGGTAACACATCTTACTACATACCGAGCTATTTGGATATGCAACTAGTCAGGTTTAGCTCTTCCAACATTTTTGTTAACACTAAATCTTATTTGATTCTTATTCATTATCTTCCTACTATTTATCACATATATATCTATACCTACAACTAGATTATATGCCACTTATAAATGCATAATTCAATTCAAGACTATTACAAAATACCTCCTTGTATCCTGGATTATTTATCAATCCGCATTAGCTCTTCTAACAATCAAGCTTATTTGATTTTTAACAGCTTACTCCTATCGTTTATCATACATACATGTATACCTACATATATATACTCACAACTAAATCGTGGGCCATTACATTCTTATATAAGTTTATACTAATTAGTTGTATTGGCTATCCTTTAAAAGTGCTTACATGACATTTAAATTCCCAATTACCTATAGTTCACATAATGCATAATCCAGAACTACTTTCATATGAGGGCTAATTCATTAATCTTTATTGTCAAGATTCTATACCAATCTTGTGCATTTCAGACCCATAAGCAAGTTATCATCTCTGTAATTGTGTGCCATCATTCACACTCTTTTTGCAAAACTGAACACACCCTCATACATATACATGGATAGGAATTCATCTTTTGGTAATAATGTTCAAACATGTATGCATGAGTTCAAACATTGCTACTCTTCAGTTGAGGCCACAGATCATACAAACAATAGCAATGCAGAGAAGGGGTGCTGCTGCTTGGCCGACAACAGAAGAGGCAGCACATGCAGTTGGGCGCAGGTGCCGATAGCAAGGTAGGGCTAGAGATAGGATGGCGACAGTTGAAACGGGCTCCTAGGGAGGCTGTGAAGCTAGAGGTAGCGGTGTGTTGGCCGAAACAGCACCGTGTGCTAACGGCGGTGGCCTGTGGTGGCCGGAGCGAGGAGGCTCACGGGGCGGTGGCTGCCGAATGGAAGAAAGGGAAAAATGAGGAGAGCACAAGCACCAGGGAGGGTAGAGGATGCTCACCAGGGGTTGGTCGGGCCGGAGAGGCTCCAGGGGTGGCCGGCGGCGAGAGCCACGGGCGGCGACGGTTGGTCACCGAGCGGTAAGGGAGGAAAGAAAGGGGAGAAGAGGCTGTCGGTGGGGGCACGGGGCCCGGCTGGCAGTGGGGAAGTAGAGAAAATGGAGGCGGGCCCGCGCGCATGGGAAAAAGAGTGGGGTGCCTGGGAGAAAAAGGGAAGAAGGAGAGAGGTAGAAAAAGAGAAGAAAACGGGGAGGGAAGAAAGATTGCTCAAGGAAAATTATAAAATTAAATTTGAACACTTAGCTAGGTTTTGAATTAAATTTATAGAGTGCAGTTAATTTTATTTCATTTCTTTTTGTGGTTAATTGTCAAGCTCAAATCCTATATTCAGTTTTCGGATACTATTTAAATTTCGGATTTCTCCTTTTTGTTTTACTATCTTACTCTTGAATTTTGTTTTTCATATATTGATTTTTAATTTACTTTGCATCTACTATATATTAATTATTATAGGATTTTATGACTACAATTATTTTATTTTTAGTGTCTTATTTTGGGGAGTTATGCCCTGATATTAATTTGACATAACACAATTTTAGGAATAACTCAAGAATAATTGCAAAGGAAATTTGAATGCCAACAAGATGCAAATAAAAATTTTAAATTCTTCAAAATTTTGCTTGCTTTAAAATCCAAGATGTTACAAACCTACCCCCCTTAAATGAATCTCAACCCCGAGATTCCGGTAGAGCAACAGGAATAGTGGTGGGGTCAAACTGGCTAGCAATAGGTTACTAGTTTTGCTTTACAGGTTGTCTGCTCCTTGAAGCCGTCGAGGGAGATGGAAACTTCATTCCAATTTGCTGGTCCTTGCATATACTGATGGCTCCATAATGTTGGTCAATGATTTCTCTTCTAGGGTTGCAGAGGTGGCTCAACGTCGAAGTTCTTGTTATTTTTTGTTGATCCTGGCTACCCCCCTTAAATGGCGGGTGGCCAATACTAGTTACTTTTGTCAGCTTCAGCCATGACAAGTCAGATGGCAGCTCGGAGGCTCATCCATTGTATCTCGGCAGCCTTGGTCAGTAATAGTCTCATGGAACAATCCTTAGGGCAGTGATCTTGTCCTTCACAGAGAAAACAGGTGACCTGGAGTATTGGACAGTGGCCAGGTTGGTGATCTTCATCACAGTTAGGACAATTGACGGAACACTAGTCATCCTGATGTCCTTTTTCTCTGCAACGTGTACATGCTATCAAGTTCTTGAGGCAATCTCCTGGCTTATGGTGTATCTTGCAGTAAATGCAGTAGGGGACAGGGCAATTGTAGCAGTAGTGTCCTTTCTGCCTGCAAATGAAGCATGATCCTCTTTTATCTTGTCGTAGTGGAGGACATGCTTGAGCATCATGTCCTATCTTGCCACACTCAGCACACGTAGCTGTTGGTGAGGCTTTCGAGTCTGGTGGTGGAACCGTGGTGGCCGTAGCTCGTTCTTTGCTGGGGCTTTCTTGTTCCTTCTTGTCGAGATTGAGGTTGGTGGTGATGGCTCCCCTTACTTGTTTGCTTGTTGTCTTTTGAGGACATCTGCTTGCGTAGTGTCCTTTGAGGCCGCAGTGGAAACACATTACATTGTTGCCGAGTTGCAGGCTAGTAATGATGATGACTTTTTCCTGTTTGTCCAACATTCGTTGGGGGCTTCCTTCCATCCTTCCCTGTGGAGTAGGGTTATGTGATAGCTTGTAACAAGAGCTAGGGTTACAGTCGACATTAATTATCAGTCTCCTTTTCTTTCTTCTGCTGGTGGTAGTCATCCTATTTTCAGCTTTCGAGTTTGATTGGCAAGGATTTGAGCTATGAGTCCTTCGAGTAGATGCGGAGGAGACAAACCAGTGGTCTGAATCTGGAGCCTTGGTGTGGGTTGAGGCTTTTAACTGTCGTCTTATTAGTGATGTCGCTTCCTCTAGCTATTGGAAGGTAGAGAGATCTTTACTTGTCCTTGATTGCCTTGGTTTGGCTAACCATCACTTTGCTTTTGTAGAACTGGTAGGGTTTTAGCAAAAGGGGCGAGAGGGAATAGCATGAGGTAAGGGAAAGGTTCGCGGGGATAAGCATCTATACCCAAAAGCACTCCCAGAAAGCTGGGGGTGGTACTCAAACTATACAAACCTTTGGAAAACAAGCTTTTCCTGTGACTGTGAAATGTAATGCCCAAGAGTAAAAGGCAGTGCACAGGGGCCAAATAAAATTTTGCAATGTTACAGCGTCTAGGCGAGAGGTTACACATAAAAGGGCACAAGGTTCAGTGTATTTTGTCTATCCATGATGAGACCACTTTATCTTCGAGAACATCTTCAACGTTCCTATCCTTAGATTTTGGAGTAGGGGTAAGAGAAGAGATAATAAATTTTCTTTTAAACACACAGAAGAAAGAGGAAAGTATTCAGAGGGAATTTGACCGATGTCAATACTCACTCTTGTATTACTATTTTCTTTGCAAAAGAAAACTTGGTGGCGAAAATGGATTTTTTTTACAGTAGTTGTTTTGAAATACTGATATTTGAGATACTTTTTTTTTGAAAAAGAAAATTTTATTTTATTCTATTTTTGGTCAAAATATTGTAATCTTTTGCAATATTTGAACATTACTGAATGGACTAATTCACTTCCAGGTTGCTTTTATTCGTAGGCCTAAAATCCAATGGCCGTGAAAATTGTAACTTCCACTTCTTGTCATTTAAACTAGGCTATTTTCCTCCATCACTTGGTCAAGGTATTACTTCTATCTAAAACTCCAAATAGTGAGAGTCGACATTTATTTAATCCACTAATCATATACATTAATTCACTCGATTGTTTAGATCCTCCATAAATCTTGATAACCATTTTGAATCTATAAATCCAATTTCACATTTGTTAATTTCCAGTTCAATCCGCTCTACATTCAATGATCATATATCTCACTTGGATCATCTAGGGTTTCCATAATCGAATCAGAGTTACCAAATTTCTTACTAGAATCTCAATTCCCATCGGAGGTTTTGTGGTTCAAATCCTAGATTTGTTATTTGCAACCATTCAATTGCACACCCAAGGAAAAATCCAATATCTTTATTTTCAAGTCCACCACTATCCTTTTATCACGGTTTTGTAATAGTTCAACCCTTTAGCATGGATTCCAAATTATAATTTGCTCACCTAGTAACCAATCTTCCTCTTTACTGTCTGTTTCCGCTAACTCATTATTATAATTATCCACCAGGAATAATGTTATTAATCAGGTATATAAATCAATGGTTATTATCACTTCTTCCACATTCTCAAGAATTTAATCATTCCTTCTAATATTCGATCGTATTTCTATTATCCTATAATGGGGATCATCCACCAGGAATTATCATATTTATTTGGGCTATAGCCAATAAGTTTACCACACTTTCATTTTCTTCAGAATTCAATTGATCCACTTATGTGGTTAATCCAGTCATTAAATTCTTTTGATTTCTCACTAATTCCATTAATCCATCTAGAATTTCACATTTGTATTTCTTTCTAATGGTTGACAATAATCCACCAACTTCTTGTTATTTTACATGGGTATCCTAAGGGGTTAAAAGAATTTTGGGAATAATCCTCATAAAAAGTTAAACTTTTGAAAATTTCCTCAGACGAACATGTTTGTTGAAATAGGTCTGAGATAAAATTTTGTAATCAGCTGGAAATCAGGCCCTTACTGACAACACAATTTTTGAGAAAGAAATTTTAAACGTAAGCCTTGGGTTTTACGTCCATGGGCAGGGTTTCAAAAAGGAGCTTACAAGAGGAGTCCTGACTTTCGTCATTTTAAATTCAAGGTGAGAAGCTTTAGAACTGTAAAAATGGACAGGGCAGCATATAGATGAGAGGGAATCATCTAAGAGGGATGAGAGTAAGAAATAGTACTTACATTTTGTACATAGATTTTGGAGAAATAATTCTAGTTTGAAACTAACGGCCATCCTAACTAGGGTCACGACCTGCAGTCGATATGCTCTGATACCAGCTCTGTCGGACCCGGATTTTGCAATCCGGAATCCTCTGTGATTCCACCGCACTATTCCCTAGATCAATAAATAGTGCTCACAGATACAGTACTGAACATCAAAGTACATATCAAGCGAAAGCGTAATTATAATAGAATACTTACACAAGGGCCGATTAGGCCGAAAACGACGAAAGCAGCAGCGAAAACAAAGCACACAGGTGAGACCCATAGAACGTGCCCACAGGCAGCCAACTGGGGGTTCACGACCTAGTTCTTGACCTTCTTGTCCTCTTCATCATCATGGCTTGGCGCAATACTGAAGTGCAGCGATTCGACTCTTGGTTCTGGATTTTGTTATGCGAGTGTGAGCACACCAACCACCATGCTCAACGAGCCAACACATAGAATACAAGTATATAACATGTATGGCTTGACAAAGGATAGGCTCAGGTTTATTTTATTTTGCCGGAAGTTGCATTTTAAAAGACTTAATATATATATATATATATATATATATATATATATATATAAGAAATAACTAGACTTAGCCTTTGGACCAAAATTTATAATACCTCAAAATAAACAGTTTTATAGAATAAGCACAGATTTCATCCATGACCCAAGTTTCTTATACCACAAAACTAGTTTTCAGCGTTATAGCCACTTAACTTACCACTGGGACGACACCCAGGACAATTCAAATCAGGACAGTCCGTCGTCCTTCATTTTCCCATTCCAGATCCCAACCTTTTGAAAAATTATTTTGAAATAGAACTATATCAGAGTTAAGTTCCCAAGTCCGCCCTTAACCGTGGGCACGGCTATTCGAATAGTTTTGACTCTGCAGAGTTTGTACACTTTCACCATGAGAGACAATCAATTCGTTGCCCCGCATGATTCCTTAGTTATGCAGTTGAGCAGATCATCACAGTAACCTTTCAAAACTACCTGGCCTCGGGGTCTCATCTCACCCTATGAGTCTGCCCCACTTGCGGTGGGACCCATAGTTGCGCGGGATGTTAATCACTCTTTTACTAGCGCCTCGAGCTCCACTCCCCATACGCTAGTAAAATAAGAGAAAGAATTCACCCTCCACTCGGTGTCTCTTTAGCCACCTCAGGCCCTGGCCTTCTCTCTCCCAATTTGTGAGATGAGTCCGAAGTTCAGTAGGATTTACTTAGCCAAGTTGCACTTTACAGACTTGTGGTTGTACTGTTTTACAATGGAAGGTCATGACCCGATTCAGTCCTTGATCATCTGGGCGGTTCTACCACAAATCCCACTCTTGTGCACACCGATGCACCACACCCCTGATCCAGCCGCCCAGCCACATAAGCAATTTTGGAGGTTTTTGTGGGCAAAAATAATTACCATTTTAAACATACCATCCGTCGTCATCCACAACTCTTCCCAAAACTTGCTCTTTGCATTTGCATATGATATTGGAACATTGTAAATACCCCCAAGACTTAGCAATACTATGCCAAGTAACATAAACGTAATCGATCCTTTTGAAAACTCTATATTTATAAGTTTTTCTTAGGGTAACAATGTTCACAGTATAAATGTGCTGGAAGATATTGTAACATCCTATTTTTCTGAATTTTTAAAGCCTGGAATTTAAAAATGAATTTTTTGGAATTTTCTGAATTTAATTCAAGCTTCAAATGAATTTTTAGAATTTTCAAAGATTTAATATGATTAAAATAAACATTAACATAAGTTGAAAATATTTTATTTGTGTTCTTCAGGTCCCAAGGAATTTTCTGGTATTTTTGGTGAATTTTTGGGATTTATTTGCTATTTTCTAGAGCTTTTAGAAGTTTATTTGAATTTCTGGAAAAAGGAAAAGAAAAGAAATAAACCCCGCCGCCCGATCTCCCTCTCCCCGCCACGCGTCGCCCATCCCGCGCTCGGCGCCGCCATCTCCCTTTCCCGCGCACTCTCTCGCGCCCGATCCGCCGCGCCACGCGTCGCGCATCCGCGCTGACGCGCGGCAACACTAGCGCGCCCGCACCGCCCGCGCCCCGCCGCGCACTCAGCCACCGCGATCTCCGCCATCCGTTCCCGCCCGCGCGATCAAACCCTAACCCTAACCGCGCTCGCCCGTCCGATCCTGCCGCGTGGCCGCATCCTAGCCGTCTAACCCGTCCGCGTTGCGACCGTCGCCGTATCCGGATTGGACGCCTTGGTTCGCGTGATAAAACCCGCCGTTCGTCCTCGGTTCGCGTGCCGACACCCGAGCCCCGCCGCCGTCGCTCCTCGCCCGTCCTCGCGCTCGCGCCGCCGTCGGAGTTGCCCGCCGCCGCCCGTGCCGCGTCTCCGCCGTCGCCCGAGGTCGCTGGAGCAGCAGCCGACGCCGAACCCCGCCGGTGAGCCCTCCGCGCCGTCCTCGCCGCCGAGTCGCCCGTGTCGCGAGAGCCCGCGCCGCTTCCTCGCCTTGGCCGCGCGCTCGCCCGCTCGCCCGCGCCCGCATTGCCTCACGCTGCGCGACAGCCACGCGTCGCCGATCCGCCCTACGCGCCGGCCACGCGTCGCCCTTCGGCCGCAATCCCGCCCTCGCCCGCGCCGCCCCATCCCCGCCCTCGCCCCAGATCTGGATCAAGGATCCAGATCTTGCCGCGTGTCGCCCTAGCTGATGTGGCATGCCACGTGTCGCCGCCACGTCAGCTTCGAGCCGTCCGCCGAGCCACGTGGTAGCCACGTCAGCAGCCACGTCAGCCGGGTGACACGTGGCAGCATATGCCGCTGCCACGTCAGCGCCCCGCCGCCGCGTCAGCGCCCCTCTCTCCGCGTGTACTGTTCCATGCGCCGGGTTCACGGTGGACCGGTAATCCCGTGGACCGGGTTCACAGCACAGTGCACTTTTTGAATTTCCCGAATTAATTTTAGAATTATTTTTCCGAGAGCCCGTTCTCCTCCGTCCTAGCTCCGATTGACCCCGTGCTTTTTTCTAAATTCATATAAAATCAAGCTCTAGCTGTTGGTTCTAGTTTTGTGAATTTTGGAGTTTATTTGCTTATCATTTTATGTGTTTGTTTGTTTTCGGTCGTTTTCTCTCTCGTTAGATTCGAATTCCGGAGGAGCAGGTTTCGCGCCCGAAGAACAAGAGTACCCCGCTGAGCATAACGAAGGCAAGTCATGTCCTTTGATCATGTTGAACCCAGTTTTACAATCTAGTATTTAATTATTTTGTTTTAAATTACATTGCATCGCTACTTTTATTCAACCGTTGTAACTGGTAGTTATCGTACCAATTGAAATTATACCTCCTTGATACTTTGGAAAACCATGATGCCATTGTCACCATAGGTTGGGTAATTTATTAGTGATGCTAGATTATTTGTCACATGGGTCGGTAGATTAGATTGCTTAGCCGGCTTATATTACAATTGATCTCATCGCACATGTTAATTATTAATTTGACTTAATGACATATGGAACTATGGTTGGTGCCACGTGTATTAAAATTTGTGCCACGTCATTGGTGTGACGTTGGCTTGGTTATACAAATTGGTTTTCACTCGGGCGAGTGATCGTGCAGTAAAGGGGGAGATGCAGTTACACTTCGGGGATGTGGTAGCCTCGCCCGGGTAATGTTAAAGACTTAACTTTGTGCGCCATTGATCTGAGCTTAATCGTGCAAACCACATGTCTATTATGGGATGGACCTGGCTGACTAATTTGTAATATTTCAACTCAATTCTGCCATTGTGATGGACATGGTTGCTGATTTCCATGTGGCGCAAGGGGGGGTGTGATGCGAAACCCTAGCGGGCAGGATTGTGATGAGGTAGAGCATTGTAAAGGCCTTGTTGTGATTTCCTGAGATCGAGGCTAATCACATCGTGTGGGTACAGTTGTGCAACCTCTGCAGAGTGTAAAACTATTCGAATAGCCGCGTCCTCGGTCATGGACACTGCTCGGGGATTTCACACGAGGGTTAGTGTTTCACTTATAACTTGGTGGTTATGTTGGGGAGTGGACAGGTAGTTCACTTTTGGTTTAGCTTGTGAATTGGTGTTCACAAGTGGTTCATGTTTATTTCTTTGATTGTCTATTATTACTGTTTTCAGTTAACTTTCGCTTTCAAGTTATTTATTATATTTCATTATGAAATGCCTTTATGCAAATTAACCTTTCAGCCCTCCTTTGGTAAGCCTTGCATATTATATATTGCATTCATTTGTTACAAACGACTTGCTGAGTACCATTGTACTCACGGCTTTACGCCTATGTTGCTCAGTTGAGGGAGAGGAGTACTATCAGCAGGAGGTTCCAGAAGGAGAGTACTACGACGACTTCACGGATTAGGCTTCGTTCTCCACTCGATAGCCTGTGGGCTTGTCGATTGGTCACTACGCTTTATTTTGGATTTCCGCTGCTATTTTGTTAAGCCCTTTCGGCTAGAGATATTGTAAGCTTGGCCATAAGGTCGTACCTTTGATATTTTATCAATATTCAAATTTTCCTTCTTTATTGTCGTGTGTATGACTGTGATGACATCTATGTTTGACTGTGTGCACTAGCGTGATCCTGGACTAGTACAGTTTACACAGAGAGACCGAATTTGCACATTCGGGTCTCGACAGAGATGGTATCAGAGCCATATCGACTGTAGGACGAAGCCCTAGTTAGATTGGTCGATAGCCCAAAAATTTATTTTCTAAATCAAACCAACTAAATTTGATATTTAGTAATATCTCTATCTTCTTACCTCATTCTTAAGGATTCTTGTCACTCGCCCCAACTCTTGCAAAATTTATTTTCCTAAAGTTATAAACTGACCTTTCCTTTATAAATGCATTAGATGTCCCAAGCTTCTTACAGCCCGACAGGAGGATGGAGATCACTTCTACGCGTTCTGTTGCGGAGTGTCGGATTGAAGAGACTACCTGTCTACCTCACCAAGGACGAGAAGCATAAAGGTCAACGTATCGGGAGCATCTCCAGGGTATACTTCACCACCCGAGTCGGCAAGCAGGTGCTACATCACAGTTTGAAGAATGTCGGTGCCAGTGGAGAGATGTCAGCACAAGGAGTTGCGCACAAAGCCATTCGTCGCCTTTGCAAGCTATACAAGATCAACATGGCCAGACTCGTCCGGAAGTTCAAGGAGCAGTACGGAGCCACCCCGAGACTACCGGAGCCAGTTTGGGAGGAGCCCCGACCGTAGTCGCCAGTACCTCTACCGTCGCCTACACCGCCGAGCCCGGAGGAGAGACGACGTATCACCGGAGATCGTTGAGCTTACCTCAGCCGGTTCACCCCAGCCCCAGTCAAAGAGCAGTCGCCGCCGATCCGCAACTCGTGGGTTATCTACAACGATTCTGAGGACGACAGCAGTGTACCATATTTGTCAGGACCCGAGTGGGAGCCTTCAGAGTAGATAGTGCGAGTAGACACGTTGGATTTTCTTTGCAGTTGTGTGTGATGTGAGCTGCAAATATTGCCTTAAAAGCATTATATTGCGATCATGTCAAACTTTTAATGGAGTTTATTTTTGTTCAGTTTCTTTGTTAGCCTTTTTGGCTAAGTGTTTGTTTAGTTTAGAGTTCCATTAAGCAAAACCACCTTAGACGCATTTACCTCTTATCTATGCTTTTCCCTCTCATCTTTTACCTTTGGTCAGTCAGCAGTTGTTTTCTTTTCAGAGCAAGATGGTTGATACCAGGAACTCCTCCAGCCGCAATCAGGCGAACCAGGACCCAGAGAGCAATGCAGCGCAGCCAGTGCCACCTACCTTGGACCCCGCCTCGCCGATTTTGGTGGCCTGCACTCGGATGATGCGACCATGATGCAGAGTATGCAGACTATGATGCAATGGCAAAGATCGGGACCCGATACCACCACCAGCACCTCTTCAGCAGTCCAGCTATGCAGAGTTCATGAGGACGAGACCGCCTGTTTTCTCCAGTTCGTCCGAGCCTCTAGAGGCTGATGATTGGATCCGTTCAGTTGAGAAGAAACTGAACTTGGCTCGATGCACCGGCGGAGAAAAAGGTATTATATGCAACATCGGCTTGAGGACCAGCGCAGAGTGGTGGGAGAACTACTGTGCCGCCCATGAGAACCAGAACAACATCACTTGGAAGGAGTTCGCCAAGGCCTTCCATACTGCCCATGTCATGGATGGAGTGGTCGAGATGAAGAAGGATGAGTTCAGGAGTTCCAGCAGAGGAACCTGTCAGTGAGTGAATATCTCAATAAATTCACTCAGTTGGCTCGCTACGTGTCGGAGGATGTAGCGTCAAATGCAGCTCGCCAGAAGAGGTTCAAGAAAGGCTTGAACCCAGCTTTGAAGGTACAAGTCGTAGGCAACGACTATACCAGTTTTCAGCAGTTGGTGGACAAGGCCATTCTCATTGAGGAGAGTCGCCGTGAGCTCGAGGAGTCTCGCAAGAGGAGGTTGATCCAGTAGGGGTCACAGTCACACCAGTCCCAGAGGCCTCATTTTGGTTCCTACCAGCCTACACGAGTGCCACAAAGAAGAAGCAGCAGCCTCGCCTCGCCAGACCCGGCTCGGACACGCGCGATTTGATCGGGACTGCGTCCCGTGGTTCCATGGTCGCAGCAGAGAGAAACACGATAATTCAGCGGCGTCGTCACTTGCTTCAAGTGTCATGAGGTGGGACATTATGCTAGCAAGTGCCCTCGAGAGCGAGCCCCGACGCCGCTTGCCCGACTTGGGAGCCACACGGTCGTACTCCTACCCTAGGAGCGGCGAGAGCACCCCGGCATCGGGACGAGCCAGCGGGGCGCCGGTGGTGAGAGTCGGTGAACCACGCCACCACGAGAGGATGCCCAGCAGCCCTGCATGTTGTGAT
Organism: Melocanna baccifera; assembly: GCA_036346265.1. Classification (NCBI taxonomy): domain Eukaryota; kingdom Viridiplantae; phylum Streptophyta; class Magnoliopsida; order Poales; family Poaceae; genus Melocanna; species Melocanna baccifera. Next base: position 32,442,016 of record CM070693.1, read on the forward strand.
CGATGCGTTCCTAGTACATTCGATTCTGCCTCGCCACGCTTTATTTGATTCGGAGCTTGCATTCGTTTGTTTCTCGGAGTTTTGCTTTAAAGCAACAATTGAAAATCTGTTGCTCTTGGATCTGTTCTTTTAATCCAATCCCGGATCCGAGTTGAGATCCAACCTAGGTTGTTCAGAGTTAGGATAACCATTCGGGGAGTTGAGTTCAGGGCCGACTGATTTTGTTGGATATGCACGGTCCTTAGATGTAATCTTGGGAATGGATTGGCTTGAATAGCAGCGATGTTAGACGTGGGAGCGAGTAGTGACCTTAACCAATTCGGATGGGGTTAAGGTGCGATTCGCAGCCGATGAGTGTCGGCGAGCGCGTCATGGTTTGCGAGCAAGGTGATCCAGCTTGGAGGATGTGCGGTTGTCGTGAGTACCCGACGTGTTTCGAATGATCTTCGGGTATGCCACGAGAGAGGAGGTTGAATTTTGATTGAGCTTGTGCGGTACGCCCGATTTCCAAGAGACCCTATCGGATGCCACCAATGATTTAGCGAGTTGAAGAAGCAAATTCAGAGCTTTTGGATAAGGGTTACATCGATCGAGTTCATCCCGTGGGAGCGCCGGTGTTGTTCGTCAAGAAGAAGGATGGTAGTCAGCGCATGTGTGTGGACTACAGAGCACTTAATGAGGTCACCGTCAAGAATAAGTACCCTCTGCCCAGGATTGATGACCTGTTTGATCAGCTTAAGGGAGCAGGAGTTTTCTCCAAGATTGATTTGAGGTCAGGATATCATCAGATGAGGATTCGAAAGGAGGACATACCTAAGACAGCCTTCTCGACTCGTTATGGTCTATATGAGTTCACAGTGATGTCATTTGGTTTGACTAACGCTCCAGCTTATTTCATGTATTTGATAAATAAGGTGTTTATGGAATATTTGGACAAATTTGTCGTTGTGTTCATTGACGATATTTTGATATACTCTAAGGATGAGAAAGAGCATCAGGAGCACTTGAGATTAGCGTTGTAGAAATTGAGGGATAATCAGTTGTATGCAAAGTTCAGCAAATGTGAGTTTTGGATGAAGAAAGTCGCCTTTCTAGGGCATGTGTTGACAGCAGAAGGAGTCGCAGTTGACCCAGGAAAAGTGAGTGATGTTTTGGATTGGCAGTCACCCACTTGATAACCAGTCGAGTTTTACGGTATGGCGAGGATACTACCGTCGCTTTATTGAGAGATTTTCCAAGTGGCTGACCCTCACGCAGTTGCTCAAGAAGGAAAAGAAATTCACTTGGGCGCCAGAGTGCGAGAAAGTTTTGAAACTTAAGGAGAGTTTGACCACAGTCCAGTGCTTGTGTTGCTCGATATTAATAAGGATTTTGAGATATTTTGCGATGCCTCTCGCAAAGGTTTGGGTTGTGTCTTGATGCAAGACAAGAGAGTGGTAGCCTATGCCTCACGCCAGTTGAGACCGCATGAGGAGAACTACCCCACTCATGATTTGGAGTTAGCAGCCGTAGTGCATGCTTTAAAGATTTGGCGTCATTATCGATGGGTAACAGATGTGAGGTTTACACGGATCATAAGAGTTTGAAATACATCTTTACCCACCCGAGCTTAACCTCGAGCGAGAGGAGGTGGTTAGAGCTGATAAAGGATTATAATGTAGGCATACATTATCATCACGGGAAAGCTAATGTTGTTGCAGATGCCTTGAGCGAAAGGTATACTGCAATTCGGTGATGGTTCGAGAGAGTCACCACTTTGCATGAGGAATTTGAAGCTTAGCCTTGAGTTGGTTGAGCGTGGATTTTTGGCGACTATGGAGATGCAAATTACTTTGGATGGTCGATTAAATCGAGCTCGGTCGGATGATGAGGCATTTTAGCGGATCGAAAAGAACTTAAGTGAAGGTAAGTCGAGTCGATTTTGGTGGATGACCAGGGAACCTTGTGGTTCAAGCGGCGTTTGAGTGTGCCCAGTAGGCAAGAGCTAAAGGATGTGTTGTTAAAAGAGGCTCATGAGTCGTTGTATTCGATTCATCCAGGCAGTACCAAGATGTACCAGGACATTAAGGATAAATATTGGTGGCCAAGCATGAAGCGTGAGATCGCTGAGTATGTAGCCCTTTGTGATGTTTGTCGAGAGTAAAGGCAGAGCATCGAGACACGTAGGTTTGCTACTGCCATTGAAAGTTCAGAGTGGAAGTGGGAAGAAATTGGTATGGACTTTATAGTCGGTCTGCCTAAGACCAAAGAGGGCTATGATTCGATTTGGGTCATTGTGGACCGATTGACCAAGGTTGCTCATTTCATACCAGTTAAGACAACCTACTGATGGTAGACATTGGCGAGCTATATATGTCCGTGGTTGTCGATTTGCATGGTGTGCCCATGAAGATTGTGTCGATCGTGGATCGCAGATTCACCTCCGTTTTGGGGTAGTTTCCATAAGGCTATGGGAACTCACCGAATTTCAAGACAGCATATCACCCCAGCATGGATGGTCGACAGAGCGAGTAAATCAGATTTTGGAGGACATGTTGAGAGCTGTGTGCTTGATCATGGTTCCAAGTGGGACGATTGTTTGCCTTTTGCGAAATTCTCGTACAACAACAGCTTATCGTGCCGCTTTGCAGATGTCACCGCTTGAGGCATTGTATGGCAGAAATGCGAGACCCTTCTCAATTGGAAAGAAACGGGGAAGGTCGTTTTTTGGTCCGCATCGCTTGAAAGAAGCCGAGGATAAGGTCCGCTTGATACAGAAAGGTTGAAAACGCCTGGCCGACAGAAAAGCTATGCAGATACCGCACGCCGAGCCGAGTTTTGAGTTAGATGATTTTGTGTATCTCGGATCACACCATTCAAGGGTGTGAAGAGGTTTCACTAAAAGGAAGCTTGCACCGAGATATGTTGGTCCGTTGCACTCAAACGCAGGGAGAGGTTGCTTATCGCTTGGAGCTACATCGTCCTTGATGGGGTACATGACGTTTTCCATGTGTCCCAGCTGAAGAAATGCTTGCGTGTACCAGAGGAGGTTGTGCCAGTCGAGGCCGTTGACCTGCAGGAGGATCTGTCGTACAAAGAGCATCCAATCAAAATCTTGGAAGTGTCAGAGCGAGTCACCCGGAATAAAGTGGTCCGTTTTTGCAAAGTCCAGTGGAGCAACCATTCCGAGGAGGAAGCCACCTGGGAGCGCGAGGAGGATCTCAGAGCGGAGTTCCCGAACCTATTCTCTTAGTTGGCCCAGATCTCGAGGTCGAGATCTCGTTTAAGGGGGTAAGGTTTGTAACATCCTGTTTTTCTGAATTTTTAAAGCCTGAAATTTAAAAATGAATTTTCTGGAATTTTTTGAATTTAATTCAAGCTTCAAATGAATTTTCAGAATTTTCAAAGATTTAATATGATTAAAATAAACATTAACATAAGTTGAAAATATTTTATTTGTGTTCTTCAGGTTCCAAGGAATTTTCTGGTATTTTTGGTGAATTTTTGGGATTTATTTGCTATTTTCTAGAGCTTTTAGAAGTTTATTTGAATTTCTGGAAAAAGGAAAACAAAAGAAATAAACCCGCGCCCGATCTCCTCTCTCGCCACGCGTCGCCCATCCGCGCTCGCCGCGCCGCCGTGCATCCTTTCGCGCGCCCGCTCTCCGCGCCGCCGATCCCGCCACGCGCCACGCGTCGCGCATCATCGCGCTGACAGCGCGCGCAACACCATACGCGCCCGCCACCGCCGCGCCGCCGCGCGCCTCGGCCCGCCCGACGCGCCCGTCACGATCTCCGCCGTCCGTTCTCGCCGCGCGATCAAACCTAACCCTAACCGCTCGCCGTCCGATCTTGCCGCGTGGCGCATCCTAGCCGTCTAACCCGTCCGCGTTGCGACCGCCGCCAGATCCGGATTGGACGCCTCGGTTCGTGTGATAAAATCCGATGTTCATCCTCGGTTCGCGTGCCGACACCCGAGCCCGCCGCCGCCGCTCGCCGCCGTCCTTGCGCCGCGCCGCCGCCGGAGTTGCCGCCGCCGCCCGTGCGCGTCCGCCGTCGCCGAGGTCGCCGGGCAGCGATCGACGCCGAACCCCGCCGGTGAGCCCTCCGCGCCGTCCTCGCCGCCGATCGCCGCGTCGCGAGCCCGCGCGCGCGCCCGCCACGCGCCGCCGATCCGCCCTCGCGCGGCGCCACGCGCCGCCGCCGGCCGCAATCCACCCTCGCCCGCGCGCGGGCCCGTGACGCTTCACGCGGCGAGCCGCCACGCGTCGGTGATCCGACCGTTGCGCGCGCCTGCGCCGCCCCATCCCCGCCGTCGCCCCAGATCTGGAACAAGGATCCAGATCTCGCCGCGTGTCGCCCTCGCGACCGTCGGATCCGGCCGCCGCCGCCGCGTCGCGCGCCGTCGCGCGTCAGCCGCGCCACGTCAGCCCTAGCTGATGTGGCATGCCACGTGTCGCCGCCACGTCAGCGCCACGTCAGCTTCGAGCCGTCCCCCGAGCCACGTGGCAGCCACGTCAGCTACCACGTCAGCCGGGTGACACGTGGCAGCATATGCCGCTGCCACGTCACCGCCCCGCCGCCGCGTCAGCGCCCCTCTCTCCGCGTGTACTGTTCCGTGCGCCGGGTTCACGGTGGACCGGTAATCCCGTGGACCAGGTTCACAGCACAGTGCACTTTTTGAATTTACCGAATTAATTTTAGAATTATTTTTCCGAGAGCCCGTTCTCCTCCGTCCTAGCTCCGATTGACCCCGTTCTTTTTTCTAAATTCATCTAAAATCAAGCTCTAGTTGTTGGTTCTGGTTTTGTGAATTTTGGAGTTCATTTGCTTATCATTTTATATGTTTCTTTGTTTTTGGTCGTTTTCTCTCTCGTTAGATTCGGATTCCGGAGGAGTAGGTTTCGCGCCCGAAGACCAGGAGTACCCCGCTGAGCATAACGAAGGCAAGTCATGTCCTTTGATCATGTTGAACCTTGTTTACAATCTAGTATTTAATTATTTTGTTTTAAATTACATTGCATCGCTAATTTTATTCAACCGTTGTAACTGGTAGTTATCGTCCCAATTGAAATTATACCTCCTTGATACTTTGGAAAACCATGATGCCATTGTCACCATAGGTTGGGTAATTTATTAGTGATGCTAGATTATTTGTCACATGGGTCGGTACGATTAGATTGCTTAGCCGGCTTATATTACGATTGATCTTATCGCACATGTTAATTATTAATTTGACTTAATGACATATGGACTGTGGTTGGTGCCACGTGTATTAAAATTTGTGCCACGTTATTGGTGTGACGTTGGCTTGGTTATACAAATTGGTTTTCACTCGGGCGAGTGATCGTGCAGTAAAGGGGGAGATGCAGTTACACTTCGGGGATGTGGTAGCCTCGCCCGGGTAATGTTAAGGACTTAACTTTGTGCGCCATTGATCTAAGCTTAATCGTGCAAACCACATGTCTATTATGGGATGGACCTGGCTGACTAATTTGTAATATTTCAACTCAATTCTGCCATTGTGATGGACATGGTTGCTGATTTCCATGTGGCGCAAGGGGGGGTGTGATGCGAAACCCTAGCGGGCAGGATTGTGATGAGGTAGAGCATTGTAAAGGCCTTGTTGTGATTTTCTGAGATTGAGGCTAATCACATCGTGTGGGTACAGTTGTGCAACCTCTGCAGAGTGTAAAACTATTCGAATAGCCGCGTCCTCGGTCATGGACACTGCTCGGGGATTTCACACGAGGGTTAGTGTTTCACTTATAACTTGGTGGTTATGTTGGGGAGTGGACAGGTAGTTCACTTTTGGTTTAGCTTGTGAATTGGTGTTCACAAGTGGTTCATGTTTATTTCTTTGATTGTCTATTATTACTGTTTTCAGTTAACTTTCGCTTTCAAGTTATTTATTATATTTCATTATGAAATGCCTTTATGCAAATTAACCTTTCAGCCCTCCTTTGGTAAGCCTTGCATATTATATATTGCATTCATTTGTTACAAACGATTTGCTGAGTACCAATGTACTCATGGCTTTACGCCTATGTTGCTCAGTTGAGGGAGAGGAGTACTATCAGCAGGAGGTTCCAGAAGGAGAGTACTACGACGACTTCACGGATTAGGCTTCGTTCTCCACTCGATAGCCTGTGGGCTTGTCGATTGGTCGCTACGCTTTATTTTGGATTTCCGCTGCTATTTTGTTAAGCCCTTCCGGCTAGAGATATTGTAAGCTTGGCCATAAGGTCGTACCTTTGATATTTTATCAATATTCGAATTTTCCTTCTTTATTGTCGTGTGTATGACTGTGATGACATCTATGTTTGACTGTGTGCACTAGCGTGATCCTGGACTAGTGCAGTTTACACAGAGAGACCGAATTTGCATATTCGGGTCTCGACAGATATAATAGTAGCACTTGTTAAATGGACAGCTAGCTAGAGCATAAAATCTAACATAAGATAGTACATAAAATAACAGCATGCATTTGATAATTTGAATCTAAATAATTTGGAAAATAGGTATTCAAAATGATCAAAGTATTGACTCGCCTAGCGCGGATTACCGCGGTCTTGAGCTCACTCAAAGCATTCTTGTGTGTCGATCTCGAGCTTCTGGTCCTCGTCTTTATTTGAATCTTGATCTCGCTGGATCCACCGATTCTCCGAGATTTTTGAATTCTAATTACGCGCTAAACAAATGAATGCAAATAACTCAAAAGATCCGAGAAAATCCAAATAAACTCAAATTAAACTTTATGGTTTAAAGAGGTGACTTTTGGATAGGATTGAGTGGATGCAGAGAGTTGACGAAGTCAACGGAGTTAGAGCGGAGCGATGAATGGCGGAAAGGAAAGTGAAGTGCTATGGTGGGAGTAGTATTCGCCGAAGTATTCCACTTCAGGTTTAAAGATGGTTAGGTGTAGCCGATGGTAGAATATCATGATCCAATCTATTTTATTTAATAATTTCCTTTTACAATTTTATATTTATTAAGGAAGTTCCATGAGTTAGGGTAGATGTATGAATTTGGCTGAACATTATTTTGTCGGGGTTAGCATTTATGGAATAAGACATGTGTTGCATGTATAAGGTACACGATTATTTAGATTTACCAAATTAGTCTTATAGTCTATAATTCTAGTAATGGAAGACGTGTTATTTTATGCATTCCAAGTATGTTTATTAAAGCACCACTGGCACGGATTATTTTATTTATAGACGCTCAGGGGATTTTAAATAGATACATTATATGATCCTTGTTAATTAAAGACATCCCATTAATCATTTGCCATTGATAAGTTATACGCTCTTTGATACAATCTTGTGACATTTGAGTGTTTACTAATAGCTACCTTTTATAACATTTTTTTATTTAGCTTTTAGGCTACAAAACAAATATTAATAATACATCTTACTTTCTAGATTACTTACCAAGCTTTATGGACATTCAACTATTTTAGATGAGTTTCTTCCAACATTATTACTTTATTAGAACCTTATTTGGTTTCCACAATTTTAGTCCTATTACCTGTCATTTGTACATATATATCCTTAGCTATTTTGTATGCCATTATGCTCCTATTGGAACTTATGCTAACAATTTATAATAGCTACTCTAAAAGGGGTTGTCATGATACCTAAATTTTAATTACACGTGATTTACACAACATGCAAATACAGCCTACCTTTTTAGGCTTACAAGAGCATATATTCATCTTTACATCATTTGTCCCCAAATAATTGACTTGCTATCTAAAGGAACAGTCTATGCATGATCTGGCGTAGTTAACTTTTATGGGAGAACTAATTCATTATTCTTTATATCTCAAGGTAAATATTGGTAACACATCTTAGTACATACCGAGCTATTTGGATATGCAACTAGTCAGGTTTAGCTCTTCCAACATTTTTGTTAACACTAAATCTTATTTGATTCTTATTCATTATCTTCCTACTATTTATCACATATATATCTATACCTACAACTAGATTATATGCCACTTATAAATGCATAATTCAATTCAAGACTATTACAAAATACCTCCTTGTATCCTGGATTATTTATCAATCCGCATTAGCTCTTCTAACAATCAAGCTTATTTGATTTTTAACAGACTTACTCTATCGTTTATCATACATACATGTATACCTACATATATATACTCACAACTAAATCGTGGGCCATTACATTCTTATATAAGTTTATACTAATTAGTTGTATTAGCTATCCTTTAAAAGTGCTTACATGACATTTAAATTCCCAATTACCTATAGTTCACATAATGCATAATCCAGAACTACTTTCATATGAGGGCTAATTCATTAATCTTTATTGTCAAGATTCTATACCAATCTTGTGCATTTCAGACCCATAAGCAAGTTCTCATCTCTGTAATTGTGTGCCATCATTCACACTCTTTTTGCAAAACTGAACACACCCTCATACATATACATGGATAGGAATTCATCTTTTGGTAATAATGTTCAAACATGTATGCATGAGTTCAAACATTGCTACTCTTCAGTTGAGGCCATAGATCATACAAACAATAGCAATGCAGAGAAGGGGTGCTGCTGCTTGGCCGACAACAGAAGAGGCAGCACATGCAGTTGGAAGCAGGTGCCGACGGCAAGGTAGGGCTACAGATAGGACAGCGACAGTTCAAACGGGCTCCTGGGGAGGCTGTGAAGCTAGAGGTAGCGGTGTGTTGGCCGGAACAGCACCGTGTGCTAACGGCGGTGGCCTGTGGTGGCCGGAGCGAGGAGGCTCACGGGGCGGTGGCTGCCGAATGGAAGGAAGGGAAAAATGAGGAGAGCACAAGCACCAGGGAGGGTAGAGGATGCTCACCAGGGGTTGGTCGGGCCGGAGAGGCTCCAGGGGTGGCCGGCGGCAAGAGCCACGGGCGGCGACGGTTGGTCACCGTGGAAGGGGCACTCCGGCGGGGGAGAGCTTCGGGCGTCGGTTGCGGAGGCTTGAGGGCATCGTGGCGGAGCTCCCGCCGCAAGGAATCAGAGCGGGGAAGGCCGAGGAGGAAATGGCGCGGGCGGCGGCGGTTTCGGTCGGCGATGGGGGAGAAACGGCCGGCGCTGCAATTTCACATCAGGGAAATCCAATTAAACGCTGGAGGGAGCTTCTAGGAGGGACAGGCACGCTGTGACACGGTCGGACGGCGGGGAGCTTCGCCGGAGCGGCTAGGGTAGCGATGGCGACGTGGGAGCGCGCACGGCCGAGCGGGAAAGGAGAAAAAAAGGGAAGGCATAAGGGGGGTACAGCGAGCTGCTTGGGGTGGCTTTATAGCTGCGAGAAGTGCTGTGCGGTCGCTGTGGCTGACGTCACCAGAGCAGGAGCCGGCTTAGGCGGCGGCGCGTAGGCCTACGTAGGGGCGGCGCGCACAGGAGCGAGGAAAGCGACGGGAGGGAGCAGCAGGACAAGGGGAAGCGCGGGAATCCGAGGAAGAGAGGAGGAACAAGATCCTAGGGGCAGCGACGGAGGAACCGGGTGGAGGGAACGGTGGCGGAGGAACCGGAGGAAGCGGCACACGCTCGGAAGAAATAGAGGGAGATGGAGAGAGATCGAGCGGTGAGGGAGGAAAGAAAGGGGAGAAGACGCTGTCGGTGGGGGCATGGGGCCCCGCTGGCAATGGGGAAGTAGAGAAAATGGAGGCGGGCCCGCGCGCAAGGGAAAAAGAGTGGGGTGCTCAGGAGAAAAAGCGAAGGAGAGAGGTAGAAAAAGGGAAGAAAACGGGGAGGGAAGAAAGATTGCTCAAGGAAAATTATAAAATTAAATTTGAACATTTAGCTAGGTTTTGAATTAAATTTACAGAGTGCAGTTTATTTTATTTTATTTATTTTTGTGGTTAATTGTCAAGCTCAAATCCTTTATTCAGTTTTCGGATGTACTGTTTAAATTTCGGATTTCTCCTTTTTGTTTTACTATCTTACTCTTGAATTTTATTTTTCATATATTGCATTTTAATTTACTTTGCATCTACTATATATTAATTATTATAGGATTTTATGATTACAATTATTTTATTTTTAGTGTCTTATTTTGGGAAGTTATGCCCCGATATTAATTTGACATAACACAATTTTAGGAATAACTCAAGAATAATTGCAAAGGAAATTTGAATGCCAACAAGATGCAAATAAAAATTTTAAATTCTTCAAAATTTTACTTGCTTTAAAATCCAGGATGTTACACGGTTATTCTTTAATTAGTAGTGTTCCTTTACCTTTGTTTCAGTATGCTTCCGCTTAGTTTATCATGTTTTAGAAAATTGTTGTAAATTGGCTAGTTGTGGAGTGGTTTAGTGGCATCTCAGGGTAATGTGGATCCTGGGGTGTTACAAGACTCCCTTGTCCAGTTCGCTTGGTGATGATTAAAGTAAAGCAGTGTCTCATCATTTGATTTACATGGCTGTCTCTTCGGTGCATGTAGATAGCTCGATGCTGGAATCCCAAATGACAGAGTAGTCGATGAAGGCCTGCACTCCATCCATCATTCGGTGCATCTTGATAAACGTCCATCTATAATGGTTTGAACAAGATGAGAGTTGAAAATATATTTTCATGTAATGACATAAAGATGAGAGAGATTCAAAAGATAAGAGTAAGCATAGATTGAGAGGTAAGGATAAGCAAAGATTGAGAGGTAAGAGTAAGCAAAGCTTTTTTTTTCAAAAAAACTTACTAGTTCTTAAAAATAAGTCCTTAGCATTCAACCATTCTATTCTATCTACGGTCACATCTTAAGGTCATTATAACTCTGATATCATCTCTGTCGGACCCTGCAGCAACGACTCCTGGATCCTCTGTGTAAATCGTTCTAGTTTAGGATCAAGTTAGTGCACACAACGGATAACAAAGATTCATATCATGCACAATGACATTTATTCATTAACTAAATATGAGCCTGATGGCCAAAGTTTACATCAATGGTTTATAAACCAAAATTAAATATAAGAAGCGGAAGAAAAACAATAAAACAGCAGCCCATCCTGCCTGCCCACAGGCGAATGACTGTAAGACGTGGCCTACTCGTCGTTATTCTCACCGAAGTTGATGAAGTCTTTCTCTGAAAATAGTGAATGAAGTAATATGAGTACATAAAGTACTCCACAAGCTACACCAGGAGGTTTAATAGAGTTCATGCATGCATAAGGATTGACAATGGAAGGTATAATAGGTTATTTGTGCCAAAAGGCAGAATTAAAGTAAATACAGTAAGTAGATTTAAAAGCTGATTTTGATACAATAGAGAGAAATAGTAATTTAACAAAATAATATCGTTAGTGCAGGCTCCGACCAAACACTAACCAATTCACAGGTATCCCACTTGGTCCATCTTTTTCAAAAGATCTCATACGGATTGCATCCATCTATATGCTTTTTAATATCCATGGATTCCATACATCCATAGGCTTTTTCATAAACTATTTTTAAAACCAAAGTCTAATCTATGAAAAACTTTACTCAACTTGCCCATAACCATGGGCACGGCTATCCAGGATAGATTATAAACTCTGCAGAGGTTGTACAGCTTTACCCACAAGACATGATCATCCCATATTGCCATCGGCTAAATACACTTTCTTTGATGTGCGGCGAGGAGATCATGACAAGGCCTTTACAATGCTAAGCCTTCAACCTGGTCACGCCGCCACTAAGGTGTTACCACAACTTGAATCCACAAGTTGGAGCCCTCTCTTGTGCCGTATGAGACTTTTTGATACGGATACGCACGTGTATTGTACTTTTCAGTTAAATATATTATTCAACTGAAAAGAGTTATTGAGCCGCATCAAACATTGCCAGGTGAACTCATTCCACACTAAATATAATGTTGTTATTCATAAGAATAGAATACTACCTCATGTCATTAAATGGTGCATTCTTAGGTTTGTCGATGGCAAAGCAATGAAGACGCAAAAGGAAGAGGATGACCACATTAGGTGTCAAAGACATGAAGGAAGAAAGCCCATTCAGTGGGAGAGCAAAAGGGAGAAGCCCAAGGACTTAAACTACAAGTTTTGGATAAGATTTTCAAGCTCAATTCGTACCTCCCACAAGGCCAATTGGATTCAAACTTGGATTCAACTCAGAATTCAATTCGGATTCGGTTCGAGACAGCCTGACAGGCACTTACTAAAAAGGTCATAACTTTCACAAACGGAGTCCGATTTGGGTGTTCTTGTACTCCTTGGAAAGATATTTTGAAGGGCTACGCAATGGATCTAGTCTCAGCATCAAATTCATCACGGATCAAAAGTTATAGCCGAAACAAAGTGACGGCTGTAAAATCTAGTTTCCTTTTTGTGAGAGTTCGTATCTAAAACCATATAGGGTTGAGTTGTACTAGGTTTGTGGACTCTATGGACATCCCAAGGTCCTATATAAGCCATGTATTGGCAGCCTAAGGGCTCAGACCACCTTTGAGAATAATCAATCTATTGAACTTTGTTCGAGTTTATCATTGCTGCTGAAATTCCGTGAGGGAATTAGGAGTGTTCTTCAATCAAGATCGTTCAGCCTTTCCGCTGGGAATTGGGTGCACGATAGATCTTCGCTTGGTAGTCGGCGAAATCGACGTGAGTGTGTTTTGGCGGATTAAAGAGTGTTCATCCCTTGCATTGGCATTGGAGGATCATTGCGATTCAACAAGACTCCCGCGAGTATCCATCCTACGTCGAGAAGATCGGGCGACCCCGTATCATCTGGTATCAGAGCGCGGTTTACTCGGTAGGATCTTATCTCTTTACTTTTAGATTGATTTATTTCTGTCCTATAGTCCAATAAACCGAAAATTGCAACAAAAAAAATTCAAACCCTAGTTTCGCATCTGTTATTTTCGTGAGTTTTATTAAGTTTTGATCCATTAGAAATTTTGTTTACGTGCTGATCTTAGTGTCCTTTTGCGTTGCTTCATCGTTGTTATTTTGAACCCTTGAAAATCCGCTAGTTGATCTTTCAATTAGCATCCAAAAAAAAGTAGATTCAATTTACTTTTTGAAATCTTGTTCTTGCTGTCCACATAAGATCTTTGTGCATCTTGAAAGAATATCACTTCCGAATATATCTGGGTTTCCTTTTTCTTGATTGATTTGGCCACAAGAATCTTAGTTGCACATATTCAGATCTTCACTTAAATTCTTTGAACCTTGAGACTAGTCTTTGATAATTGCTTTAGGGCTGTTGTAGAATTATCTACACATTGCTGAACAACTTTGGACTTACGAACAATTAAACCTAGTTCGGCCTTAAGTATAAAAAAAAGAAGGCAGCCAATTAAAAAAAAAGAGCCACGGCTTGAGCAAAAAAAACAAAGAAAGAAAGAAAGAAAAAGAAAGCAAGAAAAGAAAGCATTGGCCGAATTTGGGTGAGTTAATCTTAGTCCATAAATTCAGATTGTGTATTTAATTTCTTTGGACAATCTTGTGCCCTCAAATTCATATTATTGCAATTGGCTAGCGTCTCTCCTAGTACTTGGTGCAAAATGAGCTAATATTCTCAATTGTTTCCTTTAGCTCATTCCTTTTGTTTGCATTGAGTCACATTGATCATTGCGTGTGCGTTCATATACTTCACTTATATCATTTGGATCGGCACATAGGCAATATTTTCTAGCTTAGATTATTACTTAATTCAACAACATCGTGAAATTCAGATTGTGTAGGATAAACACTTTCATACCAAGCTCCCCTAAATATCCTTTGTCGTGCAATTGTGGGTCACTTTTAATCCGCTTGATCATCACTTGCTATTGTAGCCACCACCAAGTGTAAGTTTCTTTTAGGCCTCAATTCACTTCGGAAAGGTAAGAATTTTACTTGGTTAGGAAAAAGTGAGATAGTGTGAACTCCATATATCGAATATATGTTGTTGTATTTGTGCGTTCTTTGTGCCACTAATCATGACAGGTGGAGACGATAATATGGAACAGAAGCATACCCCGGTGGATCGTTTTGAATTTCACACTTTGAGGGGAACTTTGCGCAACGAGTTCACCACCACTTCTTCCACCTTGAAAGCGCAACTCAAGACCAAGATGAACAATTTCGCACAAGATATGCACATTGAATTCAATCATCAAATGAAAGTGTTACGCTCGAACATCGTGAATGATGTTATGCGGGCACTTCATCCACAACAAGCTGAAGATAGTTTTAATTCTTTCTCATGGCGGTGAAGATCCGGAGGAGTATCTTGAGTGGGAATGGCGAATGGAGAAAGTATTTAGATTTCAAAAGCTTTCCAAAGACCAAGAGGTGATGTGTGCTACTAGAAAATTTAAAGATTATGCTTATAGTTGGTGGCATCAACAATCTGGAAACGAATTCATTAAATCTTGGTCAGATTTGAAGGCAATCATGAGGAGAAAATTTGTGCCACCCTATTATGCACAGGGATTGCTTCGCTATTTGGAGAGTATCACACAAGGGACTAATACAGTGCAAGAATATTATTTTGAGCTACAAGATGCATTACGTCGAGCCGGTGTCATTAGTGAACTACAAAAGAAGACATACTTCAAAAGAGGATTGAATTCTAAGATTGCCGCTACACTTCAACATAAATATTTTGGTAGTGTGCAAGATCTTGTGAATTGTGCTATTCAAGAAGAGAAGAGACTTTTGGAGAGACGTACACCACAGTTTTCTCCCAGTCCATACTTCAATTCTGCTCTCTCTACTAGTGTGACACATGAGAAGATGACCGAGCATGGGACTTTCCCTTCGGTCAAGGAGATATATAGTATTCCAAAACTACATATAGCTCGTAAGATACACCACAACCTATGTGAAGAAGAGAGTCACATAGCCAAATTGAGTGAGAGTGATAAAAAGACTGAGCTGTGCGATTCCACCATATGTGAGGTTGAGAGCATCCAAATTGAGAGTGTGAGAGACACATCAAAAGAAAAGAGAGAAGTAGAAGATAGACCAAGTGAGGATGCATCTGAAACTAACACATTAATATCTACTTCTAGTGTTGTTTCTCACATTGTGCAGGTTGACATTAAAGATGAAGAATTGAACATTCAACAACCGGCACCTTTGAAGCAAATTGAGGAAGAGATAACCACGAGAAGGGATAAAGTGCTTGCTGCCCCGTGGGTGCATCCTAATAATTTTAAACACCCAGCGCCTACATCATTTGAGGAGGACGACAAAGGTAACACTATTGGTGCTGAATTTAATTGTGCAAAGTTGAGTAATTGTGAGTACTCATATGTTCAACCAACAATTCCATGTTCTGAAATTTCTTTGCTCAATTTACATAATGTGGAATTGATTACTCATAAGGAAGTTCTTACTAGAATATCTCCTAACGATTCTTTGTGCTATATTATGTTTGATGATCCTAGAGAGCTATCTAGTGTGATTTATAAAGTTGCTGAAATTTCAAGTTCAAAATCACTAGTTAGTACCTATGCCTACACATATAAGTTCAATTTGATTGGAGATTATGGTGTAGATGACAAATTTTATGTTCACAGAATTTGCATTACATGCGATAAGCTTACAGAATTAAAATCACTTATTATGGATAAACAATCTTTTATGCCATGTTATGATCACAATGAGATTAATTTCAACAATTGCACGTACTGTTTACAAAGATTTCATAAGTCTACTGGTTCGATCTTTAATATACAATCATATAAAAATAATCAGAGTAGCGCAGTTGAAGCATGGAAGCCGCTCAAAATCTTCTTTCCCATATCTAAACAACTAAATCTGATTTTGATCCTTAATAATCTGTCTATTTTCTTAGAAAAGTCGAGGACAACTTTCTTTTATGGGAGGGAGAATGATGTGAAAAACAATATTGCAATGCATGCATATTTTGGTTGCTACTATATTCATCGATTTATGCAAAATAATGAAAATTGCACAACAATTGACTCTTACATATACCATGCGTATGTGTTCTTCTTTTCGTTTATTACACCTTCAGATGTTCATGATGTGCTAACCAGAAGAAGTGTTGATGACAAATATATATACCATGCATACACGTTGTATTCTTTGTTTAGTACAATTTCAGGCTATCAAAAGCTAAGGACGGCTTTTATTGAAGAAGGGGAGGATGATACGGATACGCACGTGTATTGTACTTTTCAATTAAATATATTATTCAACTGGAAAGAGTTATTGAGCCGCATCAAACATTGCCAGGTGAACTCATTCCACACTAAATATAATGTTGTTATTCATAAGAATAGAATACTACCTCATGTCATTAAATGGTGCATTCTTAGGTTTGTCGATGGCAAAGCAATGGAGACGCAAAAGGAAGAGGATGACCACATTAGGTGTCAAATACATGAAGGAAGAAAACCCATTCAGTGGGAGAGCAAAAGGGAGAAGCCCAAGGACTTAAACTACAAGTTTTGGATAAGATTTTCAAGCTCAATTCGTATCTCCCACAAGGCCAATTGGATTCAAACTCGGATTCAACTCAGAATTCAATTCGGATTCGGTTCGGGACAGCCTGACAGGCACTTACTAAAAAGGTCATAACTTTCACAAACGGAGTCCGATTTGGGTGTTCTTGTACTCCTTGGAAATATATTTTCAAGGGCTACGCAATGGATCTGGTCCCAGTATCAAATTCATCACGGATCAAAAGTTATGGCCGAAACAAGGTGACAGCTGTAAAATCTAGTTTCCTTTTTGTGAGAGTTCGTATCTAAAACCATATAGGGTTGAGTTGTACTAGGTTTGTGGACTCTATGGACGTCCCAAGGTCCTATATAAGCCATGTATTGGCAGCCTAAGGGCTCAGACCACCTTTGAGAATAATCAATCTACTGAACTTTGTTCGAGTTTATCATTGCTGCTGAAATTCCGTGAGGGAATTAGGAGTGTTCTTCAATCAAGATCGTTCAGCCTTTCCGCTGGGAATTGGGTGCACGATAGATCTTCGCTTGGTGGTCGGCGAAATCGACGCGAGTGTGTTTTAGCGGATTAAAGAGTGTTCGTCCCTTGCATTGGCATTGGAGGATCATTGCGATTCAACAAGACTCCCGCGAGTATCCATCCTACGTCGAAAAGATCGGGCGACCCCGTATCACTTCTCATGGCCTACGCCACGCTCACATTCAACCTATAGCGAGACCAAAGTTGAGACTTCACAAATTACTCAGCCAAGACTGTCCCATACCAGCCTTGTGGTAGTACGATATGGCTTTACAACAGTAGTTCACAGACCGGTCCTTCACTTAACTTAGGCTCATTACACATACCCCTTGTGCCTAACAATCAACATTGTGCCACTGAATAACAATGCATGCCAGCACCACCACCTAACCATTAGCCTAGGTCCAAACCAAGTTTTATATTTTTCTTTGAAACATTCATATACTTTCTTGACTCACCGAAGTCAAGAATAGAGTTTAGAAAATCATTGTTCTGAAGTGAAACAAATATTCCTACTTAAAACATTTTAAGCATGGCTAAGCAATTCTATAAAATTTCTAGTCAATACTATTGTACTAACTAGGTTTTTTCTAAGGTAACAAGGCATAAGAAAGTTCAATATCAAATCTGGCCATACACAAAGGATTTGGGTATAACTAGAATTTAAATTGAATTTAAACTAGATTTGAATAAAAGTACACTTGCATAATAATTTTATAAACAACATAAACAATTTAAATTACTGGGAGCAACATGATCAAATGTGTAACTTGCCTTGCTTCAAAGTTTGCTGAGGTTCGCCAAAATTATACTCTCCGGAATAGTCGTAGTCTACACGCAAAAAGCCAGAACAAACTAAATTCAAATAAAATCCAAAAAAATCCAAAAACTATAAAATACATACTAGGAGATAGAATATGAATTTAGGAATTTGAATGGGTCCAAATAGAGTTAGGGCGAAGGAGAACGACTTCTGGTAGTTTGAATTCCAAAGAAATGAATAAAAGGAATTCTTGAAATTCCTTTCCTTGGGAAGGAAAAGTGGTCGGAAGTTACAATATTTTTGTATGGTCGAAGCCATGATCGAAGGTGTAGTCGAAGTTGTGGTCGAAACCATAGTTGAATCAACGGTTGAAGTTGCGAAGGTCAAAGTCGAAGATGGTGACTCCAAATACGGGTGAAGGCGAAGTAGAAGATTCAAATGAAAACCCAGGTCGAAACTGTATAGTGGTCGAAGAACATTACAGAAGTCAGAGAACAACGGGTAGTCAAAGTTGAGTGGTCGTAGAAGGAGTTCTGTGTGTGGTCGGGACGACAATGAACGACAATGGTCAGAAGCGAAAATGGTCAAAAGCAAAGGTGGTTGGAGGCTTAGAGCGACAATGGTCAGAAGTGATTGTGATCAGAGGCTTACGGCGATCAGATGTTTAGTGTGGTCAATGGTTTGCAGCGGTTGTAGTTGATGGTCAGAGGTAGATGGAGAAGGTAGTGGTCGGGAGCGACTGTGGTCGATGGTCAAAAGCTCTAGAGAGTGGTTGAGAGTGGTCAGGTGCTGACGTGACATGCCACGTGGCACTGACGAGGCTACCACAGGAGCGGTTCAGGCTAATGTGGCCTTGGTTAGCCAGGGCGGCGCTCAAGAACCGAGGGTTGCCAGAGCTCCAACGCATGGCGGCGGCCGGCAAGGAGTACATTGGTGCTCTTGTGCATTATCACAAGTGGCTGGAAGGTGGTCGGCGGCGAGGTGAAGCAGTGGCACAACTCGGGCGGAAGTGGCGACAGTGTTCTAGCGGTGAAGAGGCTCAACTAAGGGTGGTTGAGAAAATCTAAAAATTATAAAATATATACTGGAAGATAGATTAGGAATTTTGATGAATTTAGAAACTTGAATCACTTAATTCGGAGTTCGGATGGGGGAGAACGAGCAATTGGAAAATTAGCGGATCAGAAAACTCTAGAAACAGAAAAATCAAGAATATTCTGAAGGAATATTCGTACGCAAAACTAACATAGAGTAGTTTTTGGCCACGGCACCGGTGGAAAAGACATGAGAGGAGGAACCAACTAGAAAAATAGGTTGCTAAGGACTCAAGACACATATAGGAAGTGACGGCACGTTAAACGGAACACGGTGACGACGTGGACGGCGACAATAACATAAGGTTGGAGAGAAGAATAATTTTTGGGTATAGAACATGGATAAGTAAGAAGAGCACGGCCTAGGATGCGGCGAGGCGAAGTTAGGAAAATTATCGGCTAAGCCGAAAACTCACCGGAGGCGACGCAATCGTTGTTTGAACAACGATGGTACAGAAAAATGAAAAACTCAATATCTTGGTGCTCAATGAGGCAAATCCAAAACCGTCTGAAAGGTAACTACCTAGAATGGTTTGATTATTGAAAGCATCCCCGGACAGAGGAGGACACGAAGTGCCGTTTAAGGCCATGGCTAGGTGTCAGACATGAAATTTTGTGAAAAGATTTTTGGACAAACAAGGGGAAGCACGTCGTAGAACTCATCAAGATGAACTCAACGACGTAGACGGCTCGGCCAACGGACTAGCGAAACATGGTGGATAAGACTTTAGGTAGCCGACAGGCTAACATCGACATTCCGAACAAACGTAGAAGAGATAACATGCAAGAGTTGCGGCGAAACAAAGAGTAGAACATGGAGAACATGATGCTCACCTTGGTTGTGGTCAGACACGCACGGTCGACTGGTGGTGACACGAGAAACGGTGACCCGATTTGGCCCACGATGGCGACGATGCTCCGACGAAGTTCCAGCGAAGGCAAGGGGAGCATCGTGTAGAACGCGTCGAGACGAAGCCAGGGATATGGTCAAAAGTGGCAGGGCTCCACTGTAGGTGACGCAATATGCCGAAGAACGACGCTTGTAACACGAAAGAAAATCTTCGAATGCGGCCAAGAGAAAGGGAGTTAGGGCTTGGGATTTTCGGGGGTGAGTGAGTATGAGAAGGGGCTCCCGGTATTTTATAGGGGTTGAGGAGGTCCGAGGAGGGAGATCAACCGACGATGTCATTTCGGGGCAACCTTTCGTTTTTGCGAAAATGCTCATGAATGAGGGAGGAAATGGTGGGGGATGGAAGAGTCACGACGAGAGGAAGTGAATGCAATTGATTGTGCAAAAATTCATGGAGAAAATCAAGAGTTTGGAAGGGCTCAAAATTCGGCCATGGCGGCGCGCACGTTCTGGAGAAAGCTCTAGAGGAAGAAGAAAGATAGGGAGGACAGAGAAAAGAGAAAAAAGCAAAAAAGAAAAGAAAAAAATTCAAAAAAAATTTAAGAAAATTTTATAAAAATCCATGGAACCAAAGAAGATTAAATAAAATAATTTTGGAATTAATTGAACCTTATTTTAATTAAGAAAAATGTTTTTCTTTTCTAGCTTTAAAATAATACAATAAATTACAAATAAAGCTTAACAATCTTAAAAAAATTCATAGAGGTTTCTAAATCTATTTTTAAAATATAAAAAAAATTAACTAAAATTTAGATATTTTTTCCATTATAAAATATATTTTTAAAGAAAGGCCTTTTTAAAAGAAGAAAATCTGGTTAGCTAAAATTTTAAAATTCAATGTAACAGCCCAGTTATTTATTTCAAAATATTTGATTTAATTTAAAATAAAATATTTCCTTTTGGTTTCTTTAGTTTTTAAAAAATTTAATTGCCTGATTTTCTGCTTTTAAAAGAAGGTTATTTCTATGATAAGCAATTTAAGTAAGAAATAAAAGTAAAAATTAAATAAATACTAAAAAAGTTATTTTAAAATAAAAATCAAAGCTATTTAGTTTCTTGAAATTTTAAAAATTTTCGCTAACGTAGTTTTCTGCTTTAAAGAAAATAGTCTTTCTGTTAAATAAAAACAATTAAAGGAAAATATTTAAATTTTAGTTGAAAGTATTTTTATATGTTCAAAATAGCTTTAGAAAATTCTATGAGTTTTTCTAAGATTTTTAAGCTTTATTTGTAATTTATTGTTTTATTTTAAGCTAGAAAAAGAAAAATATTTTTAAAAATTGAAATATACTTCAATAAATTATAAAAATATTTTATGTAATATTTTTATGTTCCAGGGATCTTTAGAAAAAAAATGTAAAATTTTTCCAAAATTTTCTTTTTTCCCTTTCTCTCTTTTCTTTCTTCGACCTCTGGACCAGACCGTGCGTGCGCGTACAGGAGACGCCATGGCTGCTTTCTAAAGCTTTCTTCAAACCTTTATATCTCTTGATTTTCTTAATGGTTTTTAGTGAAATAAATTGCATTCACTTCCTCTCATCAAGCTCTTTCATTTCCCCACTGTTTTCCCTCTCATTCATGAGCCGTTTCACGAGAATTTAACCCATGCCATTCAAAGACATGGTCCTTTGATCTCCCTCCTCGGACCTCCACAGCCCCTATAAAAGGGAGTACCGTGAGCCCCTTCTCATCCTCACTCAACTCCGAAAATCTCAAGTCCCCACTCCTCTTCTTTTGGTCGCAATCGAAGTTTTATTTTTGTGTTCCAAGCGTCGTTCTTCGGCCTTTTGCGCCTTGTCCAGTGGAGCCCCACCGCGTTCGAACACACCGTTGGCTTCACCTCGTCGCGTTCTACGCGGTGCTCACGTCGCCTTCGCCGGGACATCGCCGAAGCATCGTCGCCACCGTGGGCCATATCGCGTCGTCATTCCTCACATCACCACCGGCCGACCGTGCATGCCCAACCAAAACCAAGGTGAGCATCACGTTCCCCATACTCTACTCTTCGTTTCACCGCAAGTCTCGCATGTTAATTCCACTCCGTTTACCCGGAATGCCGATGTCAGCCCGTCGGTTGCTTAACGTCTTGTCCACCGTGTTTCGCTAGTCCGTTGGCCAAGCCGTCTGCGCTGTTGAGTTCGTCTCGACGTGTTCTACGCTGTGCTCTCCTCTGTTTGTCCAAAAACCTTTTCTAAATTTTTGCGTCTGACACCTAGCCATGGCCGCAAACTGCACTTCGCGTTCCCGCCTGTCCAGGAATGCTTTCAACAATCCGTTCACGTCAAAACGTGCTAAACCATCCTAGGAGGCTAAGTTTCAGACAGTTTTGGATTCGCCTCACCGAGCAAAAAGATATTGAGTTTTTTATCTTTCGGTACCGTCGTCGTTCAAACGATAATTGCGTCGCCTCCGTTGAGTTTTCAGCTTAGCCGATAATTTTCCTAGCTTCACCTCACCACGTTCTAGGCCGTGCTCACCTTACTTCTACTTGTTCTTTGCCCAAAAATTATTCTTCTCGCCAACCCTATGACATTTTTCACCGTCCGTGTTGTCACCGTGCTCCGTTTGACATGCCGTCACTTTCTACATGTGCCACGGGTCCTTAGCAACCCATTTTACTAGTTGGATTCACCTCCCATACTTTTTCACACTGGCGCCACAACCAAAATCAACGAAATCGCTGCTGTCTGTTACTGTTCATGCGCAGTCCTGATTTTTCTTTTTTTCTGATTTTCTGATCCGCCAATTTTCCAATCGCTCGTTCTCCTCTGTCCGAACTACGAATCAAGTGATTTCAGTTTCTAAATTCATCTAAATTCATAATCTATCTTTTAGTATTTATTATATATTTTTTGGATTTTCTCGACTGGTCATTGGTTGAGTCTCCTCACTGTCGGAACACCGTCGCCACCGCCGCCCGAGTTGCGCAACCACTTCACCTTGCCGCCGACCACCTTCTAGCCACTTCCGGTAATGTGCTTGAGCCCATAACAATCCCCTCTCTCTTTTCTTCACCTCACTACCCCTCCGCCAAGCAAGCCCGCCGTTGGAGTGTGTCTTCCGCCGACGCCGACGCCACCACCGCCAAATCTTCGACGGGACCGTGCGCACCTCCTTCACCCTTTTTTTTGAGCCAGAGCATGACCGGAGTACCCCACCACCGGTAACCTTCCTCAGGCCTGCGCGAACCTTCGACGCCCCTTCTCTGAGCAAGCCGTCGTCGGAGAGTCTCCGCCGTCGATAATTGTGTCCCGCCTCCACTACACCCTCGCTACCTACAAACTCTGTGCTGCCCAAACCTTGCGCCAAGGTAAAACAGGACCCATACTCTTCTCCCTCTTATGTACATCTCCCCGGTCTTCGCCCCCGTTGGATCACTCAAATCTCATCACGTGAAGCCGTCCGACTTCTCCCAGTCATCCGATTCTTAAGACTCCGCTATCCGAAGGCTCTTTAGACTCCGCCATCCGGAGGCCCTTCGACTTCGACCTTCGGATACTCCAATTTTGACTTTGACCTTCGGAGACTTCGACTCCAGCCTTCAACCTTCAATCTCGGAGCCTTCAACTTTGATCTCCATCTTTGAACCGACCATGGTTGTTGGACCATTTTAACCTTCGCACCCTCCGACCTCTCTGAACCCTTCGATCTCTCCGACCACTTGAAGCCGTCCGACCGCTCTAAGTCGTCGGATTCTTTCGACCACTCTGCATAAATCCAATTCTTTCGACCACTATACAGTTCTGACCTAGTCTTCGACCGAATCTTCGACTGCACCCGTACTTGGAGTCTTTGTCTTTGACTTAGACCTCCGCATCTTTAACCGTTGATTCGACTATGGTTTCGACCACACACAAATATTGTAGCTTCTGACCACTTTTCCTTCACAAAGAAAAGAATTCTAAGAATTCCTTTTATTCATTTCTTTGGAATTCAAACTACCAGAAGTCGTTCTTACTTTTGGCGTGTAGACTACCACTATTCGGAGAGTATAACTTCAATGAACCTTAGCAAACTTCGAAGCAAGGCAAGTTACACCTTTGATCATGTTGCTCCCAGTAATTTAAATTATTTATGTTGTTTTTAAAATTATTATGCAAGCGCACTTTTATTCAAACCTAGTTTAAATTCGATTTAAATTCTAGTTATACCAAAATCCTTTGTGTATGGGCAAATTTGACATTGAACATCCTTATGCCTTGTCACTTTAGATGAAAACCTAGTTAGTGCAATAGTATTGACTATAAATTTTATAGAATTGCTTAGCCATGCTTAAGATGATTTAAGTGGGAATATTGGTTTCACTTCAGAACAATGAATTTATAAAATGTATTATTGACTTCCGTAAGTCAAGAAAGTATATGGAATGTTTTTAAAATATAAAACTTGGTTTTGACTTATGCTAATGAGGTGGTGGGTGCCGGCATGCCTCGTGTTCGGAGACACATGGTTGATTGTTGTGCATGTGAGTATGTGGATGAGCCTAAGTCAAATTAAGGACCGTTTCTGTGAATCATTTTACGAAGTCACTTCGTACTACAAGTCCGGTATGGGACGGACCTGGCTAAGTAATTTGTGAAGTTCCAAATATAGTTTCGCTATAGGCTGAATGTGAGCGTGGCGTAGGCCGCGAGAAGTCTCACATGGCACAAGAGGGGGCTCAAACTTGTGGATTCAAGTTGTGGTGAAACCTTAGTGGTGGCGTAACTATTTTGGCTATGAAACATTGTAACAGCCTTGTCATAATATCCTCGCCGCACACCAAAGGAAGTGTACTTATCCGGTGGCAATATGAGATGATCATATCTTGTGGGTAAAGCTGTACAACCTCTGCAGAGTGTATAATCTATTCTGGATAGCCGTGCCCACGGTCATGGGCAAGCCAAGTAAAGTTTTTTATGGATTAGTTTTTGGTTTTGGAAATTATTTCTGAAAAGGTCTATGGATGGATGGAATCCACAGGAGATTAAAAAGCATATGGATGGATGGAATCCGTATGAGATCTTTTGGAAAAGATGGACCAGGTAGAATACCTGTGAATAGGTTAGTGTTTGGTTGGAGCCTGCACTAACGATATTATTTGGTTAAATTACTCTTTCTATGTATTGTATCAAATTCAGCCTTTGAATCTATTTACTGTATTTACCTCAATTCTGATTCTACGCACAAATAACCTACTATGCCTTCCATTGTCAACCATTATGCATGCATGAACTCTGTTAAACCTCCTGGTGTAACTTGTGGAGTACTTTATGTACTCATGTTGCTTCATTCACTATTTTCAAAGGAGCACTTCATCAACTTCGGTGAGAATAACGACGAGTAGGTCACATCTTACAGTCATTCGCCGGTAGGCAGGAAGGATGGGCTGCTGCTTTATTGGTTTTTCTTCTGCTGCTTATATTCATTTTTGGTTTATAAACCGTTGATGTAAACTTTGGCCATCGGACCCATATTTAGTTAATGAATAAATATCATTATGCATGATATAAATCTTTGTTATCCACTATGTGCACTAACTTGATCCTGGACTAGTGCGATTTACACAGAGGATCCAAGAGTTGTTGCTCCGGGGTCCGACATTCAAGCAACCAAATAACTTTAATTTTTATTTTAAACTAAATTAAATATTATTTTTTTTATTTTTATTTTTATTTTGATGATTTTCTTTTTTAAAAAAAACTTGGGCCGTTACATCCTCCTTTGGCTTGATACTACCAATTTGCATATTCTCCATTGCCTGCCTTAGTCTTTCATCACCTACATCATCCAAATTTTCTTACTTTTCTTGAGAGCCATTAATTTCATAAAATTGAACATCACATGATTCTTCAACTAAACCAGAGTTTTTGTTGAAGACTCGATATGCTTTGCTATTAGACAAATAACTAAGCAAGAAACCTTCATCACATTGACTTTGAAATTTAGAGAGTCGAACACCTTTTCTCAAAATATAGCATTTGCATCCAAATACTCTAATGTAAGAGATGTTCAGCCTCCTTCCTATGAGTAGTTCATAGAAAGTTTTTTTTTCAAAAAATGATGTAAATAAAGGTGATTTATAGCATGACAAGCAGTATTAATATCTTCCGCCCAAAAGATGTTGGAAATATAATATTCATCAAGCATTGTCCTAGCCATTTCAATTAATGTTCGATTTTTTCTTTCTACAACTCCATTTTGCTCCGGAGTATAGGTTGTGGATAGCTTATACTTTATTCCAAGTTCATCATAAAAATCTTTAATTTTGGCATTTTTGAACTCGGAACCATTGTCACTTCTAATTTTCTTTATTTTGAAATCAAATTCATTTTGGCCCCTTTTTGCAAAACTTTTGAAAACTTCGGAGGCTTCACCTTTGTCATTTAAGAAGAATACCCATGTATATCTTGAGTAATCATCTACAATGACTAGAGAATAGCTATTTCCCCCAATGCTCTTATAGGTTGTTGGCCTGAACAAATCCATATGTAAGAGTTCTAATGATCTATGTCGGACCCAGATTTAGTTAATATGAACCCTCTGTGAATATGCTACACTATTCTTTGGATCAATAGATAGTGCTCACAGATACATGACTGGATCATTTCATACATGATACATTTCAAGACAATATTACAATATCAGAGTTTAGATAGATCTACATTGGGATCAGTCCTTACATCCAGCCGTCAGAACAAATAATTACATCACTGATATGCAGCGGAAACAGGTAGTGCGCTTCATCCTTCACCGTGTCGGCACAATGACTCCTGGGGTACACTGTGGGGGTGATGAGGGGCTCAACTCCTCCATCCCTGGCGTATATGGAGACGTCCATGGTCTAGGTGTCACGGCCCTGGACCCTCGTATGTCTCCCACAAAAGATGGGCTGGCGATCATAGCGTAGGTATTTCATTAGCTGATGTAGCAATCCTACAAATCCCCCCTCCATCTCTGAATGAGACAGAACGTCCTAGGTGGGGGAAGAAGAGCTCGCCATCTACAATTTTCAAATAAAGGGTTAGATCAGACAAAATTTTAATGAAATTGTAGAAGAGTAAGAACTAGGAGTGATAAGTAGAGCAAATAATAGTTATATTTTAAAAACATATGACCGTCAGGCCAAATAATTACATCACAAAAATGCATCACAAAAATGCAACAAAAACAAGAAACAGGAAGGCACACTCCTTCACAGGCAGTGACTGGGGGTAACCCAAGTGAATCTGATATTAGTTAAGGCATAGCTAATATTGGGCCCACTTGATGGTTATAATGGCCAGCTGAGCTGAGGGAGGAGAGGCAAGAGTACTACGTGCTAAGCCTAGTTGCCATCGTTTTCTCTTCAGTCGTGGTCTTGCTCTTCATAAAATACGTATTGGTCTTGATTTTCAAAGTCTAGGGGAATTGAGAGTGAGGGTGAGCATACACAACCATGCTCCGTGAGCCAACATACAGAATGCAATAATATAAGATGCATGGCTTAACAAATGGTGGCTCGGGTTTCATTATTTTGCAAAAAGCGACATTAGCAAAGGTTAATAGTAAAAAGTCCTATGACCTAGCATTTTAGTAAAACATGTGTATCATTTGAAGTCGTGCAATAAATATATTGTAGATGGTTCCATCCATCGATTATGTAGTTCAATCCAGCAATGCTAATTTTTTTGTCTATTGGGTTATGTCCACCCTATTAATCATCGCTGGAGTACATCCCTCCAAGAAAAATTTAAATTGAAGTACATCCCTTCAATTTACTTTGCTCCCACTCGTAAAAGTTTTTGTAAATAGAACTAACTCGAGAAAGTTCTCATGTATGCTCTTGATCGTGGGCACGACTATTTAAATAGTTTAAACTCTGCAGAGATCATACATCTTTACCCACAAGATATAATCCTATTGTTATATTCTACATGTTTCCTTACACATGCGAATCAAGAGGATTATCACACGACCTTTACAATGCACCTAGCAAAGGATTTCACTCACTAAGGTTTCATCTGGGGAGAAGTCGTATTCGCTCCATCCAAACACCCTCTTGCGCCACACGGCGGCTTAAACCAGCGTCACGACCCGTGTCCATGACAGCTTAAACCAACACCACGACCCATGGGTCACCCCGAAGTGCTTTCCTTTACTGACAATGCAAATTAGTTAGTTATGCCTATACTTTGACAGCTTGTGGTTTGTACTGTTGTACATGAAGAGGTCAACACAGGATTAAGTCGTTAATTTGTCCAGGCGGTACATACCCCTAAACCACAAGTTCTTGTGTTACATCCACACCCACCATCCTTATCCTCTGCCTAGACAAGTTAAGCAAGTTTTACGGTTTTGAGAAGCATAAGATAAGTTGTACCAAATTATCAGTTACTTACTTCCCATGACTGTCCCAAACAAGATTTTATGTTTAAAAGCGATGATGATGTTCAGGGTAGCTAAGACTCTGGTTTTGACTCGACTTAGCGTAGCTCGTAGTTACATGTACTATCCAATTTACACATAGTACCTAGGGTGACAATGGTATCAGGTTTATCAAGTTGGCAAGGAGGGCGTAGCTATGTATCGCTACATTAACAATTTAGGTAATAGTTAACTTATATGTAATATATGATTGTACATAAAATAATGCATGCATATTGCATAATTTCAAATGAACATAATTTGCATAAATCATAGGATCAAACTGGTTGCCTGGGTCTCTAGCTGGAAAGTCTTGCGGGTTCGGTGTTGCGTCGAACTGTTGGTCGGGGACATCCTCAAATTCTACTCAAACGGAAACGCTGGAACGCCAACAACAAGCAAGAGAGCAAATAAATACCCAAATAAAATTCAAATGAACTCCACATTAAACAAAACTACCACTAATAGAAAGATTTTGAATTTAGAAAATTTTAGAAACACATTTCACTTGAATCGGAGTTACCGTGAGGAAGAACGAGCTCTCCAAAGTTCATTTTCAGGAAAAAAAATCCCAAAAATAAAAAGTGGAGAGAGGGTCCTCTCTCTGACATGTGGGTCCCACTGGTTTATTTTAAATTTTTATTAAATTCTGGATTTTAAATTCTGAGAGTATGACATGTGGGTCCCACTTGGTTATTTTAATTCTTATAATTAAGTTAACCGTCAAAGACTGACATGTGGGTCCTAGTACGGAGTAATAGTGTAGTGGGGTTCACCTATCAGTGTAACTAATTTTAATTCGGGTTTTAAAGACTATTAACTGAGGTGGGGCCCGTCTGTCAGCCTGATATTATGATAAACAGTTATGGGGCCCATCGGTCTGTGATTCATTAGCATTAACTAATCCCATGCATTAATTATTAATGTGAGATTATGCTTTAATAATGTTAGAACAGTGAGCTCTTTTTGGCTGAGCGGTGGCACGGGCTACCAGCAGCAAAGGGAGGCCGGCCTCACTGGAGCATGCCAAAAACGTCCCACGGGGCCCATGCGCACCTGCAGGTGAAGTGGTGGGGTCTCAATTGGCTCGGGCAGTGGTGGGAACAGGGCAAAGGGCACGATGATCATGCCAGCAACGGGAGCTCAATCGAATGCAAGGGGAGATTGTAGGGGCCGACAGGAGCTCACCGAGGAAGGTAGGAAAGCTCAAGGTGGCCTGGAGTGAGCTAGCGACGGTGATGGCCGGGCGGCGGAGAGGGACGATCGGTGCCTGTGAGGAGGGGTTAGCAATCCTCCAAATTAGTGCCAAGCTTGACTTTGCCTGACCGCGAGGGAGCCTTCGACGAATGGAATTGGCTAGTAGTGGTCGAATTCGCCGGCGAGGCGAAGCAGTCGGAGTTGGGGAAGAAGGTCGGGCTGGCGAGCTATGAGGGAAGAGAGGCCGATTAGACTTCACTGGAGCATCAGAGGGGTTCAAGGAGTACAATGGAGGGGTTGAAGTGGCTTTCTATGCTCTCGGGGCGGCTGGCGATGAAGATGGTTGAGGAAGTGTAGAGCGGCGGCGAGTTCGTGTGTCAGGAGTGTGAAGCGAGCGAGGGATGAGTTGAAACATAGAAATTCACCACAAATTTATGCCAAAATTTTGAGTGGGGAGCTTTGGCTCGATTTAAGGCGGGTGACATCGGGGCAGCGCGGCTCGAGTGCCTCTACGGCAGCTAGCGAGAGAGGGGGCTGGTGCATGCGAGCGGGCACGAGAGCTTCAATGGCCAACAGTGACGGGGTGGTGCTGAGGCAACAGGTGCGCGTACGGCTGGGCAGCGGTGTTGCCACGGGGCGGAGCTATGGGCAGGGAGGGGGCGAGGCCAGTGCAGGCGATGCAAATACGGGGGAAGGATCAAGGCATCGCCTCGGGCATGGCAGCTCGGATGCGACGGCGAGCCTTGGGAAGCTAAGCGGTGACCGCGACAGGGGTACGGCTGGGAGCACAGGCGGCGGGGCTAAGAGGGGGAGAGGAGGATCTAGCCCGGTGAGGAGGGTACAGGGGAGGCTGCGACAGTGCCACGGGGCGGTCTTGCGCCGGTGTAGGGAGGGGAGGTCGGGGTGGTGACGAGGGTGGTGTCAGCGCGGCACAAGAGAACAGAGGCGCAGCCGGTGAGTGAGGAAAAGGGAAAGAAGAGCGGACGGGCCAGCTAGGCCACTGGGCCACGCGCGGGATGGGGGGTTTTCTTTTTTGTTTTCTTTTTTCTCTCTTCTTTTTTTTGAATTTAATAAATGGAAAAGAGGGGAAGAAAATTTGGCAAATCACAAGACCCCAATTAAGTTCAAATGCTGAAATTTTAAGGAAACTAAAATTTCCAATTAAAAGATTTAAATTCTCGCAAAACAAGAAACCACGTGGCACATCGGACAGGCGAGAGGGAGTCCGGGGGCGCGGCGCGGTGGACGCGAGGGCGTGGTCGAGGATGGCGACGTGTGGCGCGGGGACGGTATCGGGCAACGGGGAGTGAGGTGGGCCGAGCTGAAGCGGTGGGGACGCGCGGCACGGCGGGGAACCGACGTGTGGAAAGCGGAGAGGAGTGGGCTGGGCCGGGTCTGGCCCGCTAGGGTTTGGGGACGGAATTTTAGGGTTTTTCTTTTTAAATAAATTCAAATAAAATGCCAAGAGCGCTAGAAAATAGCAAATAAATCCTAAAAATTCACCAAAAATACCAGAAAATTCCTGGAAACCAAGGAACTTAAATGAAATATTTTCACCTTATGTTAAAGTTTATTTTAATCAGATTAAACCCTTTTAAATTCTAAAAATTTATTTTAACCTCGATTTAATTTCAGAAAAATTCAAAAAATTTATTGTTAAAAATAAGGTTTTAAAAACCTCTGAAAATCAGGATGTTACATCCAAGAAACTCATATCTAACATGCTTAGAAAAAGGTTTCAGCTCTACCTTTGGGGCTGAGGATGGTATAAGATCATGGGTGTGAGAAAACTCTAAAGGAGCATCAATGAGTGCTACAAGAGAAGAATCAGAGCAGTGCACTCATCATGTATAGTAGACTCCTCATCCTCAAATGATTCCTCATCCTCAACCTCTTCATATGCCTTAGCGACACACTTGTCAATCACATCTAAAGAAAAAGCACTGATCTGGGCAATGAGGAAGGTGAATAGGATGCCTCATATCAAAAGATATCTTCTCTTAACCAAAATGAAGAGTGAGCTTGGCATCTTTAACATCAATAACAGCCCCTGCAGTAGCTAGAAATGGTCACCCAAGAATGATTGACTCACTTCGATCTTCCATTTCCAAGACAACAAAGTCAACAGGGAAGGCAAAGGTACCGATTACCATAGGGACATCGGCTAAAATGCCAGCTAGATGACGATAAGAGCGATCAGCCAGCTGCAAGGTCATGGCTGTAAGCTGAACATCATCCAATGGGAGCGCATCACATACAGAGAGAGGAAGGACACTGACACTTGTGCCTAAGTCACAAAGAGCATGAAAGTTTTTGGAGCCTATAAGACATGGAAGACAGAAGCTTCCGGGGTCCTCTAACTTAGGAGGTAGCTTGTTTTGAATGATTGCACTACACTCCTTGGTAAGAGTTATCACCTCATGCTCATCCATAATCCGCTTCTTTGTAATCAGCTCCTTGAAGAATTTAGCATAGATCGACACATACAAGACATCATCTAGGATAGGAATGGTGATCTGAACGTCCTTCATCATCTTTAGAAACTTAGCAAATTTCTTATCTTCATTTGTCTTTTCAAAACGCTCAGGGAATGGTACCTTTAATTTAGTAGAAGGGACAACAGTTGCAGTGGATGAAGAGGGAGTATCATGAGTTGAATCTGGTGCAGAAGAGCTAGGTTGGTGCACATCCTATTGCTGTGAAGGAGCTGCATACTGTACAGTCCTAAAAATAGGAGGTACATACGTGGGTGGTGTAGGAAGAATAGGATCAGATGTAGCCTTGCCACTCCTAGTAGTAATTGCTCCACAATGACCACGAGGATTAACCTCAGGCTGTGCAGGAAGTTTCCCCTGGGTGCTGGATGAAGTTTTTGATGCTTGCATACTCTCCATGCGACTAGTCAGATCTCTTAATTGGTTCTTTGCATCATTATACTGAGCTTCCATCTTAGCCATATGTGAAGCTAGCAGTTGTTCTATTCTGGACAACTGATCTGACTGAGAGGTAGGAGGAGGTTGATGTGGAACATGCATCATAGGCTGCTGAAATGAAGCATGTGAGGTAGCTTGATGTGGCGTAAAACCTTGTGCTGAAGCACCAGCAGGAAAAAATGAAACACTTGGGTTAGTGTTCTTGTATGACAAGTTTGGATGCTGACGCCAGATTGGGTTATAAGTTTGAGAATAAGGCCCATGTGATTGAGTGTAACTAACTTCAGATGATGCAATTGTGGAAGTTAATGGACATTCAACCGGAGTGTGTCCATGAGATCCACAAATCTGACATACAGAGGCCACATGGGCTGAGGATGATGGCATAAATTGAGCCATCTGACGAGTGAGAATCTGAACCTGGGTAGCTAAGGCATCATGAGGACTCACCTCATACATTCCAGGACGAGGAGGAGTAGAAGCTCTCTCACTAGACCACTGGAAATGGTGGGAGGAGATACTCTCAATCAAAGTGAAAGCTTCATCAAGAGTTTTGTTCATTATGCCTCCACCTGCTGTAGAATCTACAAAGGCTCTAGTACTGTGGGTAAGTCCTTTGTAAAAAATCTGAAGCACTTGCCATGTTTCAAGACCATGGTGAGGGCACATCCTAAGCAGGGTTTGATACCTCTTCCAGGCATCATACAAACTCTCACCCTCATACTATGAGAACCTCGTGATCTGGTCACGTACCTCAGCTGCCTTAGAGGGTGGAAAATATCTCTCAAGAAAGGCCTGAAGTAGATGTTCCCAAGTATCCTTCAGATGATTGGGGAGAGAATGTAACTAGGTCTTAGCACCATCTCTTAAAGAGAAAGGAAACAATGAAAGTCTAATGGCATCTGTTGACACTCTATTACACTTCAAGGTGTTGCAATACTCTAAGAAAGTGCGAATATGCTCATTGGGGTCTTCAGTGGGAGAACCTCCAAAGCGAGTTTGCTATACCATAGTAATGAGTGCGGGCTTGAGCTTAAAGTTGTTTGCCTGAATGACAGGTTGAACAATTCCAAGGGCAATGCTTTGATCTCTAGGGATCCAAAGGTCACAGAGAAGAGGCTGAGGGTCCTGATCACCCATGGTTTCTTGATGGAAAAGCCGATTCTCTTTCAATAATTTTCGAAATGTGTGCTCAATCTCAGGATCAAAAGGAGTCAACGAATGATCTCCACTCTTGAGCATAAGCTGAGAAATCGAACAAAGAGGAAGGGAGGAAGGAAAACTAAATAAATGACTTAGTCTATGGTTTAATGCGATCACCAATATCTAATCCCCGGCAACCGCACCAATTTCTTAATCGTGCTGAAATGCACACCCGCAAGTGTACAGGTTGCCGCCATGATAGCACCAAGTTGTCGTGTTCGCCACAGGGACTAGGCTATCGGTGACATTACACCTAACCAAAGCTAAGTCGCAAAAAATGGGAGAAATGAAGATCCTAGATAAACTACTGGGACTGAAGAAGAAAAGAAGTTAAGAACGACTGATTCTGGAGAAAAGAGAGGAAGTAAGAAAGAACTGAAGAAGAAGAGAAGAAGAAGAATTGGACTTGACAAGAGAAAAGAAGAGAGGAGGAGAGGTCACTCTACTGAGAGAAAGACTGAAAGTGCTAAGGAGGACATGCTAGCGAGAAAAGAGGAATGAGCTAAGAGGGAAGAGAGGAAGCAGAGGGAAGATGAAGGCACTGAGAAAGGACGAGAAGAAGACTAGCACTAAAACTACGAACCCAACCTTCATAGCAAGCAAGAGAACAAAAACACTTCAGGAAAATAAATCTAACATCAGGAATGACATAAATGAAATAGTAGATCTAGACCTTTTTTTTCTTTTTACTTATAGAACAAAACAGATCAGCAAACTTAAAATTAATTCTAACTGAAAGATCTAATTTAAACCAACAAGCAAATCACAGATCTAAAATAATAGAACTAGTGGACCATCAAGCAAAATCATGCATCTTAATCAGACAGCAGGATCTAAACATATATTTTAGGTCATAGCAGTTGCCACTACAAAATCCATGCAATCATCCAGCTGTATCACAAGGTACATAACAACCATTCAGAAATTGTTCATAACACTACACAAAACTAGTAGCAGAATTAAGGAAAAGTTTGGAAAGATTAAACCAAGGGAAGGAACAGAGGGTAGTAGTTGAAGGTCTGTAGAGGAAGTAGGCCGGTAGTAGGAGGAAGCCGAACAGCAGCAAGGAGTAGACGTAGAGGAAGCAGATCAGCAGCCGTAGGGGAAGAAAACAATAGGGGGAGCAGATCCATTCGGCACCAGTTGAAAACAGCAGCGGCCATCTCAGATCTGGTCGGCAGCAGAAGAAATAGCAGCAGCAGGAGCTTCGGCATAGCAAGCATCAGCAGCAGGGACCAACAACAGCACACGGCAGCACAGGAAAAATAGCAGCAGCAGCGGATCGGTCACACGAAGAAAAGAACAGCTGCAGCACCCTCAGATCTGGTCGACACAGCAGAGGAACAGCAGTAGCATCATTCGGCGCCGGCAGAGGAGCAGCAGCAAACAGCAGGGGCAGTCAGAGGAAAAATAGCAGTAGCACTCGGTCACCAGGAACAGCAGCAGGGGCGCTCATGGCAGTAGAGAACAACAGCAGCAGCGGGGGCTTTAGTGGAGGAAGAAGAGCAGCTTGGGGTTGCGACCTGGAGGGAGAGGAGGCGGCATGGTGGCGGCTGCTTAGGAGGAAAAGGAAGCCATGGAGATGGGGAAATTTTTTTGTCTGGTGGTTGTGACCGGCTCTCTTGGGGAATGCTGCTGGTGAGGCTTAAATAGGAGATGGAGTTGGTGGTGGTAGGATGAGGGAGACCCTGAAGCACATGGTTAATTTGCACTTGAGTCCCTTGTTTCTTCCGATTTTTCAACCCTAGCGCCTTCCATGCTGATTTCCTGTAGATTTTTGTGCCTTGTTCGCGCCGACCTGCAAGAAAATTATAGAACAATGTAAACAGTCCAAATAGGCGGCAAAAATATATATGATTGATGAAATTATGACCAATTTATGCTACTCACATCAAGGTAAAGATATGAAATTATATTACAAATATGATGCACATCATACCCCCAAGCTTAAACATTTAATTGTCCTCAAGCAATGAATATGATGAAATCCAATCCGGACAATTAGAAGTAATCAAGTTGTATAACAATATGCACTCAATCATTCAAAATGACATTGTCTAAATTGAGTTTGATAATTATCCAAGATGAGAACAAATATTCTAGCAAAGATATCGAAGTGATAACTATAGTTTTTAACCCAATCAAGTTAAACATAAATGTTGAATCGCACCTAGTGATCATATGAATCCAACCAAAATTGAAAGGCATCGAAACTAGGTATAACATCCAGAATGAGCATATCAAAGCGTCATGCTAGGGCATTTCATTTACTATTCGAGACAAAGAGACTAATACTTGCATGATATTTCGATCTTCCCATTGAAATTTAGGATTCATCTCAACTGTAAAGTTGTAGATCTCATTGAAATATTTTAAATAAGTATATATAAGCCATACAGAACTTTGTTATTTTATATTTTGAGACTAGTTGTTTATATTGTATCGGTATATATATAGCCAATATCATAAACGGTTTGTGGTTCAAACCGTCTGTGATACTATTACAGACGGTTTTTACCAAGAACCGTCTGTGATAATTTGTTCTCTGACCACTGGGCCCATCAATCCTCCTCACCCCAATTCTAGCCATTTGAAACCGACCAACCCACATCTCACGGATCGTAACTCTCCCTTCTCTATAAATACTCACCCAAACCCATCCGCCCTCTCCTTTGAAATGCGTCTTAAGCTTCATCTCTCCATTGTTTCTTCTAGTATTTGATTCTGTGGGGTTTAGGTCTCCATCGTAGCCTCCATTGTTGCTACTTTGTTGGGTTTAGGGCTGCCCGAGAGCTTACAGCGAGAAGGTCGGTAAGAATGCCTACCTGAGCTGCATCAGGGACGAGCTTCCATTAGGATATCAGATTCTTCTATTTTCTTTCTTCTTTGTTGCTTGATTCATAATAGAAATGGAATGTTCGCTGCTATTATAATGGTGGATTGTAGTCCTGTGATGTTGTAATGGTGCATTGTAATATAAATAGAATGTTCTCTACTATGTTTGTTGTCGTATTTGTTTGTTTTCAAACGGCATAGTTAATATTTCCTGAGGCTAATCAAAAATAGAAAAAATTTTAGGTATAGAATGAACTGTCACAGATGATTTTGTAGTATAAATCGTCTGTGAAGAACATCATAGATGATTCTATATATAGAACTGTCTGTGATGGGAAAGTATCACAAACGGTTTTATATATAGAACCGTTTGTGATATGTGAGTATCACAGACGGTTTTTGGTTAGAACTGTCTGTGATAGTGTTTTTCACAGACGGTTCTAATTACAAACTATCTGTATTGTATTTATCATAGACGGCTCATAAACTGTCTGTGATAACCTTCGATTATCACTGACCCATAAATTCAAATGGTTCAAAAAACTGTCTGTGATGACGTTTTTGAACCGTCTGTGATGATGATTTCTATAGTAGTGGTATGTCCGAAACACATGCTAGGTACAAACCACATGGCCTGTACCATAGAGCAAACAGCTAGCGCGGCTACTCCAGACATCATCTATGCGAGTGCGTACAGAAAACTAATCAGGCCCATCTGAAACGAATGAATTTATAAAGGTTCTACTTGAAATAGTTCAATTTTCGACAGGAAGTTCCTGTGTTAAAAACTAGCTCGATTTTATATCTCGTCAGCTTCAACGATCCCGCCTGCACCACTAGGTCTTTCTCTTTCATATTTATTCCTATTAAGATATATATGCTGTTATATTATAAATTGTAATAATTTTTCTATTCTCATTTGTAGAATATTAATTAATGTTAAATTTTCCCGAGCTCTAACTTAGCTTTTCTTATTGTTGAAAACTAGGGCACGTTGAATTATTGATTACTACCAAGGTTACTCGAATCTAGATCCAGACTTGGATCTTAACTCAGACTCACTTAAACTCAGCTCAAGCTTTTTCCAAACTTGAACTTGGGCAGCTACGATCGCTCGAGTCCAACTCGTTTACAGTCCTACACTACTACAGAAAGAGTCATCACAGATGGTTTCTTAAACTGTCTGAATCAATGGGTCAGTGATAACAGAGGTTATCACAGACGGTTTGTGAGCTGTCTATGAGAATCACAACACAGACTGTTCAAAACTAGAACGATCTGTGAAGGCATAATATCACAGATAGTTCTAACCACAAACCATCTGTGAAAGCGTAATATCACAGACTGTTCTAATCATAAACTGTCTGTGATATGTGGTCATCATAGATGATTATATTTTTGGTTATATTTTTAGTTGCCGTGTAATTATTTATTTGTTTTGTTCTGCAATGTTCGGTTTGTGGTTGATATCCAATTTATTGTCTAATTAGTGGGAAACTGGAGGCATCCAATTTATTTATTTTGTTCTAGTTACATGCGAAGTGATGTGGTCAAAGTGCAGTGGTCGAAGTACCACAGTCGAAGTGTCATGGTTGAAGCCGTGGTCGAAGTGCCATGGTTGAAGCCATGGTCAAAGTGCTGTGGTACCTTCCAAAGTGATTTGTCGGTGGAGCGCGCCGGCTCGACGCCCTACGGTGCTAGCTTGAACTCTGGCTTCATGTCGTTCTCTTACCAGCACCAGAAAAGTCACCTCAATCAAAACTCTGAATTAGCCTGATGAGGCCGTGCACGTTGAGGACTCTACGGTCATCGTGGAGAAAAGGGTAGGGGATTAATAAGGGGTGAGAGGTGGGAGGAGACCCGGTGCCTGCCATTCAATACGAAGAGAATGGACGGGTGGGATCGGGATCCTAGGGGAGATACCGCGGGTCGATGATGTGGCAGGGCATTGTCACAGACGGTTCGGATTAAAAATTGTTTGTGATATGCAGGCATCATAGACGGTTCTAGCTTGTTAATAACTGTCTGTGATAATTGCTAACATCACAGACAGTTGTTTAATCTGAACCGTCTGTGATAATTCATAGATAGTTTTTAACATGAACCGTCTATGATAATTATGTATCATAGACGGTTCTAGTGATGCGCTTGTAAAACCGTCAGTGGTAATCATAATATAGACGCTTCCGCCGAACTGTTTGAGATGAGGCATCCAATATAACCTTTTTTTGGTAGTAGTGCTAACTACATCTCCTCAACTGGATGAGGTGCGACAGTCACGTCGGCATGCATATACACATATTCATGAAGACTTGAACATGTATTCATCAATTTGGCATGAGCGCGAGTGCACACATGCACATACGAATATAATTAGGGGTGAAAATGAATTAGATACGAATTGGATAGTGCTCAAACTATGTTTGCATCCATATTTATTTTCTCATATTTAAATACGAATCGGACAAATGCCGGATACAAATATTGATAGAACAAATGTTGGATACGAATTTGGATCAGATTCGACTATTTTCGGACTCTAATAATTATTCATGGTATCTCCTATTTAAAACATGACACTGAATTATTTTAATATTTTAAATAGATAAATAACCAACTCAGTGACTCTAACATGTAATCGCGCATTAAATATTGACAGCAACAAATGGATCATTCATCTCATGTATTTGTATAATGCAGCTTTTAAGGATAACTTCATATCCTATGACGCAATAAAGTTTAAAAAATCAATATCGGTTTTATAGAAATATTTATGCCCCTTTTTCTCTAGTTTATTACGTAATCCTTGATTATTGCTACCATTTTGTCACTAATCCTAATTAATTCTAAATATATTACAAATAAATCAATTATAAACGTATCAAATTTGGCTAAAAGGAGCATACGAAAGCTTTATTAGGTGATGTGCCAAAATAAAAAATAAAAAAATGCCAAATTGAAGTCCACCTTGATGATGGGCTTGTCGAGATGATTGAAATGCATATATAATATTCTCAATTTGGAGATCAGATGCAAAAGATACATATGAGTAAGTTGTTGTTATTATATTTGCTGAATCCGGATATCCGGATCCGCGACGACTCATACCAAATCCGTATCCATATCCGAATATTAGGATTCATTTTTTTTATCCGGATATGAATATTAGGTATCCGGATTCGGTAGCCGGATATCTGAGTGATATCTAGATATGTTTTCACCTCTAAATATGATCAACATGTTGTGAATACACACAAGCCATATAAATAGTACTCTCCTGAGTACTGTTTATATAAATAGTGTCACTCAAAGTATATGTATACAAAGATGTATTCAGTGGTCAAAACACGTCCCATACTTCGTGAATTCAGTAGTCAAATTAGTGTGTGTCAGCGCTTCATGAGGCTTACGCCTCATGCTTGTCTTTAGTGTGAATTGGATACACTCACGTGGGGGTGTGTGTGGAGTGTCATGCGCGCGCGCGTATGTGTCCGAGATGTACTAAAAAAACGTGTTGTGCGTACATGATCGAACGCTCAGACCGTGAGAAATTCAGTACTGATCGATTGCTGCAAAATTTTCAATGGACCGACAAATAGATATTTATTTATATATTAATGTCGTCTTATTTTTTTTGATCGTCACCTTTATTTCACCGGCACGTACGTACAGCCGGAGGTGTACTAATACGGTCTACGTATGTACGCACGTACTACTGTCACTCGAATTACATGCATGATCATATGCGGGTACTATTACACATGCATGCATTCATGCATGCATGCATGCTGCATATATGTAGATATCACTTGACGTGTGTATATATACTTATAGTACTTTTTTGAAAGAGTTTACTTAATTTGCATGCTCGCTCGATCGATCGCATGGATGCATGCGCGCGCGAATCACGGGCAGAAGATGACCCGGTAGTTGCTGTTCCCAGGGCAGGTGTGGACCTTGCTGTCGTCGGAGGGGAACAGGTACGCGTCCGGGCACCTATCGGCGTAGCAGCGGGGGCCCGAGTTGCCGCAGAGGAAGGCCATCGGCACGTTGAACCCGTCGATCACCGAGATGTCGAAGTAGTCCGTGGCACCGCCGAGTGTGAACTCCGCCAACGTCGCCGGCGGCTGCCCTGAGAGCGTGCAGTAGAGCGCACCCGCGCAGTCGCCGGTCTGGCAGCTCCCGCGGCCGCCGTTGAAGGAGCAGCCAGTGCGGCCCCATATCCTGGCGGCACTGGTGCCGGCGGGCACGTTGATGGTCCACGTCTGGCCAGGGTTCAGCTGCACGCCACCGCCGACCGGGATGGCGGCCGGCCACACCGTGTAGGAGCACTGGTTGACGATGGAGAAGATGGACGCGTTGGC
Source organism: Melocanna baccifera (assembly GCA_036346265.1). Taxonomy (NCBI): domain Eukaryota; kingdom Viridiplantae; phylum Streptophyta; class Magnoliopsida; order Poales; family Poaceae; genus Melocanna; species Melocanna baccifera. The sequence goes on from CM070693.1 coordinate 32,482,605, forward strand.
GCCGGCTGTGAAGGCGACGAGGAGCATAAGGAGCACCGAAGAGGCGGCCGGAGACGCCATTGTCGATCGTTGTGGTTGATTTCCCAAGTAGCTACTTCGAATATTGTGTGCTCTACACTTCTACTGAGGTAGCTAGGATATATTGATGTGTGGACGAGTTAGGGATTAGGAGGGGCATGCGTATTTATAGATGGAAGGGGAGAGAAAAGTCTAAGATTGGGAGAAATTACAAGGATGCCCTTGAGTCGCTAATATCTGTACGTGGACAAAACAGTGTTCCATTTCCTCCAGTTAGCTCTTGTATATACTGCCCTTTCAATCTAGGGGTGAGGATAGATTGAATACAATTGAATAATGTTTATATTTATATTTAAATATAAATACGAATTCGAATATTTTCAAATACGAATATGAATCGAATATTATAATGAATTCAAATCGAATATCTACTCAGTTCGGTCAGATGCAGATATCCTCATAACTTATATAATATAAAGATATTAACGATATTTTATCTTTGTACAGTCACACTTAGTCATTCTAATTCATTTAGTTCACCTAAAAAAACATGAATTCATATTGAATTAAAAAACATTTGTCTAACTAATTAGTTATATTGCAATGAAATATGTAAATTACTTCGTCGAATATAAATATAGATAAGAATAGTTCGGACAAAATAACATTTCGCATGGTAAAAATCCATATCATATTCGTATCCATATTTTTCTGTGAATTTGACTACAAATATGACTAGGATAGATTGTTAGTTGGATGAAAATATTTTTACTGTATTTATATCCTATCAAATATGGTAATCTGATAATACAAATAATTCGTAGCTATTTTTCAGCCTAGATCGCTTGCTGCTGCTGGTATTTTAATAAGGCTGTGGAAACGTGGAATTGATGCCGCGCGCGCCGCCGTCGCAGCCATACCTCTATTTTGTGTGTCTACACACCTAATTTTCTTCTGCCGCACGTATGCCTTTCCACCCTCCAAAACAAGTGAGCCCTTGGAATTCTGCGGCTCGCCGGAGCCATCACGGCGGTCGTGCACCTCACGTCCGCGCTAATGCATGCATGAATGCCCATCCACCATCGATCGCACATACTATCCTGATCAAGCCCACCATATTTGATAGGCGCTGCACGTCTTCGTACGTACGAATCCAGAATATCTTTGGAATTCTCCGTTTTCTCCGTCCTGTACCTCTATTTTCTGTGTCTACACACCCAATTTCCTTCTGCCAAACGTGTGCCTTTCCACCCTCCAAAACAGGTGAGCAAGCACTCAGAGCATGACTGCTAAATTGGACTAGCACAATGCAGCAACTCATCGCCATGATATCTTTGGAATCTACCGCATATCATTTCCCGGGGACTTCCTGCTCCCTCGTGCGGTCCTCGTCCGCACCCTAAGCTCTTCGAGTGACATGTGGCCTTAGAGCCGGCTGCGTGGGCACGCTTCGTGGGAACGGGCTATGTGCCCGCTTGGCTTTTGCTGGTTAGTAAGGCGCGCTTTGTGCGCGCTGTGGGCCGTCCGTTCGTGGGGATGGAGCGATGCTAGCTTCCAGAGGAAGCGTTGCGCTTCATCCGACGTACTAATGAAAGCGGCAAGGAAAACCCAAAGCCAATCCCTCCGCCTCCTCGTCCCTTTCACAGAAGCAATCCCTCCCCAAGTTTCGTACCCCTCTTCACACCCAAACACTGGAACCCCTCTCCCTCTCCTCCCTTCGACGCCTTCGAATCCCCTCCCCCGCGGTGGCCCTCACCCACCCCGCCGCCTCCTCCGCCGCCGCCGATGTGCTCGCCTCGCCGTCCCAAAACCCTAAAGGTATCCACCCCCCGTGTACGACCTCCTCCCGCCGCGATCGGGGCGGCCGGCCTAGGGTTTTCAGGAGACTTTTGGGGAATTCTTTTCTCTTGTTGCTGATTTTTTTGGCGGTGTGTTTGTTGCGCAGGTGAGGTACAGGTGAGGGGTCCCGATCGGAGATGGCGACGGCGGCGATGGTGGCGCACAGGGCCAGCTTCTCGCTGTGGCTGCAGCAGATCCTGTCCAGGAGCCGCGACATGTCGCCATCTATCAAGGTCGAGTCCGACCCAGTGAGTCCTCTCTACCCCAGAATCCGGCCGTGTGCCTTTGTTCTAGGGTTTTGATTGTGGTGGTTGTAGATGCAAACTTGCTGGTCTGGCTGGATCCTTACTAGGTCTTAGGCTAGGGTTTTGATCGGGTGCTGGTGTTGCCAGTCAAGGTTTGGTGCTTAGGTCGAGGGAGTCTCGCTTGTGATCGTTGTTAAGCGTGGGGTGTGGTGGGTGCTGGATAGTTCCTGCTGTATTAGGCGATCTCATGTTTGGGATTGGGTGGTATGTATAAGCTATAGTTCATCGTCATTGTGAATGTTTTGATTTTCATGCTTGCCTTGTTGTAGTCTTTGTTGTCTTGCTACATGCTCCTGTGTTAGTTTCCTGCTTGGTACTTTGGTGCTTTTGTTGCTGTGCCCACTGCAATACCACAGTTTTGTGCTCCAGCTTTCCTGCCTATGACTCCTAGATCTTTTTGTGGTTTAAGAGATTAACCTTGCCATGATTGCAGGCTAGAGAGAAGCTCGTTCGTGTTGGCCAAGATATCCACTTGAATTATAGAGCTATTGATCTGCGGACTCCTGTGAATCAAGCAATGTTCCGAATCCAGTGTCGTTGAAAACGTGAGTCTTTGACCTTGTTTATATTGACTGCTATCATTTATGCATTAATGGATACTACTATTTCAAATAGCATGTTATGTGATATATGGTTCAGATAGCACCTTTGATCTGTCATTCAATAAAAGCTGAGTCTGTAGAGAATGGCCAGCTTTGATCTATGCTAAAATTATTAAGGCTCTACAAATAGCTTGGTGCTAAACAAATAGCCATCTGCTTGTATAGTTGAGGGCACCAAGCTTAAATTGTATAAGCTGTTGATGTTGTTTAGAGACTCTGATCGAGTGATCCTAACATTTTTGCCCTGTGCCATGCAATTCTATCTGGTTGCACTATTGTACAAAACGAGTTTAACATTCGGTGTGAATTGTGGATTTGTAAAGACCATGCATTATGTGATATACTAATATGTATACTGGTATGTGGATGCTCCAAGAAATAGGTTTTTATTACATATATTTCTATAGAATGTAATATTTTTTATTGGTTCAAAATGTAAATCATCGTTGGATACTATATAGAAATTCAGGGAATTTTTGTTGTCAAAGCATTTTATTGGGATCAACAGCCCAAGGCTGATTTCTGCATCAAGTGAAGGTGGTGCAGCTATATTGAAGCTACAGTACAATGGCCAGCCTGCTTGTTTAGCACAATCCCCTCAATTATACAAGCAGATGGCTATTTTTGGAAGGTTTGAACGTGTATTTGAGGTTGGCCCTGTATTCAGAGCTGAGAATTCAAACACACACATCCATCTGTGTGAGTTTGTTGGTTTGGATGCTGAAATGGAGATTAAGGAGCACTATTTCGAGGTAGGGAAGATCGGAAAAAAATGATTTAGTTCATTTACTGAGGTTATGATGACTAAGTACTGATTTCCTTACACAGGTTTGCAATATCATAGATGGCTTATTCATAGCGATATTTAAACACTTGAATGAAAATTGCAAGAAGGAACTTGAGACAATAAATAGGCAGTATCCATTTGAACCTCTAAAGGTGCACATTCTTACTTCTTGTTTTATGGTTCGTATTATGTTATTATCTTTGTGCTGTAGCTCAAGCTGCTGATTCAAATTGTGCCAATTCATGCAATGCCTGTCTTATTTCTTTCTTACAGTTCAGCAATTGCTTATCAGATTCAGTTTGGATATTGCTTCGTTTATACGCTTCTTGCCACCCGTTGTACGGTGCAGGAACATTTTGGTCACCATTATTGTTTGACGCCACTTATATTGGTCAGTTCACATACCATTTTATTTCGTTGTGACAATAGTTACCCTTTTTGTGCTCTTAGTTATTTGATACATCATGCTGATTTTATTGTGTTGTAGTAATGGCTGCTCTTATTATGCTCTTAGTTATCTAATACATCGCTTGTACCTTATTACTATTGCAATAGAATGGTTCGCTTATTTTTTTTAATGCTTTTCCCCCTTGTATGCGTTGTTAAGTTCATGCCTTTTTTAAAATGCAGGACCGTTATGTGGATTTAGTCAGGACAGTTTCTACTTCGCCTAATTATTCCAGACTAACTTGCTACTCTGCGCTATTATCAGTCTTCGTTTTACAGCGCGCTTACTGGTCAGTTTACATATCATTCTATTTCGTTGTGCTGATAGCTACTACTTTGGTTCTTCTTGTTGCTTTTACAGATTGCTTCTTCATGTTTACATTTACCTTTTCTTAGAGCCTTTTTGTGCCCTTACCAGTCCTATTCTTTTATTATATTATATATATTGTTATAGGTATTGTGTGTATTGATATGAAATTCAAGGAGTCATATATATATATATATATATATATATATATATATATATATATATATATATATATATATATATATATATATATATATATATATATATATATATATATATATAGAGAGAGAGAGAGAAAAGAACAAAAAGATATGTCGTATGGAAATAAGGCATATATGGAATATTTTAGGATTATCTTTTCTTCCAGCCTTCCCGTATTTTTACCATTCCTATTTTGCTATTACATTATATATATCATAGTGTTGTCCCTCTCTTTATGTCTCTCTTATCTCCTTTCTATATGTTTACGCTTATCTTTTCTTAGAACCTTTCTGTAATCCTACCGTTTCTATTCTATTATTGTATTATGTATATTAATATATAAAGAGATATGTTAGATAAAGATAAGGCATATATGAAAAAGTTTAGGCTTATCTTTTCTTACAACTTCTTTGTGTTTATTCATGCTTACGCTTATCTTTTCTTAGACCCTTTCTGAGACCTTAGCATTTCTATTATGTTATTATATCGCACATATTGTTATTAATATTGTGTGTGTTGATACGAAGCCCAAAGGGTCATATATAGATATGATATAAGAGAGTACAAAGAGATATGCCATACAAAGATAAGGCATATATGGAATAGTTTGGACTTATCTTCTTTTGTAGCCTTCCTGTTGGTTTCTCATTGCTACTCTGCTATTACATTATGTATATCATAGTGTTGTTCCTCTCGTTATGCCTTTCTTATCTCCCTGCTCTATGCCTATACTTGTCTTTTCTTAGAACCTTTCTGCTTCTTCATGTTTATTCATGCTTACACTTATCTTTCCTTAAAGCTTTCCTATGCCCTTAGCATTCCTATTCTGTTACTACATTATATATATATATATATATATATATATATATATATATATATATATATATATATATATGAATACTTTGTATATTGATATGAGGCCCAAAGGACCATATATGTATATGTATATGTATAGGAGAGTACAAAGAAATGCAATATATAGATAAGGCATATATATGGAATAGTTTAGACTTAGCTTCTCTTGCGGCCTTCCCGTAGTCTAACCATTCCTATTATGCTATTACATTATATATATCATAGTGTTATCCCTCTCTTTAGGCCTCTCTTATCTCCCTTCTATACGCTTATGCTTTTCTTATCTCCCTTCTATATGCTTACGCTTACCTTTTCTTAGAACCTTTCTGTAATATTACCATTTCTATTCTACTATTATATTACGTAGATCGATATACAAAGAGCTATATCATATAGAGATAAAGCATATATGGAATAGTTTACATCTACCTTCTCTTGCAGCCTATCCATAGTCGTACTATTCCTATCCTGCTAGCTTTTATGCTCTCGTTGTGTAATATTCTTTTATTTATGTTTAGTTCTCTGTTTTGTTATAGTCCTTTTGTAATCTTTGTGTTCCTATTGTGTTATTACGTTATGCGTGTTTTCTCTCTTTTTATGTTTGTCTTATTTCCCTCACTTATAATTGAATACTTGCTTATGCAACTCTTTTTGAATACTGTTTTGTCTACAAACTCGCTGTCCTTAGTTATGCAGTTAGTTTACTTCTTGTTTCCACTCCTTTTAACTTTTCTGCTTTTTCGCTTTCAATATTAACTTCATGATTGAATTGGTATTCTTTTAGCTTTTCTATTTTCTCACTTTCAGTATTAATGTCATAGTTGAATTACTGTTCTGTTGTTGCTATCTATTTTTATGGATTTAGCGCATTCTGTTAGAGCCTTTTAACTTTTGTGCTTTTCGCTTTGAATATTAGCCTCGTGGCTAAATTGGTGTTCTTTTAGCTTTTTTGTTTTCTCACTTTCAATATTAATCTCATAGCTGAATTGCTATTCTGTTAGTTGTTGCTATCTATTTTTACGGATTTAGCGCATTCTGCTAGAGCTAAACGCAAAGAAATCCAGTGTGGAAAACAGCCGGTTACCTCAATAACCTCACCGATGTTGTCTATACATGCTTTACCCAGTGCGTCCACACCAATTTTCCCACAAACAACACCGCAATCATGTATAATTGTTGCTCATGCTAAATACATGCTTTACCCAGTTTCTCCAATTTTTTTAGGAAGCTTTCATTGCCTATTGATTTCTGCATTGGTTTGCTTTACTTTCTTACAGTGCTTGCCGTAGATGTTAGTATACCTCCTACATGGAAGTGTCAGCATAGTTGTTCACAGTCTTTATGACCATGCTGCACCTAGCAACAAATCTATCATTACTAGATACCGCTCTCCTATAACTAACACTGTATTAGCCAATGTGAACATATTTAGTGGAACCTTCGCTTCCCTCATGCTCTATAACATATGACAGTTTATGCAAAAAAAAAAATTTCCAACTTGCCTTCCTCAATTTATCTATATATTAATTATGTTTCATTTTACAATCATTGGCACCTCTTGCTGTTTATACTGTTTCTTTTAGTGTTAAAGACAAAACAATACTACCAATTCACTTCGTATTAAACAGAATTAGTATATACAGTACATTCACCAGATCATACAAAAAAAATTGTCAGCACCGCAAACAAATCAGCAATCACCAACCATTTATACAAACTAGCTTGCGTGGCATCTCGCCACGCATACGCAGCTAGCTACTATATCATTTCCGGGGGAATTCATGGCCCCTGGACGTATCCACCTGTTCCTCCATGCGAAAAGAGCCTCCAAATTTTGGAAATTATGTACAGGTGCTCGGTTCTTACGAAAATACCCCTGGATTTTCCCAAAAAAATCTCTATGCTTTTTTTACCTTGATAACGCCCCGCGGTTTTCGAAATTACGTACAGGCCCTCGGTTCTTCCAAAAAGGGTCTGGTTTATTACGAAAAAACCCCCCTCCACTCTCCTTTTATTGTGAAAAGACCCTCGATTTTTTACGAAAAAGCCCCTTCGCTTTCCTTTTACTATAAATTTTCGGCTCTTTTATTTCGGTACACACGATGGCTAGCGCGGCGTGGCGCCGCGTCTATGTATCTAGTTAGAACAATGCAGCAACTCATCGCCACAATCTGTATAATAGTTAGAACAATGCAGCAACTCATCGCCTCTCGCTGTTAAGCCCTTGGAATTCTGCGGCTTGTCGGAGAAATCACGGCGGTCGTGCACCTCACATCAGCGATAATGCATGGATGCATGGAGCAAGCCCATCCACTATCGATCGCACATACTATACTGATCAAGCTCATATTTAATAGGCACTGCAGGTCTTGGTACATGTGAATATAGGATATGCATGCGTATAGAGGTGGCCAAATAGGCCATCCAACACAGCCTAGCATGAGCCTATGTAGGCATGGTCCATTTAGGCATAGCCCAATTAACTACATAGGCTATGTCGTGTCGGCTCACGGGTTTAGCCTCGGATTCAGCATAGTCCAAAGAGGTTACAGGCGATGTTGTGCTGGCTCACCCATGTGTAGCCCAACAGGCTAAATATAATCCATTTAGCACGTAGACTTGTACCACCTCCATCCTGCGTTTCTTGCTGCCTGTATCGTTGGCATCGAGTTTTCGCCGTGCACTCCTTGGCACCCACACTACCGCTGCCGATGCCGGCGAGAGGGATAGAGTGAAGCCAAGAGTGCAAGCTGTGAGAGGAGGCGGCAGGGAGGGAGGACGCGGAGGGGGAGCAGGTGACACCGCAGCGGGGAGGGAGGAGGCGACAAGCGGGCCTAGGAGGGAGGAGGCGGTGGCCACACTAGGGAGGGAGGAGGCGAGGAGGGGAAGAAGCCGAAGAAGGAGGAGATAAATAAATAAATAAATAAATAAATAAAGAGACAACAATTGAGATAAATAAAGATACTATAAATAAAGAGACATGAGAAAGGGATAATTAATTGAGATAAATAAAGAGACTATAAATAAAGAGACATGAGAAAGGGATAATTAATTAAGATAAATAAATAAAGAGACAAAAAATTATAAATAATTTGGAGATGTAATAAAGAGCTTTATTTATATTTACATGGATATGTCGTTAAAAATTTTGCCAAGTATTGTCCAGACAAAGATTGTCGAATGACTCCGCAAACGTATTTTCGACGAAATGTTGTTGTCGTGCATTGGCCTGTTCTTCACCGTAAGAAGTATTTTCACTATGTCACTTGTGAGACTTGTTCTTCTTCGCTCCAGTATTCTCCCAAAAAGGCCAAAAGCAAACTTAGAAGAAACCATCGAGACTGGAATAGTTAACACATCTTGTGCTAGTACGGATAGCACTGAATATGTCATCTTGTGCTCCTCCCACCACTTCAAAATGTTGATATCCTCCTAGCACAGCATTGCATCCCTCTCCAGATAGGTGGATAGCTCCCCAATATTGTGCTCACTTTATCTTCCTTTTGTGCTTGACGTTTTAGAAGAACCTAAACCTATGTAGGAAGAACATGTACCCCATATCTTGCTTCACGCGGTTTTCTTCTTACCTGCAATGGGTGGTGGTGAAGGTCATTGCAAGCGAATTCCCTGAAACATTTGGTCATACTTGTGATAAACATGGGTTATTTGACTATGAACAAGTGAGAAATAGCAAGAATAATCTATCCCCGCTGCATCACACAGAACTCGGAGAACACTGCTGAATCCTCGGAGTTTAGCTCTGGGATCTAAAATAAATGCAAAAACATATATATATAATGAATTTCTTTTAAATATTTAAAAAATATTGATTTCATAGCAAATATAGCCTCTCGTAAAAATATATCACTTTCTTTAGCCTGCAAATGAGTAACAATTTTAAGAATATGATGTACAATTACAAGAGATGTTGAGTAACACAATACATATTTGATTTGTTTTCAGTAGTACTTTTCCTCAAGATTCTTTTGATATCTACTAAGATTTCCAATAGTATTGTTAAGGTCAAGTGTGTGAGTAACATAGTATACATAAGACATTCCAAAGCTGAAAAAATAAAAAATTCCATTTATTCTAGCCTTTTCCTCTGGAGTATTTGGACATAATCCCTCACTGAGTTTAGTACCCTTCACAATAGTTACATTAACAAGTTTGTTGTTTTTCATAGAAAAATATTTTAAAACGCTTCCAAGATATGCTGTAAGACCCTGGAGCAGCAACTCCAGAATCTTCTGTGTATTACTGCACTAGTCCCAGATCAAAGCAAGTGCACACAATTAATGATATTTAACCAACAACGCTTTATTACAATAATAGGGAGTACAGACCTCGAAGTCTTTTATTATATATGAGGTTTCAAGACCACAAACCAAACCAAAAAATTGCAGTGGAAGCAAAAGGAACTTAAGCAAGACCCATCAATACGACACAGGCAATTGACTGGAGAAACGCAGCCTAGAAATCCGGATAGCCTTCATCAAATCCATCCACGAAGTAGTTGTAGTCCACCTCTTAAGCTTCGACCTCCTTTGAGAGTTGTTTTAAAGTGTAGCATGTGAGTACATAAAATACTCCGCAAGTCTTGGGAAAGATGCAGTAGATGCAGGGCTTAACAAAGAAAGGTTTTTATGATTCTTTTGCATAAAGTAGCATTTTATTTCAAATACCATTATATAATTCCAAAAGTAACAATTTAACAAAATAATTGCAATACTAAAACTAGATACAATTCCCTAGTGAAGGTTCCAACCACCAACACTAGTACAAAGGCTCTATCCGTCAAGGTTCAAAACTACGGTTACAACCATCCGCATTGGTTCCATCCACCAGGCTACACTCTCGAGTGTTCCAACCACTCTCAAGTTCCCAAAATCTTTACTTTGAAACCAAAAACCAAAGATCTACCATGTGAATACATTCCTTGCCCGCCCTTGACCGTGAGCACGGCTATTCGCATAGTTTTACGCTCTGTAGAATTTGTACAGCTTTACCCACAAGAGATAAATTACCTTAATAGTCAACATGCTTCCTTTGGCATGAGACAGATAAAATATCACAAAGCTTTTACCTCACACTAGTCTAGTTAGACACCACCCGCTAAGGTTTCACCGCTGAAGGGTTAAATCCACCACAATCAGAAGCCCCCTCTTGCGCCATATGAGTACAATAAATCACTGTCCCTCACTGTGAGTAAACCAGTAAATCCCTGGCACCCACTAACCACTAGTGGTACCAAAACTAAACTATCGTAAGTTAATCAGCTAGGTCATACCCATATAGACTTGTGGTTGTACGTTAGTGCTCAGTCTGGACAATCATAAGCGTCAGTACTTAATTAACTAGGGTGGAACATACACTTTACAAGATCTCATGCTAATCCGCACCAATCCAATCTTACTATCCGCCCAAGTCTAAAACCAATTTTCACCATTTTATTTTATTTTATAAACCAATGGCAATATCTATTGCCATACATTTTGGTAAAAACAATCATTTATGAATTTAATAACATTTTTCCATCCCATAGGGTTATAAGAGTTGACTAGCTTAACTAAGCATTTACTACCATTCTAGAAATCATCAAGGAATATTATTAAACTCATTAATGAGTCAAAGGAAAACCTAAGGTGTAACATCCTGATTTTCAGAGGTTTTTAAAACCTTGTTTTTTAAAAATAAAATTTTGAAATTTTTCTGGAATTAAAACAAGCTTAAAATGAATTTTTAGAATTTAAAAGGATTTAATATGATTAAAATAAACTTTAAAATAATTTGAAAATATTTTATTTGAGTTCCTTGTGCCTCAAAGAATTTTCTGATATTTTTGGTAAATTGTTGGGATTTATTTGCTATTTTCTAGAGCTATATTTTGATTTATTGAATTTCTGGAAAAAGAAAAGAGTGAAAAATCCAAAAATCCGTGTGGGCCGAAACCCTCATCGGCCCACTCCTTCCCTGCTCACCGCGTGTCAGCCGGCTCGCTCCCGCCACTCGTTCGCCTGCACGTCAGCCGTCGTCGCCCGATCGGTCGCCTCGCCACATGGCGTCCATCCACCCGCCCCACGTCTTGCGCTGCCCTCGTGTCGGGACCCGGAACAACAACTCCGAGCCCCTCTGTGTAAATCGCACTATTCCAGGAAAAGCTAGTGCACACAGGTTTAACAGCAATGTATATCATGCAAAAATAACCACGAGATATTATTAAACGAAAATACAGCCTTAAGGTCAAGTCTTACAATAAGGGCACAAGGCCAACAAAATAAACAAAAACAGTGGAAAGATAGTAAAGGTGGCGGCCTGGCCCATCCGACCTCCCACAGGCGAATGGTCAGAAGGCGCGTCCTACTCATTGAAGTAGTCCTCACCGTCGTAGTCGCCGTCGAAGTCTGGCAACAGATTTAGCAAGGTGAGTACAGAAGTACTCCCAAGGTAAGCAAGTAAATGCTTATGCAAGTTACACCAGGAATTATAACAGAGTTGATGCATGCATAAGGGATTTCAAAGGAAAGCTTAATAGGGCAATGTGCGGAAAGCAATACTTGAATTTAAATATAATAACGTAAATACAAAAAGCTGAATTTTCATACAGCATATGAAACATTGTTTTTAACAAGTAATACCGTTAGTGTAGGCTCCAACCCACACTAACCTATCCACGGGAATCCACCCGGACCATTACCAAATCCAACGTTTGTTTTGCCAAAACTAAGTTTTACGAAAGTTCAAGTCTAATCTGTGAAGACTCTACTCAGCATGTCCATGACCGTGGACACGGATATCCAGATAGTTTGTTACTCTGCAGAGGTGTACAACTTTACCCACAAGACATTCCCTCTCACTTGAGCCACGCGATCAACACACTTCCTTAGGTGTGCGGCGGAGAGTTCATGACAAAGCTGTTCCAATGTTCCATAGCCAACATAATCACGCCGCCACTAAGGTTTCACCACAACTCGAATCCACGAGTTGGAGCCCCCTCTGGTGCCATGTGAGACTTCCCACAGCCTACACCGCGCTCACATTCAGCATATAGCGAGACTATTATTGGAACTTCAAAAATTATTTAGCCAGGTCCGTCCCATACCAGACTTGTGGTAGTACGAAGTGACTTCGTAAAATAATTCACAGAAACGGTCCTTAAGTTGATTTAGGCTCAACCACATACCCCCGCGCACGATAATCAACCAGGTGTCACCAAACACAAGGCATACCGGCACCCACCACCTAACCATTAGCCTAAGTCCAAAACATGTTTTCTATTTTTATTTTTAAATAATTTCCGTAAAACCACCCTTGACTCTCCGAAGTCAAGTCTCATTTTCAAGCCGACATTTCATGTGAAAGGTTCGTCCCACCTCTGATTATACTAAGCCGGGCTAAGCATTTCTACAAAAATTTTCTAGTCAATACTATGGTACTAACTAGTTTTCAGCTAGGGTGACAAGGTGTATGATTTAGAATTTCAAATGGGCTATAATCAAAGGATTATGGGTATATCTAACATTTAAATTGGATTTTAAATTAATTTGAGTAGAAATACGCATGCATATCTGATAAAACAACATACATATATTTAAAATACTGGGTTCAATATGGTCAAAGGTGCAACTTGCCTTGATCGAAGTCTGCTGCGATTAAATCGAATTCAAACTCTCGGAATCGTCAATATCTAACGAAAGAGCCAATTCAAACCAAAATTCAAACGAAACCCAAATAACTTCCAAAAATTATAAAATAAATTGGGAGACAGAATTTTGAATTTTGGATGTGGACCAACAATTCTTGGAAAGGATTTGAGGCTTTTAAAAGAAATTGGAAGTTTTAATTTAAATTTAAACCTTGGAATTACAAAATATATTCAAAAAAAATTTCAATAAATTCAAACTTTCAAAATTATTCCAGAAATGGATAGATCATGATTTTAGAAAAATTTAGAAATTTGAATGGGTCAATTTGGAGTTAAAATGCAAAAGTTATAGCCTTCCAAAGTTTGAATTCAAAATAAAAGAAAAAGGGTATTTTCTGGATTTATTTTTAAACCGAAAAGGATTTATGACGTCAGCACGAATTATTTTTCTAAAGGAAAACATAGATTATGACGTCAGCCCTAGGATTAATATAATCGGGCAGAGGCTGACAGGTGGGGCCCGGGTGTTGTGGACCGAGTCCACGGACCGGGGAGGTGAGTGGCGGCGGGCGCGCGGGAGCGGGTGGCGGCGTGGCGCCGCGGGGCTGCCGCGCGTGGTCGCCGCGTGGCTGCCACGTCACGGCTTTATGCCGGCGTGGCGGCTGCGCGCGAGGTGGCGCGGGCGTGCGGGTGGCGCTAGCGTGGCGCCGTCGGCGCCACTGGCTGCCACGCCGCGCCAACTCGGCCCGATGGCCGACGTGGCGCCGGCGGGCGGCGGCGCTCGGGGCCGATGGTCGCGGAGTTCCGGTGGCGGCGCGCCGGCCGAGGTATAAAATGACGAGAGAACGCGGGAGTGCGCCGGTACCTTGCGCGGAGGCCGAGGGTGACCGAGAGAAATCGCGAAGAGGCGGTGGTCGGAGAAGGGTTCACGGCGGCGGAGAGGTTCGGCGGCAGCTCTCGGGAGAGGTCACGGTGTTCGCTGAGGCACCAGCAAGGTCGGGAGGCATCGGCGGGGCGAGGGGCTTGAGCTGGCGAATCGCTCGCCGAGTAGCTGTAGCCGGCGGAGGGAAATCGGGCGCAGGGGGACCCTCGGGGCTGGATTATGCGCTCTGGAGGCTCGGGGGGTGGCGGTATGGGAGGAACCTCGGGTGCGGGTTTTATAGGTCGGGGAGGGGTAACGACGCGTACAATCCGCCGTTTTGAAACAGACGGGGAGGTTGAATGCGCCGGCGAATGGGGCGTAATTGGGGGTTTTATGCCGCAACGGACGGGGAGGTGCTAATTGGAAACTGCGATGATGCGGGGGAATGACTCGGCAAGAAACCGGCTTTCAAAGCCGGTTTTCAATCGATGTGGCGGCGGCGGCGATCGCGCGAGGAAGAAAGGAAAGGGGCGGGGGCGAAGGGCACGACAGTGGGAGCCGCACGTCGTGAGAAAAAGAAAAGGAAAGAGCGAGGGGAAGGTTGGATGCTTGACGGGTGCACGGGGAGAGATCGGAACGGCCGCGTTGCGAAGGGTAAGTGAATGGGGCGGCGAGATTCGATCCGACAACGAAGATCGGTCGGGGCGGTCGGTGCGTTAAGTGGGAGCGCGGTTGAGATCGGTGCGGCAACAGAGGGCGGCGTGGATTAAGCCACGCGTCGATCGGGGATGAAGCGGCGGCGGAAAGTTGCGGGGCGGCGGGATTGAGCCGGGCGGGAGAACGGGCGGCTAGATCGCGACACGCGCGTGCGCGAGTGGGGAAAGCGGGAGAGGGTTTACGTTAGATCGGACGGTGAGGGGAATCCGGCGGGCGGAGGGCGCCGATGCTTGACACCAGCGCGGGAGGGGTTTTGGGATTTTCTTTCTTTTGATTTTCCGAAATGCTATTAAGCTTTAGAAAACTCAGAAAAATACCAAATAAATTTTGAAAAATCCAGAAAAATTCAGAGAACTATCTGGAGCTATTCTAGACTTAATAAAAATATTTCCCACTCATTTTAACAAGTATAATTTGCAAAGGTACAATTTGATTTTAAAGGAAGGTTTTAATTCCTTCTAAAATCTAGAAAAATTCATATAATCTCATGTTTGACTTTAGGAAGTGAAATACATTTGTTTTTACTTTCAGAATGTAATAAATTCATTTTGACTTTTATAAATTAAAGTTTATAATTTTTCTCAATTCAGGACTTTAACATAACTCCAGAAAATCCAATAAATTCCAGATTTGATTTTCAATAAAGGAACAAAATTTTGGGATGTTACAAACCTACCCCCCTTAAAGGAAATCTCGCCCTCGAGATTTGCAACTAACAAAAGAGATGGGGATGGCTGGTCTTTAAATCTTCTTCTCGCTCCTAGGTGGCTTCGTCTTGGTGTGGTTGCTCCACCGAACTTTGCGAGAATCGATGGTCTTCCTTCAGTCCGGCGCCTCGGTGTCTCGAGAATCTTGATTGGTTGCTCCTGATAGGTGAGGTCATCCTGGAGGTCCAAGGTTTCCAGTGCGGCTTGCTCTGTGGGTACTCGGAGGCACTTCTTTAAGCGTGAGACATGAAAGACATTGTGCACTCGACATGCTTGGCGGCAAGTCTAATTGATATGCGACTGCACCTCTTCGGTCCAGAATCTTGAAAGGGCCCACATATCGTGGTGCTAGCTTCCCTTTAACTTGAAATATTTTCACACCTCTGAGTGGGGATACTCTAAGATAGGCGTAGTCCCGACCTCGAAGGTCGTCTCGGCGACGGTTATCCGCATAGCTCTTACGTCGAGACTGGGCTATCTTTAGTCTGTCTCTGATCTTCTTCACTTGATCTTCTGCGTCTTGCAGCAGGTTTGGTCTAGCTTCTTGGGGTTCACCTTGCTGATCCCAAAGCAAGGGGGTCCTGCATTTTCGACCATACAAGGCTTCGAAGGGTGCCATCTGCAGACTGGCTTGGTAGCTGTTATTGTACGAGAATTCCGCATAGGGCAGTGAACGGTCCCAACTGTTCCCGAGATCTAGCGTACAAGCCCTTAGCATATCCTCAAGTATCTGATTAACTCTTTCTGTTTGACCGTCGGTCTAGGGATGGTAAGCGATACTGAAACTGAGCTTACTACCCAATTCTTCATGCAGCCTTTGCCAAAATTGAGAAGTGAACTGACTACCTCGATCTGACACTATCTTCTTGGGTACGCCATATAGGCACACAATTCGAGACATGTACAGCTCAGCCAACTTGCTTCCTGAATAGGTGGTCTTGACCGGTATGAAGTGAGCCACTTTCGTTAATCTGTCTACGATTACCCAAATTGAATCATAGCCTGATTGCGTTCTCGGAAGTCCGCTTCTATTCTGGAATCGGCAATGGTTGCAAGAGTCCTGCTGGCCTTTGATGTTCAGCTTTGACCCGTTGACAGGTGTCGCAGGCTTCAATGAACTCTGCAATTTCCCTTTTCATACTAACCCACCAATATCTTTCCCTCAGATCCTGGTATATCTTGGTACGACCTGGGTGGATTGAGTATGGGGTGTCATGAGCTTCCTTCAGAATCAGGGTTTTGATTTCCTGATTGTTCAGTACACAGATACGGTTTTCGAACCAAACCGTGCCATGCTCATCTTCGCTGAATCCTGGTGCTTTACCTCTTCTCATATTCTTTCTGATTTCTTGAATATCCTCGTCCACGTTCTGAGCTTCCTTGATTTGTTCAGGCAAGCCAGGTTGTATTTCCAGTGTGGCGAGAGTGCTTGGTCCCATCGGGTTTAGACTTAGACGGGCGACTCCCTCCTGAAGTCCGGTCTGGTCTTCTTCCGATATCACCATGTTTGCATAAGATTTCCTGCTTAAGGCATCGGCTACTATATTCGCTTTTCCAGGGTGGTAATGTATACCGATGTCATAGTCCTTTATCAACTCCAACCATCTTCGCTGCCTCAGGTTAAGTTCTGCCTGGGTGAAGATATACTTCAAACTCTTATGGTCCGTGTATACTTCAGAACGGTTACCTATAAGATAGTGGCGCCAGATTTTTAAGGCGTGCACTACTGCGGCTAACTCTAAGTCATGAGTAGGATAATTGCACTCATGAGGCTTGAGTTGGCGTGATGCATAGGCTACCACTTTGCCTTCTTGCATCAGAACACAGCCTAAGCCTAGGTGAGGCGTCACGAGAAAACCTCGAAGCCTTTATGCACGTCCCAAGCAAGACAAGCACGGTGCTTGAGACTAGTCTCTTCTTAAGGGTTTGGAAACTCTGCTCACAAGCCTTCATCCATTCGAACTTCTTTTCCTTTTTCAGAATTGGGTCATTGGCTTGGTGTCTCGGAGAACCTCGCTATGAACCGACGGTAATAACCCGCAAGTCCAAGAAAGCTCCTCGACTTGATTCACGGACTTTGGTGGCTTCCACTCCATTCTGCTTCTACCTTGGAGGATCTCAACGATTCCTTGGTGTTACGATATGTCCGAGGAAGGCAACCTCTTTTAGCCAGAATTCACACTTACTAAATTTGGCGAAAAGCTGATGCTCTCTAAGCTTTTCCAAAGTGATCCTGAGGTGCTGCTCGTGCTCTTCTTCATTCTTGGAGTAGATGAGGATGTCGTCGATGAAGATTACTACGAACTTGTCCAAGTATTTCATGAACACACTGTTCATCATGCTCATGAAGTAGGCTGGTGCATTGGTCAGTCCAAATGACATGACTGTGAACTCATAATGTCCATATCTGGTGGAAAAGGCAGTCTTGGGAATGTCTTCTTCACGGATCTTCAGCTGATGGTATCCTGATCGCAGATCAATCTTGGAGAAGATACCGGCTCCTTTCAAGCGATCGAGCAGTCATCGATCACGGGAGGATATTTATTCTTGATGGTTACGTCATTGAGTGCTCTGTAGTCCACACATAACCTCAAACTCTCGTCCTTTTTCTTGACGAACAGGACGAGTGCTCCCCAAGGTGACGAACTGGGTCGGATATACCCTTTGTCTTCTAATTCCTTGAGTTGATTCTTCAATTCTGCTAACTCATTAGCAGGCATCCGATATGGTCTCTTGGAAATCGGGGCGGTGCCTGGGACTAGGTCAATCACAAACTCGATCTCCCTATCCGGTGGCATCCCTGGCAGTTCCTCGGGAAAAACATCTGGGTATTCCCGTATGATCGGCACTTCCTCCAAGACTTGAAGATGGAAAAAGGCACATTCCTCTGCCTTCGGGATTTGAGGAGAGAAGATCACTTCTATGCCCTGGTCATTGGTGAGGGTGATGGATCTGGTAGCACAATCAATCTGACCTTGGTTCTTGGCTAACCAATTCATCCCGAGAATGACATCTAATCCTTGCGATTCCAAGACCAAAAGGTCGGCTAGGAATTGGGTTCCATCTATGAGCAGTTCTACTTTTGGGTACAAGGTCCCTGATCTCATTTCTGCTCCCGGGGAGTGAATTATCATGGGGTTACTAAGAGTTACCATGCCCAACCCATGTTTATCCACAAAAGTTTTTGACACAAATGAATGCGATGCTCCGGAATCGAAAAGAACTGATGCGGGTACTGAATTGACAAGGAACATACCCAGCACAACATCCGGTGCAGCCTGGGCCTCTTCCGCTGTCACGTGGTTCACTCGCCCCTTGATGAAGGTGCGCGCCTGCTGGCCCCGGTTACGACTTCCAGAGGCTCCGAAGTTCTTTGCCGCTTGAATCTTCTTGGGGCATGCCTTGGCAAAGTGCCACAGTTCCTTGCGATAGTAGCGAGTCAATCCGTCGACGGCGGATCGCTCTTCTGCGTCGGCCACCGATTCTTGGGGTCGCGCTTGCTTTGGAACTGCCGGCGGTTGGCTGAAAAACGGCGGCGGTAGTTGAGGACTTGAACTCTTTGGGTGGTTCTTGAAGTTCTGCCACAGGTGCGAACTTGTTTGAGTGCGGAGGATTACTGCGATTCTTGAAAGAACTTCCAGAGTTGTTCCTCTGGTCCGCCATCCTTTTCTTCCGGGTCTCCATTTCCATGTGTTTGCCCTCCTGGCGGATGGCCTTACTGACTAGCTGGTGGAAGTCAGTATAGTCACCCGATATCAGTTGTACTGATATGTTATCATTTAGGCCCTCCATGAACCTTTCTTGCTTGGCTTCATTGGAAGCCACATCTTCTGGCGCATAGCGGGCCAGTTGGTTGAACTTTTGTACGTACTCGTTGACGGTACGACTTCCTTGGCGCAGAGATCGGAACTCCTTCTTCTTCAATGCCATGGTGTCGGTGGGGATGTGAGCCTTGCGAAAGTTTTGCTCGAACTCGTTCCACGTCACCGTTTGCGGGTTGGCGTGCGAAGCGGTGAAAGTATCCCACCATTGAGACGCGGGCCCGTTCAGCTAATGGGAGGTGAACAGGACTCGCTCCCGATCAGTGCACTGCAGAATGTCCAGCTTCTTGCCAATCGACCTGAGCCAGTCGTCGGCGTCCATCGGTTCAAAGATGCCGCGGGCGGTGGCTTGATCTCGGGAACTCGAGAGAGCGATTGGGAGGTACTTGGGCAGGTTGATGATGAGCCTGAGGGTTGTTGATTGTCTGGGCTAATAGCTGGATCAACTGGTTTTGATTGGCCATCAATTGTGCCCAATCCGGTCCTGCTGCTGGCGGGGGTGGTGGAATCAGAGCGGACTGGCTTCCTTCTGCTCCGGGGTTGGCGTTGTCCATGCTGGAGTTCCTTCTTGTGTTCACCATCTATTGAGGCTTTCAGATTTAGAGAGAGAACTAAAGGAAAGGTTCTAGTAACAATCCCACCAAAACAACACACAAGAGCAAGGAAAACACGAATAAGAGCCAAACAAAACTTTTTATTTTATTATAATAGTCTCGTGGCTGTTTACAAAGGTCTACAGCTCACGGATAGCGTTCTAAGATTTGGGGTCGTCTACACACTAGCACTGCGCTCGAGCCTCCTCGGAAAAGGCCCGGAATCAGTGGAACCTGCATCTTCTGCACGGAGCTCGGCAAGTTCCTCTTGGCGCGCGGGCTTCGCGTGCGGTGTGCGGCTCGTCCGTGGTGATGCAGTACATGTGATCCATGGACTTGGTGAACTCCACCACCGTGAGGCGGGGTTGCTCTCATACTCAGTGACGAAGTCGCCGCAGCCCGAGAGTCTTCATGGGGAAGTAGCGGAAATCGGTGCGCAGCAAGTCTCGAGCGTAGATGTTCCGCAGCTGGCGAATGGCCTCTCGGGCTGCATCCTCTACTCCGTCGAAGAAGGTGGCTCGAGGTAGGAGTGCGTCGAACACGTAAATGGCTCCGTTTGCTCCGAAATCTCTGAAGATCTTCACTTCTACCCTCCAGCGTTCCTCGTCTCCATACATGCCAACATACCCTTGGTAGAGGGGGTACGGGCGGAAGTTGAGCTCTTGCATGAGGTTGTACAGATCATCGGCGAAGAGTCTGGCAAGGGTTCCATGGGAGACGCGGGTGGGTTGCTCCATCTAAAATTTGGAAGGGGAGAGGAGTTAGTAATCGGTTTTGGTAAAGAGATTGAGAAAAGGGAGGGATAATTTAAAAGGGGCATTTCTTATTAAAATATATCCTTAAAGTTGGTCTCTAGCTAAGGTCACGTCTTAGAGTCATTGTTGCTCTGATACCATTTCTGTCGGGACCCGGAACAATAACTCCGAGCCCCTCTGTGTAAATCGCACTATCCCAGGAAAAGCTAGTGCATACAGGTTTAACAGCAATGTATATCATGCAAAAATAACCACGAGATATTATTAAACGAAAATACAGCCTTAAGGCCAAGTCTTACAATAAGGGCACAAGGTCAACAAAATAAACAAAAACAGCGGAAAGATATTAAAGGTGGCAGCACAGCCCATTCAGCCTCCCACAGGCGAATGACTGTAAGACGCGTCCTACTCGCTGAAATAGTCCTCATCGTCGTAGTCGCCGTCGAAGTCTGGCAACAGATTTAGCAAGGTGAGTACAGAAGTACTCCCACGGTAAGCAAGTAAATGCTTACGCAAGTTACACCAGGAATTATAACAGAGTTGATGCATGCATAAGGGATTTCAAAGGAAAGCTTAATAGGGCAATGTGCGGAAAGCAATACTTGAATTTAAATATAATAACGTAAATACGAAAAGCTGAATTTTCATACAGCATATGAAACATTGTTTTTAACAAGTAATACCGTTAGTGTAGGCTCCAACCCACACTAACCTATCCACAGGAATCCACCCGGACCATTACCAAATCCAACGTTTGTTTTGCCAAAACCAAGTTTTACGAAAGTTCAAGTCTAATCTGTGAAGACTCTACTCAGCATGTCCATGACCGTGGACACGGCTATCCAGATAGTTTGTTACTCTGCAGAGGTGTACAACTTTACCCACAAGACATTCCCTCTCACTTGAGCCACGCGATCAACACACTTCCTTAGGTGTGCGGCGGAGAGTTCATGACAAAGCTGTTCCAATGTTCCATAGCCAACATAATCACGCCGCCACTAAGGTTTCACCACAACTCGAATCCACGAGTTGGAGCCCCCTCTGGTGCCATGTGAGACTTCCCACAGCCTACGCCGCGCTCACATTCAGCCTATAGCGAGACTATTATTGGAACTTCAAAAATTATTTAGCCAGGTCCGTCCCATACCGGACTTGTGGTAGTACGAAGTGACTTCGTAAAATAATTCACAGAAATGGTCCTTAAGTTGATTTAGGCTCAACCACATACCCCCGTGCACGATAATCAACCAGGTGTCACCAAACACGAGGCATACCGGCACCCACCACCTAACCATTAGCCTAAGTCCAAAACATGTTTTCTATTTTCATTTTTAAATAATTTCCGTAAAACCACCCTTGACTCTCCGAAGTCAAGTGTCATTTTCAAACTGACATTTCATGTGAAAGGTTCGTCCCACCTACAGTTATACTAAGCCAGGCTAAGCATTTCTACAAAAATTTTCTAGTCAATACTATGGTACTAACTAGTTTTCAGCTAGGGTGACAAGGTGTATGATTTAGAATTTCAAATGGGCTATAATCAAAGGATTATGGGTATATATAACATTTAAACTGGATTTTTAAATTAATTTGAGTAGAAGTACGCATGCATATACAGTAAAACAACATACATATATTTAAAATACTGGGTTCAATATGGTCAAAGGTGCAACTTGCCTTGATCGAAGTCCTGCTGCGATTCGTCGAATTCAAACTCTCCGGAATCGTCAATATCTAACGAAAGAGCCAATTCAAACCAAAATTCAAACGAAACCCAAATAACTTCCAAAAATTATAAAATAAATTGGGAGACAGAATTTTGAATTTTGGATGTGGACCAACAATTCTTGGAATGGATTTGATGCTTTTAAAAGAAATTGGTAGTTTTAATTTAAATTTAAACCTTGAAATTACAAAATATATTCAAACAAAATTTAAATAAATTCAAACTTTCAAAATTATTCCAGAAATGGATAGATCATGATTTTAGAAAAATTTAGAAATTTGAATGGGTCAATTTGGAGTTAAAATGCAAACGTTATAGCCTTCCAAAGTTTGAATTCAAAATAAAAGAAAAAGGGTATTTTCTGGATTTATTTTTAAACCGAAAAGGATTTATGACGTCAGCACGAATTATTTTTCTAAAGGAAAACATAGATTATGACGTCAGCCCTAGGATTAATATAATCGGGCAGAGGCTGACAGGTGGGGCCCGGGTGTTGTGGACCGAGTCCACGGACCCGAGGGAGGGGTGAGGTGGCAGGCGGGCGCGCGAGGAGCGGGGTGGCGCTGACGTGGCGCCACGGGGCTGCCGCGTGGTCGCCGCGTACCTGCCACGTCACGGCTTTATGCCGACGTGGCGGCGCTGCGCGAGTGGCGCGAGCGTGCGGGTGGCGCCGGCGTGGTGCCGTCCGCCGCCACTCGCTGCCACGCCACGCCAACTCGGCCCGACGGTGGCGTGGCTGGCGGCGGCGGCGCTCGAGGCGATGGTCGCGGAGTTCGGTGGCGCGCGGCCGGCGAGGGTATAAAAATAACAAGGAGAACGCGGGGAGTGCATCGGTACCATGCGCGGAGGCCGAGGGTGACCGGAGAGGGAAATCGGCGGAGAGGGGCGGCGGTCGGAGAAGGGTTCACGGCGGCGGAGAGGTTCCGGCGACGCAGCAGCTCAGGGGAGAGGTCGCCGGTGTTCGCCTGGGCACCAGCAAGGTCGGGGAGGCGTTGGCGAGGGGCGAGGGGGCTTGAGCTGGCCGGAATCGCACGCCGGAGTAGCTGGAGCCGACGGAGGGAAATCAGGCGCAGGGGGACCCTCGGGGCTGGATTATGCGCTCTGGAGGCTCGGGGGGTGGCGGTGTGGGGAGGGTAACCTCGGGGTGCGGGTTTTATAGGTCGAGGAGGGGGGTAACGGCCTCGTACAATCCGCCGGTTTTGAAACGGACGGGGAGGTTGAATGCGCCGGCGAATGGGGCGCGAATTGGGGTTTTATGCCCGCAGGGACGGGGAGGTGCTAATTGGAAACTGCGGTGATGCGGGGGAATGAATCGGCAAGAAACCGAAGATTTCAAAGCTTGTTTTCAATCAATGGCGGCGCGGGCGCGATCGCGCGAGGAAGAAAGGAAAGGGGCGGGGGCGAAGGGCCTCGACAGGTGGGAGCCCGCCGTCGAGAAAAGCAAAGGAAAGAGCGAGGGGGTTGGATGCTTGACGGTGGCACGGGAGAGATCGGGACGGCGGCGCGTGCGAAGGGTAAGTGAATGGGGACGGCCGAGATTTGATCCGACAACGAAGATCGACGGGGCGGTCGGTGAGTTAAGTGGGAGGCGGTTGAGATCGGCACGGCAACAGAGGACGGCGTGGATTAAGCCACGCGTCGATCGGGGGGGATGAAGCGGGCGAAGCGGTAAGTTGCGGGGAGCAGCGGGGATTGAACCGGGCGGGAGAACGGACGGCTAGATACGCGACACGCGTCGCACGCGGGTGGGGAAAGCGGGAGAGGTTTAAGTTAGATCGGACGGTGAGGGGGAATCCGCGGCGAGAGGACACCGATGCTTGACACTGGCAGCCGGGAGGGTTTTGGGATTTTCTTTCTTTTGATTTTCCGAAATGCTATTAAGCTTTAGAAAACTCTAAAAATACCAAATAAATTTTGAAAAATCCAGAAAAATTCAGAGAACTATCTGGAGCTATTCTAGACTTAATAAAAATATTTCCCACTCATTTTAACAAGTATAATTTGCAAAGGTACAATTTGATTTTAAAGGGAAGGTTTTAATTCCTTCTAAAATCTAGAAAAATTCATATAATCTCATGTTTGACTTTAGGAAGCTGAAATACATTTTTTTTAACTTTCAGTAATGTAATAAATTGATTTTTGACTTTTATAAATTAAAGTTTATAATTTTTCTCAATTCAGGACTTTAACATAACTCCAGAAAATCCAATAAATTCCAGATTTGATTTTCAATAAAGGAACAAAATTTTGGGATGTTACACCTCGCCCGCCCACGCGCTCCCTAACCCTAGCGCTGCCTCGCCCCGCTTCGCTCCGAGCCGTCGGATCCGCCCACGCGGCGGCATCCCGCAGCCTCCTCTCGTCCGTGCCGTGCCCGCCGGGACTCTGCCCACCACCGTCCGATCCCATCTCTGCGCCACGCGTTAGTTTCTCGCTTGTCGTCTCTAATGCGGTTTCCACGCCGTGTTCATTTGGGTTTCGGCCTCGGTTCCTGTGTTAAAACTTTCCCTCTGCCCTCGGTTCGTTCTCGAGCGCGCCGTCGTCTCCTCTTTGCCGACCTCGCCCTCGCCGCCGCCGTCGGTTGTGTCGTCGTGCGCTGCCGCTCATTGCCTCGCCGAAAATCCCGCCGCCAACACCACCCCCACCGGTGAGCCACCCCGTCAACCAGCTACCCTTGCCGAAGAACGCATTACCGCCGCCGGACTCGCTCCGTGCCGCCTCCGCCGTCTCCACCTCCGGTGAGCGCCCCCGCATCGAACCCCACCGGTAAGCCCGCCGCCCACTGGAGCCGCTTCCGCCTCAACCGCAGCGTCCCGCCCTCGGTCCGCGTGCGCCGCCCTGAGCCCGCGCCACGCCCAGCGTCGTTCTGGCAACCTGACCGCTCGATCGCAGCTGTTGCCCCGGATCCAGATCCACGGCCAGGATCTTGCCACACGCCCGTATCCCCGCCATCCAAATCCCGCCGCCACCATCGCCGCGCCCACGTGTGCCACGTCAGCCCTACCCACGTGGCCAATCACGTTAGCCCTAGGCCACGTGGCATGCCACGTGTCATGCCACATCAGCAATATCCAAGCCCCCAGGTGCCACGTGTCACCACGTCAGCTGCCACATCATCACTACCATGTGTCAGCTCCTCCGCCTGCCATGTCAGCCATTCCACTGTTCCGTGGATCCGGTCCACCGTGAACTCTCTCTCTCGTGAACCCAGTCCACAGCACAATGCGATTTCTTAATTTTTCTGAATTTCCTTTTGGGTTTATTTTCCGAGAGCTCGTTCTCCTCCGTCCTAGCTCCGATTGACCCCATTCTTTTTTCTAAATTCATCTAAAATTGAGCTCTAGCTTTTGGTTCTGGTTTCATGGTTTTTTGGAGTTCATTTGCTCATTATTTTATGTGTTTTTATTGTTTCAGTCGTTTTCTCTTTGGTTAGATTCTGATTCCGGAGGAGCAGGAGCAATGCAAGAAGACCCCGAGTACCTCGCTGAGCATAACCAAGGCAAGTCGAGTCCTTTGATCGTGTTGAACCCAGTTTACAATCTAATATTTAATTATTTTATTTTAAATTACATTGCATTGCTAATTTATTACAAAACCTTGTACTTGATAGTTGTTGCCTCAATTGAATTCATCCCTCCTTGATAATTTTTAATGCCATGATACCATTGTCACGATAGGTGGGAAACATACTAGTGATGCTATGTTATTTGTCCCATGGGTTGTACGATTAGATGCTTAGCCCCGCTTAATTTACGATTGGGTTTATCATCACATGTGAATTATTAATTTGACTTAATGAGATATGGAACTGTGGTTGGTGCCACATTTATTAAAATTTGGGCCATGACATTGGTGTGTCACTGGCGTGGTTATACAAACTTGGTTTTACACTCGGGTAAGTGATCGTGCAGTAAAGGGGGAAGTGCAGATTCACTTTGTGGGATGTGGTAGTCTTGCCCGGGTAGAATTAAGGACTTAACTTTGTGCGCCATTGATCTGAGATTTACCGTGCAAACCACATGTCTAGTATGGGATGGACCTAGCTGATTAATTTGGGATGTTTCAATTTTAATCTCGCCATTGTGAGGAACATGGTTGTAGCCATGAGGCACAAGGGGGGTGTGATGCGAAACCCTAGCGGGCGGGATTGAGTTGAGATTGAACCTTGTAAAGGCCTTGTTGTGATTATCTTTAACGTGAGGATTATCACATCGTGTGGGTACAGTTGTGCAACCTCTACAGAGTGTAAAACTATTCGAATAGCCGCGTCCTCGGTCATGGACAATGCTTGGTGATTTCACACGAGGAATAGTTATTTCTGAAAACTTGTGGATTTGTGGTTAGACAATGAACGGTCAATCACTGTTGGTTTAGCTTATGGATGGGAGGTCCATAAGCGGTTGGTTTAGCTTATAGATGGGAGGTGCATAAGTGGTTTATTTGAATTCCTTTGATTATCTATTTATTACTGTTTTACTCAAAGTTCACCTTCAATCTATTTATTATATTTCAAATGTCATTTTATACAAATTAACCTTTCAGCCATCCTTTGGTAAGTCTTGCATACTATATTGCATTCTTTTATTACAAACGACTTGCTGAGTACCAATATACTCACGGCTTTATGCCCAATGTTGCTCAGTTGAGGAAGAGGAGTATCACCAGCAAGAGGTTCCAGAAGGAGGCTACTTCGACGACTACGCGGATTAGGCTTCGCTCCCCACTCGATAGCCTATGGGCTTGTCGATTGGCCGCTATGCTTTATTTTGGATTTCCGCTATTAGTTTTAAAGCCCTTCCGACTAGAGATATTGTAAGCTTGGCCATAAGACCGTATTTTTTTAGATTTATCGATATTTGAGTTTTTCCTTCATTTTAGCTTGTGTATCGTTGTGATTGCATCTATGTTTGACTGTGTGCACTAGCGTGATCCTGGACTAGTGCAGTTTACATAGAGAGTCTGAATTTACATATTCGGGTCTCGACATAAGGTTACAAAGGTACATGGCATTCAACTTCAAATGAGGGCATAAGAAATATAGTTTTAACTAAAATCCTTAAGATAGAAATTATCATTTTATGTAAATAGCAATGCAACTAGATTTAAAATAATAAAAAGCCTTTCTCAAACATAGGTACAAAATATTCAAAGGAGACTTGCCTTCTTGCACATGGTCTAGAACTTCTTATTGCGAATCCAAAATTTCTTCGACAACGTCGGGTTCACGCGTGAAACGACAAATTCAAATGAAATCATAAAAATATAAAATATATATCTGAAGAAAGGTTATGATTTTAGATGAATTTAGAAATTTGAATCACTGGATTCGGAGTTTGAACGAGGGAGAATGAGTACTTGGAAGTTTGTCACATGAAATAATAGAAAACGTGCAAACTAGAAGTTCAACCGTGCTGCTTGCTTCCAGCGGACTGAACAGAGGTCTAGGCGCGCTCGACCGCAACTCCTCACCGGTGAGGGAGAGGAAAAAAATTGCACGACCAATGGAAGGAATATGTTCGTAATGGCTGGAACGCAGCGAGCGGCGACCAGATGGCGGCGTCGATGGCGCAACTTGAACGATGGAGGTGTGGCTCGCATAGGGTGCCTCCAACGAACTGGTGACGTTCCAAAGAAAATAAAGGGAGTATGAGCATGGACTCGGCCCGAGGAACACAATGGTGCGCTCGGTTCGACCGGACGACAATCAAATTGGCCTAGCCACAATGACGTCCATGAAGAACAAAGGTGCTCTGACGCGGGACTTCCTTGTGAAGGACCGAAATGGCAACAGAGGGGGGTGAATGTTGCAGAAAACTGCACTTTTAAAATAGCACTAAAACTGCACTTAAAACAACACTGCTTGCTGAGAATAGAGCAGAGAAAACAGCAACTGAAAGTAACACAAATTGCTGTCCAAAACAGCCTGAAAATCACAAAGTAAAAGCTGAAAAGCACAAAGTAAAAGCTGAAAAACACAAAGTAAAAGCTGAAAAGCATAAAGTAAAAGCTGAAAAACACAAAGTAAAAGCTGAAAGTAGAACCAAAAATTAGCAACTAGCAGCAGCCAAATAACCACAAATAGATAGCAGAAAACAGCAAAGAATCGAACACGTAAAATGCTCCTAAACACGGCCAAACAGACAAAAAAAGAAAGCGAGCAAGCCGAAAGAACTGGAAGAAAATTCAGAACAAAACAACAAATAGGGAACACATAAACTTATCTCCTGTTACTTCCTGACCGCAAGAATCAAATACTTTGCTCTCGAAAATACTAGCCAACAGGCCTTGTGAATATATCCAGTTCTGAGCCAAGAAGATCTGCAATTTAATAAAAAATTTCAAAGTGCCAACAAAGATTGGAAAGCTTGCTTTCGGGATGAACTAGCCAAGAGGCCTTGAGATGTTTTCTAGTTCAAAGCAAAGAAGGAGCAGTCAAAAGATCAACTCAAAACTAGAGAAAATCGATTTGCTTATGGAAATTAACTGACCAAATGGTCTTGAGACAGATTTCCACCACAAGCACGAACAAGGTTTACTCTCTCAAGAACTGAAAATCAAAACACAAGGAAGGCCAAAACATCGCAAACAAATGATTCTTAGAATGAGACAAAGAGAGATGAATGATTAAATATAAGAGGAATGATTACAACTAGTTCATGCCATCTCACAACTCAAGAACTCAACTCACACATATGGAGAGACAAATAAAACCCTAAACTCACACTCTCTCTCAAGAACATAAGCCCACACATGGAGAGAAAACTTTAACACTCATAGAGCACAAGCATTAGAGAAAACCCTAACACTCACACTCTTCTCTCTCAACTCTCTCCACTAGAGAGCACCCTCTATTTATAGCCTCCACTAATGGGTTTACAACACACTTTACCCATTAGCACTCAAGTACTTTTAGCACTTTACCCATTAGCTCTCAACAACTCATCACTTTACCCATTCTCTCTTAACCAAATCCACTTCCTTTATGTAGCCTTGCGCATTTACCAAAATACCACTCCTACACCTTCATGGAAGCTTCCTAATTTCTTATTGTCCAAGCCTCGCAACTACTTCGAGTCCTCACCGTCTTCGACACATCCGACCGCTCCGACCTCAGCACCGCCTGTGCCTAGTCCAGTCACCCCGTGCCTCGTCACGACTCAGCTCTAAAGTCCTGTAGTCATCATAGACAAGAAAACACATCACATAGCACCGCTCAAAATATTGTAATTAAACAATAGCATCAGTAAAATACCACAAAATACCCGAGACAAACTCAAACTTTCCAGAGCACGTGTCAATTACTCATCACACACACGGGGTTACCTCCACATGGTCTCTCACCTTGATAAGGTGTTGGACAAACGGAGACATGGAATAGGTAGAGGATGTGGTAGGGATGGTGCAGCAGCGAGGAATTGGAAAAGCGCTCACCGAGGGCGACGAATCGGCGTCGAAAACCAAGAACGGCCGATTTCGCAAAAAGCTTAATTTCTGTTGATTGGCTGCATGAAAAATTGAATAAAAATGATGGATGAGTTGCTGGGATGCTAAGACAAGAGATTACGTGATCAAAAGTTAAAGATTTTCACCGGAAAGATGAACACCCAACTCGACGGTAATGGCCGACGTTCGGAAAAATGAGAAATTCATCGTCGTCGGAGCTCCTTAGGTTCTGAGATTTTGAGGGGATGAAAAGGGGTAGAAGACGTGTTGGTGTGCCAATTTATAGCCTCTCTCATGACTCTAATCACTGGCAACACGAGAAATTTCGGGTGATGGTTTAGTTTTGGAAACTAATTAATAAAAGGCAATACAAACATTAAAGGAATGTGATAACGGAAACTAGACTGCGGCGATTAATGCGCTGGATTACTGGGTTTGTAATGCCTCAGACGGATTTGAAATCGGAGGTTTGTAAGGAGAGTTATGGAGGAAAGATGGAAACTTTTTTTTGCGCTTTCCGTTCAAACCGAAACGCTCGCATCCAGAGCTTGAAGATGTACAGTGCTCGGTTACTGTTCATGCTACAGTAACCGAGAGGAGAGAGAAAGAAAGAAAAGAGAGAAAAGATTAAAAAATAGAGGAATAGGCCAAAAAAAAATTAGATTGGACCTACAAAAATAAAATGGACATTCTTCTGGAGATTTGGATTTTTATAGATTTGAATTTGATTTTTTTTTAAATTTGAATTCAAATTTTGGAATTTTGGGTGGGAATTGGAATTTGAATTTCGGAATTCGGATTGGAGTCGGGATTTTCATATTTTTCTCTAGTAATACATAAATAATCCAAATAAGATCTAAATATTTTTAAATAATTAATTTAAATTAAAATTTTAAAGAAGTGAATTTTTGGGATGTTACAAACCTACCCCCCTTAGAAAAAATCTCACCCCCGAGATTCGGACGGACTGCGAAAAAGGCTAGGGAACTCTGCCCTTAGTTCTTCCTCGTGCTCCCAAGTTGATTCTGATTCTGAATGATTACTCCACTGTACTTTACAGAATTTGATAGTCTTTCTTTTTGTGCATCGCTCTGCTTCTTCCAAAATTTTGACTGGATACTCTGGATAGGTTAGATCCTCCTTCAATTCTACTTCGTCCAAAGACATATGCTCTTCTGGTACTCTGAGACACTTTTTCAGCTGCGACACATCAAAGAAATCATGCACATCTGACAATTGTGATGGTAGCTTCAACTGATAAGCAACTTCTCCTCGTCTGGCTAGAATAGGAAATGGTCCAATATATCTTAGAGCAAGTTTATCACTAACTCTAAAACGATGCATCCCTTTGAGAGGGGAAACTTTCAAATACACATGATCTCCTGGTGCAAACTCTAACATCCTGCGACGATTGTCCGCATAACTCTTCTGTCTTGTTTGTGCTATTTTCAATCTGTCCCGAATCATACATACTTGCTCTTTAGCTTGCTTCAACACATTTGGTCCGAACACTTTACCTTCTCTAACCTCTTTCCAATATAAAGGTGTCTGTTGTGGGGGTGGCTCAACCCCCCGTGACTGGGCCTCACAACTGGCATAATACGTAATAGGCTTGATAGTGTAGAGGTGTAAATATACCAATGTACCCTCATCCTCTGTAAGCACTAAGGGGTAGAATGGGGATTTCCCATTCTACCCACTCATGTATATAAGCCCCCAGGAGGGGCAGGAGGGAGACGACCCCCTCATTCTGATCGACTCTTCCCCAGATCTGGCTCTCCTCTTCCTCTCCTACGAGTCCCCTTCTTTACTGTTTGGCCTGTAGCCACAACAGGTGGCGCCGTCCGTGGGGATGACTAGGAGTCACACATGGAAGAGATTTCTCCAACATTCAACAAAAAAGCATTGGCTACGTAGATCTTTTCTACTCCGGGGAGCAGGCTGAGTCCGAGAGTGTCGGCGACAGATAAGTATTCGCTTGCTAAGAACTTAACCATCCTAGCTATGGAGGCGTGTGAGCATTTCCCGCATGCTTCGCCATGTTCTGTAGATGCAATATTGAGTAGATCTAGTTGAATCGCCCAGACGGGGTGCTGGAGGGATCTAATGGAATCGTTTATTTTTATGTTGCTGCTATCTCTGCTCTACCGGGGGTGGTCATGTAGGGAAGCGATGTCCTGACCCATGGAGAGGGCTAGCCTCGCGCTCTGTCAGAGCCCACGCCGCAGCTCCGGTCTCCGCGCCCTCGACGTGCATGCGACGATGAAGCGAGGACTGGGAATGATCCAGCACGCACGTTCCCTGCTGATGTCGGCTGCAGTTTGTCCTGCGTCGAAGAAGACTGCATCACATCCACGGGCTCCGCAAGCCGACGACAGCCTTCGGTCTTCGCTAGCCTCCGTGTTGGTCTGGGTGCCCCATACCGGTACGACGTCGTACCTCGCTCAGGCTCCACGTCGGTTCAAGGCACAGCGAGGTGGCGACATACTCTCTCTATTTTTATTTACTGGACTTTTTTCATTTTTTATGATTTTTAATATATAGCTTTAATCATTACTTTTTACAGCTTTACACTAAGATATACTAATAAAATTGTAATATTATAAAAATATTTTTAATAATAAATCCAATGATATAATTTTTTATGTAGCTAATTTAAATACTTTGAAATTTATTGGTTGTCAAATTTTATGAAATTTGACGATATAAATTTTAAGAAGTGAGTAAAAAGGAAAGGAGGAGTAGCATGCCAGCGCAAGGCGGTTGCATAGCATCTCGACACGGCCAGGCTCCATATCGACGGCCTCGCCGCTCCGCGCCGACCGTCAGCTACACCATCTCCGCGCCCGCCTTCGTGCATGCCCTCGCGGTAGGACTTCACCCAGCCTTCGTCATGGTAGTCTTGGCCCGTGCCCCCACGCGAGGACCGGCTCCAGCCTCCGCGTCAGCTCACCTCCGCTGGCGAAGAGTATCAACACAGTAGTTGCTCCCAGCAGTTGAGTAGCAAATGTATGCCATAATGCACATAGCAAGTAGTAGCATGCATGCATGCACCGTCATTCTTGTCAGAAAGGGACACGGCCGACCCCATGCATCACTCAATTCATATCCACGCATGTGTCACGGGAATTCTCTCAAGCATGTGCCTTCGCCTACCGCCACGACGCCGAAGATTGCCTTCGGCCCTCGGTCATCTCCGCGGTGCCTCGCAGATCAACTCCGGCCTCCGCAAGGTCCGCGAGCCTCCGAGGACACGGCGAGAAGCCTCAGGCTGCGCGTCTCCCGGCTTCTTGCTGCGCGCGCCCGCGTCAGCTTCGGCTCCGCATGCCTTCGCGCCTGGCATGGCGGACTCTGCCTGACCTCCACGTCGACTCCGCTGAGCTCCGCGGCAACTCCACCAATCTCCGCGACGATCATGTCGAGGCCTTAGCCGGCGTCAAGGAAGTGTCCGACCGCGCTCCAGGACACGCCGCTTCAATCAGGCACTCCGTCGACCAACACGTTCACGCGTAGCTATACGTAGGCATGCGTGCCATCCCCAAGTATGCATGCATGGATATGTGGATGCACTACGTGCATGCCATAATGCATGTAGCTACTAGTGTTCATGCATGCATGCATAATGCACGTTTGCATGTACGCGTACGTATCAGCTACTAGTATTTATGCATGCATGCATGATGCACGTTTGCATGTACGCGTACGTATCTTGCAGAGCGCGGCGTTGCAGACATCACCATACCCAGGGCTGGCTTACATTTGGACTTCGCCAAGCCTTCGCGCCTGGCATGACGGACTCCGCCTGACCTCCACGTCGACCCCCGCTCCGTACCTTCGCTCCGCGACTTCGTGTTGGTGGCGTCGACCCCGGCTTCGCGCCTTCGCTCCGCGACTTCGTGTTGGCGGCGTCGACCTCGGCTCCGCGCCTTCGCTCCGTGACTTCGCGTTGGCGGCGTCGACCAATTCTACGGAGTATAAATAAGACGTAACATCGAGATCCGCCTCCGCACTCACTCTACGAAGTATAAATAAGACGTAGCGTCGAGGTCCGCCTCCGCACGCACTCTACAGAGTATAAATAAGATGTAGCGTCGAGGTCCGCCTCCGCACACACTTTACGGAGTATAAATAAGACGTAGCGTCAGGGTCCGCCTCCGCACGTACTCTACGGAGTATAAATAAGACGCACTCTGCGGAGTATAAATAACACGTGGATGTTTTCTCTGCGCACTCTACTGAGTCTAAACAAGACACGGATGTCCTGCGCGTGCGTTGGCGTACGCTCCGGAGCCTGGATAAGTCGTGGTTGATAGTCCCACGTATTCTCCGGAGTATAAACTAGACATAGATGTTTTCCCTGTGCACTCTACTGAGTCTAAACAAGACGCGGATGTCCCGTGCATGCGATGGCGTACCCTCAATGAGTGGCCGGTAAGCCGTGGTTGCTGAACCACGCCCCCTCCGGAGTACAAACAAGACGCGGATGTTTTCCCTGCGTACTCTACAGAGTATAAACAAGACGCGGATATTCCGCGCACGCGTTGGTGTTATCACTACGCGTACTCTCCGGAGTATAAATAAGACATGGTTGATATTCTCACGCACTCTATGGAGTATAAAAAGCTACATGATGGCCGAGACACCAGGGAGTGCCTCACTTTTGTGGCGCATCGCCTAGGTAACGCGTCTTCGTGCGCGTTGCACCAAGGAGTGCATCGCCTTTTGAAGGTAGGGGAACGACAGCTTCGTCTCCTTGCCTCTGCATGCGTAGTGCCCTCGACCTACGCTGTACGCGCCCGCCCTCCGCGGGCACTCTTTTTGAAGGTAGGGGAACTGCAGCTTCGCCTCCCTGCCTCCGCGTGCGTAGTGCCCTCGGCCTACGCTGTACGCGCCCGCCCTCCGCGGACATTCTTTTTGAAGGTAGGGGAACGGCGCCGCCTCCTCGCTCGCGTCGTGGTGCCCTCGGCCTCGCCAGCGCGTCGCCCTCCGGGCACTCCTTTTGAAGGTAGGGGAACGGCAGCTTTGCCTCCCTACCTACACGGGCGTAGTGCCCTCGGACTACACTGTACGCGCCTGCCCCTCGGCCTACATGGTAAGCGCCCGCCCTCCGCGGGCACTCCTTTTGAAGGTAGGGGAATGGCAGCTTCGCCTCCCTGCCTAGGCGTGTGTAGTGCCCTCGGCCTACGCTGTATGCGCCCGCCCCTCGGCCTACGCGGTAAGAGCCCGCCCTTCGCGGGCACTCCTTTTGAAAGTAGGGGAACGGCAGGTTCGCCTCCCTGCCTCTGCGTGCGTAGTGCCCTCGGCCTACGCTGTACGCGCCCGCCCTCCGCGGGCACTCTTTTTGAAGGTGGGGGAACGGCAGTTTTGCCTCCCTGCCTCTGCGTGCGTAGCGCCCTCGGCCTATGCTGTACGCGCCCGCCCTCCGCGGGCACTCTTTTTGAAGGTGGGGGAACGACAGTTTTGCCTCCCTTATTGGAATACGCGTAGGCTACGGAAGCAGAAAACAAAACTTTTCTACCGCGCACCCAAGAACATCATGCTAAGGAAGGATCATGGATCGTTACCACTTAGACGCGCAGCGCAGCGGAAGAAGAATTGGAAACCGATCCAATCTCGCGCGTCGAGGTAGTAGTGGAAGTAGCCGATCGTCCCGAACAGATCGTCTCCTCCACGCACGCCGATCAAGACGCAACGAGCGGCGCCTCCACCGTATCCACACGTCCCGGGCCGAACGCCGATCGCGAGTGTACTAGCACTCGTGAGCGGCTAGGGTTTGGCTCGGGAGGTGGCGGCTAGGGTTTTGCTAGATGTTAATCGGGACGAATCCTCCGCCCCTCGCCTCCATATATATAGACCTCCTCACGTGGGCCTCGTGGACCGAGGCCCAATAGGAGTCTATTCGGATCTCTATCCGAATTGAGCCCATATCCGAATCATATTCGAATTAGTGTTCCAACCCGTTAAGCGTGCGACCAGAGGTTCACATATACTTGGTCGTGACCCGAAACGCCTTTCAGCTTACCATGTTAATAGCGGCCTCTAGTAAGACATATTAACCCCAAAGTATATGTAAAGATCATATCGGTGAACTCTGTAATGTTCTCTCATGTACGAATCCCTTTGCCTCACGATATAGATTGAGCTCAAGGCGAGACTGTGTCATCCTCTTAATAGCTCAATCACTCTCTCGATTCCGTGATGGATTATAAACTCGTGATTGACTCCTCAATCACCTTGGCATGGCCATGCACTTTCATAATCCATTACATCGAGGCCCGAGAGATATCTCTCCCATAAGGAGGGGCAAATTCTATCTTGATCATTCACATCCCACTACATGTTTCATGGCAAACCCAAGACTACTTTTATGACTACCCGATTCACGGAGTAGTGTTTAGTAGTCCCAAAATAAGCTACTACTCATGTTGGGAACCATGATGATCTCAAGTCTAAGGACTCTACATAAACACTACTTGAGACCAACGATGACACATGGAATCTCTGCGTTGTCTCATGGCAGTCTATCCAACATATGTTCACTAACACATGTCCATATTATTGATTTGGTATCACCATACCATGATCCATGAGACATGATCATCAATCAATACATATGCTGATCTTTGTCTTTGAATCATATTTGTTCCTCATATGATATACGATCGGGGATCATTTAGAAATAGCAACATCTTAGTATTTAAGAGTCTCATGAATAAGTCACATACTCATTGATCAATAATGATGATGTCTATTCCAAGGAACAAAGTAATGTATCATAAACATAGTATGTGATATATACAACATCTCCATGTTGCCTCTAGGGCATATCACTAACAGTCTCCCACTTGCACTAGAGTCAACCATGTAGGTATCTAATACCCATTGCCCTAGTGTGAGCCTCATGCTTTGGTGGGAAGTGGCTTTGTCAACGGATCTGCAATGTTCAAATCCGTTTGTACTTTGCATATCTTCACATCGCCTCTCCACTATCTCGCGGATGAGATGAAATCGCCGTAAAATGTGCTTGGACTTCTGGTGCGATCTAGGCTCTTTGGCTTGCGCAATGGCCCCACTATTGTCACATTAGAGGTCCATTGGGCTGGAGGCACTAGCCATCACACCAAGCTCAGAAATAAATTTCTTGATCCAAACAGCCTCTTTGGCAGCTTCAGAAGCTGCTATGTACTCGGCTTCGTAGAATCAGCAACCGTCTGCGCTTGGAACTCTTCCACTACCGCACCGCCATTCAGCAGTAACACAAATCCAGATTGCGATCTAAAATCATCTTTGTCAGTTTGGAAGCTAGCATCGGTGTAACCATTTACAACGAGCTCTTCCTCACCTCCATAGACAAGGAACACATCTTTAGTTCTTCTCAAGTACTTCAAGATGTTCTTTACGGCAATCCAGTGACTTTCACCGATCTCGATCGTATCTACTCGTAGCACTTAAAGCATACTGAAACATCCGGGCGTGTACAAAGCATGGCATACATAATGGACCCAATAGCCAAGCATATGGAATCGCATTCATTTTATCCCGCTCATCGGTGTACTAGGACACCGATTCTTGCTAAGATTTATACCATGTGACATAGGTAGAAAACCTTTCTTGGAATCATGCATATTGAACCTTTTCAACACCTTGTCAATGTACGATCTTGGCTTAATCCAATTAGCCTTTTGATCTATCTCTATAGATCTTGATGCCTGAATATATGCTGCCTCTCCTAAGTCTTTCATAGAGAAACTATTTTTAATGAAGACTTAACAGATTCGAGCAAAGGAATGTCATTTCCGATCGCAATATGTCATCCACATATAAGACCGTAAATACGAGTGCGCTCCCACTAGCCTTTTGTAAACACAAGGCTCTTCTTCGTTCTTGATGAAACCAAACCCTTTGATTACTTCATCAAAACGAATGTTCCAACTCCGAGATGCTGCTTTAATCCATAAATGGATCTTTGGAGCTTGCATATCTTTCCAATCGATTGCGGATCGACAAAACCCGTGGCTGTGTCATGTACACATCCTCACTCGATTTCCATTAAGGAAAGCTGTTTTGACATCCATTTGCCATATTTCATAGTCGAAATATGCAGCAATCGCTAGAATGATCCGAATAGACTTTAGCATTGCGACGGGCGAAAAGTTTCATCATAATCAATACCTTGAATTTGTTTGAAACCTTTGGCCACCAATCGCGCTTTATAGATGTGAACATTTCCATCTATGTCTATCTTTTCTTGAAAACCCATTTGCATTCAATGGTTTTAACACCATCGTGGATCAACCAAGTTCCAAACTTGATTACTTGTGCATGGATTCAATTTCGATCTCATGGCTTCAAGCCATTTCTCGAGTCCGTCCCACCATCGCTTCTTCATAGGTCTTAGGCTCATCGTTGTCTAACAACAATATGTCCCGTTGTTGAGTAGTCAAGAACATGTACCTCTCGTGTGCACGACGTGACCTTCGACCTACGTGGTGCCGGTGTGTCCACAACGAGTTCTTCAACAGTTTGTTCATCCCGCTGTGGTTCAGAGGAGCTGAAACGTTATCGTGTGTTTCTTGAATTTCTTCAAGTTGCACTGTGCTCCCACTATCCCTTCTTGAGAGAAACTCTTTCTCTAAGAAGACACCATGCCGCGACAAACACTTTGCCTTCTCCTCGATTATAAAAGTAATATCCTTTTGTTTCCTTAGGATACCCGATAAAGAAGCATTTATCGATTTAGGAGTGAGCTTATCAGATTGTAAACGTTTTACATAAGCCTCACATCCCCAAATCTTAAGAAAAGACAAGCTAGGGCGTTGTCCCGTCCACATCTCATATGGTGTCTTTTCTACTGATTTTGATGGAACCTCGCTTAGTGTGAATGCGGTTGTTTCAAGAGCGCACTTCAAAAAGACAACGGAAGATCACTTTGGCTCATCATGGAGCGCACCATATCTAATAAGGTGCGATTTCTCCGCTCGAGATACCCCATTCCATTGAGGTGTTCTCATGGAGTCAATTGTGGAACAATTCCACAATCCTTTAGATGATTGCCAAACTCATGGCTCAAATACTCGCCTCCACGATCGATCGTAGAAACTTGATTGTCTTGCCTAAATGATTTTGCACTTCATTTTGGAATTCTTTGAACTTTTCAAAGGATTCGACTTATGCTTCATCGTAGATATACCCATATCTACTAAAGTCATCGATAAAAGTTATGAAGTATCAAAACCACCTCTGTTTGTTAAGCTCATTGGTCCACATACATCGCATGTACAAGTGCCAATAAGTCATTTGCCCGCTCACCTTGACCGGTGAAAGGTGCCTTTGTCATCTTGCCAAGTAAACAAGATTCGCATGTCTCTAATGATTCAAAATCAAATGAGTGCGAATACCATCTCTATGGAGCTTCGCATGCGTTTCTCATTTATGTGACCTAAGCGACGATGCCAAATAAACGTGGGATTCAAATCATTCTGACGCTGCCTCTTTGCATTAATGTTATAGACCGTGACCCTTCAAGAGTAAGAACGTATAACCCATTCACCAATGGAGTATGACAATAGAACATATCTTTGAAATAAAGAGAACAACCATTGTCCATAGATTTAAAGTCATAACCTTCGCTTGCAAACATGAAGCGTAAATAATGTTCTTTGAAAGAGATGGAACACAATAACAATTATTCAATTCCAAAACTAATCCTCGAAGGTAAAGACAATGGCATGGTGCCAACAGCTACCGCAGCAACTTTTGCTCCATTGCCAACGCGAAGATCCACTTCGCCCTCCTCAAACTTCTACTTCTTATTAGCCCTCGCAACGATTTGCAAATGTGAGCAACCGATCCGTATCAAATACCCAAGAATCGAGTTGATGAAGTAGCAAGATTGATTTCTATAACATTTATACCGGAGTGGAAGTCGTACTTCCTTCTTCTTCTCAAGATCCTCCAAGTACTTTGGGCGCCTTTTCCAATGTCCCGATTGCTTACGTGAGTAACAATCGCATCGGATGAGCATCGCCCTTCTTGTCTTTCTTGGCCTTAGAACCGCCGCGATCGCATCGGAGCTTTCTTTCTTTTGACCGCGATTCTCTTGACATAGGGCTTGCCCTTGCCTTTCTGCATCATCATCACATGATTGCTGCTTTTCTTAATGCTTTCTCGCAGATTTTAGCATCCCATGCAACTCACCGTGGTCTTGTCCAGTTGTTCATGTGAAAGTTCATTATGAATGGCTCAAAGCTCGGGGAAGCGATCGAGAATCACATCGTGAGCCAACTCTGGCTAAGGGAAAACCAAGCTTTTCCGGACTCTCAATGTAGCCAATCATCTTAATCACATGAGGGTCGACGGATTCCCTTCTCGCAAGCTCGCACGCAAATAAGGACTTTGAAGTATTGAACCTCTCACCCTTGCTTGGTTCTCAAACATACCACGTAACCCCACAATGATATTG
This sequence comes from Melocanna baccifera, assembly GCA_036346265.1. Taxonomy (NCBI): domain Eukaryota; kingdom Viridiplantae; phylum Streptophyta; class Magnoliopsida; order Poales; family Poaceae; genus Melocanna; species Melocanna baccifera. Next base: position 32,522,697 of record CM070693.1, read on the forward strand.
TAGGCATCGTGTTCTCATATTGCTTCAAGCTCAGAGGACATTGTGGCAAGCATGAGACACTCACATCAAGGCAATCATTCGCTTGCTTCTCATAAGCTCTCCGTGCAGCCATAGTAGCATTATCAGGCAAGTCTTCGGGGTAAGGAGACTCAAGGACATACTCCTTGCGCTCTTGCTTGAGAACAATTCTCAAGTTGCGATACCAATCCAAAAAGTTTGTTCCATTGAGTTTTTCTTTCTCAAGAACAGATCGCAAATTAAAAGTACTGGATGCGGCGTTAGCTGACATGATCTACAACACAAGAATATGCAAAGTTTAGCACTATGTTTATGTTCATCTTTTATTAAACTATTTAGCAAAAGACTCCCACTATGAGTTTTGCAACAAAAACTCCCTCTAAGTTACATAGTGGGTAAAGATCCTCATTTCACTAATTCCTAGTGAGCTTTGGCATCACGGCTAGAAAACTAGTGACATGGGTAAGCAACACTTTGCTAATCACATCCCTATGTGACTCTACTTTGGGTGACATTAGTATGCCTCGGCCCCAATCTATGCCCCAAGGTCCAAAACTATTTTGATAACCTTGTTAAGTAAACCAAATGCTTCCGCATGTAGATGTCCGACATTTACCCCAAATGATGATGATAACCGATGGCACTCTACTTTGGTAGACCTACCATGCGGAGATCATTATCTTTTGGTGCAGCATATGGAAGGGCATTAACACCTAATTTTAAGAGGGATTCTATCCTACCAAAGCAACATATCACATATATCATTGCATAAGATCGCATCTATGAAATCGCTATGAAAATCTTATCGAGCCGATCAAATCAACCCAAATCCGAGTCATTCAAAATATCTCAATTTTCATTAGATCAATCATATTGATCATCGCGATCGGTATACTTGAGGAGACCACAACATAAGACCTCGATCTGTTGGCTCGATCTACTGATTGTGCGCGCAGTTAGCCCCGATGGTGATTCCAAATAGGTAGGGGCAAGTCGCGCGACATCAAAGAAGGAGCACGAACTAATCTTTTTGGCCTTGTGATGCTATCAACTCATACCTATTTCAACCCCTTATGACCGATTGATCTCATCAACCCGTGCTACCTGATATAGACTGTAATAGATCCAATCTACTACTATCGCATATCAACATATATGCGCTGATCCAGATTGCAAACTAAGCAAGATGGCTCTGATACCACTATTGGAATACGCCAGAGGCTACGGAAGCGAAAACAAAACTTTTCTTCCGCGCACCCAAGAACATCATGCTAAGGAAGGATCATGGATCGTTACCACTTAGACGCGCAGCGCAATGAAGAAGAATTGGAAACCGATCCAATCTCGCGTCGAGGTAGTAGTGGAAGTAGACGATCGTCCCGAACAGATCGTCTCTCCACGCACGCCGATCAAGATCGCAACGAGCAGCGCCCCACCGTATCCACACGTCCCGGGCCGAACGCCGATCGCGAGTGTACTAGCACTCGTGAGCGCTAGGGTTTGGCTCGGGAGGTGGCGGCTAGGGTTTTGCTAGATGTTAATCGGGACGAATCCTCCGCCCCTCGCCTCCATATATATACCTCCTCACGTGGGCCTCGTGGACCGAGGCCCAATAGGAGTCTATTCGGATCTCTATCCGAATTGAGCCCATATCCGAATCATATTCGAATTAGTGTTCCAACCCGTTAAGCGTGCGACCAGAGGTTCACATATACTTGGTCGTGACCCGAAACGCCTTTCCAGCTACCATGTTAATAGCGGCCTCTAGTAAGACATATTAACCCCAAAGTATATGTAAAGATCATATCGGTGAACTCGTAATGTTCTCTCATGTACGAATCCCTTTGCCTCACGATATAGATTGAGCTCAAGGCGAGACTGTGTCATCCTCTTAATAGCTCAATCACTCTCTCGATTCCATGATGGATTATAAACTCGTGATTGACTCTCAATCACCTTGGCATGGCCATGCACTTTCATAATCCATTACATCGAGGGGTCCAGAGATATCTCTCCCATAAGGAGGGGCAAATTCTATCTTGATCATTCACATCCCACTACATGTTTCATGGCAAACCCGAAGACTACTTTTATGACTACCCGCCACGGAGTAGTGTTTAGTAGTCCCAAAATAAGCTACTACTCATGTTGGGAACCATGATGATCTCAAGTCTAAGGACTCTACATAAACACTACTTGAGACCAACTGATGACACATGGAATCTCTGCAGTGTCTCATGGCAGGTCTATCCAACATATGTTCACTAACACATGTCCATATTATTGATTTGGTATCACCATACCATGATCCATGAGACATGATCATCAATCAATACATATGCTGATCTTTGTCTTTGAATCATATTTGTTCCTCATATGATATACGATCAGGGATCATTTAGAAATAGCAACATCTTAGTATTTAAGAGTCTCATGAATAAGTCACATACTCATTGATCAATAATGATGATGTCTATTCCAAGGAACAAAGTAATGTATCATAAACATAGTATGTGATATATACAACATCTCCATGTTGCCTCTAGGGCATATCACTAACATCCCTGCCTCCGTGTGCGTAGCGCCCTCGGCCTACGCTGTAAGCACCCGCCCTCCGTGGGCACTCCTTTTGAAGGTAGGGGAACGGCAGCTTCGCCTCCCTGCCTCCGCGTGCGTAGCGCCCTCGGCCTACGCCTTGAGTGCCCTATCTGCGGGAACTGTTTTTGCAGGTAGGGGGACACTCCGACACGGTCTCGGCGAGACGACCCAGCTTCGGAGCAGCGCCTCGCCGCCCGTCTCGTAGGCGTTGCCTCAGTGGGGCAGCGACGATTTCCCCGTCCGCCTCGTAGGCAAAGCCTCGACGATACGGCTCGTCTCCGACGTAGGACTTCATTGTCCACTTGGTAGGCACGGCCTCGGTGGGACGACCTGGCTTTGGAGCAGTACCTCGCCGCCCGCCTCGTAGGCATAACCTTGGTGGGGCAGTGACGATTTTGCCGTCTGCCTCGTAGGCAAGGCCTCGGCAAGACGGCTCGGCTCCGACGTAGGACTTCGTCGTCCGCTTGGTAGGCATGGCCTCGGCGGGACGACCCGGCTTTGGGGCAGCACCTCGCCGCCCGCCTCGTAGGCAGAGCCTCGGTGGGGCTGCGATGATTTCGTTTTCCGCCTCGTAGGCAAGGCCTCGGCGAGACGGCTCGGCTCCGACGCAGGACTTCGTCGTCCGCTTGGTAGGCACAGCCTCGGCGGGACGACCCGACTTTGGAGCAGCACCTCGCCACCCACCTCATAGGCAAGGCCTCGGCAAGACGGCTCGGCTCCAACGCAGGACTTCGTCATCCGTTTGGTAGGCACGGCCTTGGCGGGATGATTTAGCTTTGGATCAACTCCTCGCCGCCCGCCTCGTAGGTGACGACCCGGCTTCAGAGTGGGATTCTGCGAACCTCTTCGTAGGCACTGCCTTACAGGATGCAAGCTACTACTTGCTTCGGCCCATCGGTACTTGCTGTCAAGGAACGGGGGGCTGAGATAATGTGGCGCGCTAGCTCGCCCATCGGGACCTCTGCGCTTACTGACGAGGGAGTACTGTTGTGTGGGTGGCTCAACCCCCCGTGACTGGGCCTCGCAACTGGCATAATATGTAATAGGCTCGATAGTGTAGAGGTATAAATATACCAATGTACCATCATCCTCTGTAAGCACTAAGGGGTAGAATGGGGATTTCCCATTCTACCCACTCATGTATATAAGCCCCCAGGAGGGGCAGGAGGGAGACGACCCCCTCATTCTGACCGACTCTTCCCCAGATCTGGCTCTCCTCTTCCTCTCCTACGAGTCCCCTTCTTTACTGTTTGGCCTGTAGCCACAACAGTGTCCTACATTTTCTGCCATACAAAGCTTCAAACGAAGACATTTGTAAGCTGGATTGATAACTGTTATTGTAGGAGAATTCTGCATAGGGCAAACTTTCATCCCAACTAGTTTTATTTGCTAGGACACAAGCCCTCAACATGTCTTCCAGTTTTTGGTTTACTCTTTCTATTTGACCATCTGTCTGCGGATGATATACTGTACTGAAATTTAGATTCGTGCCCAAAATTCCATGCAGCTTCTGCCAAAATTTTGAAGTGAATTGAGATCCTCGATCTGATACGATCTTCTTTGGAACTCCATGCAAACACATGATCCTTGACATGTATAACTCTACGAGTCTATCTCCAGGATAAGTGATCTTTACCGAAATGAAGTGGGCAACTTTTGTCAGACAGACCACGATAACCCAAATTGAATCATAACATGACCTTGTCTTTGTCAATCCAGTTATAAAATCCATACCCCATTTCCACTCAGGTATCTGCAAAGGTTGCAACAGGCCGACAGGTCTCTAGTGTTCAGCTTTAACTCACTGACAAACATCACATAGAGCTACATATTCAGCAATTTCCCTTTTCATACTTGACCACCAATATCTTTCTTTGAGATCTTGATACATCTTTGTGCTTCCAGGATGAATTGAATATCCAGATTCATGTGCTTCCTTCAGGATTAACTCCTTTATATCTTTTTGCTCGGGCACAAGAATTCTTTTCCCAAACCAAAGAATTCCTTCTTCATCTTTTGAAATCCAGGTGCTTTACATTTCTTCATATTTTCTTTAATTTCCTTGACATACTTGTCTTCTCTTTGAGCTGCCTTAATCTGATCTTCTAATGTGGGTTGAACTTCCAATGTAGTAAGAATTCCTTCTTCTACAATTTCCAGATTAAGTCATTGAAACTCTTCATGGATTGCAGGCTGACTAACTTGAATCATCAAATTATTATGGTAACTCTTTCGACTCAAAGCATCGGCTACTACATTAGCCTTTCTTTGATGATAATGTATTCCCACATCATAATCCTTTATTAACTCAAGCCATCTTCTTTGTCTCAGATTAAGATCATGTTGAGTGAAGATATACTCCAAACTTTTATGATCCGTATAAATCTCACGATGATTACTGATCAAATAGTGCCTCCACAATTTTATAGTATGCACAACAACAGCTAGCTCTAAGTCATGCATAGGATAATTCTCTTCATGTGGACGCAATTGCCTTGATGCATAGGCTACCACTTTTCCTTCCGTGCCTTGAGGCATCACAGTAAATTTCAAAATCCTTTCTGATATCTGGAAGTGTTAGGACTAGTGCAGAAGTTAACTTTTTCTTCAGTTCTTGAAAGCTATCTTCACAAGCGTTAGTCCACTCAAACTTCTTTTCCTTCTTTAGCAATTGGGTGAGAGGTCTTGCAAGCCTGGAAAAACCTTCAATGAAGCAGAGGAGAGAGAAAGAAAGAAAAGAGAGAAAAGAATTAGAAAATAGAGGAATAGGCCAAGAAAAAATTAGATTGGACCCAGAAAAATAAAATGGACATTCTTCTGGAGATTTGGATTTTTATAGATTTGAATTTGAATATTTTTAAATTTGAATTCAAATTTTGGAATTCTGGGTGAGAATTGGAATTTGAATTTCAAAATTCAGATTGGAGTCGAGATTTTCATATTTTTCTCCAGTAATACATAAATAATCCAAATAAGATCCAAATATTTTTAAATAATTAATTTAAATTAAAATTTTGGAATTCTGGCTGAGAATTGGAATTAGAAGACAACCCAAAAATCCTTTTATTTTGATCTCTATATCTTTCATATCAATTTTAGAAGACAATCAAGTTTTCACCTTCATTAATGTATTTTTATAATTAGAAGTAACGAAAATATCATCAACAAATAAAGATAGTAAGACATAATATTTACCCATAACGGTTGTATATATATGCAGTAATCACCTTCCATCATTGAAAACCCATATGATATGATAGCATTGTAAAAAAGAATATACCATTGATGTGAAGCTTGTTTAAGACTATAAATTGATCTATTCAACTTACAAACCTTATTTTCATTGCTTTTTTCTCCAAAACCTTCTCATGGTTTCATATATATTTCCTCCTCCAAAAGACGATTAAGAAAAGTAGTTTTAACATCCATTTGGTGGAGATCAAGATCATAATAAGCTGCCAAAGCACTAATAATACAAATTGAAGTAAACTTAGCGACAGAAAAAAAGTTTGCACAAAGTCAATACTTTCCCTTTATGTAAGGCCTGTAGTAACAAGCCTAGAATATTTTTCCACTAAACCTGCTCCATTCAATTTCTATTTAAAATCCATTTACAACATATGGGTTTATGGTTGTTTGGTTGATCAACAAGTTCCCAAACTTTATTTCTTTTCATCAAGTTTAACTCTTCTCATATTGTTTCCACCCATAGTTTGATTGTGAACAGTTTATTACTTCTTTATAAATCTTTGGTTCTTCCTCCAAATCTAAAATTTTAGAGTGAATCAACCCTAAGAACAAATAATGATTATCTAGATGTTGGGGTATACTTAAATTCTCCTACTTCTCCTAAGCTTGTTAGTATTGGGAGTTTGATTTGTATTTCCTTCGGAAACTGAACCTCCTTCTGTGTGAGAATTAATACTAGATGTATCTATCTATGTTTCTGATAGAGTTGCCAATAATTTCACCCTTGCTCGCTTAGCATAGTGAGGTGTATTTTCATTTAAAAATATTGCATCCCTACTTTCCACTAATTTATTCTTTTCTTTATCATAAAATCTGTACCTCTTTGATTCCAAAGAATAACTAAAAAAATTTCTAGTGTACTTTTAGGCTACAATTTTGTATGGTTTTATTTGGCACTCTAATTTATGCATTACAACATCAAACAGCTAAGTGTCAAAGTGAGGGTTTTCTTTTAGTCCACAACTTATAAGGGATGACTATTACAGTGTCGGGACTCGGAACAACAACTCCAAGTCCCTCTGTGTAAATCGCACTATCTCAGGACAAGCTAGTGCACACAGGGTCAACAGTAATGTATATCATGCAAAATCACCACAGAATATCATTAAACGAAGGTATGGCCTCATGGCCAAGTCTTACAATATAGGGGCACAAGGCCAACAAAAGAAATAAAAGCAGCGGAAATAAAAAGGTAGCAGATCAGCCCATCTAGCCTCCCACAGGCGAATGACTGTAAGACGCATCCTACTCGCTGAAGTAGTCCTCACCGTCGTAGTCGCCGTCGAAGTCTGGCAACAGGTTTTAGCAAGGTGAGCACATAAAGTACTCCCAAGGTAAGCACATTAAGTGCTTATGCAAGTTACACCAGGAATTTAACAGAGTGAATGCATTCATAGGGATAACAAAGGAAGGCTTAATAAGTTTATTTGTGCGAAAAGCAGTACTGAATTTAAATACAGTAACATAAGTGCAAAAGCTGAGTTTTTAATACATCATATGAAACAATATTTTAACCAAAGTACTATCGTTAGTGTAGGCTCCGACCTGCACTAACCTAACCACGGGCATCCCACCCGGACCATTGTCAAAACCACTGTTGTTTGTTCGAAAATCAAGTTTTATAAAAACCAAGTCTAATCTATGAAGACTCTACTCAGCATGTTCATGACCGTGAACACGGCTATCTAGGATAGGTTTCTAACTCTGCAGAGGTGTACAACTTTACCCACAAGATATTCCCTCTCACTTGAGCCACACGATAAACACACTGCCTTAGGTGTGCGGCAGAGAGTTCATGACAAGACTGTTCCGATGATCCATAGCCAAAATAATAACGCCGCCACTAAGGTTTCACCACAACTCGAATCCACGAGTTGGAGCCCCCTCTGGTGCCATGTGAGACTTCTCGCGGCCTACGCTATGCTCACATTTAGCCTATAACGAAATTATATTTGGAACTTCATAAATTACTTGGCCAGGTCCGTCCTATACCGGACTTGTGGTAGTACGAAGTGACTTCGTAAAATGATTCACATAAATGGTCCTTAAGTTGATTTAGGCTCAGTCCTCATACCCACATGCACGACAATCAACCAGGTGTCACCAAACACGAGGCATGCCGGCACCCACCACCTAACCATTAGCCTAAGTCCAAATCATAAGTTTCTATTTTCATTTTTAAACAATTTTCATAAACCATCCTTGACTCACCGAAGTCAAGATTTCATTTTCAAATCGTCATTTCATGTGAAAGATTTGATCCCACCTAAAATTACACTAAGCCAAGCTAAGCATTTCTATAAAATTTCTAGTCAATACTATGGTACTAACTAGTTTCAGCTAGGGTGACAAGGCATATGAATTCGGGATTCAAATGGGCTATAATCAAAGGGTCATGGGCATAACTAAAGTTTAAACTGAATTTAAATTAAGTTTGAATAGAAGTACGCATGCATATACAGTAAAACAACATAGATAAATTTGAAATATTAGATTCAACATGGCCAAAGGTGTAACTTGCCTTGCTCGAAGTCTTGCTGAGAATCGTCGAAGTCGAACTCTCCGGAATCGTCAAAATCTAACGTAAAGAGTCAATTCAAAAGAAATTCAAAAAAAATTCAAATAACCTCAAATTTTCAAAACGATGCTAGAAATGGATAGTCCAAGATTTTAGAAAAATTTAGAAATTTGAATGGGTCAAATTGGAGTTAAAATGAAGAAGTTATGGTCTTTGGATGTTTAAAATACAAGAAAAAGAAAAAGTTTCATTTTCTGTAATTATTTTTAATCCAAAAAGCATTTATGACGTTAGCCGACAATTAACTAAATTATTTTTGTGAAGGAAATTGGAGATTATGATGTCAGCATGCCATTAAACCGGATTAAAATAAAAAAGGGGTTGCTGACGTGCCGGGGGAGGCCGACGTGGCTTCCACGTGGCGCCATGTGGCACGACGTGGCTACCACGTGGCTACCACGTGTCTGCCACGTCGCCGCATGGTGCTGACGCTGCTGGCCCCGGGTGACGCTCACTCGACGGCCACCGGGCTGCCACGCGGCCGCCACACGCGCGCGCGCCCGCCGACGTGGCTCGGCCGGCCGGAGGGGAGGCATGGGACCCAAAGGTCACTGGCGCTCCGGCGGGCGGTGGCACCAGTCGGTGTGTGCAAAAGCGAGAGGGAGGGGAGGGGAACTCGGGGGTACCGGTGGGGAGGCCTGGGGTGGTCGGAGGGGTGCTGCCGACGGTGAGGGGCGGCGGTCGGAGGGGAGCCTAAAGGAATACGCGTAGGCTACGGAAGCAGAAAACAAAACTTTTCTACCGCGCACCCAAGAACATCATGCTAAGGAAGGATCATGGATCGTTACCACTTAGACGCCGCAGCGCAATGAAAGAAGAATTGAAACCGATCCAATCACGCGCGCCGAGGTAGTAGTGGAAGTAGCCGATCGTCCCGAACAGATCGCTCTCCACGCACGCCGATCAAGATCGCAACGAGCAGCGCCTCCACCGTATCCACACGCCCGGGCCGAACGCCGATCGCGAGTGTACTAGCACTCGTGAGCAGCTAGGGTTTGGCTCGGGAGGTGGCGGCTAGGGTTTTGCTAGATGTTAACAGCACACCTCCCTCCGCCCGCCTCCATATATATAGACCTCCTCACGTGGGCCTCGTGGACCGAGGCCCAATAGGAGTCTATTCGGATCTCTATCCGAATTGAGCCCATATCCGAATCATATTCGAATTAGTGTTCCAACCCGTTAAGCGTGCGACCACAGAGGTTCACGATACTTGGTCGTGACCCGAAACGCCTTTCCGGTTACCATGTTAATAGCGGTCTCTAGTAAGACATATTAACCCCAAAGTATATGTAAAGATCATATCATTGAACTCGTAATGTCCTCTCATGTACGAATCCCTTTGCCTCACGATATAGATTGAGCTCAAGGCGAGACTGTGTCATCCTCTTAATAGCTCAATCACTCTCTCGATTCCGTGATGGATTATAAACTCGTGATTGACTCCTCAATCACCTTGGCATGGCCATGCACTTTCATAATCCATTACATCGAGGGGCCCAGAGATATCTCTCCCATAAGGAGGGGCAAATTCTATCTTGATCATTCACATCCCACTACATGTTTCATGGCAAACCCGAAGACTACTTTTATGACTACCCGATTCACGGAGTAGTGATTAGTAGTCCCAAAATAAGCTACTACTCATGTTGGGAACCATGATGACCTCAAGTCTAAGGACTCTACATAAACACTACTTGAGACCAACGATGACACATGGAATCTCTGCAGTGTCTCATGGCAGTCTATCCAACATATGTTCACTAACACATGTCCATATTATTGATTTGGTATCACCATACCATGATCCATGAGACATGATCATCAATCAATACATATGCTGATCTTTGTCTTTGAATCATATTTGTTCCTCATATGATATACGATCAGGGATCATTTAGAAATAGCAACATCTTAGTATTTAAGAGTCTCATGAATAAGTCACATACTCATTGATCAATAATGATGATGTCTATTCCAAGGAACAAAGTAATGTATCATAAACATAGTATGTGATATATACAACATCTCCATGTTGCCTCTAGGGCATATCACTATGAGCTCCCACTTGCACTAGAGTCAACCATGTAGGTATCTAATACCCATTGCCCTAGTGTGAGCCTCATGCTTTGGTGGGAAGCGGCTTTGTCAACGGATCTGCAATGTTCAAATCCGCTTGTACTTTGCATATCTTAACATCGCCTCTCTCCACTATCTCGCGGATGAGATGAAATCGCGTAAAATGTGCTTGGACTTCAGTGCGATCTAGGCTCCTTGGCTTGTGCAATGGCCCCACTATTGTCACAATGAGGTCCATTGGGCCGGAGGCACTAGCCATCACACCAAGCTCGTAAATAAATTTCTTGATCCAAACGGCCTCTTTGGCGCCTTCAGTCGCTATGTACTCGGCTTCGTTGTAGAATCAAGAACCGTCTGCGCTTGGAACTCTTCCACTTACCGCACCGCCATTCGAGCAGTAACACAAATCCAGATTGCGATCTAAAATCATCTTTGTCGGTTTGGAAGCTAGCATCGGTGTAACCATTTACAACGAGCTCTTCCTCACCTCCATAGACAAGGAACACATCTTTAGTTCTTCTCAAGTACTTCAAGATGTTCTTTACGCAATCCAGTGACTTTCACCGGATCTCGATCGTATCTACTCGTAGCACTTAAAGCATACGAAACATCCGACGTGTACAAAGCATGGCATACATAATGGACCCAATAGCCAAGCATATGGAATCGTATTCATTTTATCCCGCTCATCGGTGTACTAGGACACCGATTCTTGCTAAGATTTATACCATGTGACATAGGTAGAAAACCTTTCTTGGAATCATGCATGTTGAACCTTTTCAACACCTTGTCAATGTACATATCTTGGCTTAATCCAATTAGCCTTTTGATCTATCTCTATAGATCTTGATGCCTGAATATATGCTGCCTCTCCTAAGTCTTTCATAGAGAAACTATTTTTAATGAAGACTTAGAGATTCGAGCAAAGGAATGTCATTTCCGATCGGTAATATGTCATCCACATATAAGACCGAAATACGAGTGCGCTCCCACTAGCCTTTTGTAAACACAAGGCTCTTCTTCGTTCTTGATGAAACCAAACCCTTTGATTACTTCATCAAAACGAATGTTCCAACTCCGAGATGCTCGCTTTAATCCATAAATGGATCTTTGGAGCTTGCATATCTTTCCAACGGATTGCGGATCGACAAAACCGTGGGCTGTGTCATGTACACATCCTCACTCAGATTTCCATTAAGGAAAGCTGTTTTGACATCCATTTGCCATATTTCATAGTCGAAATATGCAGCAATCGCTAGAATGATCCGAATAGACTTTAGCATTGCGACGGCGAAAAGTTTCATCATAATCAATACCTTGAATTTGTTTGAAACCTTTGGCCACCAATCGCGCTTTATAGATGTGAACATTTCCATCTATGTCTATCTTTTCTTGAAAACCCATTTGCATTCAATGGTTTTAACACCATCAGTGGATCAACCAAGTTCCAAACTTGATTACTATGCATGGATTCAATTTGGATCTCATGGCTTCAAGCCATTTCTCGTAGTCCGTCCCACCATTGCTTCTTCATAGGTCTTAGGCTCATCGTTGTCTAACAACAATATGTCCCGTTGTTGAGTAGTCAAGAACATGTACCTCTCGGGTGCACGACGTGACCTTCGACCTACGTGGTGCTGGTGTGTCCACAACGAGTTCTTCAACGGTTTGTTCATCTGTTGTGGTTACGTAGAGGAGCTGAAACGTTATCGTGTTTCTTGAATTTCTTCAAGTTGCACTTTGTGCTCCCACTATCCCTTCTTGAGAGAAACTCTTTCTCTAAGAAGACACCATGCCAAGCGACAAACACTTTGCCTTCTCCTCGATTATAAAAGTAATATCCTTTTGTTTCCTTAGGATACCCGATAAAGAAGCATTTATCGATTTAGGAGTGAGCTTATCAGATTGTAAACGTTTTACATAAGCCTCACATCCCCAAATCTTAAGAAAAGACAAGCTAGGGCGTTGTCCCGTCCACATCTCATATGGTGTCTTTTCTACGATTTTGATGGAACCTGTTTAGTGTGAACGCGGTCGTTTCAAGAGCGTACCCCAAAAAGACAACGGAAGATCACTTTGGCTCATCATGGAGCGCACCATATCTAATAAGGTGCGATTTCTCCGTTCGAATACCCCATTCCATTGAGGTGTTCTGGCGGAGTCAATTGTGGAACAATTCCACAATCCTTTAGATGATTGCCAAACTCATGGCTCAAATACTCGCCTCCACGATCGGATCGTAGAAACTTGATTGTCTTGCCTAAATGATTTTGCACTTCATTTTGGAATTCTTTGAACTTTTCAAAGGATTCGGACTTATGCTTCATCGTAGATATACCCATATCTACTAAAGTCATCGATAAAAGTTATGAAGTAATCGAAAACCACCTCTGGTTTAAGCTCATTGGTCCACATACATCGGTATGTACGAGTGCCAATAAGTCATTTGCCCGCTCACCTTGACCGGTGAAAGGTGCCTTTGTCATCTTGCCAAGTAAACAAGATTCGCATGTCTCTAATGATTCAAAATCAAATGAGTGCAGAATACCATCTCTATGGAGCTTCGCATGCGTTTCTCATTTATGTGACCTAAGCGACATGCCAAATAAACGTGGGATTCAAATCATTCTGACGTTGCCTCTTTGCATTAATGTTATAGACCGATGACCCTTCAAGAGTAAGAACGTATAACCCATTCACCAATGGAGTATGACAATAGAACATATCTTTGAAATAAAGAGAACAACCATTGTCCATAGATTTAAAGTCATAACCTACGCTTGCAAACATGAAGCGTAAATAATGTTCTTTGAAAGAGATGGAACACAATAACAATTATTCAATTCCAAAACTAATCTCGAAGGTAAAGACAATGGCATGGTGCCAACAGCTACCGCAGCAACTTTTGCTCCATTGCCAACGCGAAGATCCACTTCGCTCCTCCTCAAACTTCTACTTCTTATTAGCCCTGCAACGATTTGCGGATGTGAGCAACCGATCCGGTATCAAATACCCAAGAATTAGTGGAAGAAGTAGCAAGATTGATTTCTATAACATTTATACAGGAGTGGAAGTCATACTTCCTTCTTCTTCTCAAGATCCTCCAAGTACTTTGGGCGGTTCCTTTTCCAATGTCCCGATTGCTTACGATAGTAACAATCGCATCGGATGAGCATCGCCTTTCTTGTCTTTCTTGGCCTTAGAACCGCTCGCGATCGCATCGGAGCTTTCTTTCTTTTGACCGCGATTCTCTTGACATAGGGCTTGCCCTTGCCTTTCTGCATCATCATCACATGATTGCTGCTTTTCTTAATGCTTTCTCGTGATTTTAGCATCCCATGCAACTCACCAGGTCTTGTCAAGATTGTTCATGTGAAAGTTCATTATGAATGGCTCAAAGCTCGGGGAGCGATCGAGAATCACATCGATAGCCAACTCTTGGCTAAGGGAAAACCAAGCTTTTCCGGACTCTCAATGTAACCAATCATCTTAATCACATGAGGGTCGACGGATTCCCTTCGCAAGCTCTCGCACGCAAATAAGGACTTTGAAGTATTGAACCTCTCACTCCTTGCTTGGTTCTCAAACATACCACGTAGCCCCACAATGATATTGTAGGCATCTGTGTTCTCATATTGCTTCAAGCTCGAGAGGACATTGTGGCAAGCATGAGACAGCTCACATCAAGGCAATCATTCGTTTGCTTCTCATAAGCTCTCCGTGCAGCCACAGAGCATTATCGTGCAAGTCTTCGGGTAAGGAGACTCAAGGACATACTCCTTGCGCTCTTGCTTGAGAACAATTCTCAAGTTGCGATACCAATCCAAAAGTTTGTTCCATTGAGTTTTTCTTTCTCAAGAACAGATCGCAAATTAAAAGTCTTGGATGCGGCGTTAGTGACATGATCTACAACACAAGAATATGCAAAGTTTAGCACTATGTTTATGTTCATCTTTTATTAAACTATTTAGCAAAAGACTCCCACTATGAGTTTTGCAACAAAAACTCCTCTAAGTTACATAGTGGGTAAAGATCCTCATTTCACTAATTCCTAGTGAGCTTTGGCATCACGGCTAGAAAACTAGTGACATGGGTAAGCAACACTTTGCTAATCACATCCCTATGTGACTCTACTTTGGGTGACATTAGTATGCCTCGGCCCCAATCTATGCCCCAAGGTCCAAAACTATTTTGATAACCTTGTTAAGTAAACCAAATGCTTCCGCATGTAGATGTCCGACATCTACCCCAAATGATGATGATAACCGATGGCACTCTACTTTGGTAGACCTACCATGCGGTGATCATTATCTTTGGTGCAGCATATGGAAGGGCATTAACACCTAATTTTAAGAGGATTCTATCCTACCAAAACAACATATCACATATATCATTGCATAAGAATAAGATAGATAACATCATAGATAAACACATTTAACTGTGAAGTAGTATGGCCCAAAATTGGTGATATCCATCTCCAAGTAGGTGTAGACGATCTCCATCCTCCACATCACTACTTTAGGCCACCATGCTTAAAAGCTTGTAACCTCAAAACTAGGCTACTACCTATAATAGCTAGAAATTGAAGATTACAAAGATAGATTCAAGCATTAAGGTCGACACGCAGTCGTTAAATACAATATATACAGCTAACAATAGCTGAAATAATCATGACACGCAGGCCATGAACGAATGTTACATGCATCACATACATCTCATACATTCAAATAAGCTATAGGGCCATACTATTCACATCATTCTCTGCAAAAACAAGTTAGACGTAGAATCGCATTCTACCTAACGATGTGAACCCAAGACGCTATACAAGGGGATACACGGCGGTCCCTGGCGGTCACGGCGGGGTCGAGGGGGAGCGCCCAGGGTTCGTGGCGCGCACTGAAACCTCACAATTACATAGATCGCATCTATGAAATCGCTATGAAAATCTTATCGAGCCGATCAAATCAACCCAAATTCGAGCCATTCAAAATGTCTCAATTTTCATTAGATCAATCATATTGATCATCGCGATCGGTATACTTGAGGAGACCACAACACAAGACCTCGATCTGTTGGCTCGATCTACTGATTGTGCGCAGTTAGCCCCGATGGTGATTCCAGCCGGTAGGGGCAAGTCGCGCGTACATCAAAGAAGGAGCACGAACTAATCTTTTGGCCTTATGATGCTATCAACTCATACCTATTTCAACCCCTTATGACCGATTGATCTCATCAACCCGTGCTACCTGATTTAGACGTAATAAATCCAATCTACTACTATCGCATATCAACATATGCGCTGATCCGATTGCAAACTAAGCAAGATGGCTCGATACCACTAAAGGAATACGCGTGAGCTACGGAGCGAAAACAAAACTTTTCTACCGCGCACCCAAGAACATCATGCTAAGGAAGGATCATGGATCGTTACCACTTAGACGCAGCATGCAATGAAGAAGAATTGGAAACCGATCCAATCACGCGCGTCGAGGTAGTAGTGGAAGTAGCCGATCGTCCGAACAGATCGTCTCCTCCACGCACGCCGATCAAGATCGCAACGAGCAGCGCCTCCACCGGTATCCACACGTCCGGGTGGAACGCCGATCGCGAGTGTACTAGCACTCGTGAGCGACTAGGGTTTGGCTCGGGAGGTGGCGGCTAGGGTTTTGCTAGATGTTAACAGCACACCTCCTCCGCCCCTCGCCTCCATATATATAGACCTCCTCACGTGGGCCTCGTGGACCGAGGCCCAATAGGAGTCTATTCGGATCTCTATCCGAATTGAGCCCATATCGAATCATATTCGAATTAGTGTTCCAACCCGTTAAGCGTGCGACCACAGAGGTTCACGTATACTTGGTCGTGACCGAAACGCCTTTCCGGTTACCATGTTAATAGCGGTCTCTAGTAAGACATATTAACCCCAAAGTATATGTAAAGATCATATCGGCTGAACTGTAATGTTCTCTCATGTACGAATCCCTTTGCCTCACGATATAGATTGAGCTCAAGGCGAGACTGTGTCATCCTCTTAATAGCTCAATCACTCTCTCGATTCCGTGATGGATTATAAACTCGTGATTGACTCCTCAATCACCTTGGCATGGCCATGCACTTTCATAATCCATTACATCGAGGCCTGCAGATATCTCTCCCATAAGGAGGGCAAATTCTATCTTGATCATTCACATCCCACTACATGTTTCATGGCAAACCCGAAGACTACTTTTATGACTACCCGAGCCACGGAGTAGTGATTAGTAGTCCCAAAATAAGCTACTACTCATGTTGGGAACCATGATGATCTCAAGTCTAAGGACTCTACATAAACACTACTTGAGACCAGCGATGACACATGGAATCTCTGCGGTGTCTCATGGCAGTCTATCAACATATGTTCACTAACACATGTCCATATTATTGATTTGGTATCACCATACCATGATCCATGAGACATGATCATCAATCAATACATATGCTGATCTTTGTCTTTGAATCATATTTGTTCCTCATATGATATACGACCAGGGATCATTTAGAAATAGCAACATCTTAGTATTTAAGAGTCTCATGAATAAGTCACATACTCATTGATCAATAATGATGATGTCTATTCCAAGGAACAAAGTAATGTATCATAAACATAGTATGTGATATATACAACATCTCCATGTTGCCTCTAGGGCATATCACTAACAGAGCCTTGCGGCGGCGGAGCGATCCAGCAGCGCAAATGCCCGGAGGAGGGGTTGTCCGACGTGTTAGTGATATGCCCTAGAGGCAATATGGAGATATTGTATATATCACATACTATGTTTATGATATATTACTTTGTTCCTTGAAATAGACATTATCATTATTGATCAATGAGTATGTGACTTATTCATGTGACTCTTAATGCTAAAATGTTGCTATTTCTAAATGATCCCTGATCATATATCATATGAGGAACAAATATGATTCAAAGACAAAGATCAGCATATGTATTGATTGATGATTATGTTTCATGGATCATGGTATGGTGATACCAAATCAATAATATGGACATGTGTTTGTGAACATATGTTGGATAGACCCGCTATGAGACACTGCAGAGATTCCATGTGTCATCAGTTGATCTCAAGTAGTGTTTATGTAGAATCCTTAGACTTGAGATCATTATGGTTCCCAACATGCGTAGTAGCTTATTTTGGGACTACTAAACACTACTCCGTAACTGAGTAGTCATAAAAGTAGTCTTCAGGTTTGCCATGAAACATGTAGTGTGATGGGAATGATCAAGATAGAATTTGCCCCTCCTTATGGGAGAGATATCTCTAGACCCCTCGATGTAATGGATTATGAAAGTGTATGGCCATACCAAGGTGATTGAGGAGTCAATCACAAGTATATAATCCATCACGGAATCGAGAGAGTGATTGAGCTATTAAGAGGATGACACAGGTCTCGCCTTGAGCTCAATCTATATCGTGAGGCAAAGGGATTCGTACATGAGAACATTACAGGTTCAGCCGATATGATCTTTACGTATACTTTGGGGTTAATATGTCTTACTAGAGGCCATGACATCAGGTGACCGGAAAGGCATTTCCGGGTCACGACCAAGTATACGTGAACCTACAGGGTCACACGCTTAACGGGTTGGAACACTAATTCGAATATGATTCGGATGTGGGCTCAATTCGGATAGAGATCCGAATAGACTCCTAATGGGCCTCGATCAATATATGGAGGCGAGGGGCTGAGGGGATACGCCCCGGAAAACCTCTAGCATAACCCTAGCCGCCACCTCCCGAGCCAAACCCTAGCCGCTCACGAGTGCTAGTACACTTGCGATCGGCGTTCCAGCCCTGGACGTGTGGATACCGGTGGAGGCGCTGCTCGTTGCGGTGTTGATCGGCGTCAACAACCTACAGATTGGATCCGCTCGTGGTGTGGTTGATCGCGTGGAGGAGACGATATATTCGGGACGATCGGCTACTTCCACTACTACCTCGATGCGCGTGGTTGGATCGGTTTCCAACTCTTCTTCCGCAGCGCTACGCGTCTAGTGGTAACGATCCATGATCCTTAGCATGATGTCCTGTTGTGCGTAGTAGAAAATTTTGTTTTCTGCTTTCTTAGCCTACGCGCATTCCTTTACGACGTTCACTGAAGCACGAGGAAGGTCGGGGTAGCGTCGGTGAGGCGCGGGGAGGCCGGGGGCGGCGACAATTGCTCGCCGGAGTCGCCAAGGCTGCGGAGGGGGAAACGAGCACAGGGAGGTGCTGCGGGCTCCGGAGCTTGAATTGAGAGGCGAGGGAGAGGCGGTGCGGGTAGAGGGACCTCGGGGTATCCCTTTTATAGGCTAGGGAGGGGAGGTAACGGGCGCCCGGATTTACACCGGCGGCGAGTTTGAATGCGACGGTGAGGGGAGGTGTAAAGGGGAAACTAATGCCAGAAATGGTCGCGGTGCATGCGGGGGAGTAATTGGGTACCGCATGGGCGGGAGTGGTGGATTGAAACTGAAGCTTTCAAAGGTGGAAGAAGGAAGGTGGCGGGGACAACGAACCTAACACGGGGGACCCACCGGTCAGCAAGAGAAAGAAAATGGAAGGTGCGAGGGCGACGGTCGGATGAACGGCACGTGGCAGGGGAGAGGGAGCAGGGCCATCAGATCCCGAGCGAATCGGTAAGTGGCCGCAGTTGGCTTTGATTCAATCCGACAACGGACACTTCATCCAAGCCGATCGAGTGCTTTAAGTGACAGGGGACGACCGAGATTCTGCGCGGCAACGGGGAACGGTGCGGATTGAGCCACGTGTCGATCAGAGGGAATGAGGAAGCGGGCGAAGCGGTAAGGGACTGCGGGCGGTGGGGATCAAGTCGGGCGGGGATGAGGCAGATCCGATGCGCGACACGTGTCGCGTGCGGAGAGAGGAAAGGCGGGGTGAAGGTTTTAAGTGAGATCGGACGGCTGAGGGGTCGTCCGACGGCGGCAGTGGCTCCGATGGCTGACACTTGGCGGCCCGAGGGAGGGTTTTGGATTTTTATTTCTTTTTGATTTTCAGAAATGACTAGGAGGCTTTAAAATACTCAAAAAAATACAAAATAAACTTTGAAAATTCCAGAATAATTCAGAGAACCTTCTGGGACTAATTTAGACTTAATAAAAATATTTTCAACCCATTTTTACAGTTATATATTGCAGAAACACAATTTACTTTTAAAAGGAGAGTTTTAAATCTTTATAAATTCCTGAAAATTTATATAATTACAGATTGAACTTTAGTAAGATGAGATACATTTATGTTGACTTCCATGAAATGCAATAAATTCATTTTGGCCTTTATAAAATAAAATTTTTGATTTCCTCAATTCAGGGCTTGGAATAAAATCCAGGAAACTTCAATAAATTCCAGAAAACACTTTAATAAAGGAATAAAATTTTTGGGATGTTACAAACCAACCCCCCTTAAAGAAATCTCGCCCTCGAGATTTGCACTGGCTAGCAAAAGAGATGGGGATGGCTGGCCTTCAATTCCTCTTCTCGCTCCCAGGTGGCTTCGTCTTCGGTGTGGTTGCTCCACTGAATCTTGCAGAATTTGATGGTCTTCCTTTTGGTCTGACGTTCTGCGGTCTCGAGGATCTTGATCGGCTGCTCCTGATAGGTGAGGTCATCTTGAAGATCCAAGGTTTCTAAAGCAGCTTGTTCTGCGGGTACTCGGAGGCACTTCTTCAGCTGAGAGACATGGAAGATGTTGTGCACTCCTAACATGCTTGGCGGCAAGTCCAACTGATAGACGACTTCACCTCTTCGGTTCAGAATTTTGAAAGGTCCCACATATCTTGGTGCTAGTTTTCCTCTGACTTGAAACCTTTTAACTCCTCTGAGTGGGGATACTCTGAGATAGACGTAGTCTTCGACCTCGAAGGTCAAGTCTCGATGATGGTTGTCCACATAACTCTTCTATCGAGATTGAGCTATCTTCAGTCCGTCTTTGATCTTTCTGACTTTATCTTCGGCGTTCTGAAGTAGGTTCGGTCCAGCTTCTTGGGGTTCTCCTTGCTGTTCCCAAAGCAAGGGTGTCCTGCACTTTTGGCCGTACAAGGCTTCAAAAGGTGCCATCTGCAGACTGGCCTTGTAGCTATTATTGTACGAGAACTAGGAATAGGTAATGAATGGTCCCAACTGTTCCCAAAGTCCAGAGTACAAGCTCTTAGCATATCTTTGAGTACTTGATTAACTCGTTCCGTTTGACTATCTGTTTGGGGATGATAAGCGGTACTAAAACTGAGCTTGCTCCCTAACTCTTCATGCAGTTTTTGCCAGAATCGAAAAGTGAACTGACTGCCTCGATCTGACACTATCTTCTTGGGAACGCTATGTAGGCACACAATCCGGGACATGTACAACTCAGCTAACTTACTTCTGGAATAAGTGGTCTTGACTGGTATAAAGTGAGCCACTTTAGTCAATCGGTCTATGATTACCCAGATTGAATCATAACCCGATTGCGTCCTCAGGAGTCCGGTTATGAAATCCATACCGATTTCTTCCCATTTCCAACCTGGAATTGGCAATGGTTGCAACAATCCCGCAGGTCTCTGATGTTCTGCTTTAACTCGTTGACAAGTGTCACAGGCATCAATATACTCTGCTATTTCTCTTTTCATGCTGGCCCACCAGTATCTTTTCCTCAGGTCCTGGTACATCTTGGTACAACCTGGGTGGATGGAGTATGGCGTGTCATGAGATTCTTTCAGAATCAGGGTTTTGATCTCCTAATTATTTGGTACACAGATGCGGTTCTCAAACCAAATAGTGCCGTGCTCATCTTCACTGAATCCTGGCGCTTTGCCTCTTCTCATATTCTTTTTGATTTCCTGAATATCCTCGTCAACCTTCTGAGCTTCCTTAATCTGATCAGGCAAGGCAGGTTGTATTTCCAGGGTGGTGAGAATGCTTGGTTCCATTGGATTTAGACTTAGACGGGCGACTCCCTCCTGAAGTTGGGTCAGGTCTTCTTCCGATAAAACCACATTGGCATAAGACTTCCTGCTCAAGGCATCGGCCACAACATTTGCTTTTCTGGGATGGTAATGTATACCAATGTCATAGTCTTTTATCAACTCTAACCATCTTCGCTGCCTCAGGTTGAGTTCTGCCTGGATGAAGATATACTTCAAGCTCTTATGGTCCGTGTATACTTCACAACGTTTACCGATAAGATAGTGGCGCCAGATTTTCAAAGTATGCACTACGGTTGCTAATTCCAAGTCATGAGTAGGATAATTGCACTCATGAGGTTTGAGTTGGCACGATGCATAGGCTACTACCTTGCCTTCTTGTATCAAGACACAGCCTAAGCCAAGGCGAGAGGCATCACAAAAAACCTCAAAGTCCTTATATACATCTGGCAAAATGAGCACAGGTGCTGAGACTAGCCTTTTCTTGAAGCTCTGAAAACTCTGCTCACAAGCTTTCGTCCATTCAAACTTCTTCCCCTTCTTTAACAACTGTGTCATGGGCTTGGCCAATTCTGAAAATCCTGCTATGAACCGACGATAATAACTCGTAAGTCCAAGGAAGCTCCTGACCTCGGTTACGGACTTTGGTTGCTTCTATTCCATCACTGCTTCTATCTTGGAAGGATCCACACCTATGCCTTCAGCTGTCACAATATGTCCAAGGAAGGCAACCTCTTTTAGCCAAAATTCACACTTACTGAATTTGGCGAAAAGCTAATGTTCTCGAAGCTTCTCCAAAGTTATCTTGAGATGTTGCTCATGCTCTTATTCATTCTTGGAGTAGATGAGGATATCATCGATAAATATCACCACGAACTTGTCCAAGTGTTTCATGAATACACTGTTCATCATGCTAATGAAATAGACTGGTGCATTGGTCAATCCAAACGACATGACAGTGAACTCATAATGCCCATAACGGGTGGAGAATGCAGTCTTGGGGATGTCTTCTTCACGGATCTTCAACTGGTGATATCCCGACCGTAGGTCAATCTTGGAGAAGACACCGGCCCCTTTCAACTGATCGAACAGGTCGTCGATCCTGGGCCGGGGGTACTTGTTCTTGATCGTAACATCATAGAGATCTCTGTAATCCACACATAGCCTCAAGCTTTCAACCTTTTTCTTTGTAACATCCTGATTTTCAGAGCTTTTTAAAACCTTGAATTTAAAACTAAATTTCTGTAATTTTTTGAAATTAAATCAAGCTTCAAATGAATTTTTGAAATTTAAAATAATTTAATCTGATTAAAATAAATATTAACATAAGTTAAAAATATTTTATTTGGATTCTTCAGTTCTCAAGGAATTTTTTGGTATTTTTGGTGAATTTTTGGGATTTATTTGCTATTTTCTAGAGCTTTTAGATGTTTATTTGGATTTCTGGAAAAAAAAAGAAAAAAAAATCCCCCACCGCCGCCCAGCCGTCGGATTCCACCGCTTCCACGCGTCGGCCATCTGGCCTGTCCCCGCGCCGCCGCCGTGCCTCCTTTTCCCGCCCGCTCCCGCAACGCCCGATCCTCCCCGCTTGCCACGCGGCGCCATCTCGCGCGTCCGCGCCCCGCCCCGCTCCCCGCCGCCCGATTCGCCCCCGTGCCACGCGCCGGATCCACCCGCCTCGCCACGCGTCAACATCCGGCCGCCCTCGCACCCGCGCAGCCCACTCCCGCCTCCCACCGCTCGGCGCCGTCCGATCCAGATCCGTGCCACGCGGTGGCACCAGCAGAGCCCGCCTCGCCCGTGCCTTCCCACCGCACGATCCTCCGCACGTCCACGCGGCCGTATCCCCGCCGTCCGCACCCTGTACCCGCGCGCGTAACCCTAACCCTAACCCTAAACCGCTCCCGCACGTGCCCGCCGTCCGATCTCCCTCCCGCGGCATCCGGACCGTCCAAACCTCACCCAAATTGTGCCCGCACCGTAACCGAATCGAACTCACCTCGGTTCGCGTGTGTTCATCCCGCCCCTGCCCTCGGTTTGCGTGCCATTTAAAATCGCTACCGCCTCCGCCTGCGCTCACCCGCCGCCGCCTCCTCGCGCTCGCGCCACCGTTTCCGGAGTAGCGCCGCCGTCGCCCGTGCGTCCCCGCCGTCGTCGGACGCCGCCGCTGCCGTCGCCGTCGCCGAAACCTCGCCGGTGAGCCCTCCGCCCCCTCACCGCCGCTGTGTCGCCCCGGTCCCCCGCGTCGACTCTCTCGTCCTCGCGCCTGGACGCCCGCCACGGTCCTCGCGCCTGCACCAGCGCGCACCACGTGTCCCCACCTCCGCCGTCGGATCCCGCCGACGCGCCCCCGCCTCACCTCGCACCTGCGTCCGCACGACACTTCGCGCGACGCGCCGCGCCACGCGTCGGCGATCCAACCGCCGCCCGCGCCCGGCCGGCTCATCCTCGTCACCCGTTCAGATCTGGATCGAGGATCCAGATCGCGCCGCGTGTCAACAAATTGGCTGGGGTTTATTTTAGTTGCGTAAGGCAAGTTTCTCAAATACCTAGTTAAAATCCTAGGAGCTAGCAAATTTGTGATAATGCAAAAAGCTGTTGAAATTGTGCAATAATATATTGTAGATGGTTCCATCCACCGATGCTAAGTTTTGGTTACTGGGCTACGTCCACCCAAATTATTCACTGGAGTACGTCTCCCTAGGAAAAATCCAACAAAGTATGGCACATCTCCCTACTAAGTTTTATTGTTCCCCACCCACGAAAGTTTTTGTAAATAGAACTAACTCGAGGAGGTTCTCATGTCTGCTCTTGACCGTGAGCACAGCTATTCGAATAGTTATTTAGACTCTGCAGAGTTTGTACAATTTTACCCACAAGAGATAACCCAATTGTTATATTCCGCATATTTCCTTAGATGTGCAGATCAACCGGATTATCACATGACATTTACAATGTATCTAGTAAAAGAATGCACTCGCTAAGGTTTCCGTCTACAGGAAGGTCATTTAGGCGCCAGCTAGACCCCCTCTTGCGCCCACCTCTATCCGGTGACACGACCATCTCCAGAACGCTTTGCGTCCAGCGAGAAAAATCGTGCTTTCCCCTAAAATGCATTTAGTTACTGGCGAGTACAAATTATTTAGTCATGCCTACACTTTACCAGCTTGTGGTTGTACTGTTTTACATGGAGAGGTCATCATAGGATTAAGTCCTTAATTTGTCCAGACGGGCGTACACAGCCTAATGTTACATCCACCAACCACTCCTACCATCCGCCCAGACAGGTAAGAAATTTTGTACGATTTTGAGAAGCATAATATAGCCTTTATTCAATCTACCAATCATGTACCTCCCATGATTGCCCAAAATGACTTAGTTGTTGAGAATGTATGTCAGGACATGCTAATGTCCTGAGATTGTACTGGACGAGCTTGGCAATTAGTGATATAGCTTATCTTGAAATTCTTTTTATTATTATTAGCTAGGGCGACAATGGTAAGGATAACAAAAGTTCCAAGGAATGGTTTCCGCTATGTAGTGCCAATAAGCAAGGTGGTTGATTAACTAATGAAAGCAGTAAACTATTGTACATAAAATATCGCATGCAATCTGGATAATTTTAAATAATATAATTAATTTAAAACATGGGAATTCAACATGGTCAAACTGTCCACTCACCTGGATCTTGCGCTGGTAAATCTGGTTGATCTTACAAGGCGTCGAACGCTTGATCGGCATTTTCCTCGTAATCTACTCGCGTGACAAAACCGGAAAAAAACAAATAGGCCAAAAACAATAAATGTCAAAACATAATACAAATGAACTTCAAATTGAACCAAACTTAGATAAATAACAAGATTATGAATTTAGAGAATTTTAGAAACAAGTTTCACCCAAAACGGAGTTACGGTTAAAAAGTTATAGCCTTTCAAAGTTCAATTTCAGAGAAAAATCCGAAAATTAAAAAGAGAGAGAGATTTACTCTCACTGACATGTGGGTCCCACGGTTTTATTATTTGAAATTTGGATTTTTCTGATTTTAATTGGATGAGTGCATGACATATGGGGCCCATGGATTAATAAATTTCCGAAAAATCAATAAATCCACAGTGACCGACAAGTGGGTCCCGCGGTGCAGGCACTGTTCAATGGGGCCCGCCTGTCAGCGACTTGGGGCTTTAAAAACTGGTTAACTTTTAATTAAAACGGGTGAGGCCCATATGTCATTCTCTCATTCCATTTAATCGGCCGAGGGGCCCACGGGTCAGTAACGCATTACTCAAGATTAATGACAATCATTAGCGGTTAATGAAGATCTTGTTAATTTAAGTGGCCGAGATGGGGCGGCGGCTTTGGCCGGAGGAGCAGCGGCGACGTAGAGGGGTATCGGCGACGGGCGGCGATGGAGGGAGGGTGACTAGTGCTGGAGAAGACGAGTGTGGGGGACGTCCGATTGGCGCCGGGGTCGAGTTCGGCAGCACGGGGTGAAGCTCTAGCAGGCTGGAATTGAGCCGAGGCAGCCGGGGTTGATGGCGACAAAAATCGACCGGCGCTGGGGAAGGAGACCAAGCCGGCGAGCTGCGGGGCACCAAAACTCGATTAAACCTTAGGAAAGCACTGGAGGGGTATAATAGACAAGAGGAGAGGGTCTTCGGGGCTTGCGAAAGTCCGAGGAGGCCTGGCGCCGGAGATGGCCGGGGCACTTCGAGCGGCAGTGAGAAAACAGAAAATAGAGCTCGGGGGAAGGGAATGAAAGGAATTTTTGTGTGGTGCGAGCTGCAAAGAAGCCAAGTGCCACAATTTATAGCACAAGGGGAGGAATTGGAGGGCGTTGAGGGCATTCACTCGCATTGAAAGGAGGGGGCAGCGCTCAAGTATGCTATGAGCTAGGCAGAGCAGAGGGCGGGGTAGCGACGCACTGAAGATACCCGGTTTCAATGCTCTTTTGCGCAGCGCACGAATTGCCGAGGTGATGTGTGCATCTACGGCGGGGTGGTGGTGGCGCCACGAAGCCAGGCTATGGCAGAGAGGGGCACAGGGCCAACTCGAAGGCAGCAAAAGCGGGTGGCGCTCGAGGTCTTTGGACGCGATGGCGATGGAGCTTGAAGTCGATGACGACGGCAACCGTGGTATGGCGGAGCACATCGGTAGCGAGGCCGGACGGAGAAAGACGGTTAGCCCGACGGGGAGGGAGCATGGATGCATGGCGAGGTAGCCACGCGGACGGCTAGCGCCGGAGTAGAGGAGGGGCGAGGACATGATAGAGGGGAAAGTTAGTGAATGCGCTCGCACGCAGGAGGAAGAGAAATAGGGGCGCACGCGGGCAATTTTCTGGCATCGCCGGTAGAGAGAGAGAGCAGAGAGGAGGGAGGAGGAAGGAGGGGGAGGGCGCTCGGGTGCGCCGGCTAGACCGGGTCGGCCTGCCCGAGAAGGGGATTTTCTTTTTATAATTTTTCTGATTTGGGTAATTTCTTTGGAGATTTTTATAAAGGCGAAGAAATAATATTTTTGTGAGCTTCCAAAACCATAAATCATCAAATAAAACTAGGAGTGAGCACAAAAATTTTCAAGGCTAAATCCAAATAAAGATAAGGTAATTAAATAATCAGGAGAATAAAATTGGGATGTTACAGATCCCTACCCCCTTAAATAAAATCTCGACCCCGATTTGCCTAAGTTGAGAAAAGGTGAGGAAAATCGGCCTTGAGCTAGTCTTCGCGTTCCCATGTAGCTTCTTTTTCGGTGTGATTGCTCCACTGTACCTTGCAAAGACAAAAAAATCTTGCTCCTCGTTTGCTTCTCCTGGGTGTCTAAAACCTTGATTGGGTACTCTGGGTAGGTGAGGTCTTTCTGAATTTTCAAAGTTTCCAAAGGTGCTTGCTCTTCCGAAACTCAGAGGCATTTCTTGAGTTACGAAACATGAAAAACATCATGTACTTCTGCCAGGCTTGCAGGCAGGTCTAGCTTGTAGGCGACTTCTCCGCATCTAGCAAGGATGGGGAAAGGGCCTATAAACCGAGGTGCTAGTTTCCCTTTTACTTTAAATCTTTGTACTCCTCGAAGGGGAGAAACCTTGAGGTAAACATGATCTCCGACTTGAAATGTGAGTTCACGTCGACGATTGTCAGCGTAACTCTTTTGTCTAGACTGGGCAGCTTGCAGGCGGTCTCTCTAATCACCTTGACCTTCTCTTCTGCTGGTTTTAGGGTATCTGGTCCAAAGGTATGACCTTCACCAGTTTCTAACCAGTGCAATGGAGTTCTACACTTTCGTCCATATAAAGCCTCAAAAGGTGACATTTTAAGACTCGACTGGTAACTATTATTATAAGAAAACTCTGCATATGGCAAGCTCTTTTCCCAATCTGAAGTCGATTCCAGGGCATAGGCTCAAAGCATGTCCTCTAAAACTTGATTTATCCTTTCGGTCTGTCCATCCGTTTGACGGTGATAAGCAGTACTAAAACTTAGATGGGTTCCAAGGGCATTGTGCAAGCTGTTCCAAAAATGTGAGGTGAATTGAGAACCTCGATCTGAAACTATTTTTCTGGGTACCCCATGCGCACATACTATGCGGGCCATATATAATTCTGCTAACTTATCTCCTTTATAAGTAGTCTTTATCGGAATAAAATGGGTCACCTTTATCAATCTGTCCACTATAACCCATATCGAATCATATCCTGTCTTAGTGCGAGGAAGGCCGGTTATGAAATCCATTCCCACTTCTTCCCATTTCCACTGAGGTATTTGCAATGGTTGAAGTATTCCTGTTGGTTTCTGATGTTCAGCTTTAACACGTTAGCATGTATCACAACAAGCTACATACTCAGCAATGTCTCGCTTCATACAAGGCCACCAATACAATGTCTTTAATTCTTGGTACATCTTTGTGCTACCAGGATGTAAGGCATAGGATGAGCTATGTGCTTCTTTCAGTATTAGCTCCTTCAGTTCTTTTTGGTGAGGAATGAAAAGTCGTTTCTCAAACCATAGAATTCCTTGTGAATCTTTCACTACCTTTGGTGCCTTCCCTCTATTCATCATATGCTCGAGTTTCTGAGTCCCAGGGTGTCCCTTTTGCGCTGCTTTGATTTGCTCTTCTAACGTGGGTTGCACCTCTAGGGCGGCTAACATACCTTGTTCTATAATCCCCAAGTTGAGGGAAGTAATTTCTTTACCTAGCTCCGATGAGATTTCCTGAGCCTGGATGTGGTTGCATCCGGGTTTTCGACTCAACGCATCTGCTACTACATTAGCTTTGCCAGGGTGATAATGAACTTCCAAATCGTAATCCTTAATTAATTCCAACCATCTTCTCTGTCTAAGGTTGAGGTCATTCTGAGTGAATATATACTTGAGACTTTTGTGATCTGTGTAAATGTTGCAATGATTTCCAATTAGATAGTGTCACCATATCTTTAAGGCGTGCACTACAGCTGCTAATTCCAGGTCATGGGTGGGGTAATTGTCTTCATGGGGTCGAAGTTGTCTAGAGGCATAGGCTACGATTTTTCCATCTTGCATAAGTGATGAGGACATCACTCCTTCGGATGCAACCGCTGATCCTCCAACCGTTATGCAAGGTCCAATGACCCGAGCTCGCATGCGACAATTAAATCTAGAGGTGAGCTCGTTCTTAAGCGATCCTTTTTATAGTTTTGAGAATAGATTGCTACCTAATGATGTTATCTTGCTTAGGAACATTGGAGAGGGTCATGAAGTACATGGAGAGAGGTGTGGAGGCGGAGAAGACCAGCAAGGACGTCCAAGTCAAGCCGGAGGCCCAGTCCAACTCGAGTTCGAGTCTGTCTCGGCCTTCAGGACCAGCCTGCAGTAAAACGGATGCCCAGGACGCATATGGACTCCGTTTTGGACGTTGCACATATGTATGAAAAGCTGAGAAGGAAACCTTTCCAATGGCCTTGGTCCCATATCAAAATTCCTTCTGAGTCAACAGGAATCATCGAAACAAGTGAGCATTAAGAATCTGTCAGGTTGCTGCGCCACCGTCTTTTAGGCCGTTCGGCTTTGTATCGTGTTGGAACCCATTAGGGCACGTCCAGGGGTTTTGCACGCCCCTCACTTCTTTATATACAGCCGCCACCCCCACCATTAGGGTTGGGTTTTGCTTAGATTAATTCTGTCTTGAGCAGTTTCGCCGTTCATCGGTTTGTGAGACCCCAACTTTCGAGTGCTAAACCAATACATCTGCAATTCCGTTGTGTTCTTCCTTGTTCTTGCTTGTGTTCTTCGATTTGCAGGCGAGGATTAGCCTTCTTGACGAGGTCAATCGGGCAGCGCACGGTTGATAACCTGAGGAGACGTGGTGCTGCGATTGTGGTGGTAATCAGAGCTTCAGGTGTTCCTACAGTGTAACATCCTGTTTTTCTGAGATTTTTAAAGCCTGGATTTCAAAAATGAATTTTCTGGAATTTTCTGAAATTAATTGAAGCTTCAAATGAATTTTCAAAGTTTTAAATGATTTAATGTGGTTAAAATAAACATTAACATAAGTGGAAAATATTTTATTTGAGTTCCTTGTGTCACAAGGAATTTTCTGGTATTTTTGGTGAATTTTCCGGATTTATTTGCTATTTTCTAGAGCTTTTAGAAGTTTATTTGAATTTCTGGAAAAAGAAAAGAAAAGGAAATAACCCCCGCCGCCCGATCTTCCTCTCTCCTCCACGCGTCACCCATCCCGCCGCCCGCGCCGTCGCCGTACCTTTTCCCGCGCGCCCGCGCGCCCCGCCGCCCGATCCCGCCCGCGCCACGCGTCACAAGATCATGGCCCGGCGCGGCGGCACCAACGCCCCGCCGCTCGTCGCCTCGCCGCTCGATCGCGCGCGCGCGATCCCACCGCACGCCCGCGCCGCGAAACCCTAACCCTAACCATCCCACCGCTCGATCCCGCGCGTGGCCCAATCCTAGCCGCCTAACCTAATCGCGTTCGCCCGTGCCGTAACCGATCGGGATTGCCTCGGTTCGCGTGATAAAACTCGTGTTCATCCTCGGTTCGCGTGCGTCGCCGCTCGAGCTCGCCGCCGCCGCCGCCGCCCTCGCGCCGCGCGTCGCGGGCCGCTCCGCCGTCGCGCTGCCGCCGCGCGTGCACCCTCCGTGCGCTCGAGCTCGCCGCCGCTGCCGAGGACGCCGCCGGTGAGCCTCGCCGCCCCTCCTCGCCGCGTCGCCGCTCGCCGCCCTCGCCGCACCCGCTCGCCCCTCCGGTCCCGAGCCAGCGCGCGCCCGCGCACTCAAGCGCGCCGCCCGCGGCGACGCCGCGCGCAAGACGCCGCCACGCTGCCGCGCATCGCCACCGCCGCCCGCGCCGCTCCATCCGCGCCGTCCGCGCGCGACGCTGCAGCGCGCCGAGCCGCCGCGCGTCGGCAATCCGCGCACCGACACCGCCGCCGATCCCGACCGCAGATCGGATCTGATCCACGGCGCGCGGCGCCGCGCGCGGCCAACTCTCCGCCGTCGGATCCCGCCGCCGCGTCGCGCGCGCCGCGTCGGCCGGGCCACGTCAGCCCTAGCCGACGTGGCACCCACGTGGCATGCCACGCCGCCACGCCGCCCGGCCCTAGCTTTCCCGAGCCACGTGGCGGCCACGTCGGTTGCCACGTCGGCCGCGCGCCACGTGGCGGCATATGCCGCCGCCACGCCGGCCGCGTCCCGCCGCGTCGACCCGCCGCCCCGTGCAATCGTTACGTGGACCGGGTCCACGGTGAACTCGGAATTTGGTGCACCGGTTCACAAAGACAATTTTTTCAATTTTCCTGAATTAATTTTGAATTAATTTTCCGAGCCCGTTCTCCTCCGTCCTAGCTCCGATTGACCCGTTCTTTTTCTAAATTCATCTAAAATCGAGCTCTAGCTGTTGGTTCTGTTTTTGTGAATTTTTGAGTTCTTTTGCTTGTCATTTTATGTGTTTCTTTGTTTCCGATCGCTTTCTCTCGTTAGATTCGGATTCGGAGGAGCGTGTTTCGCGCTGTAAGACCGTGAGTACCTCACGAGCATAACGAAGGCAAGTCGTGTCCCTTGATCATGTTGAACCCAATTTTACAAACTATTATTTAATTATTTTGTTTCAAATTACGTTGCATTGCTATTTTTATTCAAACCGCTGTACGTAGTTATTGTCCCAATTGCAATTACACCTCTTTGACACTTTGAAATACCATGATACCTTTGTCACCATAGGTTGGGAAATTATTAGTGATACTAGTTTATTTATCACATGGGTTGGTACGATTAGATTGCTTAGCCAGTGTATAATTACGTTCGGTCTCATCGCACACATTAAAATATTAATTTGACTTAATGATATATGGAATTGTGGTTGGTGCCACGTGTATTAAAATTTGTGCCATGTCATTGGTGTGACGTTGGCTTGGTTATACAAATTGGTTTTGCACTCGGGCGAGTGATCGTGCAGTAAAGGGGGAAGTACAGTTGTACTTTGGGGGATGTGGTAGTCTCGCCCGGGTAATGCTAAGGACTTAACTTTGTGCGCCATTGATCTGAGCTTAATCGTGCAAACCACATGTCTATTATGGGATGGACTGGCTGATTAATTTGTAATATTTCAATTCAATTCGCCATTGTGATGAACATGGTTGCCGATTTCCATGTGGCGCAAGGGGGTGTGATCGAAACCCTAGCGGGCAGAACTGGGTTGAGGTAGAGCATTGTAAAGGCCTTGTTGTGATTTCCTTAGGCCTAGGCTAATCACATCGTGTGGGTACAGTTGTGCAACTTCTGCAGAGTGTAAAACTATTCGAATAGCCGCGTCCTCGGTCATGGGCGGTGCTCGGGATTTCACACGAGGGTTAGTGTTTCATTTATAACTTGGTGGTTTATGTTGGGAGTAGACAGTAGTTCATCGTTGGTTTAACTTGTGAATTGGTGTTCACAAGTGGTTCATGTTTATCCCTTTGATTATCTATTATTATCTGCTTTTGCTTAACTTCCGCTTCAAGTTATTTACTATATTTCATCAATAAATGCCTTTATGCAAATTAACCTTTCAGCCTTCCTTGGTAAGCCTTGCATATTATATTGCATTAAATTGTTACAAACGACTTCTTGAGTACCAATGTACTCACGGCTTTGCGCCTATGTTGCTCGCTTGAGGAGAGGAGTACTATCGGCAGGAGGTGCCGAAGGGAGTACTACGACGACTTCACGGATTAGGCTTCGTTCTCCACTCGATAGCCTTGTGGCTTGTCGATTGGTCGCTATGCTTTATTTTGGATTTCCGCTGCTATTTTGTTAAGCCCTTCCGGCTAGAGATATTGTAAGCTTGGCCATAAGGTCGTACCTTGATATTTTATCGATATTCGAGTTTACCTTTACTATTATCGTGTGTATGACTATGATGGCATCTATGTTTGACTGTGTGCACTAGCGTGATCCTCGACTAGTGCGGTTTACAGAGAGACCGGATTTGCATATTCGGGTCTCGACAGAGATGGTATCAGAGCCATATCGACTGTAGGACGAAGCCCTAGTTAAATTGGTCGTAACCCAAAAAAAATTTATTTTCTAAATCAAACCAACTAAACTTGATATTTAGTAATATCTCTATCTTCTTACCTCATTCTTAAGGATTCTTGTCTCTCGCCCCAACTCTTGCAAAATTGGTTTTCCTAAAGTTATAAACTGATCTTTCCTTTATAAATGCATTAGATGTCCCAAGCTTCTTACTGGCCGACAGAGGATGGAGGTCACTTCTACGCGTTACGTTGCGAGCCTCGGATTTAAGAGACGCCCGCCTACCTCACTAAGGATGAGAAGCGAAAGGTCAACGATCGGAGCATCTCCAGCTATACTTCACTACCCGAGTTGGCAGCGGTGCTACATCACGCTTTCAAGAACACCGTGCGGTGGGAGATGTCAGCACAGGGAGTTGCGCACAAAGCCATCCGTCGACTTTGCAAGCTATACAAGATCAACATGGCGAGACTCGTCCGGAAGTTCAAGGAGCAGTACGGAGCCACCCCGAGACTACGAGCGATGAGGAGCCCCGACCGCGAGCGCCAAGATTCTACCGCCGCCACCGCCGAGCCCGGAGGAGAGACGTCGATCACCGGAGATCGTCGCGCCTACCTCAGTCGGTTCACTCCAGCGCCAGTCAGGGAGCAGTCGCCGCCGATCCGCAACTCGTGGGTTGTCTACAGCGATTCCGAGGACGATAGCAGTGTACCCTATTTGTCAGGACCCGAGTGGGAGCCTTCAGAGTAGATAGTACGAGTAGACACGTTGGATTTTATTTGCAGTTGAGTGTGATGTGAGCTGCAAATATTGCCCTAAAAGCATTATATTGCGATCATGTCAAATCTTTTATTGGAGTCTATTTTGTTCAGTTTCTCAGTTAGCCTTCTGGCTAAGTGTTTGTTTAGTTAGGTTTCCATTAAGCAAAACCCCCTTAGACGCATTTACCTCTTATCTATGCTTTTCCCTCTCGTCTTTCGCCTTTGGTCAGTCAGCAGTTGTTTTCTTTTCAGAGCAAGATGGTTGACACCAGGAACTCCTCCAGCCGCAACCAGGGGAACCAGGACCCAGAGAACAGTGCCGCGCAGCCAGTGCCACCTGTCTTGGACCCTGCCCTCGCCGATTCTTGATGGCTCGCATACGATGATGCAGACCATGATGCGAGGTATGCAGACTATGATGCGGCGATAGCACCAGAGCCGCACCACCGCCAAAGACATCGTCGCAGACCGGCTATGCAGAGTTTATGAGGACGAGACCGCTGTTTTCTCCAGTTCATCGAGCCTTTGGAGGCCGACGATCGGGTCCGTTCGATTGAGAAGAAACTGAACTTGGCTCTGCACCGACAGGAGAAGGTGTTGTATGCAAGACATCGGCTGAGGGACCAAAGCAGCAGAGTGGTGGGAGAACCATCTTGTGCGCCCATGAGGACCAAAGATAACATCACCGGAAGGAATTCGCAAAGCTTTCCACACCGCTCATGTCATGGAGGGAGTGGTTGAGATGAAGAAGGATGAGTTTCGGGAGCTCCAAAGAGGAACACATCGGTGAGTGAATATCTCAATAAATTCACTCGGTTGGCTCGCTCGCGCGCAGGATGTAGCGACAGATGCAGCTCGCGTAAGAGGTTCAAGAAAGGCTTGAACCCGGCTTTGAAGGTGCAAGTCGTGGCAACGACTATGCCGCTTTCAGCGCTTGGTGGATAAGGCCATACTCATCGAGGAGAGTCGCGCGAGCTCGAGGAGTCTCGCAAGAGGAGGTTGATCCAGCGAGGATCACAACACACACCGATCTCGAGAGGCCTCGTTTTGGTACCTACCACCTGCACGAGCGCCACAAAGAAGAAGAAGCGGCAGCAGCAGCAGCCTCTTGTGGTTTGGACCCGGCTCGGACTCGCGCCCGCTTTGATCAAGGGCGGCGTCCTAGTGGTTCCAGTGGACAGCAGCAGCAGCAGAAGAGTAATAATCCAGCAGCGTCCATCACTTGCTTCAAGTGTCACGAAGTGGGACACTATGCTAGCAAGTGCCCTCAGAGGCAGGCCCCGACACCAGTTCGCTTTGACTTGGGAGCCACACCCGGTCGTACCCCTACCCCGGGAGCAGGACGAGGAGCACCCCCGGCTTCAGGACAGGCCAGCAGGACGCCGGTGGTGAGAGGTCAGGTGAACCACGTCACCGCAGAGGATGCCCAGGCAGCGCCAGACGTTGTGATCGGTACGTTTCTCGTACATTCAGTTCCTGCCACCGTTTTATTTGATTCTGGAGCTTCGCATTCGTTTGTTTCTCGGAGTTTTGCTTTAAAGCAACAATTGAAAACTGTTGCTCTTGGATCTGTTCTTTTAATCCAATCCCCCGGATCCGAGTTGAGGTCCAACCTAGGTTGTCCAGAGTTAGGATAACCATTCAGGAGTTGAGTTCGTGGCCGACTGATTTTGTTGGATATGCACGGTTCCTAGATGTAATCTTGGGAATGGATTGGCTTTATAGCAGCGAGCAGTGTTAGGCGTGGGAGGCGAGCAGTGACCTTAACCAATTCAGACGGAGTTAAGGTGCGATTCGCGGCCGGTGAGTGCCACCAGAGCGGTCATGATTTGCCGAGTAAGGTAATCCAGTTGGAGGGTGTACGGTTGCCTGAGAGTACCCGACGTGTTTCGAATGATCTTCGGGCATGCCACCAGAGAGGAGGTTGAGTTTCGATTGAGCTTGTGCGTGTACCGCTCCGATTTCCAAGAGACCCTACCGGATGCCACCAATGATTTAGCGAATTGAAGAAGCAAATTCGGAGCTTTTGGATAAGGGTTACATCGATCGAGTTCATCCCGTGGGAGCGCCGGTGTTATTTGTCAAGAAGAAGGATGGTAGTCGGCGCATGTGTGTGGACTACTGAGCACTTAATGAGGTCACCATCAAAAATAAGTACCCTCTGCCAGGATCGATGACCGCTTGACCAGCTTAAGGAGCAGGAGTATTCTCCAAGATTGATTTGAGATCGTGGATATCATCGATGAGGATACGTAAGGAGGACATACCCAAGACGACCTTCTCGACTCGTTATGGTCTATACGAGTTCACGTGATGTCATTTGGTTTGACTAATGCTCCAAAGATATTTCATGTATCCGATGAATAAGGTGTTTATGGAATATTTGGACAAGTTTGTCGTTGTGTTCATTGACGACATATTGATATATTCCAAGACCGAGGAGGAACATCAGAGCACTTGAGATTAGCATTGCGAAATTGAGGGATAATCGGTTGTATGCAAAGTTCAGCAAATGTGAGTTTTGGATGAAGAAAGTCGCCTTTCTAGGGCATGTGTTGACAGCGAAGGAGTTGCGCTTGACCCGGGAAAGTAAGTGATGTTTTGGATTGGCAATCACCCACTTCATTACCCAGTCGAGTTTTCTGGTATGGCAGATACTACCGTCGCTTTATTGAGGGATTTTCCAAAGTGGCTGACCCTCACGCAGCTTGCTCAAAAGGAAAAGAAATTCACTTGGACGCCAGAGTGCGAGAAGAGTTTTGAAACTTAAGGAGAGTTTGACCACAGCCCGGTGCTTGTGTTGCCTGATATTAACAAGGATTTTGAGATATTTTGCGATGCTTGGCGCAAAGGTTTGGGTTGTGTCTTGATGCAAGACAAGAGAGTGGTAGCCTATGCCTCACGCCGCTTGAGACCGCATGAGGAGAACTACCCTACCCATGATTTAGAGTTGGCACTAGAGTGCATGCTTTAAAGATTTGGCGTCACTACGATGGGTAATGGATGTGAGGTTTACACGGATCATAAGAGTCCAAATACATCTTTACCCACCGAGCTTAATCTCGAGCAGAGGAGGTGGTTAGAGCTGATAAAGGACTATAATGTGGGCATACATTATCATCCTGGGAAGGCTAATGTTGTTGCAGATGCCTTGAGCAGAAAGGTATACTGCAATTCAGTGATGGTTCGAGAGAGTCAGCCAGCTTTGCATGAGGAATTCCAGAAGCTTAGTCTTGAGTTGGTTGAGCCAGGATTTTTGGCAGCTATGGAGATGCAGCCTACTTTGGATGGTCAGATTCGCCAGGCTCAGTCAGATGATGAGGCATTTCAGCGGATCAGAAAGAATTTAAGTGAAGGTAAAGAGTCAGGATTTTCAGTGGATGACCAGGGAACCTTGTGGTTCAAGCAGCGTTTGTGTGTACCCAACAAACAAGAAATAAAGGATGTGTTGTTAAAAGAAGCTCATGAGTCGCTGTATTCGATTCATCCAGGCAGTACTAAGATGTACCAGGATATTAAGGATAAGTATTGGTGGCCAAACATGAAGCGTGAGATTGCTGAGTATGTAGCCCTTTGCGATGTTTGTCAGAGAGTAAAGGCAGAGCACCAGAGACCTGCAGGTTTGCTACAGCCATTAAAAGTCCCTGAGTGGAAGTGGGAAGAAATTGGTATGGACTTTATAGTCGGTTTGCCTAAAACCAAAGAGGGTCATGATTCGATTTGGGTCATTGTGGACCGTTTGACCAAGGTTGCTCATTTCATTCCAGTTAAGACGACCTTACATGTGGTGACAAATTGGCGAGCTATATATGTCCAGGATAGTCAGTTTGCATGGTGTGCCCAAGAAGATTGTGTCAGATCGTGGATCGCAGTTCACCTCTCGGTTTTGGGGTAGTTTCCATAAGGCTATGGGAACTCACCAATTTCGAGACAGACATATCACCCCGCATGCATGGTCGACAGAGCGAGTTAATCGACTACGAGGACATGTTGAGAGCTGTGTGATCGATCATGGGTCTAAGTGGGACAGTTGTTTACCCTTTGCGAGTTCTCATACAACAACGATTATCGTGCCGCTTTGCGATGTCACCGCTTGAGGCATTGTATGGCAGAAATGTAGGACCCTCTCAATTGGAAAGAGACGGAGAAGGTCGTTTTTGGCCCAGATTGTTTAAAAGAAGCCGAGGATAAGGTCCGCTTGATTCAGAAAGGTTGAAAGCCGCCTGTGCCGATGTAAAAGCTATGCACGACTACGACGCCGAGAGCCGAGCTTTGAGCCGATGATTTTGTGTACTCGAGGATCACACCATTCAAAGGTGTGAAGAGATTTCAGCTAAAAGGAAGCTTGCACCGAGATATGTTGGTCCGCTCGAGATTCTCAAACGCAGGGTGAGGTTGCTTATCGCTTGAGCTACTGCGTCCTTGATGGGGTACATGACGTCTTTCATGTGTCCCAATCAAGAAGTGCTGCGCTGCACTGCAGGAGGTTGTGCCGCTTGAGGCCGTTGACCTGCAGGAGGATCTGTCATACAAAGAGCACCCAGTCAAAATCTTGGAAGTGTCAGAGCGAGTCACCCGGAATAAAGCGGTCCGTTTTTGCAAAGTTCAGTGGAGCAACCATTCCGAGGAGGAAGCCACCTGGGAGCGCGAGGAGGATCTCGGAGCGTAGTTTCCAACCTATTCTCTTAGTTGGCCCAGATCTCGGGTCGAGATCTCGTTTAAGGGGTAAGGTTTGTAACATCCTGCTTTTTCGAGATTTTTAAAGCCTGGATTTCAAAAATGAATTTTCTGAATTTTCTGAAATTAATTGAAGCTTCAAATGAATTTTCAAAGTTTTAAATGATTTAATGTGGTTAAAATAAACATTAACATAAGTGGAAAATATTTTATTTGAGTTCCTTGTGTCACAAGGAATTTTCTGGTATTTTTGGTGAATTTTCCGGATTTATTTGCTATTTTCTAGAGCTTTTAGAAGTTTATTTGAATTTACGGAAAAAGAAAAGAAAAGGAAATAACCCCGCGCCCGATCTTCCTCTCTCCTCCACGCGTCACCCATCCCGCGCCGCGCGCTGTCATCGATTTTTCCGCGCGCGCAAGCGCTCGCGCCGCTCGATCCGCGCGCGCCACGCTGTCGCGATCATACTGACGCGGCGGCGCACCAACGCCCGCCCGCGTCGCCTCGGCCGCTCGATCGCGCGCCGCGATCCCACCGCACGCCCGCGCGCGCAGAAACCCTAACCCTAACCATCCCACCCGTCCGATCCGCCGTGGCCCAATCCTAGCCGTCTAACCTAATCCGCGTTCGCCTCGTGCGTAATCGATCGGGATTGCCTCGGTTCGCGTGATAAAACTCGTGTTCATCCTCGGTTCGCGTGCGTCGCCGAGCTCGTCGCCGCCGCCCTCGCCGCGCCCTCGCGCCCGCGCTGTCGCCGGAGCCGCTCGCCGTCGCGCTGCCGCCGCCGTGCACCTCCGTGCGCGCCGAGCTCGTCGCCGTTGCCGAGGACGCCGCCGGTGAGCTCGCCGCCCTCCTCGCCGCGTCGCCCGCTCGTCGCCCTCGCCGCACCCGCCCGCCTCGGTCCCGAGCCGCGCGCGCCAAGCGCGCACCCACGCGCCAAGCGCGCGCTGGCGACGCCTCGCGCCGCCGACGCCGCCACGCGCCGCGCATCGTCACCGCCGCCCGCGCCGCTCCATCCGCGCCGCCCGCGCGGCGACGCCGCGCCGAGCCGCCACGCGTCGGCAATCCGCGCACCACCGACACCGCCGCCCGATCCCGACCGCAGATCGGATCGGATCCACGGCCGCGACGCGCCGCGTGGCTAACTCTCCGCCGTCGGATCCCGCCGCCGCGTCGCGCCAAGCCGCGTCGGCCGGGCCACGCCAGCCCTAGCCGACGTGGCACCTCGTGGCATGCCACGCCGCGCCACGTCGGCCCTAGCCGCCTTCCCGAGCCACGTGGCGCCCGCCGGTGCGCCACGTCGGCCGCGCGCCACGTGGCGGATATGCCGCCGCGTCGCCGCGTCCCCCCGCGTCGCCCGCGCCCCGTGCCGTTACGTGGACCGGGTCCACGGTGAACTCGGAATTTGGTGCACCGGGTTCACAAAGACAATAATTTTTTCAATTTTCCTGAATTAATTTTGAATTAATTTTCCGAGCCCGCTTCTCCTCCGTCCTAGCTCCGATTGACCCGTTCTTTTTCTAAATTCATCTAAAATCGAGCTCTAGCTGTTGGTTCTGTTTTTGTGAATTTTGAGTTCTTTTGCTTGTCATTTTATGTGTTTCTTTGTTTCCGGCCGCTTTCTCTCGTTAGATTCGGATTCGGAGGAGCAGTGTTTCGCGCTGTAAGACCAGAGTACCTCACGAGCATAACGAAGGCAAGTCGTGTCCCTTGATCATGTTGAACCCAATTTTACAAACTATTATTTAATTATTTTGTTTCAATTACGTTGCATTGCTATTTTTATTCAAACCGTTGCACGTAGTTATTGTCCCAATTGCAATTACACCTCTTTGACACTTTGAAATACCATGATACCTTTGTCACCATAGGTTGGGAAATTATTAGTGATACTAGTTTATTTATCACATGGGTTGGTACGATTAGATTGCTTAGCCGTTGTATAATTACGCTCGGTCTCATCACACACATTAAAATATTAATTTGACTTAATGATATATGGAATTGTGGTTGGTGCCACGTGTATTAAAATTTGTGCCATGTCATTGGTGTGACGTTGGCTTGGTTATACAAATTGGTTTTGCACTCGGGCGAGTGATCGTGCAGTAAAGGGGGAAGTACAGTTGTACTTTGGGGATGTGGTAGTCTCGCCGGTAATGCTAAGGACTTAACTTTGTGCGCCATTGATCCGAGCTTAATCGCAAACCACATGTCTATTATGGGATGGACTGGCTGATTAATTTGTAATATTTCAATTCAATTCGCCATTGTGATGAACATGGTTGCTGATTTCCATGTGGCGCAAGGGGGGGTGTGATGCGAAACCCTAGCGGGCAGGATTGGGTTGAGGTAGAGCATTGTAAAGGCCTTGTTGTGATTTCCTTAGGCCTAGGCTAATCACATCGTGTGGGTACAGTTGTGCAACCTCTGCAGAGTGTAAAACTATTCGAATAGCCGCGTCCTCGGTCATGGACAGTGCTCGGGGATTTCACACGAGGGTTAGTGTTTCATTTATAACTTGGTGGTTTATGTTGGGAGTAGACAGGTAGTTCACTGTTGGTTTAACTTGTGAATTGGTGTTCACAAGTGGTTCATGTTTATCCCTTTGATTATCTATTATTACTGTTTTCAGTTAACTTCCGCTTCCAAGTTATTTACTAT
This sequence comes from Melocanna baccifera, assembly GCA_036346265.1. Classification (NCBI taxonomy): domain Eukaryota; kingdom Viridiplantae; phylum Streptophyta; class Magnoliopsida; order Poales; family Poaceae; genus Melocanna; species Melocanna baccifera. Next base: position 32,563,755 of record CM070693.1, read on the forward strand.
ATTTCATCAATAAATGCCTTTATGCAAATTAACCTTTCAGCCTTCCTTGGTAAGCCTTGCATATTATATTGCATTAAATTGTTACAAACGACTTGCTGAGTACCAATGTACTCACGGCTTTGCGCCTATGTTGCTCAGTTGAGGGAGAGGAGTACTATCAGCAGGAGGTGCCAGAAGGGGAGTACTACGACGACTTCACGGATTAGGCTTCGTTCTCCACTCGATAGCCTGTGGCTTGTCGATTGGTCGCTATGCTTTATTTCGGATTTCCGCTGCTATTTTGTTAAGCCCTTCCGGCTAGAGATATTGTAAGCTTGGCCATAAGGTCGTACCTTGATATTTTATCGATATTCGAGTTTACCTTTACTATTATCGTGTGTATGACTATGATGGCATCTATGTTTGACTGTGTGCACTAGCGTGATCCTGGACTAGTGCAGTTTACACAGAGAGACCGGATTTGCATATTCGGGTCTCGACATACAGGTTCGAGTTTACCCTACCCTTGTTGTTTTCGGTTTCATCCTAGAGTCCAAGAAAAAGCCTTACAAAAAATTGTAGTCATAGGTTGTTCCCTGTCCCAGATCTCGTTAGCCTTTTGCACAATTTGATTTCAGAGTCCGTAGTGTTGAGTTTGTGTCCTTAGTCGAGTTGTGTTGCTGGTTTAGATCGTGTTTTGTTTCGGGTTGTCTTGCTTCCGCTACCTCTCATACAAACCCTAGCCGTCAACTTTTGTTTTCCCACCCATATCCCACCCACTATTTTTGTCTCGTGATCACCCAGCACCATCCCCCACCCAAATTCGGCCTGGAAAGTGCAGTACTCGAGCTCCGAACTTTCGTTACCAAATTTACAGCAGATTCATCATTTTCTGTAGGCCACACCTTACATTAGATTGAGGTGAAACTTTGTGTGGTTCCTATTTCTGTACTCTGCTTTGTGAAAAAAATACAAGAAAGAAGACACAAAAACAAAAAAATTACTTATAGTAGAGAGGAGAGAGAATTGCTCTCCGTGGCTAAAAAAAGAAAAAGAAAAAAAAAGAGAGCACAGTTTTAGGTGATAGAGCTTCATTTGTTTTGTGCTGTCTTTGCCTGGCCATCTTTGTTGCTATCTTTGCTTTACTATTCTGGTCGATTCCTTATTCATCATATCATGCCTGCTATAGGACACATTTAGGCCAGCAATTAGGACCAGTGCTTTGGACATTTATTCAGCATTACTATCAGTTATTGATTTGTGTTCCACTCACATATTTGGCCTTCCAAACTCCATATACATACTTCCGGACAGCACAGTTTTTGACCCTTGCAATCGCCGGGTCACACTCTCCAGGTATCACGAACCAGCCACCGGTTGTACCACCTACTGTTTACGATGGTAAGAACACTTGTAAGAGCTTGGTAAGCCACTTCCTTTGCGGGTTTCCACTGTCCTCCTTTGTAGTTGATAGGGATAATCCTTTTGTTTTCCCTGTGTTTCCACTAACCATGGCAGGATACGAGGGGGATGGGACACCGGTCGACTTCAACGAGTGTGTTAGTTGCGGCCAGCTGCAAGCTGCGCTCGACAAACAAAATGCTTCATTCACTGATCTTGGCGTGCAAATGGACACCATCGTCGCCTCCATTGCCTAGTTGAACACCACAGAAGGCATTGAGCGGGTGGAGCAGCGGATGGCTGACCTCACTAGTTGGATGGACACATTGGAGACACGCGTACCACCTGTCAATGACAGCCCTCGTCATGATGATGACACAGTGTCTGATGCGGATGACAACATTGATCAGCGGGCGACACAAGATGCACGACTACGTCGGCGTCTTCAGCAAAATCGACATGGTATGGGAGGTAATAACCAGAACCGTCATGGTAACGACGATCCTTTTGCTAAAGTCAAATTTACCATTCTATCTTTTTCTGGTCTTTATGATGCTGAAAAATATCTTGATTGGGAGATGACGGTAGAGCAGAAGTTTAATTCTCACTTGGTTCCTGAACAACATAGAGTTAGACAAGCTACTAGTGAGTTTAAGGACTTTGCTATTATCTGGTGGAATGAACTGGGTACCATGCGTTTACAACCTAATACATGGGAGTGATTAAAAGAAGCTATGCGTAATCGTTTTGTTCCTCCCTCATATAAACGTGATTTGAGAAAAAAATTACAGCGCTTAGAACAAGGTGATAGTTCTGTTCAGGACTATTATGCTGAGCTTCAAAAGGGTATGGTGCGTTGTGGGGTTGTTGAGGAAACGGAGGATAAGATTTGTCGATTCTACGGGGTTACGCGTGAAATTCAGGACATTGTTGATTATAAAGAATTTACTATCACAACCGCTTGTTCCACTTGCTATGCTTGCGTAAAAGAATTGCGGGGACGCAAGGAATCAGCGAAGGCAAACACCGGACGACCCTCCTACACGCCGCGAACGACTACATCGACGGGACTGCCCAAGTCTTCTTTGAGTTTTCGTTCTCCTCCACCACCTGTGAACAAGTTTGCAGCAGTGCCAGCGAAGCCACCTTCCACGACACGCCTTGCAGATTCTACAAAAAATTCTTTGCAGGGTCCAGCCAAGAGCTCTTCTTCCGTGGCTTCAATGGGCCCCTCCTCCGACATTCAGTGCCATCGCTGCCATGGGCTTGGTCATGTGCAAAAGAATTGCCCTAGCCAACGGGCATACATCACCACAGAAGATGGAGGCAACATCAGCACTTCGGATGTCGAGGAGGATGATGATGTTGCTGCTGCCTTGGACGACAATGGCGGTGGTGATGACGACTTGGTCCTTGGTGGGGCGTCCACAGCGACGCTACGGAGCATCATTGTGCAGCGAGTCCTCAGCACACAGGTACACCAATCCGATAAGCTTCAACACCATAATTTGTTTTAGACTTTCTTCGCAATCAAGAACCGGCGTGCACGTGTCATCATTGATAGAGGAAGCTGCAACAACTTGGTGAGTTCTGATTTGGTCAAGAAGCTTGGCTTGACCACGCGACCGCATCCACATCCATACCATATTCAGTGGTTAAATGACTCTGGTAAAGCTAAGGTAACACAAACATGCCGAGTCCATTTTTCTATTGGTGGTTATGTTGATCATGTAGATTTTGATGTGGTTCCCATGCAAGCATGTTCTCTTTTATTGAGTCGACCTTGGAAATTTGATAATGATGATTTACACCATGGTAATAGTAACAAATACACTTTTATGCATAAAGGAAAGAAAATTACTTTATTGCCTTTGACCCTAGCTGAGATTATAGAGGTCGATAGGGAGAGAGCTGCTGCTGCTAATGATCCAAAGGAACATGATAAATCTGAAAAACAGCAACTAATCCATTTGAAAAATTCTGTTATGCTTGCCACAAAATCAGACCTTGCTGAAATTGATGATGTTAATGATACATGCTATGCTGTTGTGTGTAAAGATGCTTTATTTTCTCTTGATAATATGCCTTGCACTTTGCCTGCTCCTGTCACTAACCTTTTGCAGGAGTTTAGAGATGTTTTCCCTGATGAGATACCTCCAGGACTTCCACCCATTCGAGGGATTGAGCACCAGATTGACTTGATCCCTGGAGCGAGTTTGCCAAACCGTGCGGCGTACATGACCAATCCCGAAGAGACTAAGGAGATTCAGCGACAAGTCCAAGACCTTTTGGACCGTGGGTACGTACGTGAGAGCCTTAGTCCTTGTGCTGTTCCTGTTCTTTTGGTTCCCAAGATGGTTCTTGGCGTATGTGTATCGATTGTACAGCCATTAACAACATTACTATAAGGTATCGTCATCCTATTCCTAGACTAGACGACATGCTTGATGAGTTGTGTGGTGCTATAATTTTCACAAAGATTGACTTGCGTAGTGGATACCACCAAATAAGAATGAAACTTGACGATGAATAGAAAACTGCTTTTAAAACTAAGTTCGGCTTGTATGAGTGGTTAGTTATGCCTTTTGGTTTAACTAATGCACCTAGCACTTTTATGAGATTAATGAACGAGGTTTTACGTCCTTTCATTGGCAAATTTGTGGTCGTTTACTTTGATGATATCTTGATTTATAGCAAATACATGGATGAACATTTGAATCACTTACGTGCTGTTTTTAATGCTTTGAGAGATGCACGTTTGTTTGGTAACCTTGAGAAGTGCACCTTTTGCACGGATCGAGTCTCTTTTCTTGGCTATGTTGTGACTCCACAGGGAATTGAGGTTGATAGAGCCAAGGTGGAGGCGATATGGAGTTGGCCCATGCCCACGACGGTCTCCCAAGTACGGAGTTTTCTTGGTCTTGCAGGATTTTATCACCGTTTTGTCAAGGAATTCAACACCATTGCGACACTATTGATTGAGTTGACAAAGAAGGGAGTCATGTTCCATTGGGGGCCATCACAAGAGGAGTCCTTTAATCTTTTGAAGGATAAGCTTACACACGCACCCTTGCTCCAACTTCCGGATTTTGGTAAGACTTTTAAGCTGGAATGTGATGCTAGCGGAATTAGTATTGGTGGTGTTTTGATGCAAGAAAGCAAACCTGTTGCCTACTTTAGTGAAAAATTGAATGGTCCTGCTCTTAATTATTCCACGTATGATAAAGAATTATATGCTCTTGTTCGTTCTTTAGAGACGTGGCAACACTATTTATGGCCTAAGGAATTTATTATTCATTCCGATCATGAATTACTTAAGCATATTCGTAGTCAAAACAATTTGAATCGTAGACATGCTAAGTGGGTTGAATTTATTGAATCTTTTCCTTATGTCATTAAACACAAGAAAGGGAAGGATAATGTGATTGCTGATGCTTTATCTCGCCGCTATACCATGTTGTCTCAACTTGATTTTCGCATTTTTGGTCTTGAAATCATTAAAGGACAATATGCTTTTGATGATGATTTTAAGGATGTGTTGTTGCATTGTAAAGAGGGACAAGCATGAAATAAATTCATGATAAATGATAGGTTCTTGTTTAGAGCTAACCGCCTGTGCATTCCAGTTGGTTTCGTTCGTCTCTCGTTCTTAAGCGATCCTTTTTATAGTTTTGAGAATAGATTGCTGCCTAATGATGTTATCTTGCTTAGGAGCATTGGAGAGGGTCATGAAGTACATGGAGAGAGGTGTGGAGGTGGTTTGATGGGACATTTTGGTGCTAAGAAGACGGAGGACGTTCTGGCCACACACTTCTTTTGGCCAAAAATGAGGCGAGATATCGAGCGGTTTGTGGCTCGCTGCACTACATGTCAAAAAGCTAAGTCTCGCTTGAACTCACATGGTTTATATATGCCTCTTCCTGTTCCTTCTATTCCGTGGGAAGATATTTCTATGGACTTTGTTTTAGGATTGCCCAGGACTAAGAGGGGGAGGGATAACATTTTTGTTGTTGTAGATCGTTTTTCTAAGATGGCTCACTTTATACCATGTCATAAAACCGATGATGCCGTTCATATTGCTGACCTCTTTTTCAAAGAGATAGTTCGTTTGCATGGTATGCCTTCTACTATTGTTTCAGATCGTGACGCCAAGTTCTTGAGTCATTTTTGATGTACTCTATGGAACAAGTTGGGTACAAAGTTGTTGTTCTCTACAACATGTCACCCACAAACTGATGGCCAAATCGAGGTGGTGAACCGCACATTATCTACCATGTTGAGAGTTGTTTTGAAGAACAATTTGAAGCTGTGGGAAGAGTGTTTGCCGCATGTTGAGTTCGCATATAATCGAGCGGAACACTCCACCACTAAGGTAAGTCCTTTTCAGGTAGTGTATAGATTCAATCCCCGTGCCCCTATTGATATTTTACCTTTGCCTACTAGTGAGAGAGTTCATAATGATGCTAAGGAGCGTGCTGATTTTATTGTCAAAATGCATGAGACTACTAAGGCAAACATTGAAAAGATAAATGAAAAATATAGGATTGTTGGTAGTAAAGATAGAAAGAAAGTTAAACTTGAACCGGGTGATTTTGTTTGGTTGCACTTGCGAAAAGATAGATTTCCTGAGTTAAGAAAGTCAAAATTGATGCCTAGAGCTGCTGGTCCTTTTAAGATAATTGAGAAAATAAATGATAATGCATATAAACTTGAGTTACCACCCGAGTTCGGGGTTAGTCCCACCTTTAACATTGCAGATTTGAAGCCATACTCGGGAGAAGAAGATGAGTTTGAGTCGAGGATGACTCCACTTCAAGAGGGGGAGGATGATGAGGACATCACTCCTTCGGATGCAACCGCTGATCCTCCAACCATTATGCAAGGTCCAATGACCCGAGCTCGTATGCGACAATTAAATCTAGAGGTGAGCTCGTTCTTAAGCGATCCTTTTTATAGTTTTGAGAATAGATTGCTACCTAATGATGTTATCTTGCTTAGGAACATTGGAGAGGGTCATGAAGTAGATGGAGAGAGGTGTGGAGGTGGAGAAGACCAGCAAGGACGTCCAAGTCAAGCCGGAGGCCCAGTCCAACTCGAGTTCGAGTCTGCCTCGGCCTTCAGGAGCAGCCTGTAGTAAAACGGACGCCCAGGATGCATATGGACTCCATTTTGGACGTTCCACATATGTATGGAAAGCTGAGAAGGAGACCTTTCCAATGGATCTGGTCCCATATCAAAATTCCTTCTGAGTCAATAGGAATCATCGAAACAAATGGGCATTCAGAATGTGTCAGGGTGCTACGCCACCGTCTTTTGGGCCGTTCGGCTTTGTATCGTGTTGGAGCCCATTAGGGCGCGTCCAGGGGTTTTGCACACCCCTCACTCCTTTATATACAGCCGCCACCCCCACCATTAGGGTTGGGTTTTGCTTACATTAATTCTGTCTTGAACAATTTCGCCGTTCATCGGTTTGTGAGACCCTAACTTTCGAGTGCTAAACCAATACATCTGCAATTCCGTTGTGTTCTTCCTTATTCTTGCTTGTGTTCTTCGATTCGCAGGCGAGGATTAGCCTTCTTGGCAAGGTCAACCGAGCAGCGCACGGTTGATAACCTGAGGAGACGTGGTGCTACGATTGCGGGGTTCAGAACGTGTTGTTCGGAAGCCGAATCGATTTGTGTCGCGCCTCCACCAAATCAAACATATTCAGAACCTGTTGGAAGATCGGGACCCCGTTCCCATCAATAAGTACACATCCTAAACCTTGGCGGGATGCATCGCAATACACTTTAAACTCTTTATAAATATCTGGAAAGACTAACACTGGAGCTGTGGTAAGTTTCTTTTTTAATTCTTGAAAACTTTTCTCACAGTCATTTGTCCATTCAAACTTCTTTTCTTTCTTAAGGAGCTGAGTCATGGGCTTGGATACCTTGGAGAAATCTGATATGAAACGCCGGTAGTATCCTGCCAACCCAAGAAAACTACGGACTTCAGTAACCGAGGTTTGTTGCTTCCATTCTAAAACAATGTCTACCTTGGAAGGGTCAACTACTACGCCTCCTGAGGAGATAACATGTCCTAGAAAACTAATTTCTCGTAACCAAAAGGTGCACTTGCTATACTTGGCGTAAAGCCTGTGTTCTCGGAGAGTCTCTAGGACTGCTCGAAGATGGTTGGCATGGTCCTTTGGTGTCTTGGAATAGGTCAAAATGTTATCAATAAACACCACCATGAATTTGTCCAGATATTTCATGAATACCTTGTTCATGAGGTTCATAAAATATGCAGGGGCATTGGTTAATCCAAAAGACATCACTGTATACTCAAATAATCCATATCGAGTGGTGAAAGACATCATTGTCTATTTTGGAGAATATGGTGGCTTTATGCGGGGTGGGGTGGCCCGATCTTCACGACGTAGGATTATGGATAACTAGCTCGTGCAACCTAGCAATTGATGCGGCCAACCACCGTCTCTATACGGCAACCTGCAGCACTCAAATTACTCAACCACACGCTACGGCCTTCGCCTACTCGCTAACGTGGAGCAGACACGTTCAAGCAATCACCAAGGATTCGCAAGAACAACGGAGTAGTAACTCAGAAATAACACCCAATCCCAATTAGTGGTGAAAATGACTCACACACAAAAGGAACAAGTGTTATACTAAAATTTCCAAGCATCAAAGTTCCCTTCATACATGGGGAGGTGCCCCTCTATTTATAGTGGAGGTAACTTAAGGGCTAAGAAACGTATGAGATAAGCACTGACATCACGTTCTTTGATCTTCTGTGGCTATGGTTACTTGAGGGCGAAGAAATGTATGAGGTAAGCGCTGACATCATGTTCTCCGATCTTCTATGGCTAAGGTTACTTGGGGGCGAAGAAAGCAATGAGGTAAGCGTTGACATCATGTTCTCTGATCTTCTGTGGCTAAGGTGCCCATGTTATTAAAGCTTCTTTTCCTTCTGTTATCTTTTCCTTGAATCTGAGAACACATAAAATAGGAGAATTAGGTAGCAACAAATTCTCATGAGTATAAGAATAGTCACTAAGGAAAAGATTCACCTCTTATCGCATTTGTTTTGCCTTAGCTCTTGTGATTGGCCCATTAGTTTCAACACTTGTAGTGTGTTTACTATTGTGTTTGCTAATGATGTCCTCATCATGGCTCCTGTGAGTTGATCAAATAAATCATCTATCCTCGGCAGGAGATATTTATTTTTGATAGTCACCTCGTTAAGGGCACAGTAGTCCACACATAATCTAACTGTACCATCCTTTTTCTTAACGAAAGTACAAGTGAACCCCAAGGTGACGAACTGGGTCGGATGTACCCCTTCTCTTATAGTTCCCCAAGCTGTACTTTTAATTCTTCTAGTTCATCTACTGGCATTCTATAGGGCCTCTTGGCAATTGGGGCTGTGCCTGGCTTTAGCTTGATGATAAACTCGATATCCCTATCTGGGGGCACTCCTGGTAATTCTCCTGGAAAAACATCAAGATACTCTTGTACTACTGCCAGGTTTTCCAGAGGTACTGCTTCAAGGTGATGGAGCAAAGGTTTAAAAGGGATATGGTTAAATTGAATCTAGATTTCCTTCCCTGGTCCTTTGGTTAACAGCACCCTTCTATTTACACAATCTATCATTCATTGATGCTTGGCTAACCAATCCATCCCAAGGATGATATCTAGGGTATGAGATGACAAAACTAAAAGATTTGCCAAAAAGCCAAAATCTTCCAGGGTGATTTCCACTTTGGGACACACTAAGGTGGTGAACAAGGATCCTCCTGGGGAACTAAGTAGCACTGGCTTTACTAGCTTAAAAGTCGGCAGATTTGCTTTAACAGCAAAATACCCCGAGATAAAAGAATGTGAAGCCCCAGAATCAAACAAAACTTGAGCAGGTATGGATTTAACTGAAAACATACCCATCAGAACTTCGGGTGCATCTTGGGCTCCTTCGGTTGTCACATGGTTGACGCGACCTTGATGATGAGACGAGGCGGTCTTGGAACCTTGAGACGCTTGACCTCCCCTACTGGGTGATGCAGACGGTCCTTTAGCTGGGGCAGTACTGGCATTAGTTCTGGCTGGAGCGGATTGGCGGTCTGGACACTTGTTGGCAAAATGTCCCTTTGCCCCACAGTTAAAGCAATGCAGATTGGCAGCTGGATTTGTTGCAGGAGCTTGCCCGATCGGACGAAGCATTCGGGAGGTACTGCCACTCGACTACTGGAAGGGTGCTGGAGCTTGAAAACCTAAAGTGGTTCCTTGCTTGAAGGATGGCTTGTTCTGGTATGAGGTTCGAGGGCGGGAGCTATTCTGAGCTCGGTGTGCAGCCCACTTTCTCTTGCGACTGGCTTCCAGTTGCTTCCTCTCATTCTCACAAATGAGAGACTTATTGACTAGATGATGGAAGGTGGGATGATCATGGAGAATCAGCTGGGATCTCATTTCTTCATTCATGCCCTCCAAAAATCAATCAATCTTCTCCTCCTTGTCTGCAATATCCTTAGGAGCATAACGAGCAAGCTGGTTGAATTTCGTGAGGTACTCACTTATGGTCATGTTTCCTTGCTTCAAGTTGCGAAATTCATTCTTTTTCAGCCTCATGATGCCGGTAGGCACAAAGTTTTGCCGGAATACGACTTTGAACTCTCCCTAGGAAATAATAGCTTTGGGTCATCTTGATGCACTATCACTTAGTTCTGTTTCCTCCTCTTCGCCTGCGTCAACCTCAGCTTGGTCTTGCTGTCCAGATTGTTGGGTCTCTGCCGTAGGGGTCTCAGCTACTTCTTCTTCTACTTCCTCTTCTTCTTCAGAAGAAGACTCCACTTGGTTGCGGGTTTCATGGTAGTTTTCCCACCAGGCAGCGGTAGCGCCTTTGAGTTGATGGGATGCAAAGTCTACCTTGTCCTCATCCGAACATCTTGCTAGACGAAGCTTCCTTTCAGTGTCCCTCAGCCAATCATCTGCCTCTAAGGGTTCACTAGCATAAGCAAAGGTTTGGGGTCAGGTTCGGAGGAAGTCTGCCAACTTTGAACTCCTATTGTCTGATACCGAGTGCTGGTTAGCTAGCATAGCATGAAGGATCTGGGTCTACTGAGCTAGGATCTGAGTTGTTGTTGGAGGTGCGGGTGGAGGTGGTGGTAAACCTTGGCCACGGCCTCGGCCTCTACCACGGCCTCTGCCGCGACCTCGCGCTTGGTTGGCTACTCTTGGAGGCATCTGCATTCACAGGAAAATGTTATCTAAACGAAGAGCAGGGAGGAAGAGGATATATGAGGGTTTACTAGCCCTCTAGTAGCACAACAGAACTCCAAATAAAATTTTAGAAAAGCAATGCAATAAAAAGCATTAAAACTAACAAGTTCATATTACAGAAGGGGACTTACACCAAGTCCACAGGGTTTTGCCCTGGCATCGCATCTACTGCCATGAATGGCTACAAAGGGGGAATACAAAAGATGGACTGACTAACCACTGCCTAACATCTACTCTATCTAGGGGTGGTCGCCTCCACACTCGGAGCATCCCTGTGAGCGACTGCGGCTGGCCTGCGGGGATGGACTAGCTGTGCGGGAGCGGGAGCTGGTCGGCGAACGGGAGCGGCGTAACCCTCTGCTGGGTCCTCCTGCGTCAGAAAGAGTGTAGCCTGGTGGTGGACAAATGCTCTTGCGAGCGGTCCGACGCAAACGAGGTCCCCTAGAAGTGGAGGGTGCTGATCCCCTCTCGGTAGGGGCTGGTAGGGGGATAAGACTGCCATAAAACGACTGGGTAGGGGAAGGTGCAGGTACTGGTACTGGTGCTATTGGTGCTGGTGCTGCTGCGGGTGCTACTGCGGCTGGCGCTGGTGCTGGTGACGAGACTAGCGTTGGCGCTGGTGCTAGTGGAACTGGTGACGATGGCGTGTAAGAGGGAGAGGATGGGGTGTAATCCGCCCTGGAGCGTAGCCTCTCCAGCTCCGTCTTTGCAGCCATCCACTCTCTCTCGGCGAAGATGAGAGCGGTGTCGGCACCGACCAGCTAAACCTGCAGGGTGTCAATCCTCCGATAGCTGGCTGCCAGAAGAGTGAGAAGCTCACGGATCTCTCTCAGGGCGCTGTTGTAAGAATTCACCTGTGCCTCTGTCAAATCCACCTGATGTGAAAGGCAAGGGTCGTCAATCGGCTCTCCCAGCGGCTTTGGATCAACACCCCCCATGCGTAGTATTGGAAAGAAGCTGAACAGTGATGAAACCAAGGCGTCTCCGTGTACATGCATCAGACGTGCCAGCCCGAAGAAGGCAGCATCCTGCACTGCATCGTGCAGGTGGCTCCGGGGAAAAGTAGCTGGAGTGACGATAGGGATCATCTCGTCGCCCCCATCCCAGGCGTAGATGAAGATGTGCACCCTCCAGGTCTCCCGGTCCTGGAGTCTAGTGCACAAGCCGCGGAAAATCGTCGGTCGATGATAGCGAAGGTACTGCATCAGCTGACACAGTAACTCGGCGAATCCTCCCTCAGTCTCCTGGTGCGAGAGAAGGTCCCAAGAAGTCACAGCTGGGCTCGCCATCTACAATTTTTAAACAAAGAGTTAGATGAAGGGAAAGAATTTTAACAAATCAAAAGGAAGGAGAAGTACAGCATTTTGTGCACATAATTTGTATAAACTTAAATGTTTGCTTGAAAATAGGTTTTGATCCTAGTTACGGCCATTCTAGTTAAGGTTTCCTATAGTCGTATGCTCTGATACCAGCCCTGTCGGACCCGGATTTTAAAACCCGAATCTCTGTAATTTACCTGCATTATTCCCTGGATCAGTAGATAATGCTTCACAGGTACACTACTTGATCATCTCATACACGAGTCATTTAATATTACAATAACTGGAGTAGAGTAGCTCCAAGTAGTAGGCCGTCAGGCCGAATAGTTCATTACATCCAAAAGAGTCCATTACAACCCAAAAGACAGCGGAAGAACAACAAAAGTGGAAGGCGCATTTCCCGACAGGTAGCGACTAGGGATTGCCCCAGGTGAATGCAACTCTGAGCTGAGGCTACTAAGTGGGATTCACCTGGTATCTAGAATGGTCAGCTGGCCCAGGGGAAAAAGAAACTACTAAGACTAGGACTACTCGTGACCCGGATCTTCTTCTCCTCCTTGGTCCTGGTCCTCATAATACTCATAGGTCCCTGCTGCTCCAATTCTAGAAGGGGGGTGAGAGCGAGAGTGAGCACTTTCAACTATGCCCCGCAAACCAACACACAGAATGCAGTGATATAGCATGCATGGCTTGTCAACAATTGGCTGGGGTTTATTTTAGTTGCGTAAGGCAAGTTTCTCAAATACCTAGTTAAAATCCTAGGACCTAGCAGATTTGTGATAATGCAAAAAGCTGTTGAAATTGTGCAATAATATATTGTAGATAGTTCCATCCACCAATTACATGGTTCCATCCACCGATGCTAAGTTTTGGTTATTGGGCTACGTCCACCCTAATTATTCACTGCAGTACGTCTCCCCAGGAAAAATCCAACAAAGTAGGGCACATCTCCCGACTAAGTTTTATTGCTCCCCACCCACGAAAGTTTTTGTAAATAGAACTAACTCGAGGAGGTTCCCATGTCTGCTCTTGACCGTGAGCATGGCTATTCGAATAGTTATTTAGACTCTGCAGAGTTTGTACAACTTTACCCACAAGAGATAACCCAATTGTTATATTCCGCACATTTCCTTAGATGTGTAGATCAACCGGATTATCACATGACATTTACAATGTATCTGATAAAAAAATGCACTCGCTAAGGTTTCCATCTACAGGAAGGATATTTAGGCGCCAGCTAGACCCCCTCTTGCGCCCACCTCTATCTGGTGACACGACCATCTCCAGAATGCTTTGCATCCAGCAAGAAAAATCGTGCTTTCCCCCGAAATGCATTCAGTTACTGGGGAATACAAATTATTTAGTCATGCCTACACTTTGCCAGCTTGTGGTTGTACTGTTTTACATGGAGAGGTCATCACATGATTAAGTCCTTGATTTGTCCGGACGGGCGTACATAGCCCAATGTTACATCCACCAACCACTCCGACCATCCGCCCAGACAGGTAAGAAATTTTGTAGGGTTTTGAGAAGCATAATATAGCCTTTATTCAATCTACCAATCATGTACCTCCCATGATTGCCCAAAATGACTTAGTTGTTGAGAATGTATGTCAGGACATGCTAGCATGTCCTGAGATTGTACTGGACGAGCTTGACAATTAGTGATATAGCTTATCTTGAAGTTGTTTTTATTATTATTAGCTAGGGCGACAATGGTAAGGATAACAAAAGTTCCAAGGAATGGTTTCAGCTATGTAGTGCCAATAAGCAAGGTGGTTCAATAGCTAATAAAAGCAGTAAACTATTGTACATAAAATATCGCATGCAATTTGGATAATTTTACACAACATAATTAATTTAAAACATGGGAATTCAACATGGTCAAAGTGTTGACTTGCCTGGATCTTGTGCTGGTAAATCTGGTTGATCTTGCGAGGCGTCGAATGCTTGATCGGGATTTTCCTCGTAATCTACTCGCGTGACAAAACTGGAAAAAAAACAAATAGACCAAAAACAATAAATGTCAAAACATAATATAAATGAACTTCAAATTGAACCAAACTTAGATAAATAACAAGATTATGAATTTAGAAAATTTTAGAAACAAGTTTCACCTAAAACGGAGTTACGGTTAAAAAGTTATAGCCTTTCAAAGTTCAATTTCAGAGAAAAATCCGAAAATTGAAAAGAGAGAGATTTACTCTCACTGACATGTGGGTCCCGCGGTTTTATTATTTGAAAATTGGATTTTTCTGATTTTAATTGGATGAGTGCATGACATGTGGGGCCCACGGATTAATAAATTTCTGGAAAATCAATAAATCCACAGTGACCGACAAGTGGGTCCCACGGTGCAGGCACTGTTCAATGGGGCCCGCCTGTCAGCGACTTGAGGCTTTAAAAACCGGTTAACTTTTAATTAAAACGGGTGGGGCCCATATGTCATTCTCTCATTCATTTAATCGACCGAGGGGCCCACGGGTCAGTGACGCATTACTCAATATTAATGACAATCATTAGCGGTTAATGAAGATCTTATTAATTTAAGTGGCCGGGACGGGGCAGCGGCTTCGGCCGGAGGAGCAGTGGCGGTGCAGAGGGGTATCGCCGGCGGAGGAAGGAGGACCGGGGTGAACGGTGCATCCTCAAAACGTACCCCCTGGAGTGCAGGCACTCTCTCGGCCGAGCAGGGTGGCGGCAACGGCAAGGGATTTGCCGGGGAAGAGCTTGGGGACCGAAGAACAGGGGTGAAATGGGACAGCAGAGGCGGCAATAGAAATTCAATTAACTCTTGGGGGAGCATCCACAAGTCGTCAGAAGCTCACCCGATGGGTCAATTGAGCTCGCGGCGGCCTGAGTCGTGCTGGCGTCGGCGACGGGCGGCGATGTAGGGAGGGCGACTGGTGCTGGAGAAGATGAGTGTGGGGGACGTCCGATTGGCGCTGGGGTCGAGTTTGGCAGCACGGGTGAAGCTCTAGCAGGCTGCAATTGAGCCAAGGAGGCCGGGGTTGATAGCGACGAAAACCGGCCGGCGTTGGGGAAGAAGACCAAGCCGGCGAGCTGCAGGGCACGAAAACTCGATTAAACCTTAGGAAAGCACCGGAGGGGCATAATAGCCAAGAGGAGAGGGTCTTCGGGGCTTGCGGAGGTCCGAGGAGGCCTGGCACCGGAGATGGCCGGGGCACTTCGAGCGGCGGTGAGAAAACAGAAAATAGAGCTCGGGGGAAGGGAAAGGAATGTCTCTGTGGTGCAACCTGCAAAGAAGCCAAGTGCCGCAATTTATAGCACAAGGGGAGGAATTGGAGGGCATTGAGGCCATTCACTCGCATTGAAAGCAGGCGACAGCGCTCAAGTATGCTATGAGCTAGGCAGAGCAGAGGGCAGGGTAGTGACGCACTAAAGATACTCGGTTTCAATGCTCTTCTGCGCAGCGCATGAATTGCCGAGGTGATGTGTGCAGCTACGGCGGGGTGGTGGTGGCGCCACGAAGCCAAGCTATGGTGGAGAGGGGCACGGGGCCAACTCGGAGGCAGCAAATGCGGGTGGCGCTCGATGTCTTTGGACGCGACGGCGATGGAGCTTGAAGTCAATGACGACGGCAACCGTGGTACGGCGGAGCACATCGGTAGCGAGGCCGGATGGAGAAAGGACGGTTAGCCCGACGGGGAGGGAGCACGGATGCGTGGCGAGGTAGCCACGCGGACGACTAGCGCCGGAGTAGAGGAGGGGCGAGGACATGATAGAGGGGAAAGTCAGTGAATGCGCTCACACGCGGGAGGAAGAGAAACAGGGGCACGCGCGGGGGGTTTTCTGGCATCGCCGGCAGAGAGAGAGAGAGAGCAGAGAGGAGGGAGGAGGAAAAAGGAGGGGGAGGGCGCTCGGGTGGGTCGGCTGGGCCAGGTCGGCCTGCCTGAGAAGGGGATTTTCTTTTTATAATTTTCCTGATTTGGGTAATTTCTTTGGAGATTTTTATAAAGATGAAGAAATAATATTTTTGTGAGCTTCCAAAACCATAAATCTTCAAATAAAACCAGGAGTGAGCACAAAAATTTTCAGGGCTAAAATCCAAATAAAGATAAGGCAATTAAATAATCAGGAGAATAAAATTGGGATGTTACAGATCCAGACTAGGATCCTAACTCAGACTCTCTCAAACTTGGCTCAGGCTTCCTCCAAACTAGAACTTGGGCAACTACGATCGCTCGAGTCTGACTCGTTTACAGTCCTACACTACTGCAGAAAAAATTATCATAGACAGTTTCTTAAACCACTACTACAGAAATCATCACCACAGACAGTTCAAAAACGTCATCATAGACGGTTTTTCAAACCGTCTGAATTTATGGGTTAGTGATAATCGAAGGTTATCACAGACGGTTTATAAGACGTCTGTAATAAATAAAGTACAAACGGTTTGTAGTTAGAACCGTCTATGAAAAACACTATCACATACGGTTTTATTTATAGAACCATCCGTGATACTCACACATCACAGACGATTCTACATATAGAACCGTCTGTGATGGCAAAGTATCACATATAGTTTTTAGTTAAAAATCGTTTGTTATTATAGATATCACATATGGTTTTTATTTAAAAACCGTCTGTGATATTCTTTTCTACTCCTAAAACTATTTATCTTTGTTGGCTAGCCTCAAGAAATGCTAGCCATGCCCTCCGAAACAAGCAGATCAACATGTACATGTATACATTCAATTCACATCTCAATTCATTTCATAAACATAAAACATCCAATTTACATCTCAATTCATTTCACAAACATAAAACATCCATTTCACAAATCAATTAATTGATATGAAATAAAATATCTATTAACAAATACACAATTACAAAAGATATACATTGCATTTACACTTAGAAGGAACATTGCATTTTTTTATTGCTCTATCACTCCGAAATCAAGGTCTCGCGAAAAGAACAGATCCATAATCAACGAACTTGTCAGGCTACACAAGCAATACTTGGATAGTGATTGCCATCCAAGTATTGCTTGTACAGCCTGACAAATTCGTTGATTATGGATCTATTCCTTTCACGAGACCTCGATTCCGAAGTGATAGGGCAATAAAAAAATCATTCTACGTGGTGGAACGCTCCATCTGATTTTATGACTCCAGACGCCAAAAAGTATGAGCACTCTCCTCAAATTTGTGCAAGGTCGGGCTGTTGCAACGCAGTTGTAAGGATGGGCGTAGCCTGTCGATAGGAATATCATTGTGCGTACAGATATAACTTGATAAGTATGAAATAATTATGGGAAGAATGACAAACCTTAGGATTGGTAATCTTCGAGGAATCGAGTAGTAGTCTCATATAGTGGAAAACGTAGAATCCACATGTGTTGCTCGACGGTTGCTGATGGCACTGCAAAAAATAGAATATGTTAATTCAAAAGGCATTACTACCAACTGTTGCATAGGATTAATTAATGTGCACTAGCAAATACTGCAAATTTTCGAACATGTTTCAAGCTGTTGGCCCGTTCCGTCAAGCCACATGCCATTGCAACGTATCTGGCGAATGACCTACGTGATTCAGAAAAGTTAACCTTAGACATTCGGAAGGAAAGAAAGAGTACAATATAGTTATGTATAGAGAAAATGTACTTACCTATCGATTAATTGGCCGACAACTGTGTAGTCAGTTTTGTTCTTCCTTAGGGAATCAAGGTATATTGACTTGTTCTATTTTGGTACAGTTACTAGTAAAATCCAGTGGAACCCCTAATTGTTGGGCATAAGTACATATTTCTTATCACGGTAAGCCAATAGTGATGTTGTAATGTACCTCTCGACGAAGGATGCATCCTCGTTGATGGTATGCATGGCGACCAAGTGTGGATCTAGGAAACCAACCGATGATTTGGATGATCTAGCTTCAGTCACCATGTGTCTATATATACACACACACAAAAGCAAGAAATTATAAATGACATTTATCGGTATGACATGAACGGAGACTGTGATTGTAAACACTTACAGCGTCCAGCATTGAATGAGTGAGGCGTCAAGAGTGTAGAGCATGAAAAGATCGAATAAATCTTCAAAGGTCACCGCGAAGACACAATCATGAATATTGTGTTGTAAATGATCCGGCCTGAATTTAACAGTGATACCTGAGCGCCGTTCCCCCTGTGGCTTATTGCCCTGTTCCATATAATAAAAGTGTAATTTCTGGCAACTAAGTCTTAGGGTTAGGATGCACTCTACCGAGATGATCAGCGGCTCATCTAGCATGAATTTACAGGACAATGACAAGTACAGGATATCATCATCGGTCATCTTTGATTTGCCCCTGCTGCCTCAACTGTAGGTCGACTTCATGGTAGTCGACTGTAAAGGTAGCATCGGTTTAAGTTGTTGCACCGGGAATAGCACCCGTGGATATGACACCAGTGCAGGTAACAGTGGTGGAGATAGGCCTTGTGGAGATGGCACCAATGCGTGTAGCTCTGGTTCGGATTGCCCTTGTGCACCTGCCACCGGTGAAGTAGCCTCTAGGCAGATATCACTTTTGGGCCACTAAATGAATATTCCAATGGTTTGCCCTAGAGTCACAAACTCGTCGTTGGGGGGGCTTCAGTAGCGGGACGACCTCAAAATTAGTATGCACACCATCCACATAAACTTTTTCGAAGCCTAGTGCTAAAGGTGCACGGTGCACCATGGCCCCGTGAGCAGACGGATATGCCTGGCCCCAAGCAGCGCACAAGGGAACAGAGGCATATCTCACTTGCAGCTTGCACTTTATAGATTCCTACATAACGATACAAAATTAGCTACTCCAATAGGCCTATCAATGGATCGAGCATTCCACAGATAATAATTATTACCAGGATGTTGTCCACAAGAAATCTGGTCTCACTTTCCGTCGTAGGATTGGACGCGCAGCTACTCCGACGGTTGGGGGGGTGGCTAGCATAGGAGCGACGACGGCGGCCTACTGATTTTCTGTAAATCTTCGCATCTCATCTCTGATATAATCAACCCGCTCCTCTCTAAGAGATGCCTTGATCTCCTCTTGTAGCCGTGCCTCACGCTCTGCTTTGGTTCTTTTCCTACTCCGATACAATTCGGAGTTATCTGAGAAACCATGTTTTCATGGAACATAAAGACCAAGACCTCTCATACGACCTGGGTGCTCCTTGTTTCTCAGGGCCGCGGAGAATATATCTCTCTCCCTACTTGCCTGAAAGGATCCTTGGGAAGATTCCACACTCAGTGCATCCTGCAAGCGCCCGACATATCATTTCACTTCCTACAAAGTTGTGGAGTAATTACAAGCTACGTAGTTAAATATCTTACCAGGCGTTGGGACACTTCCTGGTCTACGGTAGATGACCTTGCTCTAATCCAATTTTGAGCGTGCTCATCCGAGATCGTGGCAAAATGGCAGGACGGTGTCTCGCAGGATTGCATGTTCATCCTCCTGCCTCCACTACGGGATTTTACCCGTATATCCAGCTATGCCGAGTCTGTGGGGATATGTGTTTTTTGCCTGGAGGGCCTTGTGCGCCGCAGTTGTACTTCTAAAATCTTCAGTCATCTTCATCGCCTTAAACTCTTCCCATTGTGGTTCCAGGAATGGATACTTATGAAAGGGCGTTAGATCCTTCTCTACAAACTGCTTGACAAGCACACTCTTGAAGTTCTTCCAAGTTTTGCACACCGCTAGCAAGGTATGTCGTTGCACAGAGTCGTGGTGTTCTTCAGAGATCTCGAACGATGCAAAAATCTATGTTCATTCTCAATTCATTCTTCCATGAATCGAATATGATCTCAATTCGTTCTCGTGCAACTATTCCGACCATTCTTCGAAATGCGCACGCTGCTCAGTGAGGAAGGAGAGGGGTCCCAGATCCATCGACCTCTGTGATAGTAAATCGGCCCTTAGGCTTTTTCGATAGTCCTCTTTCTTGGTGGTTTGATTTTGGAGTGGACGCATTCGGCGATGATGTTGAAGAATGCGCGGATGACATGTTAGCCTTCTCATATATGAAAAGTAAGCACAATGTATGCGCATATTCTTAGAACATCTATATAAGCATGTATACATGTAACCAAGATACATCATGCCAATCAAAGATCAAAGACATTAAGATCATAACATGTATGTGCATGTTAATGAAATTTGATTTTAATTATTGCTCTCAGAAAGCAAGTTGCACAAGAAATATTCTTGGCCGTCTCCGCCACAACATATATCAATCTTATATATATAGCAGTTGTAGATTAGACCTGCTATTAAAGTAAGCAATCAGACCATGAACTAAATGCTATAACCAGTATGTGAGCTCCTTTTAATCAATCTACTGATTTCATTAAGTATGAACAATCATTGATTAAAATGGGACAGTCGAGTTATTACAACTTAAACTGAATCAAGATTAAACAGTGTATATATCTATGTATATAACTCAATGAGAATCAAATACACATCTTAGTTAATGATTAGATCAAACAACTAATGACAAACACAAGGTCCATCTACCATCACATCTATATACATAAACTCAGTTGTATGCCTTCATCAAAGAGCTAAGTCACAGTGCAATCTTTGCAATTTTCAGGTTATGGATCACAACATATATATACTAACTTCTTGGATCTATTCACTCCTTGTGCCGGTCAATATTGATACTCATGGGATTAATGATCTTGATCATCAAAATGCAAAATATTGACACCAGGGCTCACTAAAAGCACAATGTAGCATATATATACTAACTTATACATGGGAATCACAATGTAGCATATATATATCAATATAAAAAGTACCATCATATTGAAGAAGGATTTTTTTTGAAATAGCCAGGCAAGGTAGAACAACACCTTGCAAGGGGGACGGCATGATGGGCTTGGGATGGCGGCGGCGATGGGCTCGGGACAACGGTGGCAACGGGCTCGGGAAGGCGCCAGCGATGGGCTCGGGAAGGCGGCAGCAACAGGCTCCGGGAAGGCGGCCAGCGACGGGCTCAGGGGACGGAGGCGACGACAGGCTTGATCGAGAGAGCGGCGACAAGTCTGTGCTGGACGGAGGGGACGGAGGGGACGGACGGACGCTATAACTGCAGTGTACGCACAAAACTCTAGCTTTCGGGTATATATAGAAGGATTATGACAGACAATTCTATTTTAGAACCGTCTGTGATAACTATATCACAGACGGTTCCGAAATAGAACCGTCTGTAATAATCCTTTGCTTCCCACACACTGGAGTTATTACCTACACCAACCAGAAGGCACTATAATAAGACCTCATAGAGTGTATTTCTTTACAACAGCCCAGTGTATTTCTTTACAACAGTCCAATGAACATAGAGATATATTTGTATGACTCATTCTCAAAATTCATTTATATATCACACATTTTCACATATACATAAATACAAATTTACAAATACATCACACACATGCTTGTTATATACATAAATGCCAATTCACATATACATCACATACATACATTGTTATAAACATAAATGTAAATGCCCACATATATATCGCACATTTTCATTCCACTTGCTTATTTCCTTTAAAAATTAGCCCTTCATGGTGATCAGTGCGTATGTAACTAGTTTCGTCATGTTGTTCGTCGTCGACCTTTATGCCATTTCTAAAAGGAGGTAACTCGTCAAATTGATTGTATTCGTCCTCGTCCACTACATTCTTTACTCCGACAATTCTTCTTTTTCCATGAAAAACTATATGACGCTTCTTATTTGCCGGGTCGGATACATAGAAAACTTGAATAACTTAGTTAGCGAGAACAAATAATTCAACTTTGTATCCGACACGTTGGAGGTCCACAGTAGTGACACCGTACTTGTCAACCTTCACCTGTGGGAGATGCACCCAATGGCACCGAAATAAGGCGATCATGAAAATCACGTAGTCGAGCTCCCAAATCTCTTCTATGAATCCATATTATGAGTTTCTCAACTCATCGGTACTGAACGCATCTATGTGGGCACCGCTGTTCTGGTTAGTGCTCTTTACATTCTGAGCCTTTGTATAGAATGTGTACCCATTTATGTTGTATCCTTGCTATATCACAACTGTAAATATTGGTTCTTTTGCCAACCATGTCAGCATCTCACTTGGCGACCTCCTAGCGATTTGCTCCTTCAACCATTAGTTAAACTGACTGTTATGTTGTCTCATGATCCAAACATTCAGCCGCTCCGGATTCTGTTGCCGAAGCACATCCTTGTGCTGGTTAACATAAGGGGCCACTTCAGTCATGTGTTGCAAGACCGTGAAATGGACTTGATCATACGCGTCTATGATTGCTTTCCTTCCAATAGTTCTGATACCCTGGAGCCTTCCCTCATGACGAGATTGAGACACACCTATCGGTTTAATCTAAGCCATATAATCGACACAAAACTCAATGACCTCTTCGCTTGCATAACCTCGGACGATGCTACCCTCTGGTCGAGATCGATTCCGTACATAGAATTTGAGAATTCCCATGAACCTCTCAAACTGGTACATGCTACGTAGGAATACGGGTCCGCACATTTTTATCTCCCACACAACGTGAACAATGACATGGACCATAATATGAAAAAACGAAATAGGAAAATACATCTCAAGATGACATAGAGTCATCACCACCTTGTTCTGCAGAGCATCTAGTCCTTCGGGATCGATGACCTTCTGAGCAATTGTATTAAAGAAATAATATAGCCTCATGATTATCTCTCGAACTTTGATCGACAAAATATTTCAAATTGCAATAGGGAGCATCTGTGTCATCAGCACATGACAATCATGAGACTTCATACCATTTAACTTCAAATCTTGTATCAAAACAAATTTCTTCATGTTGCCGAAGTAACCAGATGGAACTTTGACACCATGCAAGCACTAGCACAGTTCTGTTTTCTCGGCTTTGGACAGAGTATAACACGCAGGGGAAGGTACGTTCATCCATTATCTGCTTTTTTTGTGCTAACTCTAGTCGGATATCCATATCAACCATGTCAAGCCGTACGTTGACACTGTCCTTTATTTTATCACGAATATTTAGTAAGAGACCAATCAAGCTGTCACATATATTCTTCTCTACGTGCATGATGTTGATGCAGTGCCGAACATCTAGGTACTCCTAATAAGGTAAGTCCCAAAATATTGATCTCTTCTTCCAGATGTTCTTCTCATGAGCCCTCAATTTACGTCCCTTTCCGAGGACAACATCTAAATCCTTAACTATATTATAAACATCTTTTTCGCTTAAATGCCTTGGAGCTGAACCGTCCTCCTTCTCTCTGTCAAATTATTTCTTTATCTTAAGGTATGGGTGAGCCCTCCGAAGGAACCGGTAATGACGCATGTACACGGTTTTACGTGAGTGTTTCAGCCATACACTCTCGGTATCATCTAAGCAGCGAGTACAAGCTTTGGCGCCTTTTGTACTCTGGCCTGATAGGTTAGTAAGGGTAGGATAATTATTTATGATGCAGAACAATAAGGAGCGCAAAGTGAAGTTCTCTTATTTGTATGCATCCCATACTTGTACCCCTTCGCTCCATAGTACTTTTAGATCTTCTACCAACGGTACTAGATACACATCAATATCATTCCCAGGTTGTTTTGGCCCTTGGATAAGTATCGACAGCAAAATATAGTTTCGCTTCATACACAACCAAGGAGGAAGGTTACAGATGTAGAGAGTCACGGGCCAAGTGCTATGTCCGCCGCTCATGCTACTGAAAGGATTCATTTCATCTATACTCAATCCAAACCTTATATTCCTCGGTTCTGCACCGAAATATGCAAAACTCATATCGATATTTCTCCACTGGGCGAAATCAGTAAGGTGTCTCAGCATTCCATCCTTCTTGCGCTCCTCCGAGTGCCAACGCAGCAGTTTTGACTCCTTTGGATTCACAAAAAACCGCTTCAAATGGGGAATTATAGGAAGATACCATGCCACCTTTGTAGGAGGTCCTTTCTTTACCTCTGTTCCCTCGCCATCATCATCTGATTAATTGTTACGTTTGTATCGGGATGCATTGCACACCGGACAGACATACAAGTTTGCATATTCTTTACGATAGAGGATATAGTCATTCGAGCATGCATGTATTCTTTCTACTTCCATTCTCAATGGACAAGGAACCTTCTTGGCTTTATACATAATTTTAGGCAACTCATTTCTCTCCAAAAGCATGTCCGCTAAAAGACCTAGCAGCGCCGTGAAACTCTTGTCGGACCAACCATTGCTTGCCTTCAATTTTAATAGTTCAAGCACAGCTGACAACTTCATGTATTTTGACCTACAACATGTGAACAAAGGTTTCTCCAAGTTCTCCATCAAGCCCCAGAATTTAACATACTCTCTTTTATCAGATTTCTCTTTTACATCACGAAGCATCTGATCCAGATTGTCATCGTGCAACCTATCCGAATCCGAACCACAATCGATATCATCCGGTGGCATATCATTGACTTCACCGGTGATGTTATCCGGTGGCATATCATTGACTTCGCCATGACTGGTCCAACACGTATACCCTTTTTTGAAACCTCTCCGAATCAAGTGTACTTCGATCTGCTCTCGATTCTTAAACATCTTTAAATTCTCACAGTCAATGCATGGGCAATACATATATTCTACCCCTTTATTCAACATATCCTCCTCGGCAGCTCTTGTAAAAGCAGACACGCCATTAATGTACTCTTCACTCACACGGTTCGCGGAATACATCCAGCTTCGGTCTTATATTATGCACATATATAACAACTTAGTATTACTACATATATACCACATGCATTGAGACTAGCAAAATCTAAATTAGCTAGATCTTCAAAGTATATATATAACAGTCACAAAAAAATTAGCTAGATCTAAATTTTTGATGCAACCAAAATAAATTTTATTACTAACCATATCTAGGGCAACCAAGAACTTGATGAATCTTCAAAACTCTCCTGCCAAATAAGCCTCCTTCCACCAAATTAAATGGCCTGAAAGCCTTGCCGCCCCAGCTACAGCACCGACTAGATCTGGATCGAAATGAAGACAGATGCGGTTCTGAGCGACGCAATAAATACATAGTCGAATTATCACAGACAGTTTTTAACATTAACAAAAACCGTCTATGGTACTGGAATATCACAGATGGTTTTTTAATAAAAAACCGTCTGTGATAATTCCATATTATCACAGACTGGATTATCATAGACAGTTTTTTATTAAAAACCGTATGTGAATGTCCAGTATCACAAACGATTCATCGATAAGAATCATCTGTGATACTCCTTTTTTTCGCCACCAACAACACAGACGGTGTCCAATTAAAATCGTATGTGATAGTGTATATCACAGACGGTTTCACAAAACCATCTGTGATTTGACGTCTACTTTTAGTGTTTCTGTAGTAGTGAACCATCTGAATCAATGGGTTAGTGATAATCGAAGGTTATCACAGACGGTTTGTGAGCTTTCTGTGATAATCACAACACAGACGATTCGGAACTAGAACCGTCTGCGAAGGTATAATATCACAGATAGTTCTAACCACAAATCGTCTATGAAAGCATAATATCACAGACGGTTCTAAGCACAAACCATCTGTGATATGTGGCCATCACAGATGGTTATATTTGTTTTGTTCTACCAAGTTCAGTTTGTGGTTGATATCCAATTTATTGTCTAATTAGTGGGAAATTGGAGGCATCCAATTTATTTGTTTTGTCATTGTTGCTGTCGAAGTGCAGTGGTTGTAGCATTGTGGTCAAAGCCGTGGTCGAAGTGCCATGGTTGAAGCGATGGTCGAAGTGTCATGGTCCTTCCAAAGCGATTTGTTGGTGGAGCGTGCCTGCTCAACGCCTTGTGGTGCTAGCCTGAACTCCAGCTTCATGCTGTTCTCCTACTAGCACCAGAAAATTCACCTCAATCAAAACTCTGAATTAGATTTTCAATTCTTGGAACAGGAAAATTAAAGAAAGATAGCTACTTAGGATGGGCGGATTCGTACCAGGAAGGAGACAATGAGGCCACGCTCGTTGAGGACTCTACGGCCATCGTGAAGGAAAGGGTAGGGGATTAATAAGGGGTGAGAGGTGGGAGACCTGATGCCTGCCATTCGATACGGAGAGAATGGATGGGTGGGATCCAGATCATGGGGGAGATACCGCGGATCGATGATGTGGCAGGGCATTATCACAGATGTTTTGGATTAAAAAACCATCTGTGATATACAGACATCACAGATGGTTCTTGTTAATAACCGTCTGTGATAATTGCTAACATCACAGATGGTTGTTTAACTCAAACCGTCTGTGATAATTCATAGACGGTTCTTAATAAGAACCGTCTATGATAATTATGTATCATACACGGCTTTAGTGATGTGCTTGTAAAACCGTCTGTGGTAATCATAATACAAATGGTTCCACCAAGCCATTTGAGATGAGGCATCCCATATAGCCTTTTTTGTAGTAGTGCTAACTACATCTCCTCAACTGAACAAGGTGTGATAGTCACTGCCTGCATGCATATACACATATTCATGAAGACTGGAACACGTATTCATCAATTTGGCATGTGCACGAGTACATGCATGCACGCAAACACAAACAAATACGATTATGGGTGAAAATAGATCGGATACAGATCAGATGGTGCTTAAATTATATTTGCATCCATATTTTTTTCTCAAATTCAAATAAAAATCGGACAAATGCCAGATACAAATATGGACTAGACAAATGTCAAATATGAATTTCGATCGGCTTTGATTATTTTTTGGATTCCAATAATTATTCGCGGCCTCTCCAATTTAAAACATGGCACCGAATTATTTTAATATTTTAAATAGATAAATAATTGACTCTGTGACTCTAATATGTAACTGCACATTAAATATTGACAACAATAAATGAATCACTCATCTGATATGTTGTGAATACAATCTGTTGGATCGTAAGGGCCTTCTCACCCCAAAAGCTAGCCAATGAGATGAGGGACTCTCCACTTTTAAACTAGGTCCCTTGCCCTTCCACAACCAATGTGGGACTACTCCAACAATCTCTCCCTTCACACATTGGTGTCAATCAGCCGTTCATTGCCCCTTCACCGTACACCGACGGTCCTTCAGGGTTCGCTTCACCGTGCACCGACGGTCCCTCAGGTTCACAGTCCATCATGTGTTCACACCCTAGTGTCCATTAGGCCAGAGATGTTAGAACCGGGCTCTGATACCACTTGTTAGATCAAGATCGTAAGGGCCTTCTCACCCCAAAAGTTAGCCAATGAGATGAGGGACTCCCCACTTTTAAACTAGATCCCTTGCCCTTCCACAACTAATGTGGGACTATTCCAACAATTGGTATCAGACATTGTTAGACCATGTGGCCATGTCTAGGCTAGATGATGAATAATTGACAACGTTAGTTATGATAGATTATGATATTACTTAGGATAATGTTGCATGATACGCTCGTGTGAGGTATTGTGCGGATTGACTTGAGTTAAGTCGTGGACTTGTGCTCGTACACGGTTGCGTGTTTATTCATGTGCAGGTGTTGCTTGAGGCGGAACATGGTCGATGACGGGACTGAAACTAGATTCGGGTGGAACTAAGGTTCGGGACTAAGTTCAGGGAGGAACTGAGGTCCTATCGGTCAAGGATGTTGTCGTAGGGGAGGCCCCCACCTAAACCCAGCTAGCCTGTTAGCGAGTTATGAACCCGTGTACGATGACATGATAGTCTCGGGAAGGAACTCGAGTGTAAGGGGCATTTGTAAAGACACTCCTCAGGGATATATGTATGAGCATGACGAAGCCTCGAGGGGAAGAGAGGTCATTCGATCCCTAACTCCCCACTACCTCTTTCTCTGTTTGGTATGTAGCCACAACAACTGGCACCGTCCGTGGGGACGACGAAAGAGCCTCGAAACCGCGAGAGAAAGGATGGCACCGAAGAAAGCTCCGTCATCGGCGGTCGCGGCAAGGCGGTCGCGGTAAGGCCCCGCATCAACACCAGAGCTTCGGCATCGGCGGTCGGGGCCGAAAACGACGACACTCATCGCGTGATGGCCGACCCCGCCACCACCGACGCAGCGATCGACCCCACCACCACCGACGCAGCGATCGATCCTGCCGCTGGCGACGTGACCGTTGGCTTCGCCACCACCGGCGCGACGGTTGAGCCCACCCTCCGCGCGGCGCTTCATCCCGTGCATGGCGCGACCGCCGATCCTAGCAGCGCCGCTCCGGTGCTCAAAGACGGTGGCATCGGTGCCCACCGGGCCGCGGCCACCGTCCCTGTACCAGGCGCAGTGGTCCTGACTACACCGGCAATGCGACCGGCAGCACCTATGGCCCCATCCACGCCAGGCGTAGAGCACACCCTGCTAGCGGTCCTTGGCACGATCCAACAGGAGCTAGCGGACCTTCGGGGTGCAGTGCGAGGCATGCAAGAGGCTCGGAGTTTGCAGGCCCCGCCAGTGGCCGCGCCGGGCAACACGCCCGAAAGGGCGGACAGCCGTGACGTTCCCACATCCAGCCGTGCCCCGTTACGTCGCGTGGATCCGGAGTCCCCGCTGTCCGCGGGCCTGCAGCAGGCGCCATGGCCCGAGGACTTCAAATTTCCCAGCTACATGTCAGATATAAAGCGACACGGACCCTCGAGAGTTCGTGCCCGTGTACGAGACCGCCATCGAGGCGGCAGGCGGTGATGACACCACCAAGGCCAAGGGGCTCCCGCTCGCCCTGCAGGGGGTGGCGCTCTCTTGGTTCTTCACCATAGAGCCAAGCTCAATCTACGCATGGGAGCAGATCCGCGACCGCCTCTACAACAACTTTCAGGGGAACTATGTCGAGCGTGTCCACGCGGATCAGCTCTTCGCAATCAAGCAGCAATCGTCGGAAGGGCTCCGTGAGTACTTCCGACGTTTTGTGAAGGTCCGTTGCCAGGTCTAAGACGTTAACGAGACCACGATCATTAACGTGGCACTGCAAGGTCTCCGCCCGGGGCCTCTCGCCGAGTACAACGCACGAAAGCCGATCAATACGGTGGCAAAGCTCTTCGACAAGATGGAGGAATATGCTCGGGCGGAAGACGATGCGAAGCGGCACCGAGGTAGCGACGCCGGCGCTAACGCAGCGGACGATGCGGCGACAAGCGCCGACTAGGCGAAGGCAAACTCTCTGCGAAGCAAGCGTCGGCAGGAGCTGCCTAAGGACGCCTCCCACCACACGAGCACATCAACCGATAAGCCTCAGCGTGGTCGCCAAGCGTCCCGCCGAGCCCATCACATCTTTGACGTTGATGGCAGTTCGGAAGACAATGCCCCCGCCGGCTGCGGGGGTAGGGCTCGACGAGGTCGCGACCGGGACCAGGGCAGAGGCCGCGACGGGTGGACCCGGACGGAGCACGGCGATCAGCATCGCCCGCAGTGGTGCGAGGTGCACGGCCAAGGCAATCACGACACCCGCTCCTGCACCACTATCGCGGCGCTCCGGCAAAGCGCCGCCCGTGACAAGGCGCTAGAGGCGCGGCCATCCGTCGTGGCACATGTCCAGCAGCCCCTGGACGACCCCCTGCGGATCCGAGACCAGGAGCCGCAGGCTTGTGAAGGTCTCCGACGGTTGCGGCCGTCACAAAGAGCCTCGAGAGCCGCTGCGCGTCCACGTCCTAGAAGGCGCTCCGACTAGAATCATACACGTAATCTCTGGAGGCTCATCCTTGGAGTTCGCTTCGGAGCGACAAGGCAAGGCGTACGTGCGGCGACTACACCACGTGGCGGCCTACCCACCGCGCGCACCGCCGGCCTGGGCCCAGTACACGATCACCTTCACCCCAGCCGACGCTGAGGGCGTGGAGTTCCCTCATCAAGACCCCACGTGCGTCTGTGCCACGATCGCCGGTGCGGCGTCGAAAGAGTCCTAGTTGATGGAGGAAGTTACTGCGAGCGTCTTGTTCGCAGCAGACCTTCGACGGATGGCGATTCCTCGCGGCGCTTAGGCCTCTCAAAGATCCCGCTTCAAGGTTTCGGAGGTGAGCCCTTACTAGCGCTCGGTCAAATATGTCTGCAGGTCTCCTTCGGACGGGGCGACAACGTGGCGGATGCGGACTCTACATTCGACATTGTTGACATTCAGTACCCCTACAACACCATACTGGGAAGACCGACCCTCAACTCCTTGGGGGCAATCCCGCATCACGGCTTCCTATGCGTCAAGCTGCCAGGCCCGCGGGACATCATCACTGTCCCCGGTGACCAACATATGGCCCGCAACATCGAGCATGGCACCAGAGGCTCGCATCAGGAAGCTCGGAGCGGTTCCTAGGTCCGGCGCGCCCCTCCAAGAGCCAGAGGCTCCATACCTCACCATCGCGACGTCCGGTCAAACGGTTAGTTCCTCGCCTTTTGTAACTGCCTACCCGCACAAACGGGGCTTTAATAAAGTTCGCCGTTTGCGAAGTTGTTTGTTTCTTCTGCAAAGTCGCGCGGGGGCGAGTCCCTGCGCGCACTCTCCTGCGTATGAATAAGACGCACGGTCTCCGTCTACCGGGTTCACGTGCGCACTCTGCGGAGTCTAAACTAGAATAAGACGCACGGTCTCCGCCTACCGGGTTCACGTGCGCACTCTGCGGAGTCTAAACTAGAATAAGACGCACGGTCTCCACCTACCGGGTTCACGTGCGCACTCTGCGGAGTCTAAACTAGAATAAGACGCACGGTCTCCGCCTATCGGGTTCACGTGCGCACTCTACGGAGTATAAATAAGACGTCGCGGGGGGACGCCCCCGCACGCACTCTACGGAATATAAATAAGGCATAGCGATGAGGCTTGCCTCCGCACGCACTCTACGGAGTATAAATAAGTCGTAGCGATGAGGCTTGCCTCCGCACGCACTCTACGGAGTATAAATAAGACGTAGCGATGAGGCTTGCCTCCGCACGCACTCTACGGAGTATAAATAAGACATAGCGTTGAGGTCCGCCTCCGCACGCACTCTACTGAGTATAAACAAGAGGCGGGTGTCCCGCGCGCGGGTTGGCGTACCCTCCGGAGCATAGCTAAGCCGTGGTTGATAGTCCCACGCATACTCCAGAGAACAAATTAGACGCGGATGTTTTCCCTGCGCACTCTACTTGAGTATAAACAAGACGCAGATGTCCCGCGCACGCGATGGCGTACCCTCCGCGAGTGGCCGTGGCGTGGTTGTAGAACCACGCCCCCTCCGGAGTACAAACAAAGACGCGGATGTTTTCCCTGCGCACTCTACTGAGTCTAAATAAGACGCGGAAGTCCCGCGCACGCGCTAGTGTTAACACCACGCGTACTCTCCGGAGTATAAACACGACGTGGATGCTGTTCCCACACACTCGACGGAGGCCACACACAACGGCGCGGGGGGCTCCAGAGGCTTCGCGAAGGCCCAGCAAACCACGCGTGCCGCACGGGCATGGACAGCTGGCCGCGAGTACAGGGGCGAGCACGACTCCTGCATGCCGATCAAGCAGGCGGCGCAGGAGCTCAGTGGCTAGCACCTCTGCAGGCGAGCCGGGAAGCCAGACACCCTTGGCGGAAGTGCGTGCGGTCGCGACCTCGGCATGGGTGGGCGCTGGCGCCATCGACGTCTGACCATGGGATGTGGCGTCGTCCCGAAAAGGCGCTACAAGGCGGAGAGCACCCAGGACTCCCCTCGGGGCCTACCGCCTCGAGCCGAAGGAGCCGGAGCCTGCCTGCGAAGCAGCGTGGCTCCCGGCAACACCGCCAGCGCCGCGACCCCCCCATCTCAAGCGCCTGGTAGCAAGAGAAGGAGACGGGGCGCCAGCGAGCGCCGCATGGGGCAGCAGGTGGAGCGCCGCTTGCCCCAGCCGCATGTACGATCTATTATCGAAGCAACAAGCAACCTGGGTGAAGTACAAGTGAATTGCCCATTACCCCGCGCCAACCGCGGCTCTTCGACGGGCGGCCGTGGACGAAACACACCGCGGCTTCGCATCCCCCACCGGGACGGGATGTTCGACCCGCGTTGCCCAGCGGCGTCGGCCGCGTCGGAAACCCTCACGCTCTTGCCGAAGTGCGAACAAGCCGAGTGTGGGGTGCGGGTTCTGGGAAAGCGAGTGCCGTTTCGCTCGCCCACCCGCCCCCTTTTTAAAGAGCCCCGGAGGCAAGACCCCGGGTCTTACGCTTCAAGAGTCCCGTCACCACCCGAGGGGCACGTGGTGCGACAATTGTGCCCCCACCCCACTCACAGGGCTCATCGACCACGCGCGCGTACCCAACCCTACTCGTGGGTCTAAAGGCGTGGCGGCGGCCAGGACACCTCCGTGTAGCCGTACCACACCACGTGTGGCCCACCGCGGATCGGCCTCACCTATCAATTGGCGCTTGCAAACACAAAGCGCGATGAGTGGCGCCGTGAAGCCCCCACTTGCTGTTACCGGCGGGGCCTGCGAGCTCGTCACGACATTCCATCATCCTACATTACACTTACCCCACCCTAAGCGGCACAAAGTCGCTCGCGCGTCTCTGCGACTAGGCGCTAGCTCATGCCACCACCCGGAGATGCGGGGCGGGCGCTCGCGCGTCATCGCGACTGGCGCCCGGCTCCACCGCCACCACCGGGGGTAGGGGCGGGCGCTCGCGCGTCTGCGACTGGCGCCCGGCTCGCTGCCACCACTTGGGGTAGGGGCGGGCGCTCGCGCGTCTACTATGACTAGGCGCCGGCTCACGCCACCACTTCGAGGGTAGGGGCGGGCGCTCACGCGTCTCTGCGACTGGCGCCCGGCTCGCGCCACCACCGGAGGGTGCGGGATAGGCGCTCGCGCGTCTCGCGACTGGCGCCAACTCCGCTGCCACCGCCCGAGGGTGCGGGGCGGGCGCTCGCGCGTCTCGCTACTAGGAGCCAGCTCGCTGCCACCGCCGGGGTAGGGGCGGGCGCTCGCGCGTCTACTACGACTAGGCTCCAGCTCCGCTGCCACCACTTCGGAGGGTAGGAGCACATCGACATGGCGGGAACGGACGATTATGGTTATATACCACACCGATACATACAAAGTCACGCCCACAAAGCGAGTACAAGGCCCACCAAGCCAAAGCTACTCATTCGACTCCGTCCGGCCGATCCTCTACGCCGAACCCTCACCCGTTGAGTGTCGGTTCGCCCAGAAGCTCCGCGCCTCCTCGGCCCGCCTCCAGTGCCGTAAACATCAACGAGCTACGATATCAAAAACCAGCAGCCGGTCCTCATCACTCAACCGCTGTGAATGAGATGGCGCGCGCTGTCAGGAAAATGAGGTAATTTTTGACTTTATTCATTTGTAACATGGGGGTACATAAGTCACAACACACGTTGAAGTGCAAGAACCCCGAGGTCACACCTGCCTCGAGCTGCCGGCGCCGTCGTCATCACGCCGAGCGACTCCGTCCAGCCACTCGCCAAGGCTTCCCCTGCCGTACATATTCCGCTGTACATATTCCGCCGCAGCTCTACCTTTGCCGCTACCTCTCCGATGTACTCCCAGATCCGTTCGTGGAAAACTCGAACGGCGGGCCGCACGGCTCGCCGCGGCACGAACATCACCGGCCCGGCCAGTATCTCGGTGCGGGTCGCCCGGTCAGCGACATGACCGCAGCCTCGATGCTGGAGAAGAGCGCACGCCAGGCAGGCGGTCACGTACGAGCAATGGTTGCCAAACGACGTGGCGGCGGCCTGGGCGAGGTCGGCTGCTTCCCCGATCCGTTGAAGGGTCCGCGGAAGCTCCTCCGGCCCGAAGGAGCGGGGCGGCACTTCGGCCGCGAGATTCTCAACTAGGCCTTCCATGGCCAGCATGGCTTCCCATGCCGTCGCCGAGGCCTCCCCCAGCGCCTGATCTCGTTCTCGCAGAGATGCACAAAGACGGCCCTTCTCTTCTTCCGCCACGGCAACTTTGTTGGAGCAGGCCATCCGCTCCTCAGCGCCTCTGCGAGCTGGGCGCAAGCTCATTGCATAACCAATAACCCTCGTGCGATGCGCTTCCAAGCCCAGCAGGGCGTCCTAGCCGCATGTGCCTCCTCGGCGCCTCGCCGAGCACGGGCGCAAGCTCCGCTGCATAACCAATAACCCCGCGATGCGCTTCAAGCCCCGCAGCGGGCGTCCTTAGCCGCATGTGCCTCCTCCGCGCAGCGAGCCTTCTCGGGCGCGCACCGGCCTTCTAAGGCCTCCGTTCTGAATACGCGCGCCGCTGCGACACCGGCTAAGGGCGAAGGTCTCATGCAACACAATAATCAGTATAGCATCAAAGAGCTTCACACTACCATAGGTCGCAGTCTTACCCTCATTTCGGAGACCTCCAACACTCTATCTAGTAGCCCTGCCGCCCCGCACGCCTACAGCGCCTGTTGGTCCAAGCCGGCAACGGCATCATCATTGCCGCTGCGGTGCCGCCAAGCACCCGG
Source organism: Melocanna baccifera (assembly GCA_036346265.1). Classification (NCBI taxonomy): domain Eukaryota; kingdom Viridiplantae; phylum Streptophyta; class Magnoliopsida; order Poales; family Poaceae; genus Melocanna; species Melocanna baccifera. The sequence goes on from CM070693.1 coordinate 32,598,160, forward strand.
TCGGGGACAAAATCCGCCAAACTCGTCTTTGCGGCGGCGGCGGCGTCCCCGTCATCAGATGTCCTTCCCAAGTAGACGCCCTCGCCGCGCGTGGGGCGCCACGCGCGGAGACGGCGTTCTTGCAGGGGTCATGGCGATCGACCCTCTCAGCGTATCTGAGCACCGTCAATGTACGTTTACCTCCAGCTTCGCCCAAGTCCGCCGGGATCCCCGCATCCTCCACCTCCTCACCGGGCACAGCAACCTCTGTGTCGGAGCTCAGTTCCACCAAGCTTTCGCCCCCAGTAGTCGATTATCCGAGCACGCCCGCAGGGATCTCCAGGCATTCTGCGTCCACGTCGGGGTCCCACAGGGCTTCGACTTTGCCTGCAACAGCGAAGCCCCAGAGAGGCGATTGTACGCGGGGCCTCTTCGCTTGTGGGAATAGCGGACCGGCCCCGCGCGAAGAGCTCGTGGAGGCCTCACCACGGCGGGCACGCCCGCCCCACATCGCCGCGGCGACAACTCTGTCTCAATGGCGGCGCCCGCAGCGGTGTCCATGCGCCTCCGGTGGCGTGCTCCACCAGCTGGGGCCCGCTGCTTCGCCCTCCCTCCCATGGGACCGCAAGGCGGGCTCGGGACTCGAGCAGGGCACTCGGGCACCCTCACGCCCAAAGCCGCATACGCGCAGTTCAACGCCCAAGCCACCGCGGTCGCGCCATGCGCAGCCACGCGCGATCGTGTTCCTGGCCGTATAAGGCGAGCTGCGCCCACCGTGCGCTCCGCGTCCTCGAGAGACACCCTGCGAGTGGCCAAGGGGAAGTTAACACAACATGCTCGGTACCCGCGCCAAAGCGAGCCCCAACACTTACGGTCGATGGGTCTCGGCGTGCACACACCGGCGTCGTTGTCACGTCGAAGCTTCCGAGAGCAAGCGCCACCGTCGACAAGGGTGCGCGCCATACATGACAAGCTCCTCCATGAGGTCGCGCACATTGAAGCGGGCGGTGATCCCCACAAGCCTCCGCGCTATCCGCTCGTCTTCAGCGCCTAGCGGGGTGTCGGGCGCGGGGTTGACCACAACTGGCCGCCCCGAACACTCAAGGCCGCTACCACTCGCCACGCGATGGTAGAACCACCACCTCGTCCAGCCGGGCTCCCACTCTGCCTAGCCCGACTTCACGGGAAAAATCTTCTCACAGCCCGCGCGCAAGATGAGGTCGACGCAACCGAAGTCGCACAGTGCCCTATCACCCCGCCCACTCGGTTCACACCGGGCGTCGTGGAGGAATGCGAACAACGAGGCGGTCGGCCAGCACGCCTCCAAACGCAAGGCCCAGCTGTACGCCGCAAGGCGGGCTATCACAGTCAACGTTATCTGCGCCAACTCAAGCCCGAAGGCCCGCAAGACGCCCCCGACAAGTTCGGCGGCTGAAATCCGCAACCCGGCATCAAGGAAGGCGACGAACACGATCGCCTCCGCCGTGTTGGGGCGCGGTTCGGTCTCGTCGCCCGTGGGCAGCTGTACATCCCCACGGTCCAATAGCTTCCCCTCGCGCAAAAGGCCACAAATCGTCTCCTCCGTCACCAGCGTCGGGCCCAGGGCGCGGGAGCGCGGACCACCCATCCTCCCCGCCGCCGCCCGCCGCTCGCCCACATCTGTCGAATCCCGCTCCACGAGTGTGTACGCCACCTCGGCGGCAACTCCCGCTCAAGGCAGCGCCGACACCGGCTGGCTGGGCGAGCACCTCATCTTCCGCCATCATACTCCTACCTCGTACCGTCCCGGGCGCAGCAAGAGATAAGAAAGTGGGGCGGGCAACGAGGAACTTGAAGCTCGGGCAGTACAAAGGAGGTGGTCTAACTCAGGGGTATTTAAAACCCCTTCACCTCCCACGATACCGCCGAACGTAAATGCGGAGAGCGAACCGCCCACCTTCACGCAACGAACCGTCGCGCGTCACTTCCACCCACGCGCTAGGCCCGGTCGGGCGCCCAATCAACGGCCACGACACCGCCACGACACACCAATGGTGCCTGCCACGTGGCGCGTCCGGCCCAGGCGGCACAACCTCGCTCCTCGCCGGCGCCGACGCGCCGTGGGCGGTGATCGCCCGGCCTCGCCAAGCACACCGGCCAGGGGCTCCGCAGCGACCCCGCAGCAAAGGGCCACTCGGGTGCGGTGTTACCAACAAAATGTCCGTAGGGCATACTGCTCACGCTCGGAGGCGATCATGTTCTAATAAATAGGCGCTGGGAGCGATGAAGCCTATTTATGAGAACAAGACCATCTTAGAGCGTGAAAGCGCGGGGTGCAGGTTTGGCAAGCACAGTGCTCCACCATGGGTATATATATGCGTACCGGCGGTCGCTCCATCGGGAAGCGCAACCGACGGAAGTCCAATCGGCGCGACTGCTGGGCGGAAGCTCAAAAGTTGAGGCGGCGCGCCGCTGCGTCTGAGGAGCCGCAAGCCGGCGAGAAACGTCTGGCGCGGCGTTCATGCGCATGCGTCTGGGGCGCGGCGTTCAGCGCGTCGCAACATCTGCACACGGCCCTGATCAAGGGATCTGAGTTACGCCCCCGGCATCGCCGGCAACTCAGCGGGCGACCGTTGTTGAGCCAAGCCGTCCGCTGCGCCGACTACATCGCGCCCGGCGCGCCGACCCCTGCACCGCCGCGATTTCGCCTCGCTGACTGTCGCGGCTCTTCCACACCGGCACCACCGGAGTCACACCACTCGAGCCGCGAAGTCTTCGCCTCGGGGCGACTCGACTCCGCCATAGATAAGCCCTTGGCGCCCTTGCGCCGCGATATACCTTTCCACTCTTACGCAACCACTTTTCATACTCTAAATGTGTCCCATGCCTTTTAGTAGCGCGGATCGCGGAGAGCGCCGGCGCGGCCGGTCGATCGGCGATCCGCACCAACCGGCGCAAGCTTAACCGTCCCAGCTCCGTCTTGCGCGCGCGCGTGCACCTCGCCCGCCACAATAGCCCGCTGCGGACCTCGGCCGACTCCGCCTCGTTCACGGTCATACAACGTCACAGGCCGCAGGGACGGAGGGGGCCAAAGGACTCGGCGGCATGGCTTCGGCCTGTGAAGCCCTTCACCATGAGAGGCTCTTGTCGTAGGGGTGGCCCCCACCTAAACCCAGCTAGCCTGTTAGCGAGTTATGAACCCGTGTACGATGACATGATAGTCTCGGGAAGGAACTCGAGTGTAAGGGGCATTTGTAAAGACACTCCTCGGGGATATATGTATGAGCATGACGAAGCCTCGAGGGGAAGAGAGGTCATTCGATCCCTAACTCCCCACTACCTCTTTCTCTGTTTGGTCTGTAGCCACAACAGATGTCATGCGAGATGTTCAGGCTAGAGAACAATGCGTATGGAGATGATGTGTGGAGAAGATACAGGAGGTGCGTCTTGGAGGCTTCGACATGTGGAAGGCTAGAAAAAGCAGAAGTGTAAAAGAATTAAAAAAACCTATGTTACGAAGGATTTTGGGTCCCTTGAAAAGTAGTAGGTTAAAAAGCCTAGTTGAGGCAAAAAAGTTTAGGATGAGTTGTATTAGGGTTGCTGACGTATTGGAGTAGGTTAAGGAATAGGGAGCCACTAGATAAATATTGAGGTGGACGTGAGGTATGAACTCGCGGCTGCTTTTTCTTACTGTGGCTTTTGGAAACAAAACACAGTGCCGTGATTTTGAGAAAATAGGCAACGGGGAGGGCAACCAGAAAATTAACAGATGCTGTGCGGCCGTTGCTTTTCAAAGGGAAAAGAAGTTCTGCACGGACTCGGTTCTCTGGTAAGGTTGATTAGAACCAATAGTTTCCTATTAGTGTTTGCTATCACGTCACATTCTTTCACAATTTGTTTGGATGCCAAGTGCTGTTGATGTTTTGTGTGGTGCAAAAAGAGTCAGAACTTTTCTAGTTGCTTAATTTTTTTTCTAGTTGCTTGATATAGCTTTGTGGGTTGTTATATACAAATAGGAGAGACTAGATAAATTGGTACGGCTGTGTTAGTTCGAAAAAAAGAAGATAGGAGCCGGCTGCTAGTTGTTCGGCCGTAATTTTTGGAAAGAGAAAACAGCAAGTGATCTTAGCAGAGTAGATGGATGCATGCAGATTCTTGGCCTTGAGGTTAATTAGGTGAAGCAAATTAAGTTTTTTGTATTATACATACTTGATTGCATCCTTGTTCTTACGGATCGTGAGTTCTTGATGTGCATGCATGAGTTAACTGGACGTGAAAACAATTAAGTGCTAATAAGGTTAGTAGATGAATTAGCACTAGCAGGTGGAAATCAAAACTACGAGTATTGGTTTCATCCGCTAATAAGATGCGAATTTTTTTTTGAGGGAAGGACACGTCTAGAGTTTGGGCGCTGCTCCCTGTGTGGAGCTTCCCGATTGTTGCTTGCTATCAGGTCTCAGTTCTACTAATTGCTTGGAAGCCAGTTGCTATTGATTTTGTTGTTAGTTGCTTTGTATGCTGCAACCAGCGAGAAGTTTTTGTGATTAGTGAAGTGATTAAGAGTGCTAATTAGATTTTGTGTTGGATGGCTGGTCGAGAGATTGGAGACTAGTGCTATTGGCTTGATTGTTGTTTGAACACAAAAATTCTCGGCTATTTCGAGTTGTACTTGGTTTTCTGGCTCTCGGATCCTTTCCAGCAGTCAATCGGGAGGCACAGTCTACTTCTCATAAAGACAGCAGCAGCAGAGCGAAGCGGTCCACTGTCGGTAATCCTCACACATATATATATTTATATTATCACTTTTGTATTTCCGTTTTTCTTGTGTAGCAGGTTGAAAAATCAAAATATAATAAATTTGAAGAAAAGCATTTTACTGCACATTACAATCATTCATCCTCTCTGATTGCTATCTTAGTGTGAATCGATCCTACACAATCGAGCCGAGCGTACCTCACATGGTGGGGCTGTTAGACATGTAGCCCACCCACCTGGACTTCTCTGTGGTGTCAAATTTTTAGGATACTGTCTATATAAATAGTACTCTTTTGGGTACTATTTTTGTAAATAGTGTCACTCGGAGTATATATGTATATGGATGTATTCAGTGATCAAAACACGTTCCATGCTTGTGAATTCAGTAGTAAAAGCTCGTGTCGACGCTCCGTGAGGCGTAGCCTCACGCTTGTCTTTAGCATGAATTGGATGCACTGATGTACTAAAAAAACGTGTTGTGCGAACACGATCGACGCTTAGACCGTGAGAAATTCAGTACTGATCGATTGCTGCAAAATTTTCAATGGACCGACGAATAGATATTTATTTATATATTAATGTCGTCTTCCTTTTTTGATCGTCACCTTTATTTCACCGGCACGTACGTACAGCCGGAGGTGAATACGGTCTATGTACGTATGCACGTACTACTGTCACTCGAATTACATGCATGATCATATGCGGGTACTATTACACATGCATGCTGCATATATATATATATATATATATATATATATATATATATATATATATATATATATATATATATATATATATATATATATATATATATATCTTTACAATTATAAAAGAAGAAGTTGGTAGTTCTGAAGCCTCCATCCAATCTGGACCGTCGGATCTTCCCTCCTCCTCCCGCAACCCGGCCAACCCTAAAACCCTCTAACCGCCGCCCCCTCCTCCCCTCCCCTCCCCTCCCGGCCTCCCCTCTTCCCCTCCCCGCCGGCCCCGCCCTCCTCCCCATCGCTCCTCCCTCTACCCCGCCGCCTCCCCATCCTGGCCTCCCCGCCCCGCTCGCTCTCCTCCTTTTGGCCGCCCCGCCGTCCTCCTCCCTCCCCGTTTCCCTTCGCTCTCTCCCCCACCTCGCTCGCCTCGCTCCCCCGCCTCCTCGCTCTCCCCGCCGCCTTTGCCCCCGCCTCCCCTCGCTCTCCTCGCGCCCCCGCCTCCTCCTCCCCACCCGTGCCGCCCACCACCTCGCTCTCCCCGCCGCCCGATCCGCCTCCCCTCGCTCTCCCCGCCTCCCCTCGCCCTCCCCGCGAGCTCGCGAGAACCGCTTCCCAGCGCGCCCCGATGGCGCGCTCACCATCGAGGAGACCCTCGTCGCCGTCCCGGGTGTGCAGCTCCACCTCATCGACCCCGACCACAGCCTCGACCTCGGCGCCGGCACGCTCTTCGTCGTCCGCCTCCGCCAGGGCGACCATTCCGTCACCGTCCTCGCGCGCCTCACTCCGGAGAAGCGCCAGCAGCGCCGCGGCCTCTTCTATTTCTTGAGCATCGGGCGGTCCAGCGACAGGGCCGCGCAGGAGCCCATGCAGTGGCCGCTCACCTGCGACGGTGCTGGAGGGCACAACCCCTCCACCGTCTTCGTCTCCAACCTGCTCTACACCTTCAAGTCTTCTGACGTAAGCGCGAGCTCCTCCTAACCCTTACGAATTTACAGCTTAGAGTCTTGGAGGCAAGTGCTTTGGATTTACAATGTGAGATATGGTTTGTATTGTGTAGCTCGAGGAGGTGTTTAGCGAGGTCGGACCGGTGAGGCGCTGCTTCATGGTCGCACCAAAAGGTGAGAGGATTTAGCCAGTTCTATAATAGTATGAACCACTGTTAGATGATGCTAAGTTTGCTGAATTATTTTGCATGAGATCTGTTTATATTTATCACCTGCTTGCCTAATCAAGATACACAGAAACAGTGGAGCCATAAGAACTATGAACAAAATGGGCATTTATTTTTGGTTTGCATACTACTATACAAGTTTGTTAATAATGTGGAAGTGAAATCTTAGAAAGAAGCCTTATATGTCATAAAAAAAATAAATTTAAAGAAGTTAATTACAACTAATGATTACAGCTTGTTCTTTAATTGAAACAAATGACCTTACCTGCTTCCCTTTTTCCTTCTTTAATACTTCGTTGGTTTAGATTTCATGGCTTAGCTGAGTTTGACCAGAAAAAGCAAAGCTGTCGCGGGCGTCTATCTGATCATAATGCACGAAGAAGGAAGCCACAACCAGAGACAATTTCATTCAGTTCATCAAGGCACTCCACGATGTTTTATGGTAGCACTGATCCCTTAGTTGCTTTGGGGGTTCAATAAACTGATTTATTATCTACAACTTTCCTGTTGGAATCCATAGTGCACAAAACTCTTATTTTACCATATCAATCTCCAACTGCGTGACACTCATTCATTATAACTTTGGATGTTAAAAGAGAACTGGTACCAAACAGTTTGTTCTTTTAAATCATGCAAAAGAGAAGCTGGTGCCAAATAGTTTGTTCTTATCTTCATGCACCTTACTAAACTTAACTTTCATGCTTGTGGTATTATCGACAGTGGTGCCCTATACTTTATAACCTGATGAGATGGTTCCAAGCATGGAAAAGAACCTAATTTTAGATCGTGGAGGACATGTTTATACTTTTCCTATTGCAGCGCCTTGACATATGGCTTTGACATTATCTGTTATTATGCCTTATTCTCTTCATGTAGTTTAATTGATGACTGAATGCGAATTCCTCAACCAAATTTGCACTTTGGAGATAACAGGACAATACTTAAGCATCGCGATAAGCCTTTGCTTGATTTTCTGCAGATACATGTTTGGTGTTACACAGTGATTCAATTTTTTTGGAAGGGAACTTAACCCAACTTCTTTGGTATTATTTGATGACAATACATAGTAATCACACTGTCATAAAATCCTTCACAAATCTTTGTTCTCTCTAGATATATATTTTTCCTTGTACTGAAACAATTTAGCCTTAATTTTGGTATTGTTTGCATTGCAGATGCTCGGCAACAAAATCTTTTCTTTAGCCAATCTCCTTTTGGTCAAGTGAGAAGCAATGCAATTTCTTCATGGGATAGCTTGGGAGGCTTCAAATTTACGGAAACCAAACTTCCGTGGATGAAGCCAACGAAAATGGTAGGCCTTGATGAGTTGCATTTCTCTAACCCACAGATGCCAAATAATGTTGTGGCGCATGTTGTACATCATCATGATTTCGATGGGCTTATGCCATTCAAGGGAACCAACACAAAGGTCCTCAACCAAGGTACTTTTCTAACTACCAATCTATTACCAAACTTAAATAAAAGATTAAAAAAAGCTGTGGCACCACTTAAATTTTAGCCATATGCTTTGATGATGTCCGTGTCCGTGCAACATAGATGATGAGTATGTTTGAGTCTTGTGCTTGTTTCTCATTAGTTATGGGTTATTTTATCGAATCATGCAATGATACATATGTTTTAGCAGTGGTTTGGTCAAAATGGTAAATCAGAAGGCGGATGGAGGCTTAACTCCACTTCATATGGCGGCGTTAAACAGGCACGTAGAGTGTGTACAATTGTTACTGGACTTGGGAGCATTTGTTTCTGAGGTCACCATTGAAGATAGAACGACTATTGACTTCATAGGTATTTGCAACTGTTCTTTTTACCATTGCTTGTCAACTCAATAATAATTTTCCTTTATGTATTTGTTATTTCTCAGCTCTGTTGTTGTTGATAGCACACTCCTGTTCTGAATGCTTGACATTATCAGTATTGGAACATTGTGTATTGTCAGCAAATTAACTTAAATACCTCATCTTAAATTGATTCAATTATTTTCTTGCAAATGTACTTTATTATACATATACTGATGGGATGCCATGAATGTATTACCATTGTTCCTCTACTACTGTCTGCAGTTCTATGTCTTTTAGTTTTGTACTTTGATGTTGCTAAAATTTATGTTTCTTCTGTAATCACCATTGATTATGTTAGCCATTTGTTAGTACAAAATTTGGTCATGTGTGGCGTAATCTTTATTGCTCTTGGCTCATGTACTTGAAACTGTAAGTTTGGAATTTTTCTAAAAATATGTACCTTTGTATGATTGTATATATATTATTGTTACATCTTACTAATATGATGCTTGATTTGTTTACGAGTATGAACATATATGTTTTGTTTGATACATGATGACGTAAGAAAAAGTTGATATTTATTATTCAGTTTGAGATAATATTTGATAGTATGCACCGCTTTTATTTGGTTTTCCGTTGCAACGCACGGGCACATAACTAGTATATATCTGTGTGTGTGTGTATCACTTGACATGTGTATATATACTTATAGTATTTTTTTGAAGGAATTTACTTAACTCGCATGCTTGCTCGCGCGTACATTATCTGTATATCAAAGTGGGGGGATTCCTTGCTGCTCGCCGCTGCCACGTCGCGACCGTGCGCTGCTGGCTTGACGCGTGCGCGTGCGGGGTCTGAGCGGGCTGGTTGTGCTGGCTGCGCACCGATAGCAAGCCGCGGGTTCGGCTTCATTTCGCTCGGGTTCGCTTCGTTTCGCACCAGAGAAACAGTGCCGTCGACAGCTTCCAGGACAAGGGCAAAGAGGTGGCACCGTGGAAATGCTTCTAGGGAAAGTTGCTTTGCTTATCACGCGTCGTTCGTCGCTGCCCTGCGCCGCCGCCGCCTGGCTCTCGCCTCCCTCTCTGCCTCCCCTCCTCTCACGCTCATGGCCGCCTCCCCACCTCCTACGCTCGGGCAGAGAGGTGGCGCCATGGAAATGCTTCTAGAGAAAGTTGCTTTGCTTATCACGCATCGTTCGTCGCTGCCCTGCGCCGCCGCCGCCTGGCTCTCGCCTCCCTCTCTACCTCCCCTCCTCTCATGCTCGTGGCCGCCTCCCCACCTCCTTCGCTCGGCTGGCCCGGCGGTAGCTGTGAGATCCTGGAGTAGAAACTCCCGGACCCCCTGTGTATTGCAGTACTAGTCCCAGATCAACGCTAGTACACACAGATAATCAGAAAAATGATATGTTGCCAACCACGCTTTATTACAATAATAACTGAAATACATAAGTCTTGGCCCAAGGCCTTACAACTGTGGTTCACAGAACCTCTTACACAAAAGGTAACAGCGGAAGCAAAAATATTTGAATAAACGGCCCATCAATATGCCACAGGCAATTGACTTGAGCAACAAGACCTAGTCCTCCGGAAAGAATCCATCACAGCCGCAAGCGGAACAATAGTCGTAATCTCCTTCCTGAGCTTCAACCTCCTATGAGAATTATTTTTGAAGTGTAGTATGTGAGTACAAAAAAATGTACTCCGCAAGTCTTGGGAAAATGCATTAGATGCGAGGTTGAACAAAGGAAGGCTATATGGCTCTTTTGCACAAATGAGCATTTTATTTTAAATTTATATACTATTACTAAAAGCAATTTGTTAAACAGTTTATTTTCAATAATTTGAAATTAGATAAATAATTTAGTGAAGGTTCCATCCACCCACACTAACAACATAGGCTACTTCCGCCAAGATTTAAGATGAAGGTTAAATCCACCTGAACTGGTTACATCCACCTGACCAAAAATCACGAGAGTTCCTTCCACTCCCGAGTTTTACAAAACAATTTTATTTTAAATTCAAAGCCAAAACTCTACCATGTGAATGCATTCCTTGCTCGCCCTTAACCGTGGGCACGGCTATTCGAATAGTTTATTACTCTGCAGAGTTCGTACAACTTTACCCACAAGAGATAAATTATCTTAACAGTCAACATGATTCCTTTGGCACAAGACCCAGATAAAATATCACAAAGCTTTTCACATACTCTAGTATAGTTCTATATCACCCGCTGAGGTTTCACCGCTGAAGGGTTAAATCCACCACATTCAGAAGCCCCCTCTTGCGCCATATGAGTGCAGTAAATCCCTGCCCCTCACTTTAAGTAACCAGTAAATCCCTGGAACCCATTTTCCAATAGTGACATATAAACTAAACTATTGTAGGTTAATTAGCTAGGTTATACCCATTTTAACTTGTGGTTGTACGTGATTGCTTAGTTTGGACAAACACAAGCGTCGGTCCTTAAATGACTAGGGTGGATCATTCACAATCCCCAAAACTCGTGCTAAACCGTACCAGCCAATCCTTCCATCCACCCTTGTCTTGTTTTCATTTTAAATTTCCTTTTTAAATTAAAATTTAAGTGGTAACATCCATTACCACTAGCTCAAACAAATTTTTGAATACAAAACATTCATCAACAACTTTTCTCATGTGAGCATTTTTATATTAATCAGCTAAACTAAGAATTTGCTAATACCCTAAATTCAACAATAAATAATACTAACTCATTTATGAGTCCAAGAATATCCTATGTTGCCAAGGTATATGGTAAGAAATTTTCAAATGAGGGTATAACAAGTTTGGGTATTTATCTAAAGTCTAGAATTAAAATTATCAATTTATTAAACATAGCCATGCAAATAATTTAAAATAATTGCAAAAACTATTTATAAAACATAGGAGCACAATGGTCAAGGAGACTTGCCTTCTTGAATTATGTTGGAATCTTCCTGAAGTTGCTCTTGAAAATCGTCGGACAGATCAGATTCTACACGAGAAACGAGAAGAACTAAATAAATAAAATAAAATAAAAACTCAAAGATTAAAAATAAATATACCAAATGAAAGTTTGGAATTTTAGATGAATTTAGAAATTTGAATGGATCAATTTGGAGTTAAAATGCAAAAGTTATAGCTTTCCAAAGTTTAAATACAAAATAAAAGAAAAAGGCTATTTTCTGGATGAAATTTTAAACCGAAAATCATTTATGACGTCGTGAGCAATTTCCGAATTAATTTTCTAAAGGAAAACTGAGATTATGACGTCAGCATGGAGTTTAAATAAAATTTTAGAGGCTGACAGGTGGGGCCGGTCCACGGTGGACCGAGTCCACGGAGCGATACGCGGCGGCGATCTTGTGCGGCAAGCTAGGGCTGACGTGGCGTGCGCTGGTGCCGCCACGTGTCAACTGCTGATGTGGCTGCCACGTGGCACCTGGGGGCGGATTTTAGCTGACGTGGCGGCTGACGTGGCATGCCACGTGGCTGCTGACGTGGACTAGGGCTGACGTGGCACGCGCTAGTGTTGCCACGTGGCTAGGGCTGACGTGGGTGCTCGGACAAGATCTGGGGCGTCAGCCCAGATCCAGATGAGCGGTGGCGATGGAGTGGCGCGGGCGCGAGGACGGCGACGATCGATGACGTGTGGCGGGCGCGTCGCCGCGGCGTCGCGCGGCGCGAGTGCGCGAGGTGTCGGTGGGATCAACGGCGGAGAGGGCGCGTGGCGCCCGGTGGTGCCTCGCGGCTCCGATCTAGAACAGGCGGCGCGGATGCGAGGGCGCGAGGCGGAAGGCGAGGATGATCGACGCGTGGCCCGGCACGACGCGCGAAGCGTCGCGCGTATGCGCTGCAGCGCATCTGGCGCGAGCGCGGCGCGCGCGACCGGGCGGAGCGGCGGCGAGGATGGTGGAGGACTCACCGGCGGCAGCAACGCCGCAGCGGCGACAGCAGCGGCGGCGGTGCGCGCGCGCGAGAACTAGAGAGGAGGGGAGTGCGCGAAGGGCGAGATGGTTCCCCGGGGAACGTTTTTATACGCCGCAGAGAGAGAAAAAACGGACGCACGGCTCGCCGGAGTTAACGCGACGGTTTTCGTCTCCAACCGCGAAGCGGCGGCGCCTCGAGGTGAAACGTCGCGCTGGTTAACGCGCGCGGCGGCGGATGCTCGGGACCATTCATGGCGAGGAGTAACGGCGGTAGGCGAAGAACGCGAGCTCGGGCGGCGCGATAATGGCGGCAGCGCGAGGAAAAACAGCGGGGCAGCGGGCACGGCAGTGGGGCCTATTTGTCGGCGAGAGAGAGAGGAGAGGAGGCGAGCGACGGATCAGCGACGGGTGGCGAAGGGAAGGATCTCAGCAGTCGGATCATGTTGAAACGGTAAGTGAAGATGGATGGCACCGATTAGCGCGGACGCGGCGGATGGCCTGGATGAGCGACATGTGGCGGGCATCGAGGAGGGGAAGGCGGGCGAAGGGGTAAGTGAGGATGGGCGGCGTGGATTAATTCGGGCGAGGCAGAGGGCTCGGATGGGTGACACGCGTCGCCCGGAGAAGAAAAATAGAAATTAAATCTTTTAAGATTTTCAGAAAATGCTAGGAAGCTTTAAAATGCTCAGAAAAATACCAAATAAATTTTAAAAATTGCAGAAAAATTCACAGAAATCCCTGAAGATGTTTTAGACTAAAGAAAAATATTTCTAACTTATTTTATTATAAATTTTTACTTTTAAACGGAAACTCTTAATTCTGAAAATTCCAAATAAATTGAATTAGTTAATTTAAAATTATTATTTCCAAACACAAGTAAAAATTGGGATGTTACAAACCTACCCCCCTTAGAAAGAATCTCGACCCCGAGATTCGGAAGAACTGGGAAAAAGACTAGGGAACTCTGCTCTGAGATCTTCTTCACGCTCCCAAGTTGCTTCCGACTCTGGACAATTGCTCCACTGTACTTTGCAAAATTTGACAGTCTTGTTTCGGGTACGACGTTCCGCTTCTTCTAAAATCTTAACTAGAAACTCTGGATATGAGAGATCTTCTTTTAGATCCACTTCTTCTAAAGGCATCAGCTCCTCTGGCACTCTTAAGCACTTTTTCAATTGCGACACATGAAACACATCATGCACATCTGATAGTTGTGACGGAAGTTTTAATTGATAAGCAACTTCACCTCTTCTGGCTATAATTGAAAATGGTCCAATGTACCTCGGAGCAAGTTTACCACTAACCCTGAAACGACGCATCCCTTTTAGAGGTGACACTTTCAAATACACATGATCCCCTGGTGCAAACTCTAACCTTCTGCGACGATTGTCCGCATAGCTCTTTGTCTGGTCTGTGCTGTTTTCAACCTATCTCGAATTAAACGAACTTGCTCTTCTGCTAGTTTCAATACATCAGGTCCAAATACTTGACTTTCTCCTGTCTCTGACCAATACAAAGGTGTTCTGCACTTTCTGCCATATAAAGCTTCGAATGGGGACATCTGCAGACTAGATTGATAACTGTTATTGTAGGAGAATTCTGCGTAAGGCAAACTTTGGTCCCAATTGGATTTATTAGCTAATGCACATGCTCTCAGCATATCTTCCAATATTTGATTTACCCTTTACATCGACCATCGGTTTGAGGATGATAAGCGATCTTGAAGTTTAAATCAGTGACCAAGACTTCATGAAGATTCCGCCAAAATCTTGAGGTAAATTGAGATCCTCTATCCGATACGATCTTCTTTGGAATTCCATGTAAACTAACAATTCTTGACATATAAAGCTCTGCCAATCTATCTCCTGAATATGTAGTCTTTACTGGTATAAAATGTGCAACTTTTGTTAAATGATCCACTATAACCCAAATTGAATCATAACCTGACTTGGTCCTTGGTAATCCAGTTATAAAGTCCATTCCGATTTCCTCCCATTTCCATTCAGGTATCTGCAAAGGTTGCAAAAGACCAGCAGGTCTTTGATGCTCTGCTTTAACTCTCTGGCATATATCACACAAGGCTACATATTTTGCAATTTCTCTTTTCATACTGGACCACCAGTAACTTTCCTTTAGATCTTGATACATTTTTGTACTTCCGGGATGAATTGAATATCCTGCCTCATGAGCTTCCTTTAAGATTAAATCCTTTATTTCCTTTTTCTCGGGTACTAGGATTCTCTTTCCAAACCAAAGAATCCCCTCTTCATCTTCTGAAAATCCAGGCACTTTACCTTTCTTCATATTCTCTTTAATTTCTTTAACATATTCATCCTCTCGTTGGGCTGCCTTGATCTGATCTTCCAAGGTAGGGTGAACCTTCAATGTAAACAGAATACCTTCGTTAACTATTTCCAAATTCAATCGCTGAAATTCTTCATGGAGGGTTGACTGCTTATCTGGAATTGTCAGATTGTTAATATGACTCTTCCGACTCAAAGTATCGGCTACTACATTAGCTTTTCCTGGATGATAGTGTATTCCCACGTCATAATCTTTTATCAATTCGAGCCATCTTCTTTGTCTCAGATTAAGGTCAGGTTGAGTGAATATATACTTTAAACTTTTATGATCTGTATATATTTCACACCGATTACTGATTAAGTAATGCCTCCACAACTTTAGAGCATGCACCACCGCTGCTAGCTCTAAATCATGAGTGGGATAATTTTCCTCATGCGGTCTTAACTGCCTTGATGCATAAGCTACCACATTTCCTTCTTGCATTAGCACGCAACCAAGTCCTTGTATTGATGCGTCACAATAAACTTCAAAGTCTTCCCTAATATCGGGCAACCGCAAAACTGGTGCAGAAGTTAATCTCTTCTTTAACTCTTGAAAACTGTCCTCACAAGATTTATTCCATTCAAATTTCTTTTCCTTCTTTAATAACTGCGTGAGAGGCCTGGCGATCTTGGAAAAACCTTCAATGAAACGACGGTAGTAACCTGCTAAACCCAGGAAACTCTGGATTTCTGTTACGGTCTTGGCTTGTATCCAATTTAACACTTCCTTAATCTTTCCTGGATCCACAGATAATCCTTCTGCAGAAATTACATATCCTAAGAACTCAACTTTCTTCAACCAAAATGCACATTTGCTGAATTTGGCATACAATTGATGTTCTCTTAATCTTTGTAAAACTATCCTCAGATGTCCTTCGTGTTCTTTCTCAGTTTTGGAATAGATAAGAATGTCATCTATAAAGACAACAACAAACTTATCTAAATATTTCATGAATACTTTATTCATCAAATTCGTAAAGTATGCCGGTGCATTTGTCAGACCGAAAGACATCACCGTATACTCGTATAATCCATACCGAGTAGAAAAGGCTATTTTAGGTATATCTTCGGGTCTAATTTTTAATTGGTGATATCCTGATTGGAGATCAATTTTTGAGAAAACACTTGATCCTTTCAACTGATCAAACAGATCATCAATACGAGGCAATGGATACTTATTCTTGATTGTTACCTCATTCAGGGCTCTATAATCCACACACATACGCTGGCTACCATCCTTCTTGTTTACTAGGAGCACTGGCGCTCCCCAGGGTGAAGAACTCGGTCTAATGAAACCTTTCTCCTGTAATTCTTGAATCTGCCTCTTGACTTCTGCTAAATCATCGGCTGACATCCGATAGGGTCTCTTTGATATTGGAGCTGTTCCAGGTACCAGATTTATAACAAATTCAATCTCTCGGTCTGGTGGTATTCCTGGCAAATCTTCAGGGAATACATCAGGGTATTCACTTACTACGGACACATCCTCCAAACTTCTCCCTTTTAAACTGGTCAATAAACTTCCCTTGCTTGAGGGTGTATTGAATTCATATCTAATCTGAATTCCATCGGAATTGGTGAGAATAATGGCACGATTGGCACAATCTATCTGCCCTTTATACTTGGTCAACCAATCCATCCCAAGTATTACATCTATGCCTTCGGAGTCTATTATAATAAGGTTCGCTAGGAACTTTACTCCGTTTATATCTATAGTTGCTCTAGGGCAAACCAAATTAGTCCTCATTTCTTTTCCAGGTGATTGGACTAACATAAGGTTCTTTAGCCATCAAACATTCCAATTATTTCTTTCCACAAACGCTTTTGTTACGAAGGAATGTGAAGCTCCGGAATCAAATAATGTAATTGCGGGAACTGAATTAACAAGAAACTTACCCAGAACCACGTCTGGTGTATCTGTCTTGCCTCTGCGGTGACATGGTTGATCGCCCTTTGTTGAATGTCCGTGGAGTCTTGGGAGTCTGAGGGCTTCCACGTCCCTGGCCAGCGGTTGGAGCTCTTGCCGGTGTAGGATCAAGGTTGAAGCGAACCGGGGTTACCGCTTGACGTTTCTGGGGACAGTTATTAGCATAATGTCCCATGTTCTTGCAATTGAAGCATTGCACCCCTGCAGCTGCAGTCCTATTCTGTTGAGGTTGAGCTGCATTTCCAGTTCGAGGAGCTTGAGGTAAAGGACGGGGTGCAGAAATCGGTGTCATTGATTGGTTGGGCAAAGGAGGCCGGCTAAACTGCTGCGAGGTGGAACGGTGACGAGAACTGCTCGTAGACTGTTGAGGTTGAAACTTCCTCTTTCTCGACTCGAAGAGCTGAAGCTGGGCATCTTCCTGCACAAGAGCTTTGTTCACCAAATGCTGAAAAGTGGGATAGTCATTGGATACTAACTGCACCTTGAGATTAGGATCCAATCCTCCCATAAACCTCCAAATCTTTGCTTCATCAGTTGCCACATCCTCTGATGCATATCTTGATAGTTGAATGAACTTACTCAAGTATGCGGAAACGCTAAGGTTTCCCTGCTGCAGTTGGTGAAATTCCTTCCTTTTCATTTCCATGATGCTCGTAGGTATGTGAGTGGTTCGGAAGGCTCGCACAAATTCTGCCCAAACAATATTCTGAGCATTTTGGTGTGCAGCGCAAAGTTTTCCACGGTTGGCGGCAACTCCTTTGAGTTGATGGGCAGCATACAAGACTTTTTCATTCTCATTGCATTGAGTCAGATTCAATTTTCTTTCGACTTCCTTTATCCAGTCATCCGCTTCCAATGGATCGACAGATCCTGCGAAGGTTGGGGGTCGAGTCCTCATGAATTCCCCCAGCTTGGATTGGGGTGGTGGTGGCGGGCGCTGATGAGCTTGATGAACTTGGTTCTGAGCTAACGCTTGAAGAAGCTGCAATTGCATGACCATCATCTGCTCCAAGTTCAGGGCTTGAGCTGGCGGGGGTGGAATTGGGGCATTGTTGTCATTGGGCCCTTGACTATTGCTGACATTGCTCCTTGTATTCACCATCTGAAGTTCCACCAAGAGTACACAAGGTAAGAGGGAAAAGCATAGATGAGGAACAGGGGTAACTAACAACATCCCAAACCAACACACAAGAACAAAGCAATAGCTGAGAAAATGCAACTTTGAAATTCAAATTAGTTTTAAGAATGGCTGTACCACAAGTGCACAAGGCTCGGTACAGTCCATTTTATTACATCACAATATTATAGGCGTTCTAATATCGAAAAACAACTAAGAAGGGATACTACGGACTGGCATCTACTCATCCTCCACGATGATGCGCTCCTCGGGTTCCTCCTCTGGGTCTTCCTCTGACTCAGCGGAGTGGCTCTGTCCACACGTAGCGTAGTTGTTCGGCGAACAAGACCGAGATCGACTCTGGCTGAAGGCAGGCGATCTGGAACGAGAACGATGGCGTCCTCTGCTAGAATCTCCAATGTCGATGCTGGGTGGTGGACCGGGGCGCCGCACACTCTTCCGCGATGAGCACAGTGCGGGGTCTGAAATCGGCGTGGTAGCGGCGGGGCTGGCGAGTGGGTGCGATCCTCGAAGCTCAAAGCGCTCCGCCGGCCTCGGCGGCAATCCTTGCACAGTGCGTCGGCGTGGGCGGTCTCACTCTGTAGAAGCTGCACACGAAGAGTATCGGAGTGCTCGTAGCTCGATGTAAAAGCATCCGAAGAAGCCCTATCTCTGCGCTGTGCCTGGTGTAGGTCGTCATCGCTGAGTGAGCTGCACTGTGAGACAGCGAGGTCATCCACCACAATCTGAAAAGGCTCGGGTGAGTCCATCCCGCTCTCGTAGTCGGGAAGAAGCTGAAGGGTGGTATGTCGCGATTCGCCTTATGCCTCTTGCATAACTCGATGATCGCCATCCGGGCGCATCTTGGATAGAATCCGGCGGTGGGTCGAGGATGCTCGATCTGACGTTCAATGGGATCAAATTTCCCTTCTTGAGCGTAGATGAACACCTCTATGGTCCATGAGTCCATGTTCATGATCCTGGTCTTCCGCCCTCTGAAAATGGGCTGCTGAGTGTACTTCAGATGCTGCATCAACTGTCGTAGAAGACTCACAAATGCTCCCTCGCTCTCACCGTGAGAAATGTGATCCCATGGAGCTGACGACGACGAACCTGCCATCTACAATTTGAAAATAGGAAAGATCAGTAAAACTTTTATAGAGTGAAAAGGAAGAAAAGTACAAGGTACTAAGTAGGAGAAGAGTAGAAGCAAAGGAACTTAACTTTTCGTACATAAACTTTTATTAAACATAAATCCTTAAGGCTTGCCAAAACCTAGGGCTCGTCCTACAGTCAAGTTGGCTCTGATACCACTTCTGTGAGATCCTGGAGTAGAAACTCCCGGACCCCCTATGTATTGCAGTACTAGTCCCAGATCAACGCTAGTACACACAGATAATCAGAAAAATGATATGTTGCCAACCACGCTTTATTACAATAATAACTGAAATACATAAGTCTTGGCCCAAGACCTTACAACTGTGGTTCACAGAACCTCTTACACAAAAGGTAACAACGGAAGCAAAAATATTTGAATAAACGGCCCATCAATATGCCACAGGCAATTGACTTGAGCAACGAGACCTAGTCCTCCGGAAAGAATCCATCACAGCCGCAAGTGGAATAATAGTCGTAATCTCCTTCCTGAGCTTCAACCTCCTATGAGAATTATTTTTGAAGTGTAGTATGTGAGTACAAAAAAATGTACTCCGCAAGTCTTGGGAAAATGCATTAGATGCGAGGTTGAACAAAGGAAGGCTATATGGCTCTTTTGCATAAATGAGCATTTTATTTCAAATTTATATACTATTACTAAAAGCAATTTGTTAAACAGTTTATTTTCAATAATTTGAAATTAGATAAATAATTTAGTGAAGGTTCCATCCACCCACACTAATAACATAGGCTACTTCCGCCAAGATTTAAGATGAAGGTTAAATCCACCTGACCAAAAATTACGAGAGTTCTTTCCACTCCCGAGTTTTACAAAACATTTTTATTTTAAATTCAAAGCCAAAACTCTACCATGTGAATGCATTCCTTGCTCGCCCTTAACCGTGGGCACGGTTATTCGAATAGTTTATTACTCTGCAGAGTTCATACAACTTTACCCACAAGAGATAAATTATCTTAACAGTCAACATGCTTCCTTTGGCACAAGACCCAGATAAAATATCACAAAGCTTTTCACCTACTCTAGTATAGTTCTATATCACCCGCTGAGGTTTCACCGCTGAAGGGTTAAATCCACCACATTCAGAAGCTCCCTCTTGCGCCATATGAGTGCAGTAAATCCCTGCCCCTCACTTTAAGTAACCAGTAAATCCCTGGTACCCATTTTCCAATAGTGACATATAAACTAAACTATTGTAGGTTAATTAGCTAGGTTATACCCATTTTAACTTGTGGTTGTACGTGATTGCTTAGTTTGGACAAACACAAGCGTCGGTCCTTAAACGACTAGGGTGGATCATTCACAATCGCAAAACTCGTGCTAAACCGCACCAGCCAATCCTTCCATCCACTCTTGTCTTGTTTTCATTTTAAATTTCCTTTTTAAATTAAAATTTCAGTGGTAACGTCCATTACCACTAGCTCAAACAAATTTTTGAATACAAAACATTCATCAACAACTTTTCCCATATGAGCATTTTTATATTAATAAGCTAAACTAAGCATTTGCTAATACCCTAAATTCAACAACAAGTAATACTAACTCATTTATGAGTGTAAGAATATCCTATGTTGCCAAGGTATATGGTAAGAAATTTTCAAATGAGGGTATAACAAGTTTGGGTATTTATCTAAAGTCTAGAATTAAAATTATCAATTTATTAAACATAGCCATGCAAATAATTTAAAATAATTGCAAAAACTATTTATAAAACATAGGAGCAAAGTGGTCAAGGAGACTTGCCTTCTTGAATTATGTTGGAATCTTCCCGAAGTTGCTCTTGAAAATCGTCGGACAGATCGGATTCTACACGAGAAACGAGAAGAACCAAATAAATCGGGCGCGGCTAGGGCTGCCACGTGGCTAGGGCTGACGTGGGTGCTCGGGCGCGGCGGCGGCAACTAGATCGGACGGTTCCGGGGAGTGCGCGCGGCAAGATCTGGGGCGTCGGCCCAGATCCAGATGAGTGGTGGCGATGGAGTGGCGCGGGCGCGAGGACGGCGCGTGGCGGGCGCGTCGCGCGAAGCATCGCGCGGACGCGGGTGCGTGGGGGTGTCGGTGGGATCCAACAGCGGAGAGGGGGACGCGTGGCGCCAGCTGGTGCCTCGCGGCTCCGATCTTGAACGGACGGCGCGGATGCGAGGGCGCGGAGGCGGGAAAACGCGATGATCGGCGCGTGGCCCGCACGGCGCGCGGCGGCGTCAGCAGCGGACACGCCGCGAACGCGGGCGCGCGACCGAGGAGCGGCGGCGAGGGACGGCAGAGGACTCACCGGCGGCAGCAACGCCGCAGCGATGACACGAAAACGTGGCGGTGACAACGCACGCGAGGAACTGGAGAGGAGGGGAGTGCGCGAAGGGCGAGATGGTTCCCTGGGGAACGTTTCTATACGCCATAGAGAGAAAAAAAATGGACGCACGGCTCGCCGGAGTTAACGCGATGGTTTTCGTCTCCAACCGGCGGAAGC
Organism: Melocanna baccifera; assembly: GCA_036346265.1. Classification (NCBI taxonomy): domain Eukaryota; kingdom Viridiplantae; phylum Streptophyta; class Magnoliopsida; order Poales; family Poaceae; genus Melocanna; species Melocanna baccifera. The sequence goes on from CM070693.1 coordinate 32,619,502, forward strand.
GGCGGCGCCGAGGTGAAACGCGTCGCTGGTTAACGCGCGGCGAGCGGATGCTCTGGGACCATTCATGGCGAGAAGTAACGGCCGGGAGGCGAAGAACGCTGGCTTCGGGCGCGCGATAATGGCGGCAGCGCGCGAGAAAAAGCAACGGGGGACGCGGGCACGGCAGTGGGGCCCACCTGTCGGCGAGAGAGAGAGGAGAGGAGGTGAGCGACGGATGAGCGACGGGTGGCGAAGGGAAGGATCTCAGCCGTCGGATCATGTTGAAACGGTAAGTGAAGATGGATGGCACCGATTAGCGCGGACGCGGTGGATGGCCTGGATGAGCGACACGTGGCGGGCATCGGGGAGGGGAAGGCGGACGAAGGGGTAAGTGAGGATGGGCGGCGTGGATTAATTCGGGCGGGGCAGAGGGCTCGGATGGGTGACACACGTCGCCCGGAGAAGAAAAATAGAAATTAAATCTTTTAAGATTTTCAGAAAATACTAGGAAGCTTTAAAATGCTCAGAAAAATACCAAATAAATTTTAAAAATTCCAGAAAAATTCACAGAAATCCCTGAAGATGTTTTAGACTAAAGAAAAATATTTCTAACTTATTTTATTATAAATTTTTACTTTTAAATAGAAACCCTTAATTCTGAAAATTCCAAATAAATTGAATTAATTAATTTAATATTATTATTTCCAAACACAAGTAAAAATTGGGATGTTACAGTTGCCACCAAATCGGTTGGTGCGAAGCCCTGCGCGTTCCATTCCCCTTCTCCCTCCGCTCAGGTCTGTGGATCTTCTCGCCATTCGCTGGCGTTCCTTCGCCCCCAATTCTCTCAGCACATCCTGCGAGTCCAAGGTTTTTTCTTCCCCCTCGTCCTCTCGCTGCCCTGCACCGCCGCCGCCTGGCTCTCGCCTCCCTATCTGCTTCCCCTCTTCTCACGCTTGTGGCTGCCTCCCCACCCGCCCCGTACCTGGAAGGCCAAAGCTCTCCACCGTTCGTCACCGCCAGGAGTTCTACTTCCAGCCACCATGCCCATCCTCTGACTACCGCCTGTAGATCCTACTTCTGGATCAGAATGGGATCAGAATGTGATTCTTTCTTCCCAGATTGTTTATGCTTTTTTTTGGGGGGTTCTTGATCTTTTCTCTGCTTCCTCAAAAAATTTGTTCGAATTGGGTCAGATTTTTTATGCTTCTTTGGCGTTCTTGGCCTTTTCCTTGTTTCCTCAGAAATGCTTCTGGATCAGAATGTGATTCTTTCTACCCAGATTCTTTATGCTTTTTTTTGGGTTCTTGATCTTTTCTCTGCTTTCTCAAAAAAATTGTTCGAGTTTGTGTTAGGATGCTTGTGCTCTTGCAATATGTGGTTATCATTTGATATAAAATTTTTGACTTGCACTGTTGAGAAGCAATATCTAGTAATAGCCTAATATAGTAATATATGAAATTTGTCATTTTATCATCGTGGTGGCAACTGGCATGATTAATGTTGTTTGCTTTCAGGGTCTACATTTGTTCCTTGATGCCACACAAGTATCATATCGGTTTCCAGAGTTGGAACCCGGAGTATTTTGTGAACAATGGGACTGGTCTTGCTTTTTAGACCTTGTATATACTGCTGATTATAGTTTAGTTGACAATGCACATTGTAATATTGGATTGGATTTAAGAAGGTGTGCAGTACAAATACTCATGGTGGTTCTGAAAGCAAGTGATAGGGTTATTGAAATTTTTGGTCTGGGAGCAGATAAGGGATTTACATGTTTCCTGAGGTTCCTTCTTACTCTTTTTTTTGTTATGGCTTCCTCAGGATGTAGATTAACATGAGTTTATCATGACAACTTATTATGCTTTTAGATGGAAGGAGTTTTGCACAGGGACTTCCTTAGAGAAAGCCTCTTTATATCTTCAAACTGAAGAAGGCAATTCTAAAATTGGTGTAGATGGAACCACTTGTTTGGCTTATACTTTGTCGGATTGGCCAGAGGTTGCAGTGGGAGGGGAACATAGCATTGGAAGTGATATATGGTGTGGGCATTTCTTTATATTTCCATTGTTCTATGTTTCTTGATCTATTGTTTTTAGAAAACATTTCTCTGAGTTCATCTTGCGTATACTAATTTTGAATTGTTTTTCTTTGTTAGCCCATTTGTGCTCACTGCTACTATGCGAAAGAGTTATGAGGTGGCTTTGATGGCAGTTAGCCAGAAGTGACCTATTCTTCTCTATGGTCCTGTTGGCGTTGGAAAAACTGCCCTTATTAACAAGTTGGCACAGATTGGTGAGAATAGAGGTATATATTTTATGATTTACAACTATTATAAACTATGTTTAGGAACTCTACCAGAAAATTTTGTGCAAGCTAAAAATATACTCGGAAGGTTCAGTCCAATTGATAGGGTTATATGGCTAATTGGCTAAATATAAGTGTATAAATGGAGTATTTGCCACAACAATGAACACTGTTACATATCATACTATACCATTATAATGTTTGGTATATCATTCTGTTGTTTAATATTTTCTGAATTGAAGTTTGCTTCATACATGGTGGCCTTTGTATTCCACAAAAGCGTGTGTAACTAGATTTCAGTTAGACGATTAGATCATGACAAGACAACAGTTCCAATAGTCCCAGAGTGGAAAAAATTTGGTTGAACTTTGATCTCACTATGAGTTCAGATCAAATTTGTCAACATGGAAATTTTCCAAGGGTGGAGAATGGAACCTGTGAATGGTTGCTAGTTGCAATGGGCCAATGTTGTTCTACAGGGTCAGGGAAAGTTTCCTTGTCAATCTAGTTTCATAAAGGCCAGTTTCCATAATAACCTCATAGAAATATTGCTTTCCTGCAATAGTCAGCTGACCTTCCCGTTTTGTCATTGAGTAGTTCAATTTAGTCAAACCCATGATTTGCACATTTCATAATGGCTTGAATGAAAGTGTTTTTTCATTTCATTTTGTCCAGTAGAAACTACATCTTCTTGGCACTTTTGGAACTAATCAAGTCATCCTAATAATGTTGCTACTCTTCTATTCATATCTATACTAAGTGCTAATTGCTAATTATATTTGCAGCACTTTTTATTCACATGGATGAGCAAATGGATGGCAGGACCTTCATAGGAAGCTACATTTGCACAGAAAAACCTGGTGAATTCAAATGGTCCCCTGGTTCTCTTACACAGGTCTGTACAGGAGTACTGTTGTCTATGTAATCCCGTGGGAGATTTTATTTATTTATCTTTACCATCTTACGGGACACAGGCCATTATAAAAGGGTTTTGGATTGTGTTCAAAGACATCAACAAGGCACCCAGTGATGTGCAGTCAATCTTACTACCTTTGTTGGAAGGTTCAGGCTCCTTTTCAATCGATCACGCAGAGGTGAATTTTGCCTTTGTCTTTTGATTGTTTGACATAATTATAATACAAGAGGTGGATCTTCAGGTTCTCAGTGTATATTAAAAGTGTATAAATACCTGTGTAAATTTTTGTGAAGGCCACTTACCTGGAGTTGCGTACTGGTTCTTGAATGTCTAATGCAGGCAGTGGAAATTGCCGAGAGTTTCCATTTATTTGCTACCATCACCACCTCAAAGAATGATGTTTCACATGCCCTGGAAGGTTTGTCCATTTGGTTAAAGTTCTGTGTAATGTGTAATGTCTACATCTTGATGTACTACTCACTGTAAAATATTACAAATTTATGTGCTTGTACTTGTGCACTTGAAAACTGCATAAGCAACAATGACGATGAGAGCTGTTCATTCAAGTTTTCACTCCACAGTGACAGTTGTACATTTACACAAGCCCGAAACTTCTCATGTGCAAAATAGTGGTATGTGCTAATTCATGTTCATTCATTGTTTGTCCTTTTTCCACCAGGAAGACTAACCTATAGTGCTCTATGGAGAAATGTGATGGTGGGAAAACCTAACCGAAAAAGACATTCATCTTCACGACCAACCATAGTATGGGAAAGACCTGACTGATTAATTTGGGACATTTCAATTTTAATTTTGCCATTGTGATGAACATGGTTACTGATTTTCATGTGGCGCAAGAGGGGTGTGATACGAAACTCTAGCAGACGGGATTGAGTTGAGGTTGAACTTTGTAAAGGTCTTGTTATGATTTCCTTAGCGCGAGGTTAATCACATCGTGTGGGTACAGTTGTGCAACCTCTACAGAGTGTAAAACTATTCGAATAGCCGTGTCCCTGGTTGTAGACAATGCTCGGTGATTTCACACAAGGGGTAGAGTTTCATAGAAACTTGGTTATTTATCTTTAGAAAGTGAATAGTTAGTTCACCGGTGGTTTAACTTGTGAATGAGTAGTTCACAGATGGTTTATTCAATTCCGTTGATTATTTACTTATTATCATTTTTCTTTAAAGTTCGCTTTCAATATGTTTACTGTATTTACATTAAATTGTTGTGTTCTGCAAATTAACCTTCTAGCCATCCATTGGTAAGCCTTGAATATTATTATGCATCTTTGTTACAAATAACTTGCTGAGTACCAATGTACTCACAGCCTTATGCTCACTGTTGCTCAGTTGAAGAAAAAGAGCAATATCAGCAGGAGATACCAGAAGAAGGATACTTCGACGACTTCACGGATTAGAACTTCGCTTTCTAGTCAATTGCCTGCGGGCATGTCGAATGGCTACTACCTTATTTCTGTTTTCTGCTGATAGTTTCTTAATCCCTTTAGGCTAGTAAGTTGTAAGTTTTGCCATAAAGTCATATTCTGATAATTACTAATATCTGAGTCATTTCTTTGTTAATCCTGCAAATGGCCGATATTTCATCTATATTTACATTGTGTGCACTAGTATGATCCTGGACTAGTGCAATATACACATAGAGTCTAGATTTACCTATTCGTGTCTCAACACACATGCACACTGTTCCACGAACCGAGTCCACCATAGACTAACTATTTTCTGAGCCTAATCCATAGCACAGTTTTATTTTTGATTTTTAGTATTTTCCTTTAGATTTAATTTTCTAATAGCCCATTCTCCTTCGTCCTAACTCCGATTGACCCCTTTTTTATTCAAATTCATCTAAAATGAAGCTCTATCTTTTGGTTCTACTTTTGAAGTTTTTGAAGTTCATTTTATTTGAATTTATTTTGTGCCTCGCTGTGTTTTCTCTCTCGTTAGATTACATCTTCGATAGAGCTAAAGCAAGATTTAAAGATCTAGAGTAATTAACTAAGCAAGGCCAAGACAAGTCATGTCCTTTGATCATGTTGAACCTAGTTTTTAATCTATTTATTTATTATTTTTAAATTATCATATATTGCTATTTTATTACAGACTCTTGTACTTGATAGTTATTGTCTCAATTAATTAATTCCCCACTTAATAATTTGAATGTCATGATACCATTATCACTATAGAATGGGAAGTTATGTAGTGATGCAACACTAGATATCATATGGGTTGTACGTTTAATATGCTTAACTATACTTATAGTTTCATTGAGTTCATTATCATATGTGAGCAATTAATTAATATGATTTAATGAGATATTGAATCATGGTTGTAGCCACATTTATTAAATTTGTGTGCCATGAAATTTGTATATCATTGGTGTTAGATATACAAACTTAGTTTTTATTTAGACGAGTGATCGTGCAGTAAAGGGGGAAGTGTAGATTCACTTCGAGGGATGTGGATGTCTCGCCTAGTTAATGTCTAAGGACTTAACTTTATGTGCCATTGATCTAAGTCTTATTGTGCATCCACATATCTAGTGTGGGATAGACCTACCTGATTAATTTATGATATTTTAACTTTGGTTTCACTATTGTGATGAATATGGATGCTGATTTCTATGAGATGCAAGAGGGGTTGTGATGCGAAACCTTAGCGGACAGAACTTAGTTATGATCGAACATTGTAAAGACCTTATTGTGATTTTCTTTAATGTAAGGATAATCATATCATATGGGTAAAGTTGTGCGATCTCTGCAGAGTATAAAACTGTTCGAATAGTTGTGTCCCTAGTTGTGGATAATGCTCGGTGATTTCACATGAAGGGTAAATATTTTACAAAACTTGGTTGGGATAACTTTGGAAAAGTGAATAGTTAATTCATTAGTGGTTAAATTCATGAGTGGTTTAATGTGGTTTATTCAATTCCTCTGATTAGTTACTTATTATCATTTTCTTTAAAGTTTGCTTTCAATCTATTTATTGTATTTATTTTAAATTTCTGTTTTCTGCAAAATAACCTTTCAGCCAACCATTGATAAGACTTGCATACTATATTTCATTCTTGTTACAAATGACTTACTGAGTACCAATGTACTCACAGCACTATGCCTACTGTTGCTCAATTCAAGAAGAAGAGCCATATTAGTAGGAATACCAGAAGAAGGATATTTTGACAACTTCACATATTAAGATTTCGCTTCCCAGTTGATTGTCTGTGGGCATGTCAAATGGCTACTATGTTTATTTTTATTTTTTTGCTACTAGTTTTTTAAACCCTTCGAGCTATTATTTGCTATTATGTGTAAACTTGGCCATAAGGTTATACTCTGATAATTATTAATATTTGAGTTTGTTTCTTTATTAATTGTGTATAGGGTCAATATTTCATCTATGTTTATACTATGTGCACTAATGTGATCCTCGACTAGTGCGGTATACATAGAGAGTTCGGATTTGTATATTTGGGTTTCGACAGTCAATAGCCTACAGAGCTGATCCTACAAAACAAACCCAGTTATTCCACCCTGTGCTATACCGGGGTTAAACATATGCATGCATATTAAATTCTAGTAGACTCGATCTCAATAAATATGTCTACCATATTCCAACACAGCCATTCTAGGCACCTCGAGTATTAATTCTTTGAGTTAAATTCCGCATCAAATTATTCCCTATCACTTGTATCAATAATATGAATAATTCCACATTGAGTTAAACTAACGATAACCACAAGAAATGTTGAAATCCCCATAAAAATCCTAACATCTCCCACTTGGCTAAAATATTTGAATCAATAAACTGAAATTCCATGTCTTTAACATCCTTAGAAAATAATTCCTGACTAACTGGCTTAGTCAGTAAATCTTCCTTCAATGTGTTTACTTTTACTATGAAATAAGTGACAGGTTGTGATGCACTTTCTATGACCTTAAGTGCTACAAGAAATTCCCATATTCATACACCTTCCATTGCTACTTCAGATGCAACAATGTATTCAGCTTCCAGAGGGGAAAAGAGCTTTGAATCCTATTTCTTGTTGCACCAAGAATTAACACCTCCTACCAAAGTAAATATATAACCAGAAGTTGATTTTCAGTCATCCGGATCCCCTTGCCAATCAACATCTATATAACCTGCAGCTAAAAGATTATGACAATTAAAATATAATGAATAATCTATAGTTCCTTTGACATAACACAATACATATTTGATTTGTTTTTAGTAGTACTTTTCCCCAAGATTATTTTGATATCTACTAAGAATTCCAATAGTATTGTTAAGGTCAAGTTGTGTGACTAACATAGTATACATAAGACATTCCAAAGCTGAAAAAATAAAAAATTCCAATTATTCTAGCCTTTTCCTCTGGAGTATTTGGACATAATTCCTCACTGAGTTTAGTACCCTTCACAATAGTTACATTAACAAGTTTGTTGTTTTTCATAGAAAATTGTTTTAAAACGCTTCCAAGGTATGCATTTTGGGACAACCCAAAAATCCTTTTATTTTGATCTCTATATCTTTCATATCAAATTTAGAAGACAATCAAGTTTTCACTTTCATCAATGTATTTTTTTATCATTAGAAGCAATGAAAATATCATCAACAAATAAAGATAGTAAGACATAATATTTACCCATAACTGTTGTATATATATGCAATGATCATCTTCCATCATTGAAAACCCATATGATATGATAGCATTGTAAAAAAGAATATACCATTGATGTGAAGCTTGTTTAAGATCATAAATTTATCTATTCAACTTGCAAACCTTATTTTCATTTCTTTTTTTTCCAAAACCTTCCGACGGTTTCATATATATTTCCTCCTCCAAAAGACCATTAAGAAAAAGCAGTTTTAACATCCTTTTGGTGGAGATCAAGATCATAATAAACCGTCAAAGCACTAATAATACAAATTGAAGTAAATTTAGCAACAGAAAAAAAGTTTCCACAAAGTCAATACTTTCCCTTTATGTAAGGCCTTTAGCAACAAGCCTAGAATATTTTTCCACTAAACCTGCTGCATTCAATTTCCATTTAAAATCTGTTTACAACATATGGGTTTATGGTTGTTTGGTTGATCAACAAGTTCCCAAACTTTATTTCTTTTCATTGAGTTTAATTCTTCTCGTATTGTTTCCACCCATAGTTTGATTGTCAACAGTTTATTACTTATTTATAAGTCTTTGGTTCTTCCTCTAAATCTAAAATTTTAGAGTGAATCACCCCTAAGAACAAATAATAATTATCTAGATGTTGGGGTGTACTTCAATTCTCCTACTTCTTCGAAGCATGTTAGTATTGGGAGTTTAATACTAGATGTATCTATCTATGTTTCTGATAGAGTTGCCAATAATTTCACCCTTGCTCGCTTAGCATAGCGAGGTGTATTTTCATTTAAAAATATTGCATCCCTACTTCCACCAATTTATTTTTTTCTTTATCATAAAATCTGTACCTCTTTGATTCTAAAGAATAACTAATAAAAATTTCTAGTGTGCTTTTAGGCTACAATTTTGTATGGTTTTATTTGGCACTCTAATTTATGCATTACAACATCAAACAGCTAAGTGCTAAAGTGAGGGTTTTCTTCTAGTCCACAACTTATAAGGGATGACTATTACAGCCTTGATGATGAATGATTTAATAAATAAATAGTAGTATGTAAAGCTTCACCCAAAAAAGACAAAGGAAGATTTGAATAAGCCATCATAAACCTAACCATATCTATAAGTGTTCTATTCCTCCACTAAGCAATGTTATTTTATTATGGAGTGTAAGGTATGGTATAATAATGAATAATTCCATGCTTTTTACAAAAAAATATTTAATATTCATAAAGTGTATTCTCCTCTATAATCAATTCTCAAAACTTTTATCTTTCTATTCAATTGATTTTCCACTTCAATTTTAAATATCTTGTACACATCAAATTCTTTTTTTAAAGAAGTGTAGGTCATGATTGCTCTAAACTCTTTGCCAAATTCATTAGAATATTTTAAGATATCTTTCTGTCATTCTGAGAGGATACTCAATATGCGCACTCTGAGGCATCATTTATTATTTACTCAATATGCACACTTTAAGGTATCATCCACTCGATCACATCATCATCAGCTCGGGTTGCTGCCGGCGACAAAGGGGAGGCCTGAATCCAACATAGACAAGGGTCGACAGCGACAATTTCTAGCCAAGATCAAAGTTGATGGCAATGGGGGAACTCGGATCCAGTGTCACTATTGGTTGACAATGAGGCCAAGAACAAGAGTTGGCAGCATCAACAGCCAACACGCGGCCGTGATCCTCAATGACGAAGCGGCTCGGAAGATAGACAATGATGGGAATGTGGGTGCGGCGATGGGGTTGAATCCGATCGGAGGAGAGAGAGGCGGGATTGGAGCCTTGGTTAGCTACAGTGGACTCCCGTCATTCTTGCCGCTATGGTGGGTCACTGCCTGAGCTGTGAGTAGACCTTTGTCCTATCTCGTCGATAGTTGGTAGGAGCTACTGGTGTCCTATCTCATCACCTGAGCTACATGTCATCTTCAGGAGCTTCTTGTGAGGTTGACAAGGTGGAGGGCGACAGAAGGGCATGAGAGAGAGAGAGAGTAGGGACAGGGTGGAGAAGAAGATAGAGGACAAGGTGGTCATTTCTATAAAAATTTGACATGCCTGTGGGCTCTAACAGTGACTCTAGCTAATGGAAATAGCACGAAGGGGATCAAGGAAGAAACTCAGTGGCATATAGGGAATCAAACTTTTTCAGTGGCAAATCCGGGATTGGGTCATCTCTAGTGACATACAAGGAATTTTTCCCTTAATTATACATCGATTGCTTGTTCAATGGATAAGAGCATATTGGCCTGAACTCCTGCAGGCTTCAACGATACTACGAGCATTGATATGAATAAGGTGAATTTATTTCTCTGAAATTTCCAAGTAATAGCGTGCTTATGTATGTATAGGGTGGTTATATATTGTTCCACGTAATGCATTGAGAAAAGATGCTTGAATTTCTCCTGCCCGCACTTGTAGTCTTGTCCATCTTAATGCTAAGATATGTGGAAAAGTGTTGCTCGCAGGTCCAGGCAAGACATGGAATGAAAATGGCCATGCAAATCCAATAACATCAGTCGATCAGTTAGATGGCCATAAACATTAGTGTGATATCAATTATTTATAAATTTTGTTATATAAGACACGAGATGATACGAAGAAAAGAGAGCGAGCATAGAGAATTGAGTTGTCTCTCATACTGTAGTCAGCTGTAACACGATAAAAGGACACATTGTGTCATGGAGAAATTGTTTATAGAGATATGCAAAAAGACAATCTATTATATAAACTGTCTTTAATGCCATCTATAGATGATGTAGAATATATTATAGATAGCAGTTATCTATACTATTGTATATGTTCTAAGATCTGTGGAAAAGTGTGGCTTGTGGGCCCAGGCAAGAGATGGAATGAAAATGACCATGCAAATCCAACATATCAGTCGATCAGTTAGTCTGCCTTTAATTTGGAGACTAATTTGCCAATCTGCTTATTACATAGATTAATAATATATTTCTTTCTTTTTCTATATCTTGTACTACTTCCTCAGGTCATAAAATCAAACATTTTATTGAGTAATTGGAGTTGTATTTTAGGGACCGTATGGAAGTTCAAAACGATGACTGGAGGAAGTTGCTGTATTTTTATTATCAATATATATATATATATATATATATATATATATATATATATATATGTGTGTGTGTGTGTGTGTGTGTGTGTGTGTGTGTGTGCGCGCACGCGCGCGCGCGCCACCACATCAATCCTAGCTATGTACTCTAATATTAGTACTTGATCCTAGCTATATACTCCAATTAGTCACAGCTGGCCTCTTTTCCCCACTATAATACAAAGTAATTATATGGCATGCAGCATTATGCATGTATTTTTTTGAGTTCATGAGTACAATAAAGATGCACTCACATATGCACATACTCAACACCATACACACACATACATACATGTTCTCTAGTTACTCTACTGCATGACATAGGAGCTAGAATATTATTCCTTCTCTTTTCATATTTATTTCTATTAAGATATACATGCTGTTATATTATAAGTTGTAATAATTTTTCTATTCTCACTTGTAGAGTATTCATTTATGTTAAATTTTGCCGAGCTCAAACTTAGCTTTTCTTATTGTTGAAAGCTAGGGCACGTTGAATTATTGATTATTACCGAGGTTACTCGAATCTAGATCCAGACTTGGATCTTAACTCAGACTCACTCAAACTTGGCTTGAGCTTCTTCCAAACTTGAACTTGGTCAGCTACGATCGCTCAAGTTCGACTTGTTTACAGTCCTATACTACTACAGAAAGGGTCATCACATATGGTTTCTTGAATCGTTTGAATTAATAGGTCAGTGATAATCGAAGGTTATCATAGACAGTTTGTGAGTGATCTATCATAATCACAACACAGACGGTTCAGAACTAGAACCATCTGTGAAGGCATAATATCACAGACGGTTCTAGCCACAAACCGTCTATGAAGGCATAATATCACAGACGGTTCTAATCACAAACCGTCTGTGATATGTGGCCATCATAGATGATTATATTTTTGGTTATATTTTTAGTTCACATGTAATTATTTATTGTCTAATTAGTGGGAAACTGGAGGCATCCAATTTATTTGTTTTGTTCTAGTTGTAGTCGAAGTGTTGAAGTGCAGTGGTCAAAGCACCATGGTCGAAGCGTCATGGTCGAAGCCATGGTCAAAGTGTCGTGGTACCTTCCAAAGAAATTTGCCGGTGGAGTGCGCCTGCTCGATGCCCTATAGCGCCAGCCTGAACTTCGGCTTCATGTCGTTCTCCTACCAGCAGTGGCGGAGAGAGGGGGGGCCAGGGGGGCCTGGCACCCCCCCCAACCTTCTACTATCAGCAGGGTATAATGGCGTTCCTTCCTCAAATACAAACATGCCCAAGTGGCTCAACCTTTCAAGGTCTGCCTGGTATTTGCCCTGATTTTAGTAGACTGACTATTTCCGAATGCCCTTGAGGAACTGGCGAGAACAGGCCGCCTTTTCAAGGTGCACCTGCTAATTATCCTGTTTTTAGCATGCCAAAGATTTCTGGACGTCCTAGAGGTCTTCATGAGATCAGATACTCTTTTCATCCTGGTCCTAACGTCAGCTTCCATCCATATCACTAGTGCTCCTCAGAAGATGTCGGCTTCACAATAGATGTAGCTGAGTATGGAAATATTGCTTGGTGATTTTGGCAAGGTCAGACACCAACATACTTGTCCCAGAAAGCTGCAGAATGGCAGATTATTTCAGGCAAAACGAAATAATGTTGCATACATCTATGTCTTCATAGGTGGTAGAGTTATGTAATGAACAAAGTAAATAAGAGAACCACTCTAAACATGCCTGCTTCAATGAGCTCACCAACAAACATCTTTGCTATTCCTGACACTACAACTGTCGTTGGCACAAAAAACTTTTGATTGCTAGTGTTGCTCGCCAATAGTTGCAAGGAAACACAATATTGAGTCAAATATAACATGTAAGCACACAGTCATTTATAATCTAAGCACACAGTCAAATATACAATTTGACAAAGACAAGACATGTATATGTAATTTGTGAAACATATTACTCTGATATGTAACTATTGGATCGGTAAATCCGGCATGATTCATTGGTTCTACTTTACTTGTTGTCCATGTTGTCCTCCCTATATCTAATTTTTGGCTCCGCCCCTGCCTACCAGCACTAGAAAAGTCTCCTCAATCAAAACTCTGAACTAGATTTGTAATTCTTGGGGTAAAAAAATTAAAGAAAGATAGCTACTTAGGTTGGATGGATTCGTACCAGGGAGGAGACAATGAGGCCACGCTCATTGAGGACTCTGTAGCCATGGTAGAGGAAAGGGTAGGGGATTAATAAGGGGTGAGAGGTGGGAGGAGACCTAGTGCCTGCCATTCGATACGGAGAGAAAAGATGGGTGGGATAAGGATCCTGGGGGGATATCGTGGATCGATGATGTGGCAGGGCATTCTCACAGACGGTTCAAATTAAAAACCGTCTGTGATATGTAGACATCACATATAGTTCTTGTTAATAACCGTCTGTGATAATTGCTAATATCACAGACGGTTGTTTAATCCAAACCATCTATGATAATTCATAGATGGTTCTTAACAAGAACCGTCTGTGATAGTTATGTATCATAGACGGTTCTAGCAATGCACTTGTAAAACTGTCTGTGGTAATCATAATACAGATGGTTCCACTGAACCATTTTAGATGAGGCATTCAATATGACCTTTTTTTGTAGTAGTGCTAACTACATCACCTCAACTGGATGAGGTGCGACAATCACTGCTTGCATGCATATACACGTATTCATGAAGAATTGAACATGTATTCATCAATTTGGCATGCGCGCGAGTGCATGCATGCACGTGCACACATACGAATACGATTAGGGATGAAAATGGATCGGATACGGATCAGATAGTGCTTAAACTATATTTGCATCCATATTTTTTTTCTTAGATTCAAAAACGAATTGGACAAATGCCAGATACAAATACGGACCAGGCAAATTTCGGATATGAATTTGGATCGGATTCGACTATTTTTCATATTTCAATAATTATTCGTGGTCTCTCCTATTGAAAATATGGCACCGAATTATTTTAATATTTTAAATAGATAAATAACTGACTCAGTGACTCTAATATGTAACTGCGCATTAAATATTGACAGCAACAAATGAATCATTCATCTCATGTATTTGTATAATGTAACTTTTAAGGACAACTTCATATCCTATGACGCAATAAAGTTTAACAAATCAATATTGATTTTATAGAAACATATATGCCCCTTTTTCTCTAGTTTATTACGTAATCATTGATCATTGCTACCATTTTATCACTAATCCTAATTAATTCTAGATATATTGCAAATAAATCAATTATAAATATATCAAATTTAGCTAAAAGAACATACAAAATCTTTATTGGGGAATATGCCAAAATAAAAAAATAAAATGCCAAATTAAAGTCCACCATAATGATGGGCTCGTCGAGATGATCGAAATACATATATAATATTTCCAATTTAGAGATCAAACACAAAAGATACATATTAGTAAGTTGATGTTATTATATTTGCTGAATCCAGATATCTGGATCCGCGATGACCTACACCAGATCCGTATCTGTATCAAACATTAGGTATCCAGATCCGACACATCCAGATTCGTTTTTTTTCGGATCCAGATATTAGGTATCTGGATTCGGTAGCCGAATACCGAGTGATATCCGGATCTTTTTTCACCCCTAAATACGATCAACGTGTTGTGAATACACGCGAGCCGAGCGTAGCTCGGATGGTGGGGCTGTTAGATGTGCAGCCCACCCACCTGGGCTTATCCACGGTGTTGCATTTTTAGAATACTGTCCATATAAATAGTACTCTTCTTGATACTATTTATGTAAATAGTGTCACTCATAACATATGTCTGTGAGTGTATTCAATAGTCAAAACACGCCTCACGCTTCGTGAATTGTAGTCAAAGCTTGTGTTAGTGCTCCGTGAGGCTTATGCCTCACGCTTGTCTTTAGCATGAATTGGATGCATTCACTTGGATGTGTGTGGAGTGTGCGCGCGCCCGTATGTGTCCGAGATGTACTAAAAAAAACGTGTTGTGCATACACGATCGAACGCTCAGAACGTGAGAATATCAGTACTGATCGATTGCTGCAAAATTTTCAATGGACCGACAAATAGATATTTATTTATATATTAATGTCGTCTTATTTATTTGATTGTCACCTTTATTTCACCGGCACGTACGTACAGCCGGAGGTGTACTAATACGGTCTACGTACGTACGACGTACTACTGTCACTCGAATTACATGCATGATCATATGCGGGTACAATTACACATGCTTGCATTCATGCATGCATGCTGCATATATGTATATATCACTTGACGTGTGTATATATACTTATAGTATTTTTTTGAAGGAGTTTACTTAATTCGCATGCTCGCTCGCGCGTGTGTCTATATATATATATATATATATATATATATATATATATATATATATATATATATATATAATCCTTTCTACATACACCCATCCTCTTTATTGTGTATACCAAGACTCATCTCCACATTTCAGCCACGCATTACTCGCGGTAGTGAGTATGTAAGAAATAAACAGACGGTTCTAGTTTATTTGCTCGACCCCGGTCTTGCAGCAGATTTGGGAGTATGTGTATACTAAGTGTATGTACAAAACATACTATTGAAGAACAAAGTATTATTGAAGAATGGTGGTATGAACATGCAACAAACAGCAGGATTAAAGTTCGCACGGACGTTGATTAAAAAATCGTGGGAATCAATTGGAAAAAGAGAGAAAATCGGTTGTTGTGAAGAACTTACCTCGTAAAATCATAGAAGAAATATCCTCAATCCTGGATGCCTAATCGGCACCCGTGTACGTCGCCAAGCCGACTGCTTCCAGGTCACCGGCGATCTAGTGAAGTCTTCAGGGAGTCTCGGGGAATAGACCCAATGTGGTGCCTGTCGGCCAGAGAGAGGATCGAGCGCGGCGCGCGCGGCGCAAGATGCGGCAAATATGTGATCCTTTTCCCGTGCCGTGGTTCTTCTCACAAGCAACTAGGGATGGGAGTCGCCGGAGCTCAGGGTTGAGATTGCCGGAGCAATAGATGGAGACGGAGGGGCGGCGCGGCGGGGCGTCCCAAGATGCGGCGAGAAAGCAATCTATCACGGCCAAAGGCGAAGGAATAGAACAAGGGTGGAGTCGCGGATCTCACGAGGGACTGCAATCGCAAAAGATTTTAGTTCAGGAGGGGCGACAATTCCGGGATTCGGGAGTCCGCCACGCCGCCGAATCGGGAATTGTTGCTAGTAACTGGGTTTAATAGATAAGCAAGAGTTCGCGACCCGTTAAGTTGTACACTAATCTAAAAGCAATCGATGGTAAAGAGGATGGGTGTAACTACACCAGTGTAGAAAGGATTTTTCTATATATATATATATATATATATATATATATATATATATATATATATATATATATATATATATATATATATAGGAAAAATACTTTCTACACAGTGTAATTACACCCACCTCTAATATACCACCTAAACAAATTCGAAATACTCCTTTATCACTTTGGATATACTCGTATACTAATTATAAGATACTTCAATGTGAACCACATGAAAAAATTGCAAGCGAGTCCATAGTTTTTAGCGTATTTTGTAAATACCTTCATATACGTACATAAAAAGGAGTATGTCAAAAAATCTACATACCACCTCTAAAAAATTGTTCATACCACCTAGATAGTCTTAAATACTCGTATACTACACGTATATACCCTCCGTTACGCGAGATACTCCCTACATTGTGAGATACGACATAGAGTGTAACTACACCCGGGTGTAGAAAAGAGCCTATATATATATATATATATATATATATATATATATATATATATATATATATATATATATATCGATCGATCGCATGGATGCATTGCGCGCGAATCACGGGCGAGAAGATGACCCGGTAGTTCTGTTCCCGGGCGGTGTGGATCTTGGTGTTGTCGCGGGTGCAGTGCGCCTCGGGCACTTGTCGGCGTAGCGGCGGGGCCGAGTCGCCGCGAGAGGAAGGCCATCGGCACGTTGAACCCGTCGATCACCGAGATGTCGTAGTAGTCCGTGGCGCCGCGGCGTGAACTCCGCCCGGCGTCGCGGCGCTTCCACGAGCGTCGCGATGGCGCACCGCGCGATCCACCGGTCTGCAGCTCCGCGACCGCCGTTGAAGGAGCGATCGGTGCGGCCCCATATCTGGCGGCGGCCCGGTGCGGCCGGGATGTCGAGTCCACGTCTCTCTAGGGTTCAGCTGCGTGCCGCCAAGCGGGATGGCGGCAGGCCACACCGTGTAGGGGCACTGGTTGACGATGGAGAAGATGGACGCGTTGGCGCCGGCCGTGAAGGCGACGAGGAGCATAAGGAGCACCGAAGAGGCGGCCGGAGACGCCATTGTCGATCGTTGTGGTTGATTTCCCTAGTAGCTACTTCGAATATTGTGTGTTCTACACTTCTACTGAGGTAGCTAGGATATATTGATGTATGGACGAGTTAGGGATTAGGAAGGGGCATGCATATTTATAGATGGAAGGGGAGAGAAAAGTCTAAGATTGGGAGAAATTACAAGGATGCCCTTGAGTCGCCAATATCTGTACATGGACAAAACAGTGTTCCATTTCCGCCAACTAGCTCTTGTATATAATGCCCTTTCATTCTAGGAGTGCGAAAAGATTGAATACAAATCGGATAGTATCTATATTCATATTTATATTTTGTAAATGAATATAAACATGAATTCGAATATTCTCGAATACAAATATATTGTAATGAATTCAAATCGAATATCTGCTCA
Organism: Melocanna baccifera; assembly: GCA_036346265.1. NCBI lineage: Eukaryota > Viridiplantae > Streptophyta > Magnoliopsida > Poales > Poaceae > Melocanna > Melocanna baccifera. Next base: position 32,637,240 of record CM070693.1, read on the forward strand.
GTTCGGTCGGATGTAGATATCCTCATAACTTATGTAATATAAAGATATTAATGATATTTTATCTTCGTACAGTCACACTTAGCCATTCTAATTCATTTAGTTCACCTAAAGAAATATGAATTCATATTGAATGAAAAATGAAATATGTATATTACTTCGTCGAATATAAATACAAATAAGAATAGTTCGGACAAAATAACATTTCAGAAGATAAAAATCTATACCATATTCGTATCCATATTTTTTATGCGAAATCAAATACGAATACGAATAGAAGAGATTGTTAGTCCGATGAAAATATCTCTACCGTATTTGTATCCTATCGAATATAGTAATCTAATAATACGGATAGTTCATATCTATTTTCCTTCCTAGATCGCTAGCTGCTGCTAGTAATTACTAAGGATGTGGAAACGTGGAATTGATGCCGCGCGCGTGGCCGTCGCAGCCATGTACCTCTACTAGAATCGTGAGCGCGCCGTCACGGCGCACTAGCTATTTTGTGTATTAAAATAAGAGAGATAAAAAATTTATAATGGAAGAAAAAAAATTTTTTTGACATAAAATGTAGTTTTTTTAATAAAGAAGAGAGGAGAGAAGCTTTTTAGTAAAAATTGGGGATTTTATTGGAAGAAGTAAGGATTTGTAATTAATTTTAAAAAGTATGGGATTTTATGAGTAAGAGGTAAGTGTAGGGTTTTTGGGGTAAAAAGATTGGAATGTATTTGTAAAGGGAAAATATTTTTACATATTTAGAAAGATGGAGGGGACATTTTGAAAATTCGTTATGTTAGCATTGTAGATATAGGAGAGTTGTTTAGGTATAATATCTGTATTATATGGGGAAGTATTGATACGTAAGTAATGCATCGTAAAATTTTTTTTTTTGATATATTGAATTGAAGTGAGAGCCGCTTTTGTTTATGAAGTGAGAAAAAGATGAGTGATATTGGGTGGGTTTGTGTGGATGTTTATTTGTTGTGGTTGGGTTTGGTATTGTTTTTGTTTATGTTAAAGTATTGGGGACGAAAAGAGTAATAATCAATGGGCAGAAAATGGTGAATGTAAGAAATAGAGAAACAAAATAGTATGGACTAAAAAGGATCGCAAGTAACATTATAGTACAAAATTGTGTATTTGGTATGAAAGCATGGTTGTTACTATGATTGTTTAAGAATGTAAAGATTATTAGAAATTTGCTATATTTAATCGTTGGTTTTTGATGGTGTTTTATTTTTTGCTCTAGGTGTATTCAAATAAGATATGATATAGTATTACTTATTCGAATTTAATATGATACTCTCAAGTGGTTGCTTTTGTTTGTTGGCGTTGCAATGATCGTTTGGTGGACACATTAGGGGATTGTATATGATGTGATAACTTTTCTGCTTGTAATTTATGAAAGTACTGGAGGTATTGTGTGAGGTGATGTATTTTTTGTTGAGTGTTGTAAAGTTCGTAGTGGATTTGTTTGTTTTTATATGTTGTTCTTAAACACAATATTAATACAATATTTATTGGCAAGTAATATATTGTGATGTTATTTGTAAGTTAGGATTGTTGTTTTTATGTTGATTATGAAATGAAAAAGTATATTTTTTGATATGTTTTTTGAGGAACGAGATTGTATGAGTGGTTGAATTATGCAGGGTAATAGTGGTGGAGATAATGGAATGTTTGTTTAGTAGCATCTTATATAGCATAATTTTTTGATTGTAATGGGTTCAAATTTATTTATGTTTTTAGGTATATTTTTTGGTGATATTGTTTTGATCGGTTGAATAGAAGTATGGTTATGTTGTTTACTGGTTTCTAAGTATTGTTGCATTTCGTATAACTGGGTGAGATAGGCAGCTAGGGCGTTTGCTTTTGAATGCACTATGTTAACCATCTGGTTAACAATGAAAAAGCAAAAATAAATAAAGGAAAGTATAAATAGTTTGGAGTAATATTTGTAAAAAGAGTATGTATGAAATGGTAGGAATGCTTCATGGTATCTTAAACGGTAACGTAAGGTTGAACGGCCATATTGAGATATTGAGGTGTGATTTATGAAAAGCAGAAACAAATACGAAAAGAAGTGGATGAGCATTTTGTAAAAGCAATATGTTGCAAATGAGTTGTATTTTTTGTAGGTAATGGTGAAGGTATGGTTTAGAGAAATACGAATTGTGTTGAGTAGGTATGTAACAATAGCATGTAATGAGCAACGAAGATGTGTAAGTAGAGGTTGACGACAGGGAAATAAAACGGTGACAGTTGAGTGATACATTGTGCTATTGGTAATAATGGCAGGGAACGTTGTTTAAATTGGAAATAGTAGGGGTGGCGTAATATGCATAGAAAATATAGTAGCGCAAAAAAATGTAAATAAACAAGAACGGAAGCAAAATAAGTAGGCCATGAGAAAAGATTATGTAGGTAACAAAATGGTGAATAGATCTGGGTAGGGATTAGTATATGATTGAAAAGCAAAGGAAGTAAAAAGGTTTTTAAGTACATCTAGGTAGGTACGACAGTGCTTGATATATTGGAACACAATGTAGTTATGGCAGTTTTAGGCGAAGAGCTAGCACAAGTATTAACAGACTGTTGAACAAAATGTTTGTGATCAGGTAAAGCAAGGCTTGTTGTGAGCAAAGATGCTTGCTGTGAGCAAAGATGATTGTGGCATCACTTTGTTTTGCAGGACATGCGTGTATGCTGTAACCCGATGACATAAGAGCAAAGAGGTTTTCCTGAAAGAATCAGAGGATTCAAAATAAGCAATGTACTATTTTGGCATTTTGTTTTTGGTAAGGAGTAACTGTATTAAGACATAGATTAGTATTGTACCTGGGGTGATAGCTTATTGTTTTCCACATGGAAATAACTCTCTTGCAGCTTTGCCTTTTTTTGCAGATCGAGTTACCCTTAAAAAAAACAGTAATGGTAAGAATTGTAAATTCAGCAAATATGCTATAGTGTTTCTTTGATAATGGTGGTAAGAATAACGTGTTATGTCAAACAGGAATACTTTTTGTTTTCTTCTACTGATGAGGTAGGCAAGCCAGCTTTGGTAGGTACAGATGTGTCATATGATGGATTTTCACAGCGTAATGGCGATGCGATCTTGCAGGAGATTCACGAATGGTTAGACATAGATAAATATTTAGAACAGGGACTACGTGTATGAAATATTTAGCTTATTTTGAGATCTGGAAAAGCAGATGGTTATGTTATACATTTTTGTACCTGTGGAGTATGAATATTCGCTGCTGTTATTGGAGTAGTTGCTTCTGTGGATATTGATGTAACAGGCAGTGGGGTTGATGGAGTAGGAAAAACTTGTTCTTTATGATGTGAAGAGCTCTGTATTTCTGCTGGTGTCGATAGTTTTTTTTCTGATTTGTTTTCTAGTAGTAGCACAGGCTGATCTGGCTGAGCTATTACTGATCGTACATGGAACGTTGGAAGATCACTTTGTAAAGAGCCTTGGGACATTTCAACAATAACTTCATATTGTTGGCCAACAACTGCACTGATCTCAGCTGGAACTTGGTCTGTTTGCCCTTCAGCTGCCACAACCATAAGCATAGGGGGTTTTCCAACCAGTTGCTGGGCTATGTCACCAAAAAACATAAACTCTACATGGATGCGTGCATTTTGGTCATTGTTTTCAGGGTCTGTGCCATGCACATTTATTTTGTACCTGTTGCAAAAGTTGGAAAGCATGTTGTACATTGTAGTTTTGTTGGGTGAATAACTGATGACAGCAATAAAAAAGGCGTAGAATATAAATGTGTAGGCAGTTGCATACCTTGGTTCTGCTGTTCTACCGTTGCATCTTTTGCATTTGTATCCATCTCCGTCTGGAAAAGTCCTTTTCCAACATGCAGTACATGCTATGTACCACCATGGTTGTCTAGGTACTAAGTCAATAATAAGGATGGTAAGCTTGTATCGCTGGCCCTATGGATATCACATTTCGAAAGCATCAATTTATTGTGTATGAAGGAGGTAAGATAGAAACAAATGATAGATGGTTAGTTCTGTTTCTACATACCAAAACTTCGTGAGGGATGAGGTCTATTAGTTCGTGCACTGTCGTGGGGATTGGAGCACCATGATTATGAACATCTTCTTGCCACTCGATTTGGTGTCTTTGGTTGGTAATTCTGTGTAACATATTGGTGGTGAAATTTAAAAGGATGTAAGAAAGATATTTAAAGGAAATATTGGTTGGATAATGATCAGTAAATTGATTGGTGAAAAAGAATGGTGAATATTACAGGTTTTGCAGAGTGTATATTTCTGGTATTGGTATATTAATATACCATTTTGATGCTGAACTACTCTGCAATGCAAGCTAACCTGAGTATGTGCATTAAATCAATATTATGTGACAACCATGAAAGGCATAAGGATAAGCAAAGCAGTTTGTTTTTTGTATGTAAGATTGGTAATTTGAAAGGAGTTTGTGTTACAGACCTGAGTATGTACCAACAGACATGCCTACAAACAAAGCAATGATTGGATTGTTTTGAGAATCGGTGAAGAAAAGGTCTGCATCAAATGATTGAGCATGGTGACCCCATAATGTTATAATTCCTGTTTCACTGCAATTGTGATACAAGGCAAAATGATTTCTTAAAAATGATGTAATAATAGTGCAGCTATAAAGCATGAAGCATAAAGGAAATGTAAACTAAAATTTGTAAAGAGTATATGCACCTGTTGTCCGTTATTTTGATTGTGCGTTTAACTGTTTCACCTAATTTCGTTGTTGTTTTGGTAAGAGGTGAAACAGTTGTGATAAGAGCAACAAAATCTGATACATGTGAAGACTTAATGAGTACACGAAAAGTGAGATAATGTAAATGAGTAAAAAGGACCTGGTAGTTGTGTAATTGTAAATGCAATTATACCTGATAGTAAAGTTTTATTCCCAATACGACTGTTTAAAGTAGAAAAAGAAACTGCATTATATGCATAAAGGGGAAATCCATCTGGTTCTGGCAATATTTGGTTAACTCTAGTGTACTTTGAAAACCGGACGGAAATAGCATTATCAACCGCTTTATATGTTTGTTTTGCTTGAAGAACTTCAAAATATTCAAATTCATAAATTGATCCTTCTTGTAGTGAAGATGTGAATTTATGAAGCCATCTTTGAGGCACCGTTCCTTCCATAGTATGGCCCTGCAGCAAGTTACAACTGGGTTTGCATGGTATGTACAATTGTATTATGTGTGAAAAAAGTAGAAAAAGCAGTACTATGATAGCAGCGGTATTCATACTGGTAATAGGTTTTTTACTATAGAAAAAGGAGTTAGTCTGTATGAAATTAATTAAGTAAACTAAGTAAGAGGTAAAAATCTTGTATGTTGAATAGGGGAAATATGATTTTTGATATAAAAAAAAGGAATCAGTTTGTATGAAACTAATTAAGTAAACTAAGTAAGAGGTAAAATTTTGTTGTGTATAAAAAGGTAGAAGAAGGAATAAGACTATGGTGGTAACGGTATTTGTGTTGAGAGAAATTTTGTTGGTATAAAGGAAAAAACAGTGTGCATGAACTAATGAAGCAAATTAAGTAGAAGCTAAAAACCTGTTGATCAAGCAACACGAAATCTAGATGATACACATCTGTTTGATCTTGTGGATTGCTAAATTCCCAAAGACGTGCTAGACGAACAAGGATCTTCCATTTGTGCGAACTTTGGTTGATATGACTTAGTAACGTATACATGCTGTAGAACCTGTACACAATATGAAAGTGCTGAGGAAGTATGGTATAGAAAAGTATGTAATGCGAATTGGAAAAGCATCTGCATATGAAGCAATGATAATACTATGTGGTGAATTATTCAGAGAACAAGGAAAGCCGATAGTATAAAATATGAAAACGAGCAGAACTGTGTAATGTACATGTATAAGAAGAGGAAAAAGAAAGAATGTATGTGAAATCTGCATGAATGAATAGTTTCATATATGGTGTGCTATTTAGTATAAGTCTATGTAAACGTATTTAGAAAACTTCTTTTATTCGAAGAATGAACAGAGACAAAAATACAAAACATGAAAACAAGTAGAACTGTGTTATATATGTATGTATATATGTGTGTACATATATATATGTAGAATATTTATAAGAAGGAAAGAAGAGAAAAATGTATGTGTAATCTGCATGAATGAATAGTCTCATACATGGTGTGCTATTTATTACAAGAGTATGTGAACGTCTTTAGCAAATTTTTTTTAGCATCTGCGTTTTTTTCGAGCACACAAAGTTGTAGGAAAAGTGTAAGTAAAATAGAGAAAAAGATATGTGATTTATATGTGTGGGAAAGAAGCAGAGTTAGAAAAGGGAGCAGATTACGTAATTAGCATACATATAAAAGTAATGAAGCAAAATAGGAAGCTATAATATACACATACAAATAAAAGTGTATGAAGTGTATGTTGCAATGAAAGAAGCAAGTTTTAGGTCACTAAAGCCCACCTGTGTTGAACTGTTTTAAGAACATATTGATGCCCAATGGGAATACACATAGTATCGAAGTAGTATTTAATTTATATCTTTGGTGATCTATGCATAAATAGTTCGCTGTGTAGAGTATGGAAAAAGTGATGTATATATTAAAAGATGTGTTTATAACTGTTTTAAGTAATGTATATTAGGAAGTGTGGAGCAAGCTTTGTGTATAAAATATTTTGGGAAAAAATGGTGGAAGCACAAACAAAAGAAAGTATTAGGTGGAAGTAAGCACTTCCTTATATACTATATTTTTAGTTTCATTGCAAGCAACACCATTGTCATTCTCAATGAGTATCTTTAGGCCTGAACGTGATGTAACACGGGATATTGCCACATATAGTTGTCCGTGACAAAAAACTGGATTCTTCAGATAAATGCCAACTTTGTTCAAAGTCTGTCCTTGACTTTTGTTTATAGTCATTGCGTACGAAAGTCTAATTGGAAACTGACGACGTTGAAGGGTAAAAGGCCATCGAGAGCTTGTTGCATTTAGAACAATTCTTGGAATACAAATAGATTGACCAATGTTTGTCCCAGTGATTATAGATCCTTCAAGTACCCGATCTCCAAGCTTTGTAATAATGAGTCTTGTTCCATTGCAAAGGCCCATAGACTGATTTATATTCCTTAGCAACATTACTGGAACACCAATTTTCAAGCAGATAATATGGTGAGGAAAGCCATTAACTGATATAGAATTCAAAAACTCAGGAGGATATAAAAGGTCAGCATCACCAATGTGGCTATCAGACTGAGAAATAGAATCAAAACTGAGATACTCCTTTGTATGGCCAAGGATTCTATCAAAAACAGCTCTGTTTAACTCATCAGCAACACTATTAGTTGGGCAGATAATTGCACGCTCAGCAAGGTATGCACTATTTTGATAGTTAACATGGAATGAATCATAAGTGGCATCAACAATTGCATCTAGATTGTTGTTAACTGGTAATAATAATAGATCTTCTGGGATAGTTATCCAGGATGCTTGAAGTTCTCCTTGTTTTTTAATTGCTGGTACTTGACCATTTCCAATATCAAGCACCCATTGAGCAAATGTAGAAAGAGCATTGCGTTCTGGAACCGAAAGGCTTGGATTATGAAGTCGCATATTGGTAGATAGCTTTAGTATCTCAATATGTTGCCAAAGAGAAGATCTAATAAGTGAAGATTCAATAATTTCTGTTCTAGTACCCCCTTCAATAACAGGTAAGATCTGTCGGAAATCTCCACCAAGGATAAGAAGCTTTCCACCAAAAGGAACAGTCATGTAAATAGGATCTTCTGCAGACATGATATCACGCAGTGTTCTCACAAGTGCTTCAAGCGAGATCTATGAGCCATAGGTGCTTCATCCCAAAGAATTAAAGAAGTTTTACTAATGAGCTCAGCAAGCATTGTTCCACGAGCTATATTACATAGGCTTCTTTCGTTGATATCTAGAGGTATTCTAAAACGAGAATGAGCTGTGCGACCACCTGGGAGCAAGAGAGAAGCAATCCCAGATGAAGCTACAGCAAGAACTATTTGAGATCTAGCTCTTAGAGTTGCTATGATAGCATTCCAAAGAAATGTTTTGCCAGTACCACCATGGCCTGATACAAAATAGAAGCCATTCCTATTATGAGCAACACATGATAGAATCTTCTTATATATAACAGATTGTTCATCGTTTAGTTTGCCAGATAGCAATTCAGCTTCAGCAACCAGAGTAGCTCTATCATATGCAAGCTCTTCGGTTACAAGGCGATTACCAGAGGTAGGGTCACTATGGGATGCTTCGCTGACTATGTTGTATGTACCAAAATTCAGACCATTCTTTGAGAATATGAAAAACAAATCCTTTATTAGCTGGCACTGTAGGTAACTGACTGGTATGGAATACGTTCGATTTTGTAATCCTTGGTGTATTTTGTATGCTATGTCATCAGCAAGAAAAGACCAGTACTTATCAAATAGATTCTGAGGACTAATTACACTGCAAAAAGAGAGAACGACCATGAAGAGATGCCTAAGTTGGTGTGGTGTGGCCCAGATAATGGCTTCGTCAAATAATAGGTACCATTCTGTATCATCACCAACTAAGCCACGTGCTTTGCAAGCCTCTTTAAAAGTAGGGTGACATATACCATTAAAAGATCTGATATCTTCATAATTCTGTGCACCACATACTATCATTAATAGCATCCTCAGGTAGAATAGCTCGCCAGTAGTCGGATGCACATTATATATTCGACCAATCTTTGAGGCAGTACGTTTTCTTTTTATCCATTTCCTGCTAGTAATATCCCATGTCCATTTTGTTGGAAACTGGTAGTAAGTATAAGATCTTGCATCTTCGAAATGCTGATTAGCAGTGAACCACTCAGTTAATGTAGTTTTGTAGGCTCTTGGATCATCAATAATCTGTTGCAAATCCGTTTCTTCATGGTACATAACTTTATTCATACCTGGCATATGTACTGCTAATCGTTCAACAGAAGGCATTCGACCATGTATCTCAGATTCAAATAAGCGCCAAAGCGCTTCACATGAGGATAGATATCTGTAGTTTTAAATAGGGAAATATTAGCATAGAGGAGAAAAAACTTTATAAAGGTAAATGCGTACAATTTTGTAAAACAAAGCTCTAGTATGAAATGTGTAAACAAATGTGGGAAAAAGTGGGAAAACTGAACTGGGTAAAGACAAATTTGTAAAACTTCATATGAGAAAGCACTAACACAGAATGAGGAAAAAAGACTTCTACATAGGCTGTTATAAGAAAGTAAAACGAATTGTGTAAATAAATTATTACCTGCACTTAATATAATTAGCAATTTCGTCAATTCCTTGTTTAATCTGTGAAGTACCTAAGTCTGGTGATTGATTAGCGCTGCAGAAATTCACCTTTGCTCTATCTTGGCCTTTGGTAAGATATTTAAATAGGTACTTCACAAGATTTGTCTTGTTACACCATTCAACATTAATGTGAGCTTGGAATTTTTTAAGCAAACAAATATTGTATGGAACAACCCATCTATTGTCCAATCTTATGCCATTCTTCATAATAAAATGATGATCATCTTGTCGACGATATGTTGGAAAACCAGACTTATCAATCAGTGTTTCTAGGCTGAACTGTTTAGGGTATCGTTTTGAGCAGTGACCATCTTTCATACATGGGCACTTTTTATTAAGATCTCCACATGGGCCATGCATCATAAATTCATCCACAAGAGCATAACCAAGCGGATCAACAACTGGGTCAGGAATTTCAGCACATATAAAGTTGTTTATGTATTGTGCAGGTAGATCTGTATCATGATGAGCAAGCCATATAAGAGTATGGACATGAGGTAATCCCCGTTTTTGGAATTCGATAGTGTATAAAACTGGTACAATTAAAAAAAAGTAACTTAGAGTGACAAAGGGAATTATTAGTAAGATTGAAAAGGAGTATTATGAAGAGAGTAATAAGCTAACCTGCTCGCACAATACCAAAAGTATAACCAGATTTAATATCAGAAATATATTCAGTAAGCTTCATATGGAATACTCGAGTCACAATATCGGAACGGTCAACATATTTCTGACCAGATTCGTATTTGAGAGCGTCCATAATTTCTGGCCACCGTGAATTGCATGTAAAAGTAGAAAACAAATCAGGAGCACCATATTCACGACAGATAGCCATAGCATCTTGATAATTGAGTGTATTATATCGGGGTCCACCAGTGAAACTTGCAGGAAGCAATGTTTTTATGCCAATGTTTTTGCCTTGTGATGTGCCTTCACCAAGTGCATCTGAAATGCCCTGATATGTTTCTGATCTTAGCACGTCTTGGTTGAAGAAATGGAATGAAAGACGATTTGCTTCAAGACATGAGTAACAGTCAACCTCAATCTGATTTGAAAGGCGGCCATAGCATGTGTAGGGATTTGGTTCATTTTTTCGATAATGGCATTCGTAACAGTAGTACTCAAGCATAGACACTTCATCCCTGGCGGAGGCTAAACTGGCATCAGTTTCTTTGTACTTAATACCAAGGTGAAAACCTTTTTCTCCATACGGAAATAATAAAGGATACTGAAGAGACATCAAACTGGGATTCAGAGAGGAAATGTGCTTTAATTCATTGTGGTGACTTTCAACAACTATGTCAAATCTGTTATTTTCTGTAGATAGTTCACCGACAATTAAAGCAGCTAGTTCAGGAACAACCGGTAGAGAGTACCTATCACCATGGCTATTAGATGAACCAATAAGGCGAATATAAACCTCCGGATTTTCTTTAGAAAATAACCGATCACGTGCCAGTCTGAATTTCTTGACTAATACATTGCAAGAATCAAACATAGTAACCAAAGCAGCAACAATATTAGGATCTGCCTCTTCTTGTGCACTGTCTTCTTTGTTGAACATAGACATTCTGTTACCAATTTCATTAAATGTGTCATAAATATATAGCTGAGCATACTGGGGTCTCCGTCCTTGTGTCGGGAGTAGTGAACCAATACGATGATGGACAACACCATTTATACGGAAAACATAAGGACCTCCACCAGTGTTAATAGTTCTATCAACATCTACGCCCAACGAAGTGAATGCAAACAAGGAATTGTAATGACGTATCAAACGCATAAATTGACTTGAACGAGGGCCCTTATTAAAACCAATCAAGTCTTGAAGTGGATATGGTAATTCTTTATGTTGTGGAAGAGAGACTTTTCCACCCCGGCAACACTTATTATAAACAATTCGGTGATGCTTAGACGAACTTCTATGTTGAGATCTTTCTTGGAACCAAAAAATAGCGCCACATCTACTACACTCATAATCTGGACCACCATAGTATGATCGGTTGGCATACATGGCTGGAACAATGTAAGCAAAAGCAAATTGAAGAAAGCAAAACAAACAGGAAGGGAAAAATGCTAAGCACACAGAGGAACAAGGAGAGTGGGGGTAAGGTGAACCGAGAATAGCATCAGCTGAGGCATATTATCGAACCTTTTAAGTAAGGAATCTGGTCTTTAAAAAGAGGAAACGTTGGTTCTCTAACTGGATTTGGATTAAAAGGCCATGTGTTACCTGAAAAATGGATACACAATGCAATAGCAACTACAGAGCAAAGCGTGTAAAAACATTTATGGCTGGAAAGGAAGAAAAGGGGAAAGAATTAGAATAATCCGGAAAGAAGTAAGAATTACGGACAAATACAATTTGAAAACCCTATAAGTGGAACTAAAAGGAAAGCAAAGAATGTAAGAGCGGGCTACAAAAAGGAAATAAGAAGGAAGCACCTGCTCTAGTAAAACCACGAAGCAAATTGGATAGCCTTCTTTTTTTTCTGTTATTGGATGCGTCAACAGAACTAACCAATGGCAAGAAATGGTCCCCTATTGTGTAAAAAGGTAAGAAAAAATTGAATGGTTAAAAGCTAGAGAAACAAATTAGAAGATGTAAAAACAAAAGAGAAGATATCTGTAATGAAGAACAGGGGGGACCATGTTGACGCTTCCACGGGGAAAGTGTATTAACATCTGTGGGAAGCACTGAAAAAATAGCAAAGTAAACAAAAAAAGAGGAAAGTGAGAAACCGAAACCAACTAAAAAAGCAAGAAATGGGAACAAACTGGTGTGCATAGATTATGAAGTGATAGAAACGAACATACATGGGGGGGTACCATTTCCGAAAGCACTGGTATGAAGGTGTCAGGCAAAACATGGCTAGAAGGCAAACCATGGCTCGAAGGCTGTAACGAAACTGCTGAGGCAATCGGTTGTTTTCCACGTAAAATTTCTTCGCGGTGGGCTTTGGCAGAGGGCGACGAATCCATAAAGTAAAATAGTAAGGAATAACAGAGAACTAATGCAGACAGGAGTTTATTACTGGAGAAGAAGAACCTGATTGGTTGAGAAGGCAGCAAGAAGGGCAATAAATATGTACGAAAAAAAGGAAATAAAAACGATAACGTGAAAAAATAGTAAGTGTAGAGAACTGTGACAAAGCATATATTATAATACGAATATTAGGGGAGCAGTAAGGAAACCTACGTAGTAGGCACCATATGAATAATGGATAAAAAAATAGTAAGTGTAACTAATTATGGGCGTTGGGTAAAGGCTGGTCAAAATTTGTTCACATGGGGATTTAACAGAGCAGAAAGAATGTATGGAGAAAAATAGTAAACGGTGAGTGGGACTAAGAACATATTATAATACAAATATCAGAGAAGTAATAAGAAAACCTATGTAGTAGGCATGATATGAATAATGGATAGAAACAGTAAATGTAACAAATTATGGGCCCTGGGGAAAATCTGTTCACAGGAGGATTTAACAGAGTAGAAAGAATGTATGGAGAAAAATAGTAAACAGTGACAATGGGAAAAACGGTGTGGGTAATAGTTTGAGGAGTTTAATTTAAGAAAATACATATGTTTTATTATGGAGCAGCCAGTGAAGCTGTAAGAAAAAAGAAGCATCTATGTAAAAACAATGTGAAAAATGTAGTAGGTTACACATCCACTAAAGGAAATTACTGTAATGATGTAAAAAGGAAAACATAAACAAACATGTAAAATGGGTAAGAACACGTCCAGCAATATAACAAATCCGTTGTACACTTAGTGGTAGCAAAAGTAGGGACGGAAAAGGGAAAATAATAATGTCATTACAGTAATAGTGAAATAAGGGTAATAAAAGTAAAAGAAGGATAGTAAAAGTAGAGGATTTTTGTTGAAGACATATTGTAATATAAACAGCAGCGAAGCAATAAGAAAATCTACGTGACAAGTAACACATAAATGATGAATAAAGGTATTAATCTCAACAAAATATGATATTTGATCGAAACTATCTTTATAGATGGCCTTCAACAGATAATGAAATAAGTGTAATAAAAGAAAAAGGACAGTAAAAGACATAAATGATGAATAAAGGTATTAACCTAAAAAAAATATGATATTTCGTGGAAATAATCTTTACAGGTGACCTTCAGCAGAGAACAAGGTATCTATGGCAGAAAGCAGTAAGAATTGTGTAAAGAGAAATACAAGGAAGAGGATAATCTCCAGGAAAACAAAAGACTACTATAATATAAACACGAGACGAACAATAACGAACCCTATGCGACAATAATGAAACAAGTGTAATAAAAGTAAAAGAAGGACAGTAAAAGTAGAGGATTTTCACTGAAGACATATTGTAATATAAACAGCAGTGAAGCAATAAGAAAACCTACGTGACAAGCAACACAGAAATGATGAATAAAGGTATTAACCTTAACAAAATATGATATTTCATGGAAACTATCTTTACAGGTGGCCTTCAGCAGAGAACAAGGTATTTATGGTAGAAAGCAATAAGAGTTGTGCAAAGAGAAATACAACGAAGAGGATAACCTCTAGGAAAACAAAATACTACTATAATATAAACACGAGGCGAACAATAATGAAACCTATGTGACAAACACTATATGAATAACGGATAAAACTATTAATCTTAACAAAACATAGAATTTCATATAGAATCTCTTCAAAGGGGGGCTTTAGCAGAGAACAAGGTATCTATAAAGAGAAATAAAAGATAGCACGACAGAAGCAATACAGGGGGAAAAAAGAAACTTTGAAGGAGACGAAATACGAACTATTATAACGAATGCAACAACAAACACGTAAACGAGCACGTCAAACGGCAGAGTGCACGCGCAATAACATGACAAACCTGTTAAGCACCTAGCAACAGTAGAATTTGTGGAAATAGGAACATGAAAAGAATAACAATAATGGTATGGTAATAGCAAGGAAATAAGTGTAGTAAAAGGGAAGGAGATAATCTTACGAGTAGCATACGATAAGAGTCCAATACGGGGAGGGCGCGCAGGACTGTAGGAAAAGTAGTACTGTGCTGCAGCACGACGCAACAAAGTGACCGAAAACACAAATGTACAATGCTGGGACAAAAAGTAGCGCAAAAGTTAGAATAGGAACTGAATTGTCTACAACTGATGTAAAAAGGAATGCAAAGAAGAAATGAACAACAAAAGTAGTTCAAAAGGTTGAACAGGAACTGAAATGTTTACAGTGAATGTATAAAAAAGTATCTAAACCTATGCGCGTATAAAATCATGACATGAATGAAAGCAAGCAAAAGTATGGGACTGTAGAAAAAAACGAAATAAATACAGAGAAGAGAAAAAGAAAAATCTTACAAATGGTGAACAGTAGGAGCGTAGTACGACGAGGGTTGCCAGACCTATAAGCAAAATAGTACTATTCTGGAGCGCAATGCAGCGAAACGGGTGAAGACACCTATATAACGCTGGGGAAAAAACGCAAATATTAGCACAGGAAGCGAAATTTGTACAAGGTATATAGATAAAAGCAAAAAGAGGAAGCAAACAAAGAAAAAGGCAAAGAAATCAAATGCGAAACAACCATCAACCGTAAATAGAAACATTGCGTAAATCAAAGTATTTGTGCGAAAACTTAAAACAAAGCAAACGTTGCTCTGACTTGTCTTTGCGAACTCACAAAAATTTCTGTTTCGACAACCGAAGAGTAACACACATTGGTAGCTGAAACTCAGCGGCCACGGAAATAAATATAAAAAAAACGAAGGTCACCACATGGTACCAAACAAATGGAAGAAGTAGAATACAACCGGCAAGCAAACAAAGAAAAAGACGAAGAAATCAAATGCGATACAACAATGAATCGTAAATAGAAACACTGCGTAGATCAAAGAATTTGCGAAAACTTAAAAGAAAGCAAACATTGATCTGACTTGTCTCTGTGAACTCACAAAAGTTTCTATGTTGACAACCGAAGAGTAAGACACGTTGGTAGTTGAAACTCAGCGGCGACGCGAATAAATATAAAAAAAAACAGGTCACCACATGGTACCAAACAAATAGAAGAAGCGCAATACAACCGGCACAGACAGGAGTGCACCAAAACCACCGTTCATAAAGCGGGGAACAAAAAAGTATCCTGCCGATTAACGGAACAATAACATGTAAAGACGACCGTGTTGCTCACCCAGAAACCAAAAGAAAGAAAAACGAATCGCAAACATAAAATGCAAGTATAAGAAAATACGATACGAAATGAAAAGACGCTCATATGGCTCACCTGGAAACCGAGAGCAAACGGGACGAATCACAAGCATAAAATGCGAGTATAAAAAAGCAAAAATTCCAACGACAATAGCGTAAAAAACATACGAAGAACGTAACCGAAGCGAAGAAGGTAAAAAGCACACGCAAAAAAGGGCCAAAGAAAGTTTGCGTAAACACAGGAAAGGAAAAAACGTAAAAGCAATGAGGGAAAAAAAAGAACCTGAGGGCAAACTAAAAATACCTTCACGAAGAAGACAAGTGAATGGAGCGTAAAACAATAGAAGAGCACAAGCACAAACGCCGGAAGCACGAACGAATCACAGGGAGATCACAGGAACACAAGGCTACATAGAAGGAACGAGGGCGGAAATCGAAAGAACGGAGCAGGAAAGTAGAACAAGCGGACGCACCGTAGGAAACCAAAAGGCCAGCCTAAAACTCTGACAAAATCCGCGCCTTGTACGCAGCAAGAAACGGAACCAACAACGGGCGAAAACGCAATGCACCAAAAAGGAGCACACCGCAGCAAGGACCAAGCAGGTGGGGCGCAGAAGTCAGACAGAGAGTGATCTCCAACCGTGTAAGAAAAAGAAACGGAAAAATGCACTGAGCAACTCGGCACTCGCCTAGAAGCTTTCGGCAGCATTGTTGCTCTGGCGCAAGCTGGCCCTCTGGAACTGAACACACCGAAAACGAAGTAAGCCAAAGCAAACCCACCGCTCCGTACAGGCAAGTGGGCCAAGAGCGTCAGGCACAGACCCATCTGGAAACATGTAAGAAAAAGAAAACAGCAATTCGCCACCACTGTTTATCTGACACAGACTGTTGCACGAAAAATATAACGCAGGACGCCTCTTTGGCGCCAAACGCCTGCGTCTCTCTGGCGCCAAATGGACCGAAGACGGAAGCAAGGAAACCCGCAGCTCGCTACCAATGCATAACCAGCGCAGCTAGGTCGCGCGCACGTACGTACACACGTCAGGCAAGGAACGCAGAGACGTGACGTGGCAGCGGCGAGCGGGCAGGGAACCCCCCTTCTTTGATATACGGAGTATTTTCTGTGTCTACACACCCAATTTTCTTCTGCCACACGTGTACCTTTCCACCCTCCAAAACAAGTGAGCAAGCACATCAGAGCATGACTGCTAAATTGGACTAGCACAATGCAGCAACTCATCGCCACGATATCTTTGGAATTAGAACAATGCAGCAACTCATCGCCACAATCTGTACAGTTTTTTTTTTTGGATACTGCGCACGCCTTTAATTTCTTTGTGCGCAGCACCGAAGGCAGCAAGTCAAGCAAACTTCTCTCCCCTCTGGTTTCGAAAATTTGCGTTGCTGAACCTTCTCTCTTTGTTGTCGACGTGATATATTGCCGCTCGCTGTGCGTCACGAAGACCTAGGACTTGGCCCTCCTGCCGTTGCCTCTCTTATTTTCTTGCGTTTTTTCCTTGCGTGACGCGATCCTCGGAACGACGCCGTGCTCCGTGCAGACTGAGAAGAACTGCCAGGAGGGTCGAAACGGAATCGATGGGCCGACGGCACTCGGGACGCATCGGGATCGAGAAACCAGAAAGCCGAAGCCCTGCTTTTTTTTTTCTTGATCTACGTCTTAGATAATCGTATAGTCTCTGATGCTAATTTTTTGCTTTACCCCTAAATAAAACTCACGTATGGTAAATAAATAGAAAGAATATGAGATAATTTCTTTATTCTCTTACGTACTCTTTCTCTACTTAAAAATTAGTTACAAGTCTACTCATTATATAGGTTAATACTTTTGTACTAAAATACGTATCAGGATTTTAAATTTGTCATGACTTCAACTTGAATTACATATGGAGATCAACTAGACTGCGTCTCAAACTCTAAATCATGATTATTTTCAAGAGGAAGATAAGAGAAAATTTAAGATTGAAAGAAATTACAAAGATACCTTTGATTCGCCAATATCTGTACATGGACAAAACAGCATCCCATTCCCTCCCGCTCCCAAAAAAACAAAAAAACAAGCGAGCAAGCACATCAGAGCAGGACTGCTAAATTGGATTAGCACAATGCAGCAACTCATCGCCACAATATCTTTGGAATTAGAACAATGCAGCAACTCATCGCCACAATCTGTACAGTTGTTTTTTTGGAAAAATTGTACAGTTGGTTTGGCTAGCCAGTGCCTCTCGCTGTTAAGCCCTTGGAATTCTGCGGCTCGCCGGAGAAATCACGGCGGTCGTGCACCGCACATCAGCGATAATGCATGGAGCAAGCCCATCCACTATCGATCGCATACTATACTGATCAAGTTCATATTTAATAGGCGCTGCAGGTCTTGGTACATACGAATATAGGATATGCATGCGTATAGAGGTGGCCAAATAGGCCGTCCGGCACAGCCTAGCATAAGCCTATGTAGGCATGATCTATTTAGACACAGCCCAGTTAACTAAATAGGCTATGTCGTGTCGGCTCACGGGTTTAGTCTCAGACTCAGGCATAGCCCAAAGAGGTTATAGGCCATGCTGTGCTAGCCCACCCATATGTAACCCAATAGGCTAAATATAATCTGTTTAACACGTAGACCTGTGCCACCTCCATCGTGCATTTCTTGCCACCTATGTCATCGGCATTGAGTCTTTGCCGTGCACTCCCTGGCGCCCACACTGCCACTGCCAACGCCAGCGAGACGAATAGAGTCAAGCCAAGAGTGCAAGCCGTGAGAGGAGGCGGTGGGGAGGGAGGATGCAGAGGTAGAGCAAAGGAGCAGGTGACGCCGCAGCGGGAAGGGAGGAGGCGATGGGCGGGCCTAGGAGGGAGGAGGCAGTGGCCACTAAAGGAATACGCGTAGGCTACGGAAGCAGAAAACAAAACTTTTCTACCGCGCACCCAAGAACATCATGCTAAGGAAGGATCATGGATCGTTACCACTTAGACGCGCAGCGCAGCGGAAGATGAATTGGAAACCGATCCAATCACGCGCGTCGAGGTAGTAGTGGAAGTAGCCGATCGTCCCGAACAGATCGTCTCCTCCACGCACGCCGATCAGCACTGCAACGAGCAGCGCCTCCACCGGTATCCACACATCCGGGTGGGCGCCGATCGCGAGTGTACTAGCACTCGTGAGCGACTAGGGTTTGGCTCGGGAGGTGGCGGCTAGGGTTTTGCTAGATGTTAACGGGGCGAATCCCTCACCCCTCGCTTCCATATATATAGACCTCCTCACGTGGGCCTTGCGGACCAAGGCCCATTAGGAGTCTATTCGGATCTTTATCGAATTGAGCTCATATCAAATCATATTGAATCGGTGTTCCAACCCGTTAAGCGTGCGACCCTATAGGTTCACGTATACTTGGTCGTGACCCGGAAACGCCTTTCCGGTCACCCTGTTAATAGCGGCCTCTAGTAAGACATATTAACCCCAAGTATATGTAAAGATCATATCGGCTGAACCTGTAATGTTCTTTCATGTACGAATCCCTTTGCCTCACGATATAGATTGAGCTCAAGGCGAGACCTGTGTCATCCTCTTAATAGCTCAATCACTCTCTCGATTCCGTGATGGATTATAAACTTGTGATTGACTCCTCAATCACCTTGGCATGGCCATGCACTTTCATAATCCATTACATCGAGGGGCCCAGAGATATCTCTCCCATAAGGAGGGGCAAATTCTATCTTGATCATTCACATCCCACTACATGTTTCATGGCAAATCCGAAGACTACTTTTATGACTACCCGATTCACGGAGTAGTGTTTAGTAGTCCCAAAATAAGCTACTACTCATGTTGGGAACCATGATGATCTCAAGTTTAAGGATTCTACATAAACACTACTCGAGACCAGCGATGACACATGGAATCTCTGCGGTGTCTCATGGCGAGTCTATCAACATATGTTCACTAACACATGTCCATATTATTGATTTGGTATCACCATACCATGATCCATGAGACATGATCATCAATCAATACATATGCTGATCTTTGTCTTTGAATCATATTTGTTCCTCATATGATATACGATCAGGGATCATTTAGAAATAGCAACATTTTAGTATTTAAGAGTCTCATGAATAAGTCACATACTCATTGATCAATAATGATGATGTCTATTCCAAGGAACAAAGTAATGTATCATAAACATAGTATGTGATATATACAACATCTCCATGTTGCCTCTAGGGCATATCACTAACAGCCACACCAGGGAGGGAGGAGGCGATGGGCGGGCCTAGGAGGGAGGATGCGGTGGCCACACCAGGGAGGGAGGAGGTGAGGAGGGGAAGAAGCCGAAGAAGGAGGAGATAAATAAATAAATAAATAAATAAAGAGACAACAATTGAGATAAATAAAGAGACAAAAAAATTATAAATAATTTGAAGATGTAATAAAGAGCTTTATTTATATTCACATGGCTGTCTCGTTAAAAATTTTGCCAAATAAAAAACTCAATTTGAGAAAATGTTGGCTAAGAAAAAAAGGTACAACCTATAGCTCTGTATACATCAATGTTCTAAGTATCATTGTCCAGACAAAGATTGTCGAATGACTCCGCCAATGTATTTTTGACTAAATGTTGTTGTCGTGCATCAACCTGTTCCCTGTCTTTCACCGTAAGAAGTATTTTCACCATGTTGCTTGTGAGACTTGTTCTTCTCTGATCTAGTATTCTCCCAGAAAGGACGAAAGCAAACTTAGAAGAAACCATGTGACTGGAATAGTTAACACATCTTGTGCTAGTACGGATAACACGGATATATCATCTTGTTCTCCTGCCACCACTTCAAAATGTTGATATCCTCCTGGCACAGCATTGTATCGCTGTCTAGATAGGTGGATAGCTCCTAATATTGTGCTCGCTTTATCTTCCTTCTATGCTTGACATTGCAGAAGAACCTAAACCTATGAAGGAAGAACATGTACCCCATATCTTGCCCCACGCGGTTTTCTTCTTACCTACGATGGGCGGTGGTGAAGGTCGTTGCAAGCGAATTCTCTGAAACTTTTGGTCATACTTGTGATAAACATGGGTTAGTTGACTATGAACAAGTGAGAAATAGCAAGAATAATCTATCCCCGCTGCATCACACAGAACTCGAAGAACACTGCTGAATCCTTGGAGTTTAGCTCTGGGTCTAAAATAAATGCAAAAACATATAAAATGAAATTCTTTTCAATATTTAAAAATTATAGATTTCACAGCAAATATAGCCTCTCGTAAAACTATATCACTTTCATTAGCCTGCAAATGAGTAGCAATTTCAAGAATATGATGCACAATTACAGGAGATGTTGGGTAATAAACTGCAGATAAAACAACAGTGAAATCATAAAAAAGTTCAAGAAAAGATAATAGCCTTTCAACAATATACCAATATTGCTCAGTCAGTAGAGTACTACAATGAAGGCTTTGGTAGTGCATTTGCACAAAAACAAAAAATGTGCTCTTATAAGGCACAAGACTCTTAAGCATCATCTAAGTAGAGTTCTATCTTACTAGCATGTCCAAACCAAACTTTCTTAGACGTACGCCCATTGCAATACAAAAGTTTTTATATGCATGAGTAAACCATGTTGGATCAAAACCTGTAACATCCTATTTTTCTGCTATTTTTAAAGCCAGGAATTTAAAAATGAATTTATTGGAATTTTCTGAATTTAATTCAAGCTTCAAATGATTTTTAGAATTTTAAATGATTTAGTATGATTAAAATAAATATTAACATAAGTTAGAAATATTTTATTTGGATTCTTCAGGTCTCAAGGAATTTTCTGGTATTTTTGATGAATTTTTGGGATTTATTTGCTATTTTCTAGAGCTCTTGAGATTTTATTTGGATTTCTGGAAAAAAGAAAAAGAAAAGAAAAATCTCCGCGCCGCCCGATTCCCCGCCCAGACACGTGTCGCGCATCCGCGCTGCCACGCGGAGGAACCAGCCGCCCCCGCACGCCCGCGCCTCGCCCCTCCCTCAACCGTCCGATCTTCGCGCCGTGGCCTCATCCCCGCCGTCCATTCCTCGCGCCCGCGCGTAACCCTAACCCTAATCGCCGCCGCCCGCGCGTCGCCCCGCGCCGTTGGATGCGCCGCGCGGCAGCACCAGCAACGCCCCGCTCCCACCCGCTCGATGCCGTCGGATCGCGCCTCTATGGCTGCATCTGAGCCGTCCAAACCAAACCGTTTCACGCCCGCAACCGTCACCGAATCGAACTCCCTCGGTTCATGTGTTTTTAACGCCGCTCATCCCTCGGTTTACGTGCCCATCGCCTGAACTCGCAGCCGCCGCTCCTCGCCAGATCTCGTACTCGCGCCGCCGCCGAAGCCGCTCTGCCTCAGTCCGTGCCGCCCCGGCGCCGTCAACGACGTCGCCGGAGCTGTCCCGTCGCCGGAGCACCGCCCTCGTCGCCATGCCGTCGCCGGTGAGCCCCCGTTGCATGCGTTGCCCTCCGTGTTGCCGCTCCCGTCGCCCCGCGCCTCGCCTCGGTCGCGCGCTCACCGCGCACCGCGAGCGGCGCGCACGCGCGCGCCGCGGCGCGCGCCCGCCGCCACGTCGGCAATCGGCCGCCATCCCGCCTCCCGGCCGCGCAATCCCCACCGCCGATACGGGTCTGGGCCGTCGGCCCAGATTATGCCGCGCGTCGCGATCCCCGCCGTCCAATCCCGCGCCGCCGCCGCGCCCGAGCCGGTGCCACGTCAGCCCTAATCCGACGTGGCATGCCATGTGTCGTGCCACGTCAGCCAAGACCCGCCCCCCAGGTGCCACGTGGCAGCCACGTCAGCAGCCACGTCAGCTGCCACGTCACCCTTGCCACGTGGCGGCACCAGCGCACGCCACATCAGCCCTAACCGAGCCGCATCAGCACCGCGTCCCCGCTTGCACTATTTGGTGGACTGGGTTCACCGTGGACTCGCTTTTCCGTGGACCGGGTTCACAGCACAGTGTATTTTCCGATTTTCCCGATTTAAGTTTAAGGTTAATTTTTCGAGTGCCCATTCTCCTCTGTCTTAGCTCCGATTGATCCCGTTCTTTTTTCTAAATTCATCTAAAATCGAGCTCTAGCTTTTGGTTCTCGTTTCATGATTTTTGGAGTTCATTTGCTTATCATTTTATGTGTTTCTTTTGTTTCGGTTGTTTTCTCTCTCGTTAGATTCGGATTCCGGAGGAGCAGGATCCACGTCCGAAGACCAGGAGTACCTCGCTGAGCATAACCAAGGCAAGTCGTGTCCTTTGATCATGTTGAACCCAGTTTGCAATCTATTATTTAATTATTTTGTTTTAAATTATATTGCATCGCTACTTTTATTCAAACCTTGTACTGGCAGTTATCGTCCAAATTGAATCTATCCCTCCTTGATAATTTGGAATATTATGATACCTTTGTCACCCTAGGTTGGGAAATATACTAGTGATGCTAGATTATTTGCCACATGGGTTGGTACGTTTAGATGCTTAGCTGGCTTATATTTACGATTGGTTTTATCATCACATGTAACTCATTAATTTGACTTAATGGTATATGGAACTGTGGTTGATGCCACGTTAATTAAAATTTGTGTCGTGGCATTGGTGTGTCATTGGCAGGGAGATACAAATTTGGTTTTATCACTCGGGCGAGTGATCGTGCAGTAAAGGGGGAGGTGCAGGAGCACTTCAGGGGATGTGGTAGCCTCGCCCAGGTAATGTTAAGGACTTAACTTTGTGTGCCATTGATCTGAGCTTAATCGTGCAAACCACATGTCTAGTATGGGATTGACCTGGCTGATTAATTTGTAATATTACAATTCAATTCTGCCATTGTAATGGACATGGTTGCTGATTTCCATGTGGCGCAACGAGGGGTGTGATGCGAAACCCTAGCGGGCAGAATTGGGTTGAGGTAGAGCATTGTAAAGGCCTTGTTGTGATTTCCTGAGATCGAGGCTAATCACAACGTGTGGGTACCGTTGTGCAACCTCTGTAGAGTGTAAAACTATTCGAATAGCCGCGTCCTCGGTCATGGACAATGCTCGGTGATTTTACACGAGGGGTAGTATTATCTTTTAAACTTGGTGGTTTATGTTGGAGGTGGATAGGTAGTTCACTGTTGGTTTAACTTGTGAATCGGTGTTCACAAGTGGTACTTGTTTACACCTTTGATTATTTATTATTATTGTTTTCATTTAAATTTCGCTTTCAACCTATTTATTATATTTATTGTGAAATACCTTTTATGCAAAATAACCTTTCAGCCTTCCTTTGGTAAGCCTTGCATATTATATTGCATTCATTTGTTATAAATGACTTGCTGAGTACCAATGTACTCACGGCTTTACGCCTATGTTGCTCAGTTGAGGGCGAGGAGTATTCTCAGCAAGAGGTTCCAGAAGGAGAGTTCTACGACGACTTCACGGATTAGGCTTCGTTCTCCACTCGATAGCTTGTGGGCTTGTCGATTGGCCGCTACGCTTTATTTTGGATTTCCGCTGCTATTTTGTTAAGCTCTTCCGGCTAGAGATATTGTAAACTTGGCCATAAGGTCGTACCTTTGAGATTTATCGATATTTGAGTCTTCCCTTTTATTATTACCGTGTGTATGGTTGTGATTGCATCTATGTTTGACTGTGTGCACTAGCGTGATCCTGGACTAATGCAGTTTACACAGAGAGTCTGAATTTGCCTATTCGGGTCTCGACAGAGATGGTATCAGAGCCATATCGACTGTAGGACGAAGCCTTAGTTAGAATGGTCGTTAGCCCAAAAATTTATTT
Source organism: Melocanna baccifera (assembly GCA_036346265.1). Lineage (NCBI taxonomy): Eukaryota > Viridiplantae > Streptophyta > Magnoliopsida > Poales > Poaceae > Melocanna > Melocanna baccifera. Next base: position 32,661,611 of record CM070693.1, read on the forward strand.
TCTAAATCAAACCAACTAAATTTGATATTTAGTAATATCTCTATCTTCTTATCTCATTCTTAAGGATTCTTGTCTCTCGCCCCATTCTCGCAAAATTTGTTTTCATAAAGCGATAAACTGATCTTTCCTTTATAAATGCATTAGATGTCCCAAGCTTCTTACGGACCGACAGGAGGATGGAGAGCACTTCTACGCGTTCTGTTGCGGAGCCTCGGATTGAAGAGATTGCCCGTCTACCTCACCAAGGATGAGAAGCATAAAGGATAGCGCATCGAAAGCATCTCCAGGCTGTACTTCACCACCCGAATCGGCAAGCAAGTTCTACATCACAGCTTCAAGAATGCCGGTGCCAGTGGAGAGATGTCAGCACAGGGAGTTGCCCATAAAGCTATCCGTCGCCTTTGCAAGCTATACAAGATCAACATGGCCAGACTCATCCGGAAGTTCAAGGAGCAGTACGGAGTCACCCCTAGACTACCAGAGCTAGTCAGGGAGGAGCCCTGACCGCAGTCGCCAGTACCTCTACCGTCGCCTACACTGCCGAGTCCAGAGCAGAGACGTCGTATCACCGGTGATCGTCGAACATATCTTCGGTGATTCAACGATTCGATTCGATCGAGAGCGATCGCGCGATCCGCCTTCGTGGGTTGTCTACAGCGATTCAGAGGATGATAGCAGTGTACCCTATTTGTCAGGACTCGAGTGAGAGCCTTCAGATTAGATAGTGCGAGTAGACACGTTGGATTTTATTTGCAGTTGCGTGTGATGTGAGCTGCAAATATTGCCCTTAAAAGCATTATATTGCGATCATGTCAATCTTTTCATGGAGTTTTATTTTTGTTCAGTTTCTTTGTTAGCCTTTTGGCTAAGTGTTTGTTTAGGTTAGGTTTCCATTAAGCAAAACCCCCTTAGACGCATTTACCTCTTATCTATGTTTTCCCTCTCGTCTTTTACCTTTGGTCAGTCAGCAGTTGTTTTCTTTTCAGAGCAAGATGGTTGATACCAAGAACTCCTCCAGCCGCAATCAGGCGAACCAGGACCAGAGAGCGATCTTTGCGCGGCGGTGCCACCTACCTTGGATCCCGCCTCAATCGATTTTGATGGCGGACTCGAGATGATGCGAGACCATGATGCGGGTATCACGAGACTATGATGCAAATGCGACACGAGAGCCATACCACCACGGCACCTCGTCGGCGGACCGGCTATGCGAGTTCATGAGGCGAGACCGCTGTTTTCTCTAGTTCGTCGAGCCTTTGAGGCCGACGATTGGGTCCGTTCGATTGAGAAGAAATCGAACTTGGCTCGGTGCACCGGCAGAGAGAAGGTATTATATGCAAGACATCAGCTTGAGGGACCAAAGCAGCAGAGTGGTGGGAGAACTCTTCGTGCGCTCATGAGAACGAACAACATCACTTGGAAGGAATTTGCTAAGGCTTTCCATCTTGCTCATGTCATGGATGGAGTGGTCGAGAAGAAGAAGGATGAGTTTGGGAGTTCCAGCGGAGGAACACATCGGTGAGTGAATATCTCAATAAATTCACTCGATTTAGCTCGCTTCTGCGCGGCAGGATGTAGCGTCGGTGCAGCTTCGCGAGAAGAGGTTCACGAAGGCTTGAACCCGGCTTTGAAGGTGTAAGTCGTGAGGCACGCGACTATGCCGATTTCAGCAATTGGTGGATAAGGCCATTCTCATCGAGAAGAGTCGCGCGAGCTCGAGGAGTCTCGCAAGAGGAGGTTGATCGGCGGGGATCACGATCACACCAGTCCCGAGGCCTCGTTTTGGTTCCTACCGGCTGCACGAGTGCCACAGCGGCAGCGATCCTCGAGATTCGGACCCACTCGACACACGCGCGATTTGATCGGGACGGCGTCACGGTAGTTCCGATGGTTAGCAGCAGCAGAAGAGTAATAATTCAGCAGCGTCCATCACTTGTTTCAAGTGTCATGAGGTGGGACACTATGCTAGCAAGTGCCCTCGAGACGAGCCCCGGCGCGGTTCGCCGACTTGGGAGCCACACCGTCGTACTCCTACCCGGAGCAGCGGGGCGAGCACCCGGCATCGGGGCAGGCCAGCGGGGCGCGGTGGTGAGAGTCGGTGAACCACGTCACGCGAGAGGATGTCGAGCAGCACGGGCGTTGTGATCGGTACGTTCCTCGTACATTCAGTTCCTGCCACCGTTTTATTTGATTCTTGAGCTTCGCATTCGTTTGTTTCTCAGAGTTTTTCTTTAAAGCAACAATTAAAAACTGTTGCTCTTGGATCTGTTCTTTTAATCCAATCCCCTGGATCCGAGTTGAGATCCAACCTAGGTTGTCTAGGAGTTAGGATAACCATTCAGGGAGTTGAGTTCAGGGCCGACCTGATTTTGTTGGATATGCAGTCCCTAAATGTAATTTTGGGAATGGATTGGCTTCAGAAGCAGCAGGCAGTGTTAGACTGTGGGAGCAGAGCAGTGACCTTAATCAATTCAGATGGAGTTAAGGTGCGATTCGCAGCGATGAGTGTCGGCGAGCGATCATGGTTTGCGAGCAAGGTGATCGGTTGGAGGATGTACGGTTGTCGAGAGTACCCGCGTGTTTCGGATGATCTTCGGTATGCCACGAGAGAGGAGGTTGAGTTTACGATTGAGCTTGTGCGAGTACCGCTCAATTTCCAAGAGACCCTATCGAATGCCACCAATGACTTAGCGAGTTGAAGAAGCAAATTCGGAGCTTTTGGATAAGGGTTACATCGGCCAGAGTTCATCCCGTGGGGAGCGCCGGTGTTGTTCGTCAAGAAGAAGGATGGTAGTCGGCGCATGTGTGTGGACTCTGAGCACTTAATGAGGTCACCGTCAAGAATAAGTACCCTCTGCCCGGGATTGATGACTGTTTGATCAGCTTAAGGGAGCGGAGTGTTCTCCAAGATTGATTTGAGGTCGGGATATCATCGGATGAGGATTCGCAGGAGGACATACCCAAGATGGCCTTCTCGACTCGTTATGGTCTATACGAGTTCACGGTGATGTCTTTTGGTTTGACCAATGCCTCGAAGATATTTCATGTATTTGATGAATAAGGTATTTATGGAATATTTGGACAAGTTTGTCGTTGTGTTCATTGACGACATTTTGATATATTCAAGAATGAGGAGGAACATCAGGAGCACTTGAGGTTAGCATTGCGAAATTGAGAGATAATCAGTTGTATGCAAAGTTCAGCAAATGTGAGTTTTGGATGAAGAAAGTCGCCTTTCTAGGGCATGTGTTGACAAAGAAGGAGTCGCAGATTGACCTAGGAAGGTGAGTGACGTTTTGGATTGGCGATCACTCACTTGATTACCAGTCGAGTTTTAGGTATGGCGGGATATTACCGTCGCTTCATTGAGGGATTTTTCAGTGTGGCCAGACCCCTCACGCAGTTGCTTAAAAAGGAAAAGAAGTTCACTTGGACGCCAGAGTGCGAGAAAAGTTTTCAGAAACTTAAGGAGAGTTTGACCACAGCCCCAGTGCTTGTGTTGCCTGATATTAATAAGGATTTTGAGATATTTTGCGATGCCTCTCGCAAAGGTTTGGGTTGTGTCTTGATGCAAGACAAGAGAGTGGTAGCCTATGCCTCACGCCAGTTGAGACCGCATGAGGAGAACTACCCTACCCATGATTTGGAATTAGCAGCCGTAGTGCATGCCTTAAAGATTTGGCGCCATTATCTGATGGGTAACCGATGTGAGGTTTACACGGATCATAACTGTCTGAAATACATCTTTGCCCAGTCTGAGCTGAACCTTAGGCAGAGGAGGTGGTTAGAGCTGATAAAGGATTATAATGTAGGCATACATTATCATCCTGGGAAAGCTAATGTTGTTGCAGATGCCTTGAGCAGAAAGGTATACTGCAATTCAGTGATGGTTCGAGAGAGTCACCACTTTGCATGAGAATTTGAAGCTTAGCCTTGAGTTGGTTGAGCTAGGATTTTTGGCAGCTATGGAGATGCCTACTTTGGATGGTCGATTCAAATGAGCTCGATCGGATGATGAGGCATTTCAATGGATCGAAAGAACTTAAGTGAAGGTAAAGAGTCGATTTTGGTGGATGACCAGGGAACCTTGTGGTTCAAGCAACGTTTGTGTGTGCCCAACAAGCAAGAACTAAAGGATGTGTTGTTAAAAGAGGCTCATGAGTCGCTGTATTCGATTCATCTAGGCAGTACCAAGATGTACCAGGACATTAAGGATAAGTATTGGTGGCCAAGCATGAAGCGTGAGATCGCTGAGTATGTAGCCCTTTGTGATGTATGTCAGAGAGTAAAGGCAGAGCATCAGAGACCTACAGGTTTGCTCTGACCATTGAGAGTTCCCGAGTGGAAGTGGGAAGAAATTGGTATGGACTTCATAGTCGGTCTGCCTAAGACCAGAGAGGGCTATGATTCGATTTGGGTCATTGTGGACCGATTGACCAAGGTTGCTCATTTTATTCCAGTTAAGACGACCTACAGTGGTGACAGATTGGCAGAGCTATATATGTCCAGGATTGTCAGTTTGCATGGTGTACCCAAGAAGATCGTGTCAGATCGTGGATCGCAGTTCACCTCTCGGTTTTGGGGTAGTTTCCATAAGGCTATGGGAACCCATCTGAACTTCAGTATGGCATATCACCCCTGCATGCATGGTCGAGAGAGTGAGTTAATCAGATTCTGGAGGACATGTTGAGAGCCTGTGTGCTTGATCATGGGTCTAAGTGGGACGATTGTTTACCTTTTACGAGTTCTCATACAACAACGATTATCGTGGCCGCTTGCGAGATGTCACCGTTTGAGGCATTGTATGGCAGAAATGCAGGACCCCTCTCAATTGGAAAGAGGCGGGAAGGTCGGGTTTTAGTCCGTATTTGAAAGAAGCCGAGGATAAGGTCCGCTTGATACAGATAGGTTGAAAACGCCGGGCATGTAAAATCTATGCGAGATACTAGACACCGAGAGTGAGTTTTGAGCAGTTATTTTGTGTATCTCGTGATCACACCATTCAAGGGTGTGAAGAGGTTTCACTAAAGGAAGCTTGCACCGAGATATGTTGGTCCGTTCAGATTCTCAAACGCAGGGAGAGGTTGCTTATCGCTTGGAGCTACTGCGTCCTTGATGGGGTACATGGCGTCTTTCATGTGTCCCACCAAGAAGTGCTGCGTGTACGAGAGGAGGTTGTGCCGATTGAGGCCATTGACTGCGGGAGGATCTGCTGCACAAAGAGCACCCACCAAAATCTTGGAAGTATCGAGCGAGTCACCGGAATAAAGTGGTCCGTTTTGCAAAGTCGATGGAGCAACCACTCAGAGGAGGAAGCAACACAGGAGCGCGAGGAGGATCTCGAGCGAGTTCCCGAACCTATTCTCTTAGTTGGCCCGCATCTCGGGTGAGATCTCGTTAAGGGGTAAGGTTTGTAACATCCTGTTTTTCTGAGGTTTTTAAAGCTAGGATTTTAAAAATGAATTTTTTGGAATTTTCTGAATTTAATTCAAGCTTCAAATGAATTTTCAAAGTTTTAAAAGATTTAATGTGAGTAAAATAAACATTAACATAAGTTGGAAATATTTTATTTGTGTTCTTCAGGTTTCAAGGAATTTTCTGGTATTTTTAGTGAATTTTTGGGATTTATTTGCTTTTTTCTAGAGCTTTTAGAAGTTTATTTGAATTTCTGGAAAAAGAAAAGAAAAAGAAATAAACCCCGCTGCCCGATCTCCCTCTCTCCGCCACGCGTCGCCCATCCCGCGCCCGCCGCCGCCGCCGTACCCTTTCCCACGCGCCAGCTCTCCGCGCCGCCGATCCGCCGCGCCGCGCCACGCTGCCGCACATCGCGCGCGGCGGCACCAGCGGCACTGCGCCAGCGCCCGCCGCGCCCCACACCTCGCCGCTCGATCGCGCGCGCGCGATCTCGGCCGTCGCTCCCCACGCCCGCGCGAACCTAACCCTAACCCTAACCCTAATCGCGCGCCCGTCCGATCTTGCCGCGTGGCGCATCTCAGCCATCTAACCCGTCGCGTTGCGACCGTCTCCATATCCGGATTGGGCGCCTCGGTTCGCGTGATAAAACCGTCGTTCGTCCTCGGTTCGCGTGCCGACACCCGAGCTCCGCCGCCGCCGCTCCTCGCCCATCCTCGTGCCGCGCGCCGCCGGAGTTGCCGCGCCGCGCGTGCCGCGTCTCGCCGTCGCCGAGGTCGCCGGAGCGCCGCCGTCGGCCCAGAACCGCCGGTGAGCCCTCCCGCGGTCTCTTCTCCGCGTCACTGCGTCGCCTCCGCGTCGCGGGCGCCTCGCCGCGCTTCGCCCTCGATGCGCGCGCAATCGCCGCTTCCGCCTCGCGCCGCGCATCCGCGCCGTCGTCCCCGATCAAGGCGCGAGGCACGGCGCCGCGCCACCGTCGCCCCCTCCGCCGTCGGATCCCGCCGACGCACTCCCGCCCGCGATGCTTCGCGCAGCGAGCCGCCACGCATCGACATCCGCTCGTTGCCCGCGCCCGCGCCGCTCAATCCCCGCCGTCGCTCCAGATCCGGACCGAAGGTCCAGATGTCGCCGCGTGTCACCCTCGCGACCGTCGGATCCGGCCGTCGCCGCCCGCGCCCGCGTCCGCGCTTGTGCCGCGTCAGCCGCGCCACGTCAGCCCTAGCTGACGTGGCATGCCACGTGTCCTCGCCACGTCAGCACCAAGCCGTCCCCCGAGCCACGTGGCAGCCACGTCAGCTGCCACGTCAGCCGGGTGACACGTGGCAGCACATGCTGCTGCCACGTCAGCGCGCCCCGCCGCGTCAGCGCCGCCGCCCCCCTCGCGTTTACTGTTCCGTGCGCCGGGTTCACGGTGGACCGGTAATCCCGTGGACCGGGTCCACAGCACAGTAACTTTTCCGTTTTTCCCGAATTAATTTTAGAATTAATTTTCCGGGAGCCCGTTCTCCTCCGTCCTAGCTCCGATTGACCCCGTTCTTTTTTCTAAATTCATCTAAAATCAAGCTCTAGCTGTTGGTTCTGGTTTTGTGAATTTTGGAGTTCATTTGCTTATCATTTTATGTGTTTCTTTGTTTCTGGTCGTTTTCTCTCTCGTTAGATTCGGATTCCGGAGGAGCAGGTTTTGCGCCCGAAGACCAGGAGTACCCCGCTGAGCATAACGAAGGCAAGTCGTGTCCCTTGATCATGTTGAACCCAATTTTGCAAACTATTATTTAATTATTTTGTTTTAAATTACATTGCATTGCTATTTTTATTCAAACCTTTGCACTGGTAGTTATCGCCCAATTGAGATTATACCTCCTTGATACTTTGGAATACCATGATGCCATTGTCACCATAGGTTGGTTAATTTATTAGTGATGCTAGATTATTTGTCACATGGGTTGGTACGATTAGATTGCTTAGCCGGCTTATATTTACGATTGATCTCATCACACATGTTAAATTATTAATTTGACTTAATGACATATGGAATTGTGGTTGGTGCCACATGTATTAAAATTTGTGCCACGTCATTGGTGTGACGCTGGCTTGGTTATACAAATTGGTTTTCACTCGGGCGAATGATCGTGCAGTAAAGGGGGAGGTGCAGTTGCACTTCGGGGATGTGGTAGCCTCGCCCGAGTAGTGTTAAGGACTTAACTTTGTGCGCCATTGATCTGAGCTCAATCGTGCAAACCACATGTCTATTATGGGATGGACTTGGCTGATTAATTTGTAATATCTCAATTCGATTCTGCCATTGTGATGGACATGGTTGCTGATTTCCATGTGGCGCAAGGGGGGTGTGATGCGAAACCCTAGCGGGTAGGATTGTGTTGAGGTAGAGCATTGTAAAGGCCTTGTTGTGATTTCCTGAGATCGAGGCTAATCACATCGTGTGGGTACAGTTGTGCAACCTCTGCAGAGTGTAAAACTATTCGAATAGCCGCGTCCTCGGTCATGGACATTGCTCGGGGATTTCACACGAGGGTTAGTGTTTCATTTATAACTTGGTGGCTTATGTTGGTGGTGGACAGGTAGTTCACTGTTGGTTTAACTTGTGGATTGGTGTTCACAAGTGGTTTATGTTTATTCCTTTGAGTATTCCTTATTACTGTTTTTATTTAACTTTCGCTTTCAAGTTATTTAATATATTTCATCGATAAATGCCTTTATGCAAATTAACCTTTCAGCCCTCCTTTGGTAAGCCTTGCATATTATATGTTGCATTCATTTGTTGCAAACGACTTGCTGAGTACCAATGTACTCACGGCTTTGCGCCTATGTTGCTCAGTTGAGGGAGAGGAGTACTATCAGCAGGAGGTTACAGAAGGAGAGTACTACGATGACTTCACGGATTAGGCTTCGTTCTCCACTCGATAGCCTGTGGCTTGTCGATTGGTCGCTACGCTTTATTTTGGATTTCCGCTGTTGTTAAGCCCTTCGGCTAGAGATATTGTAAGCTTGGCCATAAGGTCGTACCTTGATATTTTATCGATATTCGAGTTTTCCTTTACGATTATCGTGTGTATAACTGTGATGACATCTATGTTTGACTGTGTGCACTAGCGTGATCCTGGACTAGTGCAGTATACACAGAGAGACCGAATTTGCACATTCGGGTCTCGACAGAGATGGTATCAGAGCCATATCGACTGTAGGACGAAGCTCCAGTCAGATTGGTCGTAGCCCAAAAACTTATTTTCCAAATCAAACCAACTAAACTTGATATTTAGTAATATCTCTATCTTCTTACCTCATTCTTAAGGATTCTTGTCTCTCGCCCCAACTCTTGCAAAATTTATTTTCCTAAAGTTATAAACTGATCTTTCCTTTATAAATGCATTAGATGTCCCACGCTTCTTACAGCCCGACAGGAGGATGGAGGTCACTTCTACGCGTTCTGTTGCGGAGCCTCGGAATGAAGAGATTGCTTGTCTACCTCATCAAGTGATTGAATACCTCAATAAATTCACTCAGTTAGCTCGCTACACGCCAAAGGACGTAGCCACAGATGCAGCTCGCCAGAAAAGGTTGAAGAAGGGCTTGAACCCAGCCTTGAAGGTGCAAGTCGTAGGCAACGACTATGCCAGTTTCCAGCAGTTGGTGGATAAGGCCATTCTCATCAAGGAGAGTCACCGCGAGCTCGAGGAGTCTCGCAAGAGGAGAATGATCTAGTAGGGATCCCAGTCACACCAGTCTTAGAGGCCTCGTTTTGGTTCATATCAGCCTGCACGAGTGTCTCAACAGCAGCAGCAGTCGTCAGCTTACAGGACCCCAGCCCAGACGTCGCACCAGTTTCAGTCAGGACCGCATCCTGGTGGTTCCAGTGGTCAGCAGCAGAAGAGCAACAATCTAGCAGCGTCTGTCACTTGCTTTAAGTGTCACGACCCAGGACACTATGCTAGCAAGTGCCCCTAGAAGCAGGCCCCGACACCAGTTAAGCCGACACGGGAGCCACACCGGTCGACTCTTATCCCGTGAGCGGGGCGAGGAGCACCACGGCATCGGGACGAGCCGCGGGGCGCCGATGGTGAGAGGTCAGGTGAACCATGTCACCGCAGAGGATGCCCAGGCAGCACCAGATGTTGTGATCGGTACGTTTCTAGTACATTCAGTTCCTGCCACAGTTTTATTTAGGGTTTCTCGGAGTTCGTTTGTTTCTCGGAGTTTTGCTTTAAAGCAACAATTGAAAACTGTTGCTCTTGGATCTGTTATTTTAATCCAATCCCCCGGTTCCGAGTTGAGATCCAACCTAGGTTGTCCAGGAGTTAGGATAACCATTCAGCGAGTTGAGTTCGTGGCGACCGATTTTGTTGGATATCTTTGTCCCAAGATGTAATCTTGGGAATGGATTAACCGAAGCGACAAGAAATATTAGACTATGGGAGCAGAGCAGTAACCTTGACCAATTTAGATGGGATTAAGGTGCAGTTCTCAGCCAGCGAGTGTCAGCCAGAGTCAGTCATGGTTTGCCAGAGCAAGGTGATCCAGTTGGAGAACGTACCAGTTGTCAGGGAGTACCCTGATGTGTTTCCAGATGACCTCCCAGGTATGCCACCAGAGAGAGAAGTGGAGTTTTTGATTGAGCTTGTACCAGGTACCACTCCGATTTCTAAGAGACCCTATCGGATGCCGGCCAATGATCTAGCGGAATTAAAGAAGAAAATTCAGGAGCTTTTGGATAAGGGTTATATCAGACCGAGTTTATCCCCGTGGGGAGCACCAGTGCTATTTGTCAAGAAGAAGGATGATAGTCAGCGCATGTGTGTGGACTACAGAGCACTTAATGAGGTCACCATCAAAAATAAGTACTCTTTGCCCAGGATTGATGACTTATTTGATCAGCTTAAACGAGCCGGAGTGTTCTCCAAGATTGATTTGAGGTCAGGTTATCATCAGATGAGGATTCGTAAGGAGGATATACCCAAGACAGCTTTCTCGACTCATTATGGTTTATACGAGTTCACAGTGATGTCATTTGGTTTGACAAATACTCTAGCATATTTCATGTACTTGATGAATAAGGTGTTCATGAAATATTTGGATAAGTTTGTCATTGTTTTCATTGACGACATCTTGATATACTCTAAGGATGAGAGGGAGCATGAGGAACACCTGAGATTGGTACTACAGAGGCTGAGGGATAGTCAGTTGTATGCTAAGTTCAGCAAATGTGAGTTTCGGATGAAGGAGGTCGTCTTCTTAGGTCATGTGATGACAGTAGGAGGAGTCGCAATTGACCCTGAAAAAGTGAAAGATGTTTTGGATTGGCAGTCACCTACTTCAGTTACCCAGATCAGGAGTTTTCTGGGTATGGCAGGATATTACCGTCGCTTCATTGAGGGATTTTCCAGTGTAGCTAGGCCTCTCACGCAGTTACTCAAGAAGGAAAAGAAATTTACTTGGACACCAGAGTGCGAGAAAAGTTTTCAGAAACTTAAGGAGAGTTTGACCACAGCCCCAGTGCTTGTGTTGCCTGATATAAATAAGGATTTTGAGATTTATTGCGATGCCTCTCGCAAAGGTTTGGGTTGTGTCTTGATGCAAGACAAGAGAGTGGTAGCCTATGCCTCACGTCAATTGAGACCGCATGAGGAGAACTACCCTACTCATGATTTGGAGTTGGCAGCCGTAGTGCATGCTTTAAAGATTTGGCGTCATTATTTGATGGGTAATAGATGTGAGGTTTACACGGATCATAAGAGTTTGAAATACATCTTTACCCAGTCCGAGCTTAACCTTAGGCAGAGGAGGTGGTTAGAGCTGATAAAGGATTATAATGTTGGCATACATTATCATCCTGGGAAAGCCAATGTGGTTGCAGATGCCTTGAGCAGGAAGGTGCACTGCAACTCAGTGATGGTTCGAGAGAGTCAGTCAACGCTGCATGAGGAATTTCAGAAGCTTAGCCTTGAGTTGGTTGAGCATGGATTCTTGGCAGCTATGGAGTTGCAGCCTACTTTGGATGGTCAGATTCGTCAGGCTCAGACAGATGATGAGGCTTTTCAGCGGATCAGGAAGAACTTAAGTGAAGGTAAAGAGTCAGGATTTTCAGTGGATGACCAAGGAACCTTGTGGTTCAAACAGCAGTTGTGTGTGCCCAGTAAGCAAGAGCTAAAGGATCTGTTGTTTAAAGAGGCTCATGAGTCGTTGTATTCGATTCATCCAGGCAGTACCAATATGTACCAGGACATTAAGGATAAGTATTGGTGGCCAAGCATGAAGCGTGAGATCGCTGAGTTTGTGGCCATTTGTGATGTTTGTCAGAGAGTAAAGACAGAGCATCAGAGAACAGCAGGCTTGCTACAGCCATTGAAAGTCTCTGAGTGGAAGTGGGAAGAAAATGGTATGGACTTCGTAGTTGGTCTGCCTAAGACCAAAGAGGGCTATGATTCGATTTGGGCCATCGTGGATCGATTGACCAAGGTTGCTCATTTCATCCCAGTTAAGACAACCTATAGTGGAGACAGATTAGCAGACCTATATATGTCGAGGATTGTCAGTTTGCATGGTGTGCCAAAGAAGATTGTGTCGGATCGTGGATCGCAGTTCACCTCTCGTTTTTGGGATAGTTTCCATAAGGCTATGGGGACTCACCTGAACTTCAGTACAACTTATCATCCCCAGACAGATGGTCAGACAGAACGAGTAAATCAAATTTTGGAGGATATGCTGAGAGCATGTGTGCTAGATCATGGGTCCAAGTGGGACAGTTGTTTGCCTTTTACAGAGTTCTCGTACAACAACAGTTATCAGGCCAGTTTGCAGATGTCACCGTTTGAGGCACTTTATGGCAGGAAATGCAGGACCCCTCTCAATTGGAAAGACATGGGAGAAGGACAGGTTTTTGGTCCAGACTGTTTGAAAGAAGCTGAGGACAAGGTCTGTTTGATACAAGAAAGGTTGAAAATCGCCAGGCCGCATGAAGAGCTATGCGAGATACGGGCGTCGAGAGTTGAGCTTTGAGCCAGATGATTTTGTGTATCTCAGGATCACACCATTCAAGGGTGTGAAGAGGTTTCAGTTAAAAGAGAAGCTTGCACCGAGATATGTTGGTCCGTTCAAGATTCTGAAACGCAGGGGAGAGGTTGCTTATCAGTTGGAGCTACCTGCGTCCTTCAGTGGGGTACGTGACGTCTTTCATGTGTCCCAGCTGAAGAAGTGTTTGCGTGTGCCAGAGGAGGTTGTGCCAGTTGAGGCCATTGACCTGCAGGAGGACCTGTCGTACAAGGAGCACCAAGTCAAAGTTTTGGAAGTGTCAGAGCGAGTCACCCGGAATAAAGTGGTCCATTTTTGCAAGGTTCAGTGGAGCAACCATTCCGAGGAGGAAGCAACCTAGGAGCGCGAGGAGGACCTCAAAGCAGAGTTTCCGAACCTATTCTCGTAGTTGGCCCAGATCTCGGCGTCGAGATCTCGTTTAAGGGGGTAAGGTTTGTGTCGAGACCCGAATATGCAAATTCGGACTCTCTATGTAAACTGCACTAGTCCAGGATCACGCTAGTGCACACAGTCAAACATAGATTTAATCACAACCATACACACGATAATAATAAAAATGAATTTAAAAATGAATTTTTAAGCCAAGAATTTAAAAATGAATTTTCTGGAATTTTCTGAAATTAATTCAAACTTCAAATGATTTTTAGAATTTTAAATGATTTAATATGATTAAAATAAACAATAACATAAGTTGGAAATATTTTATTTGGATTCTTCAGGTCTCAAGGAATTTTTTGGTATTTTTGGTGAATTTTTGGGATTTATTTGCTATTTTCTAGAGCTCCTGAGATTTTATTTGGATTTCTGTAAAAGAAAAAGAAAAGAAAAATCTCCGCGCCGCCCGATTCCCTGCCCGGACACGCGTCGCGCATCCGCGCTGCCACGCGGAGGTAGCAGCTGCCCCCGCGCGCCCGCGCCTCGCCCCTCCCTCAACCGTCCGGTCTTCGCGCCGTGGCCTCATCCCCGCCGTCCATTCCCCGCGCCCGCGCGTAACCCTAACCCTAATTGCCGCCGCCCACACGTCGCCCCGCGCCGTTGGATGCGCCATGCGGCAGCACCAGCAACGCCCCGCTCCCACCTGCTCGATGCCGTCGGATCGTGCCCCCGTGGCTGCATCCGAGCCGTCCAAACCAAACCGTTCCGCGCCCGCTACCGTCACCGAATCGAACTCCCTCGGTTCGCGTGTTTTTAACGCCGCTCATCCCTCGGTTCGCGTGACCGTTGCCCGAACTCGCCGCCGTCGCTCCTCGCCAGATCTTGTGCTCGCGCCACCGTAGGAGCCACTCCGCCTCCGTCCGTGCCGCCCCGCCGCCGTCAGCGACGTCGCCGGAGCCCCACCCTCGTCACCGCGCTGCCGCCGGTGAGCCCCCGTCGCCTGCATCGCCCTCCACGTCGCCACTCCCATCGCCCCGCGCCTCGCCTCGGTCACCGCACCGCTCACCCCACGCGGCCGCGCCCGCGCGCGACGCTTCGCGCGGTGCGCCGGCCACACGTCAGCAATCGGCCGCCATCTCGCCTCCCGGCCGCGCAATCCCCGCCGTCGATCCGGATCTAGGCCGACGGCCCAGGTCATGCCGCGAGTCGCGATCCCCGCCATCCGATCCCACGCCGCCGCCACGCCCGAGCCGGTGCCACGTCAGCTCTAGCCGACGTGGCATCCACATCAGCCCTAATCCGACGTGGCATGCCACGTGTCGTGCCACGTCAGCCAAGACCCGCCCCCCCAGGTGCCACGTGGCAGCCACGTCAGCAGCCACGTCACCCTTGCCACGTGGCGGCACCAGCGCACGCCACGTCAGCACTAACCGAGCCGCGTCAGCCCTAACCGAGCCGCGTCAGCACCGCCTCCCCGCTTGCACTGTTTGGTGGACCGGGTTCACCGTGGACTCGCTTTTCCGTGGACCGGGTTCACAGCACAGTGCATTTTCCGATTTTCCCGATTTAAGTTTAGGGTTAATTTTCCGAGAGCCCGTTCTCCTCCGTCCTAGCTCCGATTGACCCCGTTCTTTTTCTAAATTCATCTAAAATCGAGCTCTAGCTTTTAGTTCTGGTTTCATGACTTTTGTTTTAAATTACATTGCATCGTTACTTTTATTCAAAACTTGTACTGGCAGTTATCGTCCCAATTGAATCTATCCCTCCTTGATAATTTGGAATATTATGATACCTTTGTCACCCTAGGTTGGGAAACATACTAGTGGTGCTAGATTATTTGTCACATGGGTTGGTACGTTTAGATGCTTAGCTGGCTTATATTTACGATTGGTTTCATCATCACATGTAACTCATTAATTTGACTTAATGGTATATGGAACTGTGGTTGATACCACGTTAATTAAAATTTGTGTCGTGGCATTGGTGTGTCATTGGCAGGGATATACAAATTTAGTTTTATCACTCGGGCGATGTGGTAGCCTCGCCCGGGTAATGTTAAGGACTTAACTTTGTGCAGCATTGATCTGAGCTTAATCGTGCAAACCACATGTCTAGTATGGGATAGACCTGGCTGATTAATTTGTAATATTTCAATTCAATTCTGCCATTGTGATGGACATGGTTGCTGATTTCCATGTGGCGCAACGAGGGGTGTCATGCGAAACCCTAGCAGGCAGAATTGGGTTGAGGTAGAGCATTGTAAAGGCCTTGTTGTGATTTCCTGAGATCGAGGCTAATCACAACGTGTGGGTACCGTTGTGCAACCTCTGCAGAGTGTAAAACTATTCGAATAGCCGCGTCCTCGGTCATGGACAATGCTCGGTGATTTCACACGAGGGGTAGTGTTATCTTTTAAACTTGGTGGTTTATGTTGGAGGTGGACAGGTAGTTCACTGTTGGTTTAACTTGTGAATCGGTGTTCACAAGTGGTACTTGTTTACACCTTTGATTATTTATTATTATTGTTTTCTTTTAAATTTCGCTTTCAATCTATTTATTATATTTATTGTGAAATGCCTTTTATGCAAAATAACCTTTCAGCCTTCCTTTGGTAAGCCTTGCATATTATATTGTATTCATTTGTTATAAACGACTTGCTGAGTAGCAATGTACTCACGGCTTTATGCTTATGTTGCTCAGTTGAGGGCAAGGAGTATTATCAGCAGGAGGTTCCAGAAGGAGAGTTCTACGACGACTTCACGGATTAGGCTTCGTTCTCCACTCGATAGCCTGTTGGCTTGTCGATTGGCCGCTACGCTTTATTTTGGATTTCCACTGCAATTTTGTTAAGCCCTTCCGGCTAGAGATATTGTAAGCTTGGTCATAAGGTCGTACCGTTGAGATTTATCGATATTTGAGTCTTCCCTTTTATTATTACCGTGTGTATGGTTGTTATTGCATTTATGTTTGACTGTGTGCACTAGCGTGATCCTGGACTAGTGCAGTTTACACGGAGAGTCCGAATTTGCCTATTCGGGTCTCGACAGAGATGGTATCAGAACCATATCGACTGTAGGACGAAGCCCTAGTTAGAATGGTCGTTAGCCTAAAAATTTATTTTCTAAATCAAACCAACTAAATTTGATATTTAGTAATATCTCTATCTTCTTATCTCATTCTTAAGGATTCTTTTCTCTCGCCCCATTCTCGCAAAATTTGTTTTCATAAAGCGATAAACTGATCTTTCTCTTACCACTGTTCATCCGGCCATTCGCGCAATTTGCCTCGCCCGCAGCCGTCGGATCGCACCCGCACCACGCGTCAGCAATCGGAGAGGTGGTGCACTGTGCATCGTTGCGTTCTCCCACTGCCAAGCACTGTTCATCATCCTTAACCCAGACTCGCTGCCGCCGTCCCGCTCACGCACGCCTCGGTGTCCGTGCCCAAGGTGGACTCCACGCCGCGCGTGCCGTCTCCGAGCTGACCTCTTGGTCCCCGTGCACAAAACATGCCGCGCGCTGCAGCCCTCCGCATCACCGAGCCGCCGCCGTCCCTCGCCGTGTGCCGCACCGTCCTGAGCCCTTGTCGCCATCGTCGGAGCGCTTCACCGCCGATCAGTCTCCGCCGCTGCCCCAAATCCCCACCACTGCTCGCTAGAGCCCCATCGCCTCCGCACCGCCGCCTTGAGTGTCGCGTCCACATGCTCACCCACGTCGCGCCGCCCCTCGGTCTCCGCGCCCGCGACACGAGGCCACGCGCCGCATGCTTACCATGCATCGTCCCCCAAATGGTCAGATCCCCCCATCACGATTGTCCAACTTGTTCTTAGTCTACGGCCAAGATTGTGCCACGTGTCCATACTGTTAGTGATAAGCCCTAGAGGCAACATGGAGATGTTGTATATATCACATACTATGTTTATGATACATTACTTTGTTCCTTGGAATAGATATCATCATTATTGATCAATGAGTATGTGACTTATTCATGAGACTCTTAAATACTAAAATGTTGCTATTTCTAAATGATCCCTGATCGTATATCATATGAGGAACAAATATGATTCAAAGATAAAGATCAGCATATGTATTGATTGATCATCATGTCTCATGGATCATGGTATGGTGATACCAAATCAATAATATGGACATGTGTTAGTGAACATATGTTAGATAGACCTGCCATGAGACACTGTAGAGATTCCATGTGTCATCAGTTGGTCTCGAGTAGTGTTTATGTAGAATCCTTAGACTTGAGATCATCATGGTTCCCAACATGAGTAGTAGCTTATTTTGGGACTACTAAACACTACTCCGTAACTGGGTAGTCATAAAAGTAGTCTTCGGATTTGCCATGAAACATGTAGTGGGATGTGAATGATCAAGATAGAATTTGCCCCTCCTTATGGGAGAGATATCTCTGGGCCCCTCGATGTAATGGATTATGAAAGTGCATGGCCATGCCAAGGTGATTGAGGAGTCAATCACAAGTTTATAATCCATCACGGAATCGAGAGTGATTGAGCTATTAAGAGGATGACACAGTCTCGCCTTGAGCTCAATCTATATCGTGAGGCAAAGGGATTCGTACATGAGAGAACATTACGAGTTCAGCCGATATGATCTTTACATATACTTTGGGGTTAATATGTCTTACTAGAGGCCGCTATTAACGGGGTGATCGGAAGGCGTTTCGGGTCACGACCAAGTATACGTGAACCTCAGGGTCGCACACTTAACGGGTTGGAACACTGATTCGAATATGATTCGGATATGGGCTCAATTCGGATAAAGATCCGAATAAACTCCTAATGGGCCTTGGTCCGCAAGGCCCACGTGAGGAGGTCTATATATATGGAGGCGAGGGGTGAGGGATTGGTCGGTTAACATCTAGCAAAACCCTAGCCGCCACCTCCCGAGCCAAACCCTAGCTGCTCACGAGTCTTTGGTACACTCGCGATCGGCGTTCCACCCGGGCGTGTGGATACGGTGGAGCGCTGCTCGTTGCGATCTTGATCGGCGTGCGTGGAGGAGACGATCTGTTCGGGACGATCGGCTACTTCCACTACTACCTCGACGCGCGTGATTGGATCGGTTTCCAATTCTTCTTCAGCTGCGCTGCGCGTCTAAGTGGTAACGATCCATGATCCTTCCTTAGCATGATGTTCTTGGGTGCGCGGTAGAAAAGTTTTGTTTTCGCTCCGTAGCCTCGCGTATTCCTTTAGTGGTATCGAGCCGTCTTGCTTAGTTTGGAATGCGGATTAGCGCATATGTAGATATGCGTAGTAGTAGATTGGATCTATTACGCCTAGATCGGTGGTTCATATGATGAATCGGTGGTAGCACGGGTTGATGAGATCAATCGGTCATAAGGGGTTAAAATAGGTATGAGTTGATAGCATCATAAGGCCAAAAAGATTAGTTCGTGCTCCTTCTTTGATGTACGCGCGACTTGCCCCTACCGGCTGGAATCACCATCGGGGCTAACTGCGCGCACAATCGCGATGATCAATATGATTGATCTAATGAAAATTGAGACATTTTGAATGGCTCGAATTTGGGTTGATTTGATCGGCTCGATAAGATTTTCATAGCGATTTCATAGATGCGATCTATATAATTCTGTGAGGTTTGGGGGACCGCCGTGTATCCCCCTTGTATAGCGTCTTGGGTTCACATCGTTAGGTAGAATGCGATTCTACGTCTAACTTGTTTTTGCAGAGAATGATGTGAATAGTATGGCCCTATAGCTTATTTGAATGTATGAGATGTATGTGATGCATGTAACATTCGTTCATGGCCTGCGTGTCATGATTATTTCAGCTATTGTTAGCTGTATATATTGTATTTAACGACCTGCGTGTCGACCTTAATGCTTGAATCTATCTTTGTAATCTTCAATTTCTAGCTATTATAGGTAGTAGCCTAGTTTTGAGGTTACAAGCTTTTAAGCATGGTGGCCTAAAGGAGTGATGTGGAGGATGGAGATTGTCTACACCTACTTGGAGATGGATATCACCATTTTTAGGCCATAGTACTTCACAGTTAAATGTGTTTATCTATGATGTTATCTATCTTATTCTTATGCAATGATATATGTGATATGTTGCTTTGGTAGGATAGAATCCCTCTTAAAATTAGGTGTTAATGCCCTTCCACATGCTGCACCAAAAGATAATGATCACCGTATAGCAGGTCTACCAAAGTAGAGTGCCATCGGTTATCATCATCATTTGGGGTAGATGTCGGACATCTACATGCGGAAGCATTTGGTTTACTTAATGTCGGAACCCGGAGCAACGACTCCAGGATCCTCTGTGTAAATCGCACTAGTCCAGGATCAAGCTAGTGCACACAGTGGATACAAAGATTTATATCACGCACAATGACATTTATTCATTAACTAAATATGGGCCTGATGGCCAAAGGTTACATCAATGGTTCATAAACCAAAAAATAAATATAAACAGCGGAAGAAAACCAATGAAGCGAGAATTTCATCCCGCACCCACAGGCGAATGACTGTAAGACGCGGCCTAGTCGTCACCATCCTCACCGAAGTTGTTGGCATCATCCTCTGGCAACAGATTTTAGCAAGGTGAGTACATAAAGTACTCCCAAGGTAAGCACATAAAGTACTTACGCAAGTTACACCAGGAGTTTTAACAGAGTGAATGCATGCATAGGGATAACAAAGGAAGGTTTAATAAGGTTAATTGTGCGAAAAGCGGTACTTGAATTTGAAATACAATACTGTAAGTATGAAAAGCTGAATTTAATACAGTATATAAAATAATAATTTAACAAAATAATATCGTTAGTGCAGGCTCCGACCAAACACTAACCTAGTCACAGGTATCCCACCTGGTCCATCTTTTCAAAAGGTTTCACATGGGTTCCATCTATCCATATGCTTTTCAAAATCTCTTATGGATTCATTTTGTTAGTGTAGGCTTCGACCAAACACCAACTTATTCACAGGTATCCCACCTGGTCATGGATTCCATCCATCCATCCATAAGCTTTTTCATAAACCATTTTAAAAACCAAAGTCTAATCTGTGACAACTCTACTCAGCATGTCCATGACCGTGGACACGGCTATCCAGGATAGATTTAAACTCTGCAGAGGTGTACATCTTTACCCACAAGACACGATCATCCCATATTGCCACCGGATAAACACACTTCCTTTGGTGTGCGGCGAGGAGATCATGACAAGGCCGTTACAATGATCCATAGCCAAAACAGTCACGCCGCCACTAAGGTTTCACCACAACTCGAATCCACGAGTTGGAGCCCCCTCTGGTGCCATGTGAAACTTCCCACAGCCTACGCTGCGCTCACATTCAGCCTATAGCGAGACTATAATTGGAACTTCACAAATTACTTAGCCAGGTCCGTCCCATACCGGACTTTTGGTAGTCTGGTGACTTCGTAAAATGAATCACAGAAACGGTCCTTAATCCGACTTAGGCTCAACCACATACCCCCGTGCACGACAATCAACCAGGTGTCACCAAACACGAGGCATGCCGGCACCCACCACCTAACCAATAGCCTAAGTCCAAATCATAAGGTTTCCATTTTTATTTTTAAACCATTTTCATAAACCATCCTTGACTCACCGAAGTCAAGATTTCAAAAGGAACTGTCATTACATGTGAAATAGTTGATCCCACCTAAAATCACACTAAGCCAGGCTAAGCATTTCTATAAAAGTTCTAGTCAATACTATGGTACTAACTAGTTTTTAGCTAGGGTGACAAGGTATATGAATTCGAGATTCAAAATTGGCTATAATCAAAGGATCATGGGCATAACTAAAGTTTAAACTGAATTTAAATTAAATTTGAATAGAAGTACGCATGCATATACAGTAAAACAATATAATTAAATTTGAAATATTAGGTTCAACATGGTCAAAGGTGTAACTTGCCTTGCTTCGAAGTTTGCTGAGGTTCGTTGAAGTTATACTCTCTGAATTAGTCGTAGTCTATACGCGAAAAAAGGCAGAACAACTAAACTTAAATAAAATTCAAATAAAATCTAAAAATTATAAAATATATACTGAAAAATAGAATATGAATTTAGATGAATTTAGGAATTTGAATCACCAGATTCGGAGTCCGGACGACGGAGAACAAGTCGTCGGAAGATCGGTTGGGAAGAAAATTGTTGGAACAAGCCAACCGAAGAAATAGTCTTCCAAAGCTTCTTCTTGGCTGGGTTTCTGGTTTCCTAGAATGCACAACAAGTGGGGAATGAGGTGAGGGGGCTGGGGTTCAATTTATAGGTGGAGAGGAGCAAGGGAATGGCCGGAATTGAATGCCGAAATAATGGCTGAATTGAATGAGATGGCGGTTTCAATTTTGCATGCAAGAAACTGAAATTTTAATGGGTAGAAACTGAATGGAATTTATGCTTGGCAATGGCTAAAGGTATTATTGCTGCATGCAAATTAATTTGGTAAAAGGAAATTGATTTTTCTTGCATGCATGCATTGCTCACGGTGGCTTTAGCTGAAAAAAAGACTGTTTGCTGGTTGGATGCGTGCAGATGAATAGCGAAGGAGGGGAGAATAAATATTAGGATAAAAGAGAATAGCCAAACACCTGCAAAGGAAAAGATCTATGGCATTGGATGAGGTGAGAACTAATAGCTGAGCGTGCTCAAATAAAAGAAGATTTTGGCGTGGAGAAAGTCTCCTTATTTCTTTTTATTTTGCTTTGAGAGAGAAAAATGCCAGAATAATGTTTGGACTTAAAAAAAATAGAACAAATATTTTTGAAGGTTTTGAATTTTTGCAAGATTTGAATTTGAAAATTTGGAGGTGAACTGAAATTTGGAAAGGAATTGAGGTTAAAAATGAAATAGGAATTATAATTTGAATTTTAAATGTTGGGATTACTAAATAATATATAAAACAAATTCAATTAAAATTCAAGAATTCAAAATGAGTCCAGAAATGGGTAGTTCATGATTTTAGAAAAATTTAGAAATTTGAATGGGTCAATTTGGAGTTAAAATGCAAAAGTTATAGCCTTCCAAAGTTTAAATTCAAATAAAAAAGAAAAAGCTCTTTTCCTGGAATTATTTTTAAACCAAAAAGGGTTTATGACGTCAGCCCGAAATATTTTCCTAAAGGAAAATCTGAATTATGACGTTAGCCCTGGGGTTTTAAAAATCGGCAGAGGCTGACATGTGGGCCCGTGGTGGACTGAGTCCGTGGACCCGAGAGAGGGGTGAGTGGCACGCCAATTGGAAATGCCGACGCGGCGCTTGCGTGGCGTGGAAAAGCCGACGTGGCAAGGGCGTGGCGCCACGTGGTCGACGCGCACTTCTGCGTCACGCGACTTCGCGCCGGCGTGGCTTGGGGTGGCGATCGGCGCCACGTGGCGGGTTGTGGCGCAGTGGCGCTGCACGCGCCGCCACCGGCTGCCACCTCGGCCCGATCTTGGCGTGGCTCGCCGGCGAAGGAGGGCGCGAAGCCGATGGTCGCCGGCGATCCCGACGGTGGCGGTTCCGGCCGAGCTACGCAAAAGCGAGAGGGGAGCGAGGGGAGTCAGGTGGTACCTCGCACGGGGCCCGAGGGTGACCGGAGAGGATGGGCGACGGCGAGGGGCGGCGGTCGGAGGAGGTCGTCGGCGGCGGGGGTCGTCCGATGGCGCAACCGCTCGGGAAAGAGGCGGAGGAGGTGCGGGGTCTTCGGGCGAGGGTGTTGGCGGTGGCGGCACGGCTTGAGGATGCCCGAAGCTCACTCAATTGCTCGCCGGGGCTCTCGGCCGAGGAAAACTCGAGGTTGCACAACGCAATGGCTTCTCGGGCGAGGAGAGGGGAAATTGAGGGAGGGGAAGTGGGCGGTGTGGTGAGGGGATGCTCGGGGAGGGTTTAAATAGCGAGAGAGAGAGTAACGGATACCCGATTTCGCCGAACTTGAGGTGGCCCGAGCACTAATTGGCGTAATGGCGAGGTCAAGGAGAGGGTAGCAGGCGGCTCGGTGCGGTAGAACACAGGGAGGAATATGCGCATTTGCTCGGGGTGGAAACGGCGAAGGAAACCGAAGCTTTCAATTTTCGGTTTCGGGCGCTAATGGCGGTAACGGCGGCGTTGATCGCGCGGGGAAGAAGGAGGGGAGCGGGGACGAAGGGTCTGACCGAGGGGGCCCACCGGTCAGCGAGGGAAAGAAAAGAGAAGGAAAATGGGCGGTGGCTGGATTGGCGACGGGTGGCAGGAGGAGTAGATCGGGGCCGTGAGATCCCGAGCGAACCGGTAAGTGGCAGCGGACGGATGTGATTCAATCCGACAATGGATCTGAAATCGGGACCGCTTGCGAGGGGGGGCGAAGGTTTAAGTGGCTATGGACGGCGAGGATCTGGTACGGCAATGAGGGGCGGTGCGGATCGAGCCACTTGCCGATCGGAGGGAAGAGGGGAGCGGGTGAAAAGGTAAGTGAGAACGTGCGGCCAAGATTGATCGGGCTACGGTGATTAAATCTGAGCCGTCAAATGGGGATGAAGAGGTAAGTGGCTGGGGACGGCGGGGATTAGAACCAGCGGGGCGGTAGCGGCTCCGATGCGCGACACGCGTCGGCCAAGGAAAGAGGGAAGGCGAGGAGGGGTTAAGTGATAACGGACGGTGGAGATTAGATCGGCGGTGGGGGATCGGATTCAGGAGCGACACTTGTCGGCCGGAGGGATTTTTAGGGTTTTAATTTCTTTTTGATTTTCAGAAATACCCAAGAGGCTTTAAAATACTCAGAAAAATACGAATAAATTTCAAAAATTCCAGAAAAATATAGGGAATCATCTGGAATGATTTTTGACTTAATAAAAATATTTCCAACCCATTTTGATATTTATATTTTGAAAAAAAAACACAATTTCACTTTAAAAGGAAAGTTTTAAATCTTTATAAATTCTTGAAAATTATTATAATTACATATTTGAATTTAGGAAAATGAAATGCATCTATTTTGACCTTTATAAAATGAAATACTTTTATTTTGGCTTTTATAAAGTGAAATAATTTAATTCTTCACAACTGCACTTGGAATAAAATCCAGAAAATCCAATAAACTTTCAAGAATTATTTTATACAAAAGATTTTTGGGATTTAGCTTTTACAATGAGATAGAGTTTAACTTTTGAAATTAATTTTTTTTAATCCACCAGAAACACAAAAGGCCCAACTAAAAGCCAATTGAGTTCAAATAGGTTTTGAACTCATTTTTATACAGAAATTCAAAATATCCTTTATTTAAAGATATATTACTTTTCACAATAAAAATCCTTTTAAAAGCAGAAAATCAGGCAATTAAAATTTTAAAATTTTGGTAACCAAAGTAAAGGTTTTACTTTAATTTGAAGTAAATATTATTTAATAAAATTTTTTTTTTCTAATTTTAAAATAAACAGCTGGGTCGTTACACTTAACAAGGTTATCAAAATAGTTTTGGACCTTAGGGCATAGATTGGGGCTGAGGCATACTGATGTCACCCAAAGTAGAGTCACATAGGGATGTGATTAGCAAGGTGTTGCTTACCCATGTCACTAGTTTTCTAGCCGTGATGCCAAAGCTCACTAGGAATTAGTGAAATGATGATCTTTACCCACTATGTAACTTAGAGGGAGTTTTTGTTGCAAAACTCATAGTGGGAGTCTTTTGCTAAATAGTTTAATAAAAGATGAACGTAAACATAGTGCTAAACTTTGAATATTCTTATGTTGTAGATCATGTCATTCTTGCCGCATCCAGTACTTTTAATTTGCGATCTGTTCTTGAGAAAGAAAAACTCAATGGAACAAACTTTTTGGATTGGTATCGCAACTTGAGAATTGTTCTCAAGCAAGAGCGCAAGGAGTATGTCCTTGAGTCTCCTTACCCCGAAGACTTGCCTGATAATGCTACTGTGGCTGCACGGAGAGCTTATGAGAAGCAAACGAATGATTGCCTTGATGTGAGCTGTCTCATGCTTGCCACAATGTCCTCTGAGCTTCAGAAGCAATATGAGAACACAGATGCCTACAATATCATTGTGGGGCTACGTGGTATGTTTGAGAACCAAGCAAGGGCTGAGAGGTTCAATACTTCAAAGTCCTTATTTGCGTGCAGGCTTGCAGAAGGGAATCCCGTCAGCCCTCATGTAATTAAGATGATTGGCTACATTGAGAGTCTGAAAAAGCTTGGTTTTCCCTTAGCCAAGAGTTGGCTCTCGATGTGATTCTCCGATCGCTCCCCGAGCTTTGAGCCATTCATAATGAACTTTAACATGAATAATCTGGACAAGACCCTGGCTGAGTTGCATGGGATGCTAAAATCTGCCGAGGATAGCATTAAGAAAAGCAGCAATCATGTGATGATGATGCAGAAAGGCAAGGGCAAGCCCTATGTCAAGAGAAGCGCGGTCAAAAGAAAGAAAGCTCCTGATGCGATCGCGAGCAGTTCTAAGGCCAAGAAAGACAAGAAGGGCGATGCTCATCCTGATGCAGATTGTTACTACTGTAAGCAATCAGGACATTGGAAAAGGAACTGCCCAAAGTACTTGGAGGATCTTGATAAGAAGAAGATAAGTATGACTTCCACTCTAGGTATAAATGTTATAGAAATCAATCTTGCTACTTCTTCCACTAATTCTTGGGTATTTGATACTGGATCGGTTGCTCACATCTGCAAATCGTTGCAGGGGCTAATAAGAAGTAGAAGTTTGAGGAGGAGCGAAGTGGATCTTCGCGTTGGCAATGGAGCAAAAGTTGCTGCGGTAGCTGTTGGCACCATGCCATTGTCTTTACCTTCAGGATTAGTTTTGGAATTGAATAATTGTTATTGTGTTCCATCTTTTTCAAAGAACATTATTTCTGCTTCATGTTTGAAGCAGAAGGTTATGACTTTAAATCTATGGACAATGGTTGTTCTCTTTATTTCAAAGATATGTTCTATTGTCATACTCCATTGGTGAATGGGTTATACGTTCTTCATCTTGAAGGGTCACCGGTCTATAACATTAATGCAAAGAGGCAACGTCCGAATGATTTGAATCCCACGTTTATTTGGCATCGCCGCTAGGTCACATAAATGAGAAACGCATGCGAAGCTCCATAGAGATGGTATTCTGCACTCATTTGATTTTGAATCATTAGAGACATGCGAATCTTGTTTACTTGGCAAGATGACAAAGGCACCTTTCACCGGTCAAGGTGAACGGGCAAATGACTTATTGGCACTCGTACATACCGATGTATGTGGACCAATGAGCTTAACGACCAGAGGTGGTTTTCGATTTCATAATTTTCTTCGATGACTTTAGTAGATATGGGTATATCTACCTAATGAAGTATAAGTCCGAATCCTTTGAAAAGTTCAAGGAATTCCAAAATGAAGTGCAAAATCATTTAGGCAAGACAATCAAGTTTCTACGATCTGATCGTGGAGGCGAGTATTTGAGCCATGAGTTTGGCAATCATCTAAAGGATTGTGGAATTGTTCCACAATTGACTCCGCCAGGAACACCTCAATGGAATGGGGTATCTGAACGGAGAAATCGCACCTTATTAGATATGGTACGCTCCATGATGAGCCAAAATGATCTTCCGTTGTCTTTTTGGGGGTACGCTCTTGAAACAGCCGCGTTCACACTAAATAGGGTTCCATCAAAATCAGTAGAAAAGACACCATATGAGATGTGGACAGGACAACGTCCTAGCTTGTCTTTTCTTAAGATTTGGGGATGTGAGGCTTATGTAAAACGTTTACAATCTGATAAGCTCACTCCTAAATCTGATAAATGCTTCTTTATCGGGTATCCTAAGAAAACAAAAGGATATTACTTTTATAATCGAGGAGAAGGCAAAGTGTTTGTCGCCCGGCATGGTGTCTTCTTAGAGAAAGAGTTTCTCTCAAGAAGGGATAGTGGGAGCACAGTGCAACTTGAAGAAATTCAAGAAACACCTGATAACGTTTCAGCTCCTACAGAACCACAACAGGATGAACAAACTGTTGAAGAACCTGTTGTGGACACACCAGCACCACGTAGGTCAGAAAGGTCACGTCGTGCACCTGAGAGGTACATGTTCTTGACTACTCAACAACGGGACATATTGTTGTTAGACAACAATGAGCCTAAGACCTATGAAGAAGCAATGGTGGGACCAGACTCTGAGAAATGGCTTGAAGCCATGAGATCCAAATTGAATCCATGCACAATAATCAAGTTTGGAACTTGGTTGATCCACCTGATGGTGTTAAAACCATTGAATGCAAATGGGTTTTCAAGAAAAAGATAGACATAGATGGAAATGTTCACATCTATAAAGCGCGATTGGTGGCCAAAGGTTTCAAACAAATTCAAGGTATTGATTATGATGAAACTTTTTCGCCCGTCGCAATGCTAAAGTCTATTCGGATCATTCTAGCGATTGCTGCATATTTCGACTATGAAATATGGCAAATGGATGT
This sequence comes from Melocanna baccifera, assembly GCA_036346265.1. NCBI lineage: Eukaryota > Viridiplantae > Streptophyta > Magnoliopsida > Poales > Poaceae > Melocanna > Melocanna baccifera. Next base: position 32,688,895 of record CM070693.1, read on the forward strand.
CAAAACAGCTTTCCTTAATGGAAATCGAGTGAGGATGTGTACATGACACAGCCCACGGTTTTGTCGATCCGCAATCGATTGGAAAGATATGCAAGCTCCAAAGATCCATTTATGGATTAAAGCGAGCATCTCGGAGTTGGAACATTCGTTTTGATGAAGTAATCAAAGGGTTTGGTTTCATTAAGAACGAAGAAGAGCCTTGTGTTTACAAAAGGCTAGTGGGAGCGCACTCGTATTTACGGTCTTATATGTGGATGACATATTACGATCGGAAATGACATTCCTTTGCTCGAATCTGTTAAGTCTTCATTAAAAATAGTTTCTCTATGAAAGACTTAGGAGAGACAGCATATATTCAGGCATCAAGATCTATAGAGATAGATCAAAAGGCTAATTGGATTAAGCCAAGATCGTGCATTGACAAGGTGTTGAAAAGGTTCAATATGCATGATTCCAAGAAAGGTTTTCTACCTATGTCACATGGTATAAATCTTAGCAAGAATCAGTGTCCTAGTACACCTGATGAGCGGGATAAAATGAATGCGATTCCATATGCTTCGACTATTGGGTCCATTATGTATGCCATGCTTTGTACACGTCCAGATGTTTCGTATGCTTTAAGTGCTACGAGTAGATACTAGTCAGATCCAGGTGAAAGTCACTGGATTGCCGTAAAGAACATCTTGAAGTACTTGAGAAGAACTAAAGATGTGTTCCTTGTCTATGGAGGTGAGGAAGAGCTCGTTGTAAATGGTTACACCGATGCTAGCTTCCAAACTGACAAAGATGATTTTAGATCGCAATCTGGATTTGTGTTCTGCCTGAATGGCGGTGCGGTAAGTTGGAAGAGTTCCAAGCAGTAGACGGTTGCCGATCCTACAACGAAGCGAGTACATAGCGACTTCGAAGGCGCCAAAGAGGCTGTTTGGATCAAGAAATTTATTTCTGAGCTTGGTGTGATGGCTAGTGCCTCCAGCCCAATGGACCTCTACTGTGACAATAGTGGGGCCATTGCGCAAGCCAAGGAGCCTAGATCGCACCAGAAGTCCAAGCACATTTTACGGCGATTTCATCTCATTCGCGAGATAGTGGAGAGAGGCGATGTGAAGATATGCAAAGTACAAACGGATTTGAACATTGCAGATCCGTTGACAAAGCCGCTTCCCCAGCCAAAGCATGAGGCTCACATTAGGGCAATGGGTATTAGATACCTACATGGTTGACTCTAGTGCAAGTGGGAGACTATTAGTGATATGCCCTAGAGGCAACATGGAGATGTTATATATATCACATACTATGTTTATGATACATTACTTTGTTCCTTGGAATAGACATCATCATTATTGATCAATGAGTATGTGACTTATTCATGAGACTCTTCAATACTAAAATGTTGCTATTTCTAAATGATCCCTAATCGTATATCATATGAGGAACAAATATGATTCAAAGATAAAGATCAGCATATGTATTGATTGATGATCATGTCTCATGGATCATGGTATGGTGATACCAAATCAATAATATGGACATGTGTTAGTGAACATATGTTGGATAGACTCGCCATGAGACAACTGCGGAGATTCCATGTGTCATCAGTTGGTCTCGAGTAGTGTTTATGTAGAATCCTTAGACTTGAGATCATCATAGTTCCCAACATGAGTAGTAGCTTATTTTGGGACTACTAAACACCACTCCGTAGAATCGGGTAGTCATAAAAGTAGTCTTGGTTTGTCATGAAACATGTAGTGGGATGTGAATGATCAAGATAGAATTTGCCCTCCTTATGGGAGAGATATCTCTGGCCCTCGATGTAATGGATTATGAAAGTGCATGGCCATGCCAAGGTGATTGAGGAGTCAATCACGAGTTTATAATCCATCACGAATCGAGAGAGTGATTGAGCTATTAAGAGGATGACACAGTCTCGCCTTGAGCTCAATCTATATCGTGAGGCAAAGGGATTCGTACATGAGAGAACATTACGAGTTCAGCCGATATGATCTTTACATATACTTTGGGGTTAATATGTCTTACTAGAGGCCGCTATTAACGGGGTGACCGGAAAGGCGTTTCGGGTCACGACCAAGTATACGTGAACCTCTGGTGGTCGCACGCTTAACGGGTTGGAACACTGTTTGAATATGATTCGGATATGGGCTCAATTCGGATAAAGATCCGAATAGACTCCTAATGGGCCTTGGTCCGCAAGGCCCACGTGAGGAGGTCTATATATGGAGGCGAGGGGCGAGGATTCGTCGGTTAACATCTAGCAAAACCCTAGCCGCCACCTCCGAGCCAAACCCTAGTCGCTCACGAGTCTTTGGTACACTCGCGATCGGCGTTCCACCCGGGCGTGTGGATACCGGTGGAGGCGCCGCTTGTTGCAATGTCGATCGGCGTGCGTGGAGGAGACGATCTGTTCGGGACGATCGGCTACTTCCACTACTACCTCGACGCGCGTGATTGGATCGGTTTCAATTCTTCTTCACGCGCTGCGCGTCTAAGTGGTAACGATCCATGATCCTTCCTTAGCATGATGTTCTTGGGTGCGCGGTAGAAAAGTTTTGTTTTCTGCTTCCGTAGCCTACGCGTATTCCTTTACATACCGCCGCTGTTGGATCTTGCCGACGTCAGCCCGCACCTGCGCCTCACTGACGGTTCAACTTCTCGGTGAGCCTGGTCCACCGTGAGCCGAGAGACGACAGACGGTCCCCACCCGACGATCGCCGCGATCGCGTGACCCGTGAGCCGATCCGTCCGAAGTCGATCGCCCACCGGTGACACATCAGCCCTAGCTGCCACATGGCGCCACATGTCAGTGTCACATCATCACCAGCTGCCCCCAACCTGCCACGTTAGCAGCTACATCAGCCTTAGTGCCACATGCTAGCCACGTGTCAGCCCAGTCAGCTACCACATCAGCGGTAGTCGTCGTGTCAACGTCCATGTCATGCACTGTTCCATGAGCCGCATCCACCATGAACCAGCCCTTCTGTGCACCGAGTCTACATCACAGTAACTTTTCGATTTTCTAGTATTTTTCCAGCCAATTAATTTTTCGAGAGCCCGTTCTTCTCCGTCCTAGCTCCGATTGACCCTATTCTTTTTTCTAAAATCATCTAAAATAGAGCTCTACCTTTTAATTTTAACTTTGAAATTTTTGGAGTTTATTTAAATTTTATTTTATTTTATATTTGTGCCTCGATCGTTTTCTCCCTCGTTAGATCGCGTCTTCGAAGGAGCAGAAGCGCCGTCAGAAGATCCAGAGCCTCTCGCTAAGCAAGGCTAAGGCAAGTCGTATCCTTTGATCATATTGAAACTAGTTTTTAATTTATTATTTAATTATTTTATTTTAAATTATCTTGCATCGCTATTTTATTACAAACATTTGTACTTGGTAGGTATCATCCCAATTGATTAATTCCCCCCTTGATAATTTGAATACCATAATGCCATTATCACCATAGGTTGAGAAATTATTTGGTGATATCATACTAGACGTCACATGAGTGGTACGATTAATATGCTTAGCCATGCTGATAGTTTGATAGGTTCGTCATCACATGTGATTAAATAATTAATTTGACTTAATGAGATATGGAATTGTGGTTGGAGCCACAGTAATAAAATTTGTGTGCTATGACATTAGTGTTGGTTATACAAAATTAATTTTTACTTGGGCGAGTGATCGTACAGTAAAGGGAAAGTGTGGATGCACTTCGTGGGATGTGGAAGTTTTGCCTGAGTAATATTAATGACTTAACTATTCGTAGGAGGCTGAATATTGTAAAGGCTTTGTTGTGATTCCCTTAGTGCGAGGCTAATCACATCGTGTGGGTACAGTTGTGCAACCTCTGTAGAGTGTAAAATTATTCAAATAATCGTGTCCCCGATTATAGACAATGCTTAGTGATTTCACATGAGGGGTAGAATTTTCATAAAACTTAGATTGGTTATCACTAGAAAGTGAATGGTTAGTTCAGTAGTGGTTTAGCTTGTGAATGGGACGTTCACAAGTGGCTTATGCAATTTTGTTGATTATTTATTTATTAATAGTTTTACTTAAGTTTGCTTTAATCTATTTATCGTATTTACTTTAAAATATCGCTTTGTGCAAATTAATCTTTCAGCTATCAATTGGTAAGCCTTTCATATTATATTGTATTCATTTATTATAAACGACTTACTGAGTACCAATATATTCACAGCTTTATGCTCACTGTTGCTCAATTGAGGAGGAGGAGTTATACCAGCAGGAGGTACTAGAGGGAGGATATTTCAGCGACTTCACGAATTAGGACTTCGCTCCCTAGTCAATTGCCTATGGGCATGTCGAATGGCTTGCATGTTTGTTTCTGTTTTCCGCCGTTAGTTTCTTAAGCCGTTCGGGCTAGCAAGTTGTAAAACTGGCCATAAAGTTATACTTGGATAATTACTAATATATGAGGTTTCTCTTTATTTTATTGTGTATATGGTTGATATTTTATCTATATTGAACTATGTGCACTAGTGTGATCCTGAAGTAGTGCGGTATACACAGAGTCCGAATTTGCATATTTGGATCTCAACAGAGATGGTATCGGAGCCATATCGCTGTAGGATGAAGCCATAGTTAGAGTGGTCGTTTTTAGCCCAATTTCAAAACCTATTTTCTAAATTAAACCAACTAAATTAGATATTTAGTAATATCTATATTCTCTTACCTCTTCCTTAATGTTCTCATTTTTCACCCTACTCTCAAAATTTTGCTTTTCCCAAAATCTTAAACTGATCTCTATCTCATAATGTATTAGATGTCTCAAGCTTCTTACAGCCAGACAGGAGGATGGTGAGGACTCCTCCGAGTTTTGTTGTGGAATCTTGGATTAAAGAGATCGTTTGTTTACCTCACCAAGGACGAGAAGGAGAAAGGCCAATGTATCGGAAGCATTACCAGGTTGTACTTCACCACCAGGATCGGTAACCAAGTTCTACATCACAGCTTCAAGAGTACTGATACTTGTGGAGAGTGGTCAGCACAAGAAGTCGCGCACAAGGCCATCCGATGCCTTTACAAGCTATACAAGATCAGCATACCCAGGCTCATTCGGAGGTTCAAGAAGCAATATGGAGCTACCCCCAGCATCGTGGAGCCAACCATGGAGGAGCCTCAACCGCTGTCACCAGTACACCTACCCTCGCCTACACCACCGAGCCCGGAGGAGAAGCAGCGCATAACAGGCAACCATCAGGAGTATCTTTGGCACTTCATTCCAGCTATAGCCGAGGAGCAGTCACCGCGAGTCCACAACCCGTGGATAGTCTATAACAACTCAGAGGAGGAGTTTAGCGAGCCCTATCTGTCAAGACCCGAGTAGGAGCCTCTAAATTAGAGAGCACGAGTAGAGCGTTGGTTTTTATTTGCAGTTGTATGTGATGTGAGTTGCAAATCTTGCACTTAAAAGCATTATACTATAATCATATCAAAATTTTATTGGATTTATTTGCTCAATTTTACTGTTAGCCTCTTGGCTAAGTGTTTGCTTAGTCTAGTTTTGCCATTAGAAACCCCCTTAGATAAATTTACCCCTTACCTGTATTTTTCCCTCTCACCTTTTGTGCCCTTGTGAAGTTAGCAGTTGTTTTCTTTTTCAGAGTAGCAGAAAGATAGTTGACACCAGAAACTCCACAGGCCGTAGCCAGGCACACTAGGACCCAAGGAGCAGTGCCACCCAGCCATCCCAGGTAGCCCCAATGGGTTTGGACCCAGCCCTTAGCCAGTTTTTGGTAGCTCAGACGCAAATGATGGAGACCATGATGTAGAACATGAATGCCTTGATACAATGGCAGACCTAGGAGGTAGTTGCATCCCAGGCCGCTTGTTAGCAGTCCAAATTCACAGAGTTCATGAGGGCGAGGCCGCCCACCTACTCAAAATATTGATAATTATCCAAAATACAACCTTATGGCCAAGCTTACAATCTCACTAACCTTAAGGGCTCAAAAACTATCAGCAGAAAACCAAAAATAAGCGTAGCAGCCATTTGACATGCCCACAGGCAATCAACTGGGGAGAGAAGTCCTAATTCGTGAAGTCGCTGAAGTATTCTCCCTCGGGTACCTCCTGCTGGTAAAACTCATCCTCCTCAATTGAGCAACAATGGGTATAAAGCCATGAGTACATTGGTACTCAGCAAGTCATTTGTAACAAATGAATACAATATGATATGCAAGGCTTACCAATGAAGGGCTGAAAGGTTAATTTGCATCAAATGACATTTCAAGATAAAATTCGATAAATAGATTGAAATCAAAATTTAATGGAGAAACAATAATAAATAATCAACGAAACTGAACTTAAACCACTTGTTAACCTCCCATCCACAAGCTAAACCAACTGTGAACTACTCGTTCACTTTGTAACCACAAACCACAAGTTTCTATGAAATCATTACCCCTCGTGTGAAATCACCGAGCGTTGTCCGTAACCGGGGACATGTCTATTCGAATAGTTTTACACTCTGCAGAGGTTGCACAACTGTACCCACACGATGTGATTAGCCTCGAACTAAGAAAATTACAACAAGGCCTTTACAATGTTCAATCTCAACTCAATCCCGCCCGCTAGGGTTTTGCATCACACCCCCTCGCGCCTCATGGAAATCAGCAACCATGTTCATCATAATGGCAAGATTGAAATTGAAATATCCTAAATTAATCAGCCAGATCTATCCCATACTAGCCATGTGGTTTGCATGATAAAGCTCAGATCAATGGCGCACAAAGTTAAGTCCTTAATATTACTCGGGCGAGACTTCCATATCCCACGAAGTGAATTCACACTTTCCTTTTACTACACGATCACTCGCTCAAGTGAAAACCAGTGTTGTATAACCCATGCTAATGACACACCAATGTCACGGTGCAAATTTTATAACTGTGGCACCAACCACAATTTCATATCTCATTAAGTCAAATTAATTATTCACATGCGATGATGAACCCATCGTAACATAAACAAGGCTAAGCATACTAATCATACCACCCATGTAACATCTATGGTATCGCTAAATAATTTCTCAACCTATGGTGACAATGTCATCATGACATTTCAAATTATCAAGGATGGATTACTTCAATTGGGATGATAACTACCAAATACAAGGTTTGTAATAAAATAGCGATACACGATAAGTAAAACAAAGTAATTAAACAATTAATTAAAAACTAGGTTCAACATGATTAAAGGACACAACTTGTCTTGGTTTGGCTCAGCGTGGTACTCGGGATATTTTGGCGGCGCTCCTGCTCCTTCGAAGACGGGATCTAACGATAGAGAAAACGACCGAACAACAAAAAAATAAAATCAAATAAAATTCAAATGAACTTGAAAGACCTTGAAACTAGAACCAAAAGATAGATCTCGATTTTAGATGAATTTAGGAAAAAGAACGAGGTCAATCGGAGCTAGGATAGAGAAGAACGAGCTCTCGAAAAATTAAATCTAAAGAAAATATTAGAAATTCAGAAAATTTACTGTGCTATGGACCCGGTGCACAGAAAGGCGGGTTCATGGTGGACTCAGTCCACGAAACAGTGCACCCGAGAGTCACGCCGATGCGGCGGGCGTGGCTGATGTGGCACTGACACACATGCTGACGTTGCATCTGGGGTCGGTCGGCGCTGACATGGCACTAACACGTGGCGCTGACGTGGCACCTAGGGCTGACGTGGCACCTAGGGCTAACGTGGCAAGCTGACTCGGATGGGGGATCGGCTCACGGGTCTACAGACTAGTGCTCTGATAGGTACGACCGGGCTGTCGGTGACTCGGCTCACGGTGGACCATGTCCATGGAAAATTTGAACCATCGGCGGGGGCGTGGTGCATGATGACGTCTGAGGTTCGGACACGCGGCGGCATCGGGGCCATTGATCCATATCTGGATCAACGGTGGGGATCAGGGGCGGTGACCGTCGAATCACCAACGCGTGGTAGCACGCCGCACGAGGCGTCGCGGGCGTGGGTGCAGTGCGGGAACCGAGGACAGGGTGCAGGCGGTGACCAGGCGAGGCGCTAGCGCAGGGTCCAGCGGGGCTAGTTCACTAGCGTGGAGAGGGAAAGGGTGCTGTGGTGAGGAGCAGCGGTGAGGGATGCGAGGCGGCGATGGGGCGGCGACGCTATTTAAATGCACAAACCGAGCGAGTCCCGGTTGGATATGGTGGCTGCCGGGTTTGGCTCGGAGACGACGTGCGTCATCTCGACACGTGGACGGCCTGGATGCGGCGTGCAGGGATCGAGCGGCGGTGGCACAAGGGCGGGGCGCGGGTTGCGGCCAATGGACGATGCGTGGCGGGAGGCAGATCAGGCGGCGGTGCGGAATTGGGCCGAAGGAACAGTGTGGGCTCAGCCCAACACTGTTTAAAGATTTCCCTGGATTTTCTTTTTTAGAAAAAACAATTAAACTAAAAGGAGCTCTAGAAAATAGCAATTAAATCAAAAAATTCACCAAAAATTCCAAAAAAATTCCTGAGACACAAGGAATCCAAATAAAATCTTTTCAGATTATGTTAATATTTATTTTAATCATATTAAATCCTTTTTAATTTCTAAAAATTCAAATTAAGCTTTATTAATTCTAGAAAATTCCCAAAATTTTATTTTTAAATTAAAGACTTTGAAAACTCTGAAAAATAGGGTGTTACATTCAGAGCCCTTGGAGGCGGACAATTGGATACGTTTAGTTGAGAAGAAACTGAAGTTGGCTCAGTGCACCGACCGAGAGAAGGTGTTGTATGCCACGCACCAGTTAAAGGGAGCCGTCGCAGATTGGTGGGAGAACTACTGCATCACTCACGAGGACAAGGACAGCATCACGTAGGCAGAGTTCACCACCACTTTCCGTCACGTCCATATCTTGGATGGGGTGATCGAGATGAAGAAGGGGGAATTTCGTGAGCTACAACAGAGGAATATGTCAATAAGCGAGTATCTTAACAAGTTCACTCAGTTAGCTCGCTACACACCAGAGGACGTAGACACAGATGATGCTCGCCAGAAGAGGTTCAAGAAGGGATTGAACCCAGGATTGAAAGTGCAAGTGGTGGGCAACGATTACGCTAGCTTTTAGCATATAGTGGATAAAGCCATGCTTATCAAGGAGAGTCGTCATGAGCTGGAGGAGTCTCGTAAGAGGAGAATGATGTAGTAGGGATCTTGGTTGCATCAAGCTCAAAAGGCCCATTCTGGCACATTTCAGCCTGCACAAGTACCACAGCGGTCAATCTTCAGGACACCGGCCCCAGCGTCAAAAGCTCCAACTTAGAATAAAATTTGCACAAACACTCTAAATCATACTATAGATATGCATTTTTACCAATTTTTATCCCCTTTTGACAGTACAATCATCAAGATGCATGGAAGAAGATAGAGCATGAATAAAATGAAGTAGCTACATTTTATTCATTTTTATCATTAGGAGCCAAAAAATTATTTAAAGTGACTCTACAAGTATTACACCAAACTATATTATGTGAAGGGGCTATCTAGATCATGGAAAACTATATATAGCAAAGCTAAAACCAAATGAGGAATTATCTGAAATTAAATCTATTTTTAGTATGTCAACTTACTCAAGATTATAGTTTAGCCAAAGGTATCTAAAAATAAGGTAGGCCATGTCAATATACTAAATATAACCAACAAGCTACAATTGAGTCAATTTAGAGTGCTACAAGTTTAAAATTGAAATATTTTATTCAAGCACTTGGTACCACTTGTAATTGAGCAAAGTTAACACATTTGACATTTTTTGAAATTCATCTTTGGTCTTAGCTTAACTTCAACCATTTTTTACAAAATTTTATTTTCTTAGCTATGTGCTAGATCTCAAGCCTTATGCGACCATGCCAAGCAAGAACTTTAAGGAAGTAGTCTTAGTCATCCAAAACCTCCCTGAATTTATGCCTAGTACGATGGCAAGCTGTCTCAAGAGAGAAAATTGGTGAGATCAGTTTTTTCACATAAAAGAGATTATTTTGTATTTTCTTAACTTAGTTCAAGAATAAAAAGCACTAACTTATGCTTCAATACAAAAACTAGCATAACTCAATCTAAAGCTCAATTTAGGTTCAAGGGTCAACTTAGCTTATTTGACATAGCATGAATCATAAAAGAATCATTAGAGCAAAACTAATCACAACATCCAACAAAACATAATTTAATTCAAGTTTCTCACATTTAATAAAGTTAGCATGGCTAGCATAAGACATGGCAAGATATAAAGTAAGGTATCATGTTACATAAGGATAATAGTCAAAGCTCAATGGTTTGTACAAGCATTCATGTATATAGAATGCATGTCGATATTAAAATGCAACATGATACATATGAATACATAAGAAGTAAGCTCCCTCTGAAAAGCAACCCGAAATGAAGGAAGCTCTAACTCCCCCTAAAGAAGGTAAATTGAGAAAAACCAAGAATTTAGGTGTAAAATCTAGAAAATGAAGGTGCAAACTCAACGAAATGACTTCCAAACACACCCTTCACACATGGTCTCTAGCCTATAAACTTATACCATGGAGCAAAAGGTAACACTAGCTATTGTAACACAAGACACTAGTGGCCATGAAGAAAGCTCAAACTAGGCAGTAAATAATTCTAGAGAACCATTTGGATGAGAAGTGTGACTAAGATAAAATCATCTAAAATTGGTTCCTATCAACCCAAACCAACCATCCCTACCATTAGAACAGGAATGCTATGTGAGACCAAGTAGTGGAAATCAAGAAATTGAAAGTCACAGGGGAGCAAACCTCCATCACATCGCTTGGCGATATCGTGTCCTTGATGTGGTGGAAGCTGACTGAAGCTGCATCTGAGATCAATAGAAACCTCCACCAGAAACTCAAAGGAGGTGAGAGACCCAAAACATCCACACAAGTCACATGGTCACCCTCGCACATCCACAATCTGTAACTCAAATACAGTAACAATTGGTGTCCTAGTACTGGATAAGTGATATACAAGCATGGACCAGTACTGAGATATATGACAACAAAAGTAGCATGACAAGCACAAATGACAAAGAACACATGAGAACACACCCCCACACAAGCTCTATATAGACCTCACCAAATCATCTAGGACAACAAAACCTAGTGCAAACCAATCTAGAAGAATCTTGTGGACTAATCAAAGTTTTTATGATATCTAGCAAAAGCACAATCTAAAGCTATTAAGATGTCATACAAACTATTTTCATGCCAGGACAAAAATGAATAAGTTCAAGATATGCATAGAAAAAGTTATAAAAGCATATGCTAGCATGGATACAAATATAAGCATGTACAAATGAACAAAAAATGATAAAAAAAAGGTATGAATAAATGTAGCATCATGATATAGAAAACTATCTAAGATATAATCAAGCTCAAAATATCCATAATCAAACACATATCATGTAGACATAAATCATAACATATAAAAATCATGAAAAGTACACTAACATCATGACATACAAAAATCATGAAAAATACACTAACATGTGTTAACAAGGGCGAATGGTCATAAGGAGCAAGATGTAGGCAATAAAACAAAAGAGATACAACAAAGCACAAAATCATAATGATACTTGACTCCTAAAACACACAATCAACAAGTAACTCATGCTCATGAAATCAAGTTAAAATTTAAGCATTCAATAAATTAATGCATACTAATATGATACAATGGATGCGAAAATTCAACAAATTAATGCATACTAATATGATACAATGGATGCGAAAGAATCAAGCTCCCCCTCAAAACAGGCTAAAAAAACTAATAACCCCTAACTCTCCTCGTAAAGAAGTAAAACGAGAAGAATAAGTGCCGTAGTGAAAATATCCATAACCTGCTGGTCGGACTCGACAAGTGAAGTACAACATCACTCTTCGCTAAATGGTCTCTAAAGAAATAACTAGAATGGCTAAAAGGAGAGAGAGCTAGGCTCTAAACTCCATATGATCAGTAGGGGAGGGATGACTAACAACTAAGAAGCGAATATAAAACGTTAGAGATCCCTATTACTGGATACTAGTGATTGAAAAAACAAGTTTGATCTAGACTGGAGAAAAGCACAATGTACCCAAGAAGTGATCCTATCATTAGCACAACCAATCCTCGAACTACGAAATGCCCCCAAAATGATACACAAATCATGAATCAAGAGCAAAGGTAAAGCGTGGGACACAAAACCTACATGTAGAAGGTTGATGTAGTCAAAGGAATAGAAGTTGATCCAAGTTGCATCCCAAGATTAATAGCCATTACCAGATGTTGGAATGAGGAAGAACAAGACCTAGAAGCTTCCAGAACCAGGGGGTCTGACCGCTCCCCTAGTACCCAACTGCAATACTACACACTTGGTCTCCTTTCTATTTGTAAAGCCAATATCTCCAGAGAAGTCGTTTGGGCCTTGGAACTGAGGTTAATGAAGTATAACATGCAAATCTACTTTCAAGACACATAATAAGTAAGAATGCTATAATCCAAGGTGAGAAGTGGGCAATAAAAGTTCAATGCTTACATAAGCATAAGCAAACAATTTTGAGCATGATCATAAATGTACAAAGCATAGCAATGAGCAAAACAAGAACACTACATGCTAGAGAGATAAATCAAGCTTTATATATATCCATAGTAGGCTTGAAGTAAATAAGCAACAGGATAAATAGCATGGCAAGCACACAATCAAAGACAACACATGCAAGAAATGTTATGGCAAAGCTCATCTATCCATAATTAGTAATATCACTTGTATACATGGATAATTAGAGCAAGACATCACAAAAGCATGATAATGAATATCAAGATAACACATACTCATCATGAAATGCCAAGCTCAAGTATATATGACAATCACGATCAAAATTTTAGCCTATGAACATATGAGCATAATCAAGCAATACATATCAAATGGTGAAACTACGATAGCACATGCTAATGGCAATATGATAAGGTTTATGTATCCACAATTGATATAACACAATACCATGTATATAGAAAACATGATATAGAACAAATCATGCAAATATATGATACAATGACATCAAGCAAGCACATGAATACATGAAATACAAGCAAGAGTATGATACATAACATCACAAGAATAATGCATGCTCATAAAGATAAAATTCATATATCCACAAAAGATGAATATTTAACTAACATATGAAATACAAGCAAAATACATATAAAGGCACGACAAGAATGAAACATGAGTAATACATGCAAATATGGTACAAGTGAACATATGTATAACCACAACATGCCAATTATGATAACATATGAATATAAAGGTATGAAGATATATGATAGCTCACAAAGTAGGCAGAAACGCCAAATATGAAAGCACATGCCTCTTGAAGGCCATCAAAGGGAGTTGAGAATCATTAAGTGTTCCAATCACGTGATGAAGTAAAAGACCAAAACCCAATCAAGCACATATTCTCCAGCATGCGTCCTAGTACCTACACATAAGAAGAACAAAGTGCCCGAGTCTTATATCTCAAAGAGTTAGTAAGCAAATACTTGAGAACCTAAAACTTAGACACATCAACACTAGAAGTATGCGAGTTAGCATGATGCCATAGATGTTTTATGCAAGAAAATCCAATCTTAGAGCCACACCACAATTGGACAGCTCGATGAGAAAAACGAGTACCATCTCTAGAAAAGTGGTGAATGCCTTACTTGAAAGCACCAAGATGAGAACTAACAGGAGCACCAAAAGAACTCACAACTCCTCCCCGATGTGGGTGCACACCTCGATGGAGAAAGCGAGGTCCACCACTTGTGAAACAACAAAAATCCTTCATCGGGACAACACGTGGACAAAAACCAAAATCATGAGAATCAAGTCCATAACACTATCCAACACCACTAAAAAAAGTGTCAAAGAAGCCATCAAGAAAGTGAGCCTTCATGATAGACTCTCAAGTGTTCATGCCATGAGAAAAGCTATACACACTTAGAGACTTAGAAGCATGCGCTCGTCGCATGCGTTTGGTATGTCAAAAGTAAAAGCCTACATGATGTCCATCCTTTCTACAACATTAGCAATGGTGCAAAGGTCAACTAAGAAACACGGTTCATGAGGACAAAACATCATTTTTACTCAAAAGAGAAGTTTTTTGAGATAAGCATAAAGACCTTGTGTCAGCATTAGGTCCGCACATGCCATAAGATGGACAATATGTATTCCTAAAAGCTCATTGATAAACTTGACGCTTGTGCTTGACACAGCGAAAGCAAAACTCAATAATATGTCCATCCATCTTACTAAAGGTGCAATGATACTTCTATTTGAGAAATGTAGTATTATGTGAGGAAGAAGCACCTTTATCTTTAGAAGTCCCTTGGACAACACCGGAAGAGCCACAAGAAACATCACTAGTCAAGCAAGAGCTATCCAAAGCAACAGCACAAGTCCCAACATCTAGCGACTCAAGTGAAACATGAGAAGAATCCAATCTGATTGTAAAGAAGCAAGTTCATCTTTTAAAACATCAATTTCAGATTGAAAAGCAACACAAGAGTCACAAGACTTGGCGCTCATATCATCGCGTACTCTCTTCAAAAAATTAAGCTCATTCTTCAAGGCAATACAAGATGTGCAAGATATTGAAGATGCATTGATAATATACATGGAATACAGAGCATCAATATCATTTAATAAGTTAGCACAATTCTTGCAAGAGTATAAATCATCATCAAGCAATTTCTTAGTTTCTAAGCACATGCTAAGAGGTCTAGATTTAAACCCATCAATTTCAAGCCTAGCATTATCTAATTGCTCAAGACAATTGCAAAGAATCAAATTCCATTTTTTATTTTCAACTCTAGCAAATTCAAGCTCCTCTACACATGTGTAGTGAGTCCATTTGATTTTTTATTTTTAGATTTTAAGCATGCAAGATAAGTATTCAAATATTCAACATCAATATGTAAAACTCACAACCTACACATGGTAAGTAAGATTTCGACCTAGCATAATCAATATCAAACAATATAGCATTCTTATCATCTAGGCATCTAAGATCAAGCATATTCATCTTGGACAAAGCCAAGGTCATAAGATTTTACCTTACTATTGATGAGTCGAAGTTCACCCTTCATATCAATATCATCATCATCCTTGAACTCCAAAAACTTTTTCTCCTTGAAATTTGAACAACCAAAGGTAAATAATGTAGCACAAAGCTCGCACTTGTGGTTTCTTGAACATAAAATCACTCGCTAGTTGTTTTCGAACCTCTTGTCACAAAGGACATCATTGGCAAAAGCATATCAGCAAGAGCAAAGAAGAGTTCACAAGTTTTTCTACTAGTTACCATGCTCATAATCGATTAAGATCAAACAAAGAGCAAACATAGCTCTGATACCACTTATAGGACGAAGATAGCAACAGGGGGTGAATGGTGTCTTAAAATTTCCTCCCAAATATTCAACAATCGTTCACTCCAATAGCTACAAAGCTATGAAGATGATGATGAAAAACCACCACAAAACAAATAATTGAATTTTTAGAGAAAAATTAGCAAAATCGGTAGTACCTTTGTTATAACTACAATACTACCTTTGTGCGGTAGTACCTTTGTTTTAACTGCGGAACTACCGCAGTATGGTAGTACCTTTGTTTGAACTACAATACTACTTTTCCTTGATGAACAGTGATTTCAACACGAGTTTAAAACCAAAAATCCATGTAACCTTTGATCCGAAGATTCAATGACATGAAATTTTGCAGGGATCTTCTCTAGAATATTATGAACCTATTCCAACAAACGATCATGAAAATCATGGCTAAAGTTGAGACCTTTTTTATTTTGAAGGAAGGTTGCACTGAAACCGAACAAAAACCAAAATCGGTGAATACGACTTGTTCGTAGATGGATGATAATCAAGATAGGTCTAGATGTATTCTCACATATCACAGCGAGTTAGAACACCGAAGAAATCATACCAAAAACCCTCAAATTATGAAATTGATTGAAGAGGCTAAAATCAAATAAAACCGGGTTTAGAGTTAGATGATTGGAGATTAATTTCAAGAGATTATCTTCATCTCATTCAAGTTCTTGGTATATCAAGATCAATAAGACAAAAGAGCAAATCAATCAAGATATAATGGATTCATGTAGGTGCACAAAGATTGATGTATTACTTACTTGAAGAGATAAGTTTTACAGCTAATCCATCAGGATAGCAGTGCTCTAAACCTAGAGCACATACACACAAAGCTCCAATGAAGGAACTCTAATTCTAATATCTTAAGTCTCTTTCTATCTTATCACCCATGGGAGGGAGGAAGAGATAGCCAACAAAAGGCTTAGCCAACATTCTCAAACCCTAGCCATTGTCTTTCTCCCCTTATATAGCCTCACAACCTGAACCAAAACCTAATGGATTCACCCATTAGGCCAAATCAGGGATAACCAGTTAACCCCACCTAACACCGGGTTTTACTCTCTCACACACGCTTCCCAAAGTGCCTTACAACCATTAATCTATTAGTGAATCAACACTCGATTCACATCACATTTTCAGCACATACAAGATCTAAACTACTTAGGCCAACGCAACAGTTTCACACCGTAACTTTTTCGGTATTAGACAATTTAACAAAATGCCCCTCTACCATGTTCCTCGAAGTTTCTCACTTCTTTTGCCACGAAGTGGCACCCATGCTTCGTCATCTTTCATGTGGCCCCAATGACTTGTCACCAAGCCTCTCATATGTCCGAATCCCACTGAACCATCCTCGCTTAGAAATGACCCAAGTCACTTGGCGTACCATATACTTCTTGCGCATGACGGCACCCGACTTTCTTGACCATATAGAATCTCGGCTCCTCCATGAGCTTAGTTCCGATTCACCTTGTTGTTACCCGTCACGTCCATGACCGGTAGCTTCCGCTCTGGTTTCTCGTCGTCTCAGTTTGCAACCACCCCGTAACTCTCGGTCATTTTCGGTGTCTCCCTGACCGTTTTGAATGTTAGCACCACCCTATGCCTAGTCCTGATCCTCCTAGCCTCACCATGACCTAGCTTCAAAGTCTTACAACCAACATCAGACAAAATATCACGTAGCACCATACAATATACAAAGTTATCAATTGGCACAATTAATCCAAATAATGCACAATGGAAAATGTATGCAACCAAAATGCAATGACTCAGGTCACACCAACTCAAATCATGACTCAATTTTTCAAAACCTTATTTTTCTGCAAATTCGGTAGTACCGTACGCAACACACCAGTACTACCGCTCTTCAAACTGGTACTACTGCACCTTGCAATCTCAAAATAGATCTCTTTGGAAATAACGTACCATCATGTAAAATTCGGTGATATAACCCCACACGCCCAGTGGTACTACTATCTTGCGGTATGACCGCATCAATACCTACGGTACTTTCGCCTTACGGTATAACCACACCAACACATGCGGTAGTACCGTTTTCTTGAAAATTCAAAAAAAAAAAAGCAGTCCAAACAAATTGCGATCTTTGCAAAATCATTTAATCACTCCATAAAACTTGCTATGGTTTATTACAATATTAAACATGATCTTCTCACATAGTCCTTCACTATAGAACCATACAAAACCATCAAGGCATAAATCAGCTTCACAGGTATTATATATCACACTAGAATAGTCTTCACATATCTGTTTGCTGAAAGAGAAGGGTTCTTAAGTGCAAAGGTGGAAACTGAGATGATATTGTACAAAAACATGCAAGGCCTTCCATGGCGGCAATACTTTTATTGAAGGGAATAAGCAGAAACCCTGTTTGATGGGGAAACAAAGTAATTTTTCCCAGCATTACAAAGTTTGTTTGAGACAATGTTGTTTGCACAAAGGGTAAAAGCAGATTTTCACTAAGAAAAGAAGAATTTCAGTGTTCATTACAGCGTGCCTTGGTCCCAATCAAACTGTGGCTAAGGCAGGCCTTATTTAGTCTTCACTTTTTCACCTTGAAATGCTCTGCAGATCTTCTTCCAGCAGCTTATGGCGATGAGTGTTGGTATCACAACCCATGAACTGTTTGCACCAATGAAATATGCCCAGTAGTAGAATGGACTGGCCCAGAAGTTGAAGCCATCTAAGTAGGCAGTAACGAAGTAAACGAAGCATCCGTAGAGCTGACCCAAACAGACAGTGAACTGGAGAATATGGCTGTAGGACTTCCGGGATGCAATAGCATAGCTGCAAGCAGAAAACTTGCAGTAAGATAAAATAAATGGTACCTTACGAATCCAAACCACACAACAAGAACAACTGTGCACTAAAATCTCCTACCAAGTACATATAACATGATACAGTTTTACTAGACAAGAAGATAACGAGCTTGCCATTGTACAACTATGTTCCCACTAAAAAAGTCAAGATGAGATTCTTAAGACCTTTGGAACAAATTCACTAGTTTTCAAGATAGTGCTAGTGCCTTATGTTGTTATGCTTCATGGTTGAATCAATTTAATCTGAGAAAAGCAGAAAACACAAAAGGAACTGAATTCTTTGTTGATGCATTTAATTACCAAACATGTACTGTAAATTTATTCAACCATAACTATTGTCTGGGAAGGCCACTATGGAAATCAAGCTGTAAACCATATGGCGATTTATGTTTTGTAAAATCAATAATAATATCAAACCAAATTCATGGAGCTTATAGGTTACATGCAGCATTTTTGAAAGCACACTTGGCGGTAGGCACACCATATTTCTGTTAAAGTAGATTATTTGTATAACACTAACATTCCCCTCTGGATTACGTCATATCATCATCTCACTTGTTTATTTCAGGGCCAGAAAAACTACTCCATAAGGAAGCCCATGAACAATACACTCCATTTGTACATGATTTCTCTGATTTGTAGGCATTGCATTTTCTTTCCTGCCTCTTACCATGCAAATGCAACGTAGCACACACAACTTGCAGATTTCAGCATAACCCATGATCTAAATACGCTCTCTTGAAGCATCTATCACTAGTAAGCCGCATCAAATTATGAACTGACATGCATGTTAATTTGGAGGAGGATGCTCTGACATGGAGATCAAGGCCTTACATCATATTGAAAGAAACGGTTAGCCATCAAGTTCCCTTGTGCCTTATTTCTAACATGGTAATATGGTATAGCAAGAGCAAAGGGGGTGATTGGCAAAATAGTGTGAAATCTGAGTGAGGCTTAACCGCATTGCAGAACCAGGTTTGACCAAACTTCAATAACAAAATCTAATTAGAGAACAGTGATTTAACCCACAAAATCTGAAAATGCATTTCACGTATTGGACAGGAAACAAAGTAAGCTGCAGTGCATATTTAGAACTTGAGCAAAAGATGAGAAGACATACACTGCAAGTAGTGATGCAGGGCCTTCTAATACAGCTGTAATTCCTTCAACCGTGACAGTTGCGGCGTCCCTGGCGACATATCTGGAGTCACCTTTGCTGTACTCTTTCCCTGAACAACGCAGAAGAACACACTGCCAGTTATCTCAAACACAATTTTGATTTGGGAACGCCAATATAATATAGAGATGTGGGGAATGAAATCAGCGAGAACTTACAAACTTCATCAAAGTAATTGGGATTTTCCTTCTTGAAGAAATTTGGGGTGAATACAAAGGTTCCCTCGATAATTATGTGGGTCAACCCAGTGAAGGCCCACCAGCACATGAGCAAACGGTCAGTCTTGGATAATCCGCCACATCTTCCTGCAAGCAATGACATGAGCTGACAATGTGATACAAGCAGAAGAGCAAAGCAGGAGCATGATTGATACAGGCAGCTAATTCTGAATCGAGTATCACATCCAGTTCTTGGGTCTTCTATGGTATGTAAAGATCCCAAATTTGGACAATGAAAGTTCAAGTCCAAGAGGGGGGAATCCTCTCCGCTTCCAACTAGAAGCTGACAGAAATTTCTTTCTTTTCTTCGTCAAGACGATTGTGGAAGGAGCATGTACGAGTAAGCAGGAGATGGTACGGGGCTGGTAGTAACAGTAATACCGGAGACGAGCCAGACGGCGAGGACGACGAGGAGGGAGGTGCCTAGGAAGGGGACGAGGATTTCGCCCTGCGACAGCTGCAGCGGCACGAAGCCCGGGAGTTCCAGCTCTGCCGGCACGTAAGGGTGGCCCATCGCCGCCGCCGCGATTCCGATCTGGAGATGAAGCAGGTCACCGCTACGAGCAGCAGCTGCTGCTGAATTCCTCCCTTTATAAAAACACACGAGCTGCTGGATGGGATGCCAATGCCATGCCAACCGTTGGATCCAGATCCAATGTCCCCTGATCCCTTCCCTTCGCTTAAGATAAACCACCGCAGCAGGAGACGAGAGGCGCCCGTAATTTAATTTAATTGAAAAGCTCCCCGAAGCCTCCGGCGGCGGCGGCGGAGAAGATCCCAGCGGCCTCCGCCATGGATTGGAGCATCGACCTTGATAGGGGCCTCCGCTCTTGCCACCCTGGTAAGCCTACTCATCCCTTAAACCCTCTCCGTAGCCTGCCTCTAGGCCTCACTGCGCTCATCTCCGCTCCCGGCTGTCTTCAGGCACGCGCCTCCGCGCCCTCGAGGCCCGTCGGCCCGCGCCTCCGCTAGCTCGGCACTTCTCCGACCGCCCCCGCGGCGGTTGCATCCGCGTTCGGCGTCCTGTCGGGCGAGGCCTGGCTCTTCGCCGAGACGATGCTCCTCCGCCTCGCCACCGAGTTCAGGAGCGCGGACAACGTCGTCCGGGCCCGCATCGTCAGGTCACTTCTCATGGAGTACAGGAATCTCGCCAGCAAGGGCCGGGCGTACGACGGCGCGCTGATCAGGGCGTGGGTGGCGGAGCCCGACCAGGTGCTCAGGAGGGTCACGGCGGTGTACGGCACGCGGGCCAGGGCTTTCGCGCTGCGGATGTTCGGCTGCCTTGTGGACCTCGCCAAGGACAGTGTGCACATCCGCTCTCTCCTGCTCTCCAGCTTGTGCTCCTCCAATGTTGCAGAGGTCAGTCAGTGAATTTCTTTATTATTGTTCTAGGATTAGGCTAGTGATTGTATAAATAAGTTTGCAATACACACTACATCCTGATTAATTTCATAATAATTTGTTCAAGAATCATGCTTATCCTTTGGCAGGTCAAAGCGGCATTGTTTGCAGCTAGATGCTTATGTAATCTGTCAGAGGACTTCTCGTGCATCACCCTTGAAGTACTGACAGGATCAATTTGTTCACCAAGATCAGAAGCTCAAGTTATTGTGGCTGCAATTAAGGCTTTCTCGGAGCTTGATTGTACGTTGGTAGTTATCCATAGAGTTCATGAGGTGTTTATGGATATATGTTTGTTGGTTAAATACGATTTATTTAGTTATTTACTGTTAATTTTGAGTCTCCAACATCTGTATACAGACAAGACAACACTCATAAGGGCATGCTTGTTCACATCCACACATATCGAACTAAAGCTGTGCTCATTATTGAGCTGATATAGATTTCAAGGATGATATTTGCGTTAAAACAATACAACCTCTTTGTGTATTGAGCAATGATAATTTGGTATCTTAAAATACTGCATGCATTTCACAATATAGGTGGAATTTCTTGCATTTCACAATACTGCATGCATTTCACAATTATGCCTCTTTGTGTATTGTTATAAGAGGGACTTGTTAGATCTCTCTTTAGGATCTCCTAGGGTTTAGCTCTAGCGGGTTCTTCTATGCGGGTTCTTGAGATAATACCGAGAGGGAGAGAGGGGTACCAACCGTCCGATGTAGAGGAGGAGGAGTTGGCCATTGCGGGTTCGCTCGGTGAAGTCTGCACAGGGGCAGCGATGGTCGGTGGAGAAGGAGCAGGGCTCCCTGGCCGGCGGCGTCTCCCCGGCGGCGGCGATCTCCCTGGCGGTGGTCGTTCCCGTCGCTGGAGCGCCCCCTCTCAGATCGGATTAGGGTTTGTTGGTGGGGTGTGTGGCGGCACGGTGAATCTCGTCGTACATGTCGCCTCAGCCCCCCACCTCTATTTATATGGCGCTGGCGACAGGAGCCCACCAGCCTATTGGGCTGGGCGCCCCCGATCAGGGCGCGAACAAGGGGGCCCGTTTGGCCGTTGGGCCAAACGGTTGAGATCATTCTAACATTCTTCCCCTTGATCTCAATCTATGCTTTAACTTTAATTACTTTCGACTTTACTCATTCCATTACAGATTAGTGCATAGAACATGTCTCATCGTCACGGTCAATCGCCGATAGATTCAATGACTACAATACACCTCTGCTCAAATAGTTACTTTAATCTTTTGGGCCATCTTTTAGTCCAGGAATCATAGGCTTTCCCTTAAACCCATGCCGGCTACATGTTCTCTGAACACGTTGGGTGGTAAGCCTTTAGTAAGCGGATCTGCTAACATTTTTGCGGTACTTATATGCTCAAGACTTATAATTTGATCCCGAACTTTATCTTTTACAACATAGTACTTTATGTCAATGTGTTTGGCAGCACCACTTGACTTATTGTTGTGGGCATACATTACTGCGGGTTCATTATCGCAGTACAACTTAAGTGGTCTATTGATGTCGTCAACCACTTTTAGACCGGGTATGAACTTCTTTAGCCAGTTCACCTGCCCCGTAGCCTCATAACATGCTACAAACTCGGCATACATTGTGGACGATGTAGTGACGGTTTGCTTTGAGCTTTTCCACGATATAGCTCCTCCAGCGAGAGTGAATACATATCCGGATGTTGACTTTCTATCATCTCCTGCATAATCAGAATCTGTATACCCCACTATATGGAGTAAATCTGATCTTCTGTATGTCATCATAAGGCCTTTTGTTTCTTGCAAATAACGCAAGACTTTCTTTACCAATTTCCAATGTTCTATTCCAGGATTGCTCTGGAATCTGCCAAGTAACTCGGTGACAAACGCTAAGTCAGGGCGCGTACACACTTGAGCATACTGCAAGCTTCCGACAGCTGAAGTATATGGAACCGATTTCATTTGATCGAGCTCGTACTGGTTCCTGGGGCATTGAAAATCCCAATATCTGTCGCCCTTGACTATAGGTGCAGGTGAAGGACTACATTTATGCATACCAAATTTCTTTAAGACTTTCTCTATGTATGCCTTTTGTGATAGTCCCAATATCCCTTTGTTTCTATCCCGGTGAATTTCGATCCCTAGAACGAACGAAGCTTCACCAAGATCTTTCATATCAAAGTTTGAGGACAAAAATTTCTTTGTCTCCAGTAGCAGACTGATATCACTACTAGCTAGTAGGATATCATCCACATACAGGATTAGAAAGATAAACTTCCCATCTTTAAACTTTGCATAAACACAGTTGTCCTCTACATTCTCTTTAAACCCAAATTTTCTTATTGTACTGTCAAACTTCAAGTACCATTGTCTTGAAGCTTGCTTTAACCCATAAATCGATTTCTTTAGGCGGCATCCCATTTTTTCATTTCCTTCCACGACAAAACATTTCGGTTGTGCCATGTAAACATTTTCCTCCAAATCCCCATTAAGAAATGCCGTCTTTACATCCATCTGATTTAACTCTAAATCATAATGTGCTACTAATGCCATTATGATTCTGAAGGAGTCTTTACATGAGACTGGAGAAAAGGTCTCATTATAATCAATCTCTTCTCTTTGTGTAAAGCCTTTTGCCACAAGTCATGCTTTGTATCTTTCTACATTCCCTTGGGAGTCAAGCTTTGTCTTGTAGACCCATTTACAGCCTACTGTTTTGGCTCCTTTAGGAATAATTTCCAAGTCCCAGACTTTATTAGTCTTCATGGACCTCATTTCCTCTTCCATGGCTTCAAGCCATTTTGAAGAGTTTTCGCTTCTCATGGCTTCTTCAAATGAAGTGGGATCATCCTCCATTTGAAATTCCTCTGTATGATAAATCTGATAATTATCAGAAATAGCTGATCTTCTTACTCTTTGAGACCTCCTCGGGGCCTCTACATTTGGTACATCTTCTGTTTGAGGCTGCTGTTGCTCCCCCTCATCTGTGGCAATGGGTTCTGTAGGATTCTGAAGAACAGGTTCATCATTCTCATTCATTGTTGCCACAGGAGGAACAATAGCAGGTGCTGGCACCACAGTGTCTTGCACCGTCGGTGCAGCGACAGCAGGCACTGCGAAGAATGGCTCTTGAATCATCGGAGTGGGCGCATACGCCCGCTTCTCTTGAAGGTCAATCCCTCGAGTTACCATGCTTCCCCTCATCATTTCATCCTCTAAGAAGACAGCGTGTCTCGTTTCTACAAACTTTGTATATCGGTCTGGACAGTAGAAACGAAAACCTTTTGACTTTTCAGGGTAGCCAATGAAATGGCAGCTTATTGTTTTGGGATCAAGCTTCCCAAGGTTTGGGTTAAATACTTTAGCCTCAGCAGGACTCCCCCACACACGTAAGTGGTGTAGTGAGGGAACTCTTCCTGTCCACAACTCGTACGGTGTTTTGGGCACCGACTTACTAGGTACTCTGTTGAGAATATGAATGGCGGTTTTTAACGCCTCCATCCATAAACTCAATGGCAGTGTGGAGTAGCTCATCATGCTTCGTACCATATCCATCAGGGTACGGTTGCGTCTTTCAGCTACTCCATTTTGCTGAGGTTCGCCCGGTGTAGAATACTGGGCCACTATACTATTTTCCTGTAGAAACCTTGTAAAAGGTCCAGGAACTTGTCTATATGGGGTATGTCGACCGTAGTACTCCCCCCCACGATCAGATCGGACTATCTTAATGTTTAAATCGTGTTGGTTTTCAACTTCAGCCTTAAATATCTTGAATTTATCCAAGGCTTCATTTCTTTCTTTGATTGGATAAATATATCCATAACGGGAGTAATTATCCGTGAATGTTATGAACGAATCATATCCATCCACACTTTTCACAGGAAAAGGACCACAAATATCTGTGTGAATAATTTGTAGAACTCATGTGCTTCTTTTGGCGTCTTTCTTAATTTTCTTTACATATTTTCCTTTAATGCATTCTCTGCATTGTTCTAAGTCTGAGAACTCTAATGGAGGAAGAATATCATTCTTAACTAGTCTTTCTATTCTCTCCCTCGAAATATAGCCTAAACAACAGTGCCATAATTTCGACGACGTATTTAGAGTTCTCTTTCGTTTCCTGTTTACAGTCGTAGACGAGGATTCATTTACTTTCTCGCACGCGACGTTCCCATTATCGCATACGACATTCAAATCATCATATAATGATAATAAATAAAGCTCATTTTGTAAGATGGCAAGGCCAACACATGTTTTATTAAACATTATTTCACACTTGCCATTTCCAAAATGACAATCATAACCATCATTGTCTAAACATGAAACACTAATCAAATTTCTCTATAAAGAGGGAACATAAAGAACATCTCTAAGTAAAAGAGTGAAACCATTTGCTAGCTCTAATGAAAGATCGCCAACGGCTTCAACTTCAGCTTGGACTCCATTTGCGACTTTAACGCATCTTTCTTTTCTTTGCATATTCCTCATCAAACGGAATCCCTGCAAATTATTGGCAACATGAACAGTTGCACCTGAATCAATCCACCAAGTAGATTTGGAATATTGTACATACATGGACTCATTTATAAACGTAATGATGTCCTCACCTTTCTTTGACATAATCATTTTCAAGAAATCGGGACAATCTTTCTTGTAATGTCCCTTTTTCTTGCAATGAAGGCATTGATCTTTCTCCACTGTGAAATTCTGTTGCTGAGGCTTATGCTGAGGCTTTCCTTGCTTTGAAGAGGAATGATTAAAGTTTTTTTTCTTGTAATCCTTCACATAGTTGATGGAACCACCATGTGAGGATTTAATTCTTTCCTCCTCTTGCACACACATAGCTATGCACTTTTCTAAGTCCCATTTCTCGGGCTACATGTTGTAGTTGACAACAAAAGTGTCAAACTCTTTCGGCAAGGAAGCAAAAACCAAATGAATAAGGAACTCATCCTTGAGGGCCAAATCCATTGGTTTGAGCTTGGATGCCAAGTTGCTCATCCTTAGTATGTGCTCTCTTATGCCACTGCCACCACCGAGTACCTTTCACACAAGTCGCTTAATCACCGTGTAGCATAAGTCTTTGAAGAGCCAGTAAATTGACTCTTTATTTTCTCAAAGTACTCTGTGACAGTGTCACACTCTGCGATTGAGCCCACAATTGCAGGCTCAATCGTGTTCTTTATCACAGCCAAACATTTCTTGTTGGCAGTGACCCACTTTTTATGATCAAAATCATATGACATTTTTATGGGAGCATAGTCCCTCATGCAGTCCGCCAAGCGGATCATCCCTCATTGTCACCTCTTACGGTGCCACGAGGTTACGTGGGACACGGTGTGGTGACTACCCAGTCCACCTCAGCCAAGATGAATGCCAGGTCAATCTTTTTCTTCCATTCACCGTAATTGTCTCCTTTGAGAACCGGGATATCCCTGATGTAGCCCATCAAGGAGTATCCTCCTGAAAACACAATTCATATATAGTGAGAACATTTAACAATATTAACAACAACTGCATGCCTTAGTTTCAACGTTGGTTAAAAATAAAACATACAGTTGTTTACACATTAAATCTACATCACCGTTGGGCAGAAATAGACATAATGCATAAAACTCATCAATTAAAATTATGATACTGTTATTATCAACGTTGGTCAGAAAATAACAATATCATAACATCAAAAATTATATGCCTTACAATATTATCTATGCATTAAATCTACATCACCGTTGGGCAGAAATAGAGATAATGCATAAAACTCATCAATTATATCATAAATCTCTGGAAATTATATCTATTTTTTTTTCAAAATTAAATTCTCCCGTTGGTTCGAATTTAATAATGAAAAATCAATCAACATTAACTTTTGCAGCGAAAACTGTAATTATTCTAAAAATAATTCATTATACAGAAGCATTATACTGTACACATTCAATCTCTGAAAAATTAACACGTTGGTGCAAAAATTTACAGAGATTTGAATCAGATTTTCATTCAAATTCATCAAAAATACTTCTGAAAATCATTAAATCCATTTTCGGGATTTTACTGTTCATACGGCCAAATCGGCCTGTTCAGCCCGGCCACGGCCCACGGCGGCCCGCTCCGCCGCGGCCTCGGCGGCCTGCTCACGCGGACGAACGCGCGCGCTTCACTCGCCCCAGCGCGCGATCCACGGCCCAAGGCGGCCCAATCCAGTAGCAGCTGCAGCGCTGCGCCGCCTGCTTCGCGCCGCCGCAACTGGGCTGGCGGGAATTCCTCTGCCCGCCTGGGCCAAAAGAAGCCCGCGCGGCTTGGCGCGATCTCAGCCGTCCGTTGCCATCCGACGGCTGAGCGGCGTTTGCGCCCGATCAAAACCGCCGCCCGCGGCGGACGCCCCGTAACCCTAGTTCATTCTCTCCTCTCCCTCTCCCCTCGCGCCCGAGCGAATGGAGCGGCGGCGGCGACTTCGTCCACGCCGCCGGAGAAGGAGAAGAAGACCGGCGCCGCCGTGGGCCCTTTCACCGGCGTGCGCTCTCCCCTGAGAGAGAGCGCGCCGCCGTCGAGCGGCTCCGTGTCGGCGCCCCTTCGAGCGCGCTCGGATCTGGTCCCGCGCAGTCGGCGGCGGCCCGCACGTGGAGCGCCGGCGAGCCCACGGCTCGTCCAGTCTCCCGCACGCCAACGACGACGATGGCCCGGCGACGACGGCCAGGTAAGCCCAGCCGTTTCTTTTCTAGGGTTAGGGTTCAGGTTAGGGTTAGAACTAGTCCTTCCCCTCTTTTCTTTCTTTTTCTTTTCCCCATCTAGATCTACGCCTAGGGTGGCTCTGATACGATTGTTAGATCTCTCTTTAGGATCTCCTAGGGTTTAGATCTAGCGGGTTCTTCTATACGGGTTCTTGAGATAATACCGAGAGGGAGAGAGGGGTACCAACCGTCCGATGTAGAGGAGGAGTTGGCCATTGCGGGTTCGCTCGGTGAAGTCTGCACAGGGGCAGCGACGGTCGGTGGAGAAGGAGCAGGGCTCCCTGGCCGGCGGCGTCTCCCGGGCGGCGACGATCTCCCTGGCGGTGGTCGTTCCCGTCGCTGGAGCGCCCCCTCTCAGATCGGATTAGGGTTTGTTGGTGGGGTGTGTGGCGGCACGGTGAACCTCGTCGTACATGTCGCCCCAGCCCCCCACCTCTATTTATATGGCGCTGGTGACAGGAGCCCACCAGCCTATTGGGCTGGGCGCCCCCGATCAGGGCGCGAACAAGGGGGCCCGTTTGGCCGTTGGGTCAAACGGTTGAGATCATTCTAACAGGACTACCCTGGACATTTTTTGCTTGCAATTGTTTTTTACCAAATTTTAAGAAAGCGCTTTTCATTGTTAATGTCACAGGTTGGAAAGCAGGTTGTTCGAGGCACACTAGAAGATGTATTAAAAGCTGAAATGCTCTTCTCACTCTACAGATTGTTTTCCAAGTCAATCATTTTGTTTGGTGATTAGGTAATGTAACCCACAAGTTGGTAACTTATGTATTTGGCTGAATTTAGTCGAAGTCATCTCTGCAAGTATGTTTCTCATGATGTCATGGAGTTCACTTTGCAATAAACATATGTTTGTGTTTAGTTGTTTGTTGAAATAATCTGTATATTTCTCCTTCAAATGACATTTGCTTACTTCAACAGATATTGGCAAGTGGCAACAAGGCCTTCTAGATATATATGGTTCCAGTTGTCAATCAGAATTTTCTTTTCTATGATTTACCCTTTGTCAATTTACTGAAAGATGATTGCTGTTTCCCGTAATTAAATAAAACTGTGGGTAAAGAGGTTTAGAACGTGGTATGATTGCCTTGATTCAACAGTAAACACAACCTTCATAATTCTTGGATGTTACCCCAAACCAACATCCCTTCGTTTCTTCCCTTGCTCTCATTCAAATTTCCTTCTGAGTTTTGTACTGCTGCAAACTTCTTTTCCAATTCGCAAGTTATGCATTTATTAATCCTCTAGCTGAGAAGCTGGGGGCTACCAATGATTCATAAATATCAAGTTACTAATGTTCTCTAATTGTCCATTGATTTTGAACTAACTTTATTTCCTTCGTCAATTTGATATTTCAGGTGGAATTGCTGTTGTCGTTTCTGAGACATGAATCTTCTCTTTCTGTGAAGACTATGGCATTAAAATGTTTATGTTTAGCATAAATTATACTTGCCATTTTCCTGTTGTTAGTATTGTTTTTGGCACATTGTTGCAGCTAATTGATGAGGATTTTCCAC
The DNA here is from genome assembly GCA_036346265.1 of Melocanna baccifera. NCBI lineage: Eukaryota > Viridiplantae > Streptophyta > Magnoliopsida > Poales > Poaceae > Melocanna > Melocanna baccifera. Next base: position 32,718,200 of record CM070693.1, read on the forward strand.
TTGATTGTAAGAGCTACGCATTTAGGATTCTGCAAAAGGTGAACACTAATGGCTTCTGTGCATTCTAATTTAGACTTGTGTTTTTTTCTTATTCTTATTATCTGATTGAAAAAAGTACTTTTCAGATATTCTGTGGTAAAACTCCAAGCATTCATCATGTCAATGCTTCTAAGCTGTCTAAACTTGTTCTGACTGTTGAATTGTTGTGGTCGGTGTTGGTTGGGTACGGATCATCATTCAAATGCAAACAAAGCCACATCAGACCATAAGCACTCTGGAGAGTTCATAATTCAAATGCCGTCAACTCATGAAGAAAATAATGAGGACAGCTCTTTGAATAAAATTATGACAGTAATGGTGGATCATAGTATATCTCTGGTCAATCAACTAATCAGTAATGGAAGCAAGGAAGTAGCAAGCAGGCGTATCTGTGAGTCCTCGTAATTGAAGTATAGAGCTCTGTTCAGCCTTATGCTAATGCTTGTTACTGTTATATCTATAGGACGAATAGATGAATAGTTCTTAATCTATTGCACAACCCAAAGGCGTAATATATATTACAAGACTCAAGGGACACAAGACTAAATCTTAGAATCTAAGAAATACCATAAATACCTTTATATTCTTAACAACCCCCTCTCAAATGTAAGGTATGTATAATAGCATTGCACTTGAAAGGTGTAGGATCGAACACCACAATCAGAGAGGGTGAATGATTGCCTTCGCTTTTTGGAACCTGAAAACAATCTTATTCCAAGAAAAAAAGCCAACTTAAATAATAGATTGAACCTACTGGAAATCAAAGAAGCAAACCCTAAGCAAAATAGCAATGAAAATCGAAATTCAAAGTGTTTGGCCGGTCAGACCGCAATGGTGAGGCCGGTCTAACTGGTGTGGGGCGGTTTTACCGGTGTGGGGCGGTCTTACCGCTAGTTATATGGCGGTTTGACCTATAGCACTATTCATCGACTGCAAACATTACAATTGATGTGAATGAAAATCGATCTAACTTATACAAATCAACTCCAATTGATCTTAAATTTGACACATGTGATGCTAAGGATATATAGAATCTATTCCCACAAGAAATTGCAAGAATCATCAACTAGATACGAAGAAATTGAGATCGCAACATGTGATAATCAAAAACTAGGTCAAACCCTAAAATTGCAATAACTTTCAAATGACTTGGAGATTTCCTACGAAACTTTGTAGATCTGTTTCTAGGCCTATTTGCGACCAATTCCTCAAAAAGAATTGAATCAAAATCACATGGATCATGAAATCACCCGATTCCCAAAAAAGGAGGCAAAACCTAAAAACAGGGGCAAGATTCCTCTAAGGATTGGATCAAGAGTTGATTTGCATTGCTAGATGATAATGTTCTGTGGCTACAAAGTGCCCTTACGGCACCCCTCAAACCCTAGCACGAAAATCCTACAGTTTTTCTCCAAATGTCTTGGTTAATACTTAACATCTCCCCTCTATTTAAATGCTAGAGCCCCAAAACCGTGCCCTCATCAATACGGATATGAAATCCTAACTGAATCCAAAAAACAAGGGATCTAAAACCCTTCTAAACACGGGTTTTTCAAAATCTCTAAAACCTTCCAGTTATGGACACCTTGGTCAGGGAGGAAGACTTGACCCCTACAAGGGCGTTTTTGTTAAGGGTGTCATCGAGGATCTCGACAACCTCATCAAGGTCATCGTGCGGCAAGTCCTCCATCTTGCCCTGGCCTCCGTCTCCCCTCCCCCGGCGAGAGAAGTTGCAGTCCTTAGTCATTGCAGTAGAACGGTGAAAACCTAAAATACCAATAATGTAAAGTGGATCAATACTCAACAAAGGAACATCAATCTGTGTATAAATTATGCAAAGGATAAATTGTGTGGCATAAACTCTCAAAAATGGCCACTCGTGCCCCCTGGCACCTTGGCAACTGTCCTATGCGAACCATGACCTAGTGGCCGTGCCATATGCCCGCATGCCAGCGCCCCAAGTGCCAGTGCCTGCACCCGCGTCCCCAGCACTCTGAGCCGGCTTCAGCATAAATGATAGACCATCGCAAAGCTGTAGTAAAAATCTGTGCCTAAGGACACTGATGTGCAACTGTTCTGGGCTTGTTTCCAATAGAAGGTAGAATGCAAGGTGCCATAGCTCTTGGTGAGAGTTAAACTCAAGGGCACCTACTCACCAAATGGGCGCACTAACCCACCAAGTCATGAATGCTGCCTGGATCTCCCGAACATGCATAGTAGAAATCCGGCTATGGTGGAATAAAAGATGGGGGCAATAGCGCTCGAACCCAAAGCCTGGTGATTGGGCGCGTGTTGTCTAACAACCTCGGTCATTCAACTTGGCCTACTCATGCCTGTCAGATCCGGATTTGAAATCCAGATAGTGCTCACAGTACATTGTTGTATTAATTCATACATCACGAGACATTCATCAAAACATAATAATATACAGCAGAGCTTATTACACCACGTCGGGTAACAGTTTTACATAAGGGCCATCATGGCCAGATACTTACAATTCAAAAGGATAGCAGCGGAAAAGCGAACAAAAGTAGGACCATTAGCCACAAGCAAGCAACTGAGGGGTAAATGTGTACAAACTATATTGCCTAACCCTAGATAATATAGGTGCACACCTTTCCAGTAACTGAGGGGTCAGGGAAGCTCAGGGAGGGCTGTCGTGGCCAATCGGCGTGAGACGACGGTGGTCCGAGGGAGGCTCACGGTGAAGGGACAGCCTGGGCAGTGGGAGCTTTGGCCGATGGTCGGGATGGCTTTGCCGTGTTCTGAGGACGCTCTGGGTCAGCAGAATTGACTTGAGGTGGCTTCAATCGACGGTGAGCCCGTCGGCCGGAGTTGGAGAAGAAAAGGTCGCTGGCGAGCTACGAGGCACGGGGAGTCGATTACATTCGGTGGGAGGGAGAGAGAGAGAGGTAGGGAGTCGATTGGCGGCTTCAGTTGGCTTTTATAGGCGATGGGGCGGGCTGTCCTCACAGAGCTGCTAGGGGCAGCCATGGCGGTAACGCAGGGGGGTGTGCCCATAGGGCGATTGATTGGGGTTGCATGTCGTGAAAGGATGGACGATAAGAGAGCGCGTAGCAACTGGCGAAAGGGAGTTGTCACTGCCTGTAGCGACGTGGTGCGGCTATGGTTGATGCGACTGCGTAGGCGCGGAGAGGATGGGAGTGTGTGGAGGACCACAGCGGTACTGGAGGCGACATGGGTCGAGGGCACACGCCGGCGATCGACTGTCCGAAGGGGGCTCGGTGGTGGGGGCCGCAACTGCGGGTTTTTGGGGGAAAGGGAGAAGGGCCGAGTGGGCGCGCGCGAGAGGAGGGAGCAGAGGGAGAAGGGGGCGAAGGAGAAGAAGGGGTGTGAAGGCCGTGGCTTGGCCGGGGCGGCCGGCTGGATCCTCTCCCCTTCTCTTTTTTTATTTTACTTTAATTTTTCTTTTTATTTTGAATTCTATTTGTGTTTTTGAGGCATATGTGTGTATATATTTTATACATATATTTTATGCATAAAATCTCAAGGATATTCATTTCAGTGTTATTACTTTTCTTTTTATATTTTTCATATGCTACATGCCTTCACTTTAAACTTTATTGATAATTTACTTTTGGGAATTTTGGGCAAATTTTGGATCATCTTTTCATATTCACATTTTGATTTACAATTTTCTTCTATTTAATATATCTTCTCTTTTTGGTGTTCCCTTGTTTATTTTATACCTTAATATTGCACTGTTTCTCATTTTTCTGGAACCTTAATCAAAACCCACAAAATCCATAAAATACAAATAATCAAAAATGCAAAAATCTAGAACATGCCCATATATATATATATATATATATATATATATATATATATATATATATATATATATATATATATATATATATATATATATATATATTCCAAGATCAATTTTTTAAGGGCATCACAATACCCAATGGAAAAACTTGTTTGGACCCCCTCTGAGCGCCCTGCCCTCCCTGGCCGGTTACAAGTATGGTCATGTTGGGCTGAGTTGCGCTCTCTGCAGGGACTTCCAGCAGAGTCATACACGATGTCGAGCGGTTCATGCTAATCAGGGGATCCTATTCCTCCTAGGCAGCCAGCGCGCCTACGTGTACATAATCAATAGGGTGCATTCCTCCGTACTACCAAGTGTTAAGAAATCGATGTAGAACAAATGAACGGCAACGCAACCACGCAATCAATCAATCACCACGAGCGTAATAGATTAATCATAGAGACACAAATTGAGAGAGAACATCTGAAACAAAACCGACAATTGCGAAAATCAAAATTTGAATTGGATTCTCGTTCTTCTTTTGCTCTTTTGTTTCCTCAGCCTATTCCACACTAATCTCAAAGGTTAGCAGCCCTTAATTTCTGTTATCGCGATGTGGAGGGAGAACCTTCGCGCGGTTAATTTCTGAAACCGATGCTTTCCTACGCCTCTCCGAACCTCAGTGATGCCCAAGAACCGGCCCAATTGTCCTAGGAAAACCCCTCCACCCATAAATTTCAAATTGGCCGCAAGGGAGGAGAAGCTCGCCGCCGGTGAACACCACCTCCGCTGGCCTTCTAACCAACAAAAATGGAACCCTTAAGCCACCGCGAGTCCATCCGTGTCCTCCACCACCGTCGCAACTCACTCCACCGCCGCTGCCACCCGCCGCCCCTCTCCTCTGTTTAGCGCGCGCCCGTTGCACGGTTGAAGAAGGTGAACAGTGCGCACGCATTGTTCACCCGACCGAAACCATCGGTCTCGGCTAAGCCGAGCCGCTTCCCTCGCGCCGGGTCCAACCGACCGAGCCAGCACCGGACCCGACCGACCCGATCGACGCGGCTGAGCCAAACCCACTCGCCCGGACCCGAGGAATAGTGACCGACCCGGCCCAATGAACAGTAAACCCTAGAGGCTTGTTTGTACTCGTTTGAACCGGTTCAATCCCACGAGTCCATTTCCGAGGCCCATTTCCCCATACCAAGCTTCCCTAAACCAGAATCCTTCTATTTGTGTCTTTGTTCGATTTATTTTCTGTTTTTCGGTCCAATTTCAGTTCTTTTGAAAACGGACCTAATTTATTTAATTATTTTGCGCTAGCCTCCGACACCGCTGACCCATCGACGCAAGAGGAGGAGACGTCGGTTCTGGTTCAAGATTCCACTGAGTACGAGTTAATTGAAGTAACTGATCTGCAAGGCAAGTCACGCATACTTTGAACATATTGATCCTACCTTTCCTAAATTAATTATTTACCTGTACTTTCATTATGTTATTTCATGTTATTATTTTATGTACAAATAATGTTTAGAATGGCATGATACTAGCTATGTCCTACCACCCGAAAAGCCCAGTTCAACTTGATGGCCACATTTACCTTGACAAGACTTAGTACATAAAATAATACATTATTAGCATAGCACTGTAGTGTAGCAATCATGCTTTATACTGTTAAGTGTTGATTTAAAATTTTGGAAAGTTGGAAATAGGGTAAGTGAGGATCGCAGAGGCGGTTCCGAAGATCTTATCCGATGGTGGAGGCTGGTAGTGGATTGGTGGCAGTACAGGTGTACTGAAATTGGGTTTGTGTACAGTTGTTGCCTCAGAGAAAAATATAAGGACTAGACCCTTGTGCCGAGTGAAAGACATAATGACCGCCCAACCGTAAGTGTTGACTTGGTCAAACCTAGCTTAGTAACTGCTCAACTTCTTTTGAACCTCTGCAAAAAAAAGGGGGGAGTCAGAGGGTGAGTCTGTATGGGAGGTGGTTAATCATACAACTGTAGGACTGCGACGAGTTGGATGGGATCCGTGGGGTCATCCGAGCTTGTCGAGATTTAACACCTACAGGGCAGAGTCTATACAAAGAATTGAGTAGTGAACGTCCTTGTTTTCTTAACTCTGTCGCGGGAGTTTTGAAATCTTGTGGGTAAAGCAGGGCAGCTTTGCAAAGCGATTATAAATGGTATTCGAGTACGCCGTGCTTTCGGTTAATGAAGTTGTGTCGAGTGGGTGAATCCGTTAACAAGGCATAAGTAGTTTTGATGAGAGTTCAGTATTACTGTTTATGGAAAAATCAAGTTTGAAAACCCCTTTACTTTAATGAAGTTTGTTTTCAAAGATTTTCGTGTACCTCTCAACTAAAATTTGCATCCACATAAAATAATAGACTTGTTTCCCTGTTATTTGATATCTCATGCATATAGTTATGGTTAAGTTCCGTGTGACTTGTTGAGTATGGTTGTTGTACTCATACTTGCTAAAAACACAAACAGAATCAGCATATCTCGAGGAAACAGAAGAATATAATGAAGTGGTATTCTACGAAGTCGATAACGCGTGGAATTGGATCGTTCTCCGCTCAGGCGTGCCTGTGGCAGCTTTTGTGTAATGTATATATAAAGGTCGTAGGCCTAGCTGTAGTACTTGGCTTTTAGCCCTTATAATGCAATAAAGTTTGCTTTTGTTCTTAAGCTTGTTTTGGCAATGTTATGCACTCGCTGGATGTACTCGCAGTTGAATAGTCCTAGGCAGCTGCGAGGGTTTCATAATGCTCCCTGAAATGGGGGTGTTACAACATCAAATGTAGTCTTTATTGATTTCTGATATCAATCTTTTTACATGGTACAATGCCTCTCTATTTATAGTCTAAGTCTATCAAGGACAATTCTGGTATTTGTCCATACCAGAATCTTCTAGATTTCGTAACACTCCCCCTTAGGCGAATACCATAACATGCACATGCCTCATTAAAAACTCCTCCTAAGATATGCTACTGGCAATGTATTCTATTAAGCAACTATTCAGAAGGGATAAGATTTTAACAGAACAAATTAGACCAAATATGTTTATAGTATCTAAAAAATAATTATCTAATGCATAATTTTATCAAAAGATAAGAGGTGCTATTCATGAGCAAGATCAAGCTTGACAACAGCTGTATCTATACAATTGATGCTACTTATGTGAAAAAATGATATCTAAATAAAACTAAGGGATAACTAGGAGAATGTTGTTGGTCTCTATATTGTTCATCGTAGGTATATTCTTACTTATGAATGCACCTATTTATTGGTAACATACGGGTTATCTAAACTTAGCGATAAAAGGGGTACAGTTCTGTCAGCATCAGGCTAGACAGCGGTATGATTGTATGCCAGTAAAATATGCCTTGGTGATATAATTGCAGTCATTCGGGGCAAGCGAATATCTACTTAGTGATACTCAAAATCCAACAATATTCATGCAATTTGCTACATACTCACTTCTCGTAAGGAATTTCAGGTGCATGGAAGAAGTGCAAACAGTAAAGATTCTCTTTTATCTATTCAGTAGATAAAGTATCAATTTCCAGATGTTTTTTTAGCAATCTTTTGGGATTCTCTGATAATTATTAAGGCATTTAAGCAATTTTCAGAATTAATGACCCATTAAATAGATCTCCAAACACATAATACCAGGAAATAAACCATAAAAGAAATATGATGCTTCCAAGGTGTACTAAGTCTAAGATTTCACAAATTTACAGAAGCTCATACACCTAAAAACCATATTTTAGGATTAACTAGAATTTTCTAGCAATTAGAAGAAATTTTTGCTAATTATTAAGTAATTTTCAGAATTACTAAATAAGCAAAAACAATATGCTTAGTAAAATGAATTCAGAAATATAAAATAAAAATACCACAAGATAACTAGATTATAATAAAACTTAAATAATCTAGAAAATAAGATATATGGGGAAAAAATCGGTCTACTAGACTTAATTTAAATTTGGATAAACTTTAGGGTCAAATTTATTGTTATATTGAATTTCTAGAAAGGTTATTTAATTTACTGGAAACTTAGGGACTTATCTGTAAAAATTCCACGGGCCATTTTTCTTTCTTTTTTTCTTTTCTTTGGACCACTTTGGGCTTGGTTTTCACAACACAAGCCCATTTAGTAAGTCGGTCGATCCATCAAGGCCCACGGAGATAGGGTTAAAAGAAACCTTAGCCCGTGTTCTTCCAGTGACGGCGGCCGAAAAGGCGTCATTGTGACGGCCGACATGCGGGGTGGCGACCGGGCGAGACAACGTCCCACGCGACACTGAAGAGGTCATCACGAGGGCTCGCGTACATGTAGGACGGGCTCAAGCTCGACACGTAGTTCTGAGCCCTGATTACATCGTACACATGAGGCATCGCACGGATCATGGAGAACCCGACGTAAAACCACGGTGAGATTGCTTGAACTCTGGAGCCCGAAAACACGTTCAGGATGACCTGAGGGAGTAGGAAGCCGTCCAGTATGAGCCCTGCATGACAGAGGTCCTCCCACTTCCCAGTGGGTAGCCGACTCTGGAGCGATGCGAACAACTAGGGGGTTCTCCCTTGCAGAGCGGACATTTATCATGTGGACAATCCCAGATAGGACTCCTCCGAGCAAGTACAACGGCAGGCATATCCCCAACGCTTGCCAAGACTTTGTGTGTGTGATTTTGACTCATTGCATGATTAGTACATCAATTCAACCGATTTTGATCTATTCTGCTAAACCAATCTAGAACATGGATGTCTAATTCCACTGAAATAGAGGGTTTGCTGATCATGAATATAAATTGTAGATCAATTTGTGACTAGAGATAACTAGAACATGATCCATCTAATCATGGTATTGCAAACGAATCTAGATTGAATTATGAGATTGCAATGCATAATAGATTGATTCGTGATTCGCGTACCTTTCACCTTGAAGAGCGATTTCTGCTGATAACGTCTTAAGAAATCGATGTAGAATAGATTAATGGCAACGCAATCAATCAATTACCACGAGCACAATAGATCAATCACAGAGACACAAATTGAGAGAGAACACCAGATGTAATCTTTATTGATTTCTGATCTCAGATCTTTTTACATGTTACAATGCCTCTCTATTTATACTCTAAACCCACCAAAGGCAATTTTGGTATTTGCTCACACCAAAACCTTCTACGTTTCGTAACACCAAGAACGCCACCGCTACCAGCCGCCAAGGTGTCCAGACGCCTACTCTGCTCGCAAGGGCCTTGGCATCTAGCCACTGACATGCCCGGGTGCCGCACCCTGCGCTCCATGCGCCGTCACCTTGGCCAACCTGCAAACGTCATGGCGACATGCATACGACATATCAACACAAAAGGGGGCGGTTGGGAGACTCCACGCCAAAATCAACAACTCAACGCCCAATGCCCCTAGCAAAAAGGTGTTAGTGATATACCTTAGAGGCAATCATAGAGATGATTATATCATTTCTATATTTATGATCTATTGAATAATATGTTATTTTGTCCCTTAAATGAATATCTTTCATATTGATCAACAAGTATGTAATTTGTTCATAGAACTCTTTATTTATTTTTGATATTATTCTAAATTATCAGTGATCTTATATCATTATGTGGGATAATTATGATTTACAGATCAACACATGTATTGATTGATGATCATGTTTCACGGATAATAAATATGGGATATCAAATCAATAATGTAGACATATATTAGATAATATGATATTGGTTTGACCCACCATGAGACACTGCAGGAATTGTTATATTCTTAAGTGTCACTAGTTAGTCTTATACTTAGTGTATATAGAATCCTTAAATCTGAGGTTGTCATTGTTTCCTACTTATGTAATAGTTTGCTTAGAGGTTACCAAACAATACTCTATGACCGGGTAATCATAAAAGGAGTTTTCAGGTTTACTATAAAACATGCGGAGGAATATGAGCGATCAAGATGGAATTTTTCCCTCCAATATAACAGAATAGATATCTCTAGGATTCTCGTTGTGGTTAGATTAAGAAAGTGCATGGCTATACCGAATGTGGTTGAAGAGTCAATCACAGCTGGGTAATCCACTACAAATTCGAGTGAAGGATCAAGTTATCACAGGATGGCACACTTCTCGCTTTGAGTTCGATCTGGTATCATGAGACAAAGGGATCGATACAAAAGCACTATATAGATTCGTTTGATATGATCTTTATGTATATTTGGGAGTTATTATGCCCTGCTAGGGACCGTTATCGATTTATGGATCAGAAAGGAGTTTTCGGTCCATGACCAAATATACATGAATCTACAGAGTCACATATTTAATAAGCTGAAATGATAAAGGTTTAGATGATAGTCTCTGATGTGATACGATATCTACTCGTATTAGATAAGCATCCGATTGGAGGCTATATAAGGAGAGGTGCGAGGGCTGGGGGAGGTATCTCGAAACACACCCATCAAAACTATAACGGTCACCTCTCATAACCCCTGCCGTGCGCATTGGTACTAGCACACCGACGCATGGTGTTCCCTCCCTAGACGTGTGGACCTCGGTAGAGGCGCTGCTACGACTGCGGCACTAATCAAGACAACCGCAAGGACGAGACGGTTGGCCGGAAGACGATCGACTACTTCTACTACGTGCTCTTCGTTGAATCGGCTGCTTCAACTCTACTTCAACTATACTGCGCGCCTAGTGGTAACGATCTATAATCTCTTACTTGTATGATTTTCTGGTTTACGTGGTAGAAAATTTTTAATTTGTGGTAGTGTAGCCTATCAATATCTCAACAAAAGGGGGAGCACCCTGGCACTAAGTCTTCGACACCCTCTTAAAACCGAAAGGCACAAATGCCCTGGCAAAAAAGGGGGAGCACCCTAGTGTTGGTTTAGGACCCCCAGTCTAGGTCCCACTGAGTTTATTCCCGGTCCCCAAATCTTAAATGGGCTATGCTCTACACATCTGAGCCCACGAGATGTCTGCAAATAAACCCCTTAAGCAACAATCTTATAAATGGTATTGGACTTTCTTCCTCTAAAAGACTAGTCTGATGGATAGGAGCATCCTCATATTTATAAGTTGTGCTTTTTTTTCTCTCATAATTCATGTGGAACTATTTTCCCAACACGTGGAACTAAGTCTCCAACGTCCTCTCAAAACCGAGAGGCACAAATGCCCTGGTAAAAACCAAAAAAAATGAAGTGCCTTAGCAAAAAAGGTCCTTACGCCCTAGCAATCCCAGAACGCCTTGACAAAACAAGTACCTCAGCAAAAATCGCGTGACACTCCTGGGAACACACTGTCACCCGGAATCCATCGCCCGACGTCTGTAACAGCGCAAGACAACACTCTATGCAAGCACCCTGTCTGTGGGAAACGCCCTGGCAAAAATGTAGTCAACTAGCGACGCCCCCACACCTTGTGGTCATGCACCTCGAAACCATGACTTCGCCCGATGCCCTGCCATTTGCATGTGCCCAGTGCCATGGCGACAACACCTCAGGCAGCTACTCCTCTACACGCTAAGTTCGGCGCCGCTTGGCCTGTTGCTTGGCTCAAACTTGTGTGTGTATAAACACTACTATAAAACAAGTTATACTGGATACCTCATCACAGACGGTTCTGTTAGTGATATGCCCTAGAGGCAACATGGAGATGTTGTATATATATCACATACTATGTTTATGATACATTATTTTGTTCCTTGGAATAGACATCATCATTATTGATCAATGAGTATGTGACTTATTCATGAGACTCTTAAATACTAAGATGTTGCTATTTCTAAATGATCCCTGATCGTATATCATATGAGGAACAAATATGATTCAAAGACAAAGATCAGCATATGTATTGATTGATGATCATGTCTCATGGATCATGGTATGGTGATACCAAATCAATAATATGGACATGTGTTAGTGAACATATGTTGGATAGACCTGCCATGAGACACTGCAGAGATTCCATGTGTCATCAGTTGGTCTCGAGTAGTGTTTATGTAGAATCCTTAGACTTGAGATCATCATAGTTCCCAACATGAGTAGTAGCTTATTTTGGGACTACTAAACACCACTCCGTAACTGGGTAGTCATAAAAGTAGTCTTCGGGTTTGTCATGAAACATGTAGTGGGATGTGAATGATCAAGATAGAATTTGCCCCTCCTTATGGGAGAGATATCTCTGGGCCCCTCGATGTAATGGATTATGAAAGTGCATGGCCATGCCAAGGTGATTGAGGAGTCAATCACGAGTTTATAATCCATCACAGAATCGAGAGAGTGATTGAGCTATTAAGAGGATGACATAGGTCTCGCCTTGAGCTCAATCTATATCGTGAGGCAAAGGGATTCGTACATGAGAGAACATTACAGGTTCAGCCGATATGATCTTTACATATACTTTGGGGTTAATATGTCTTACTAGAGGCCGCTATTAACAGGGTGACCGGAAAGGCGTTTCCGGGTCACGACCAAGTATACGTGAATCTACAGGGTCGCACGCTTAACGGGTTAGAACACTGATTCGAATATGATTCGGATATGGGCTCAATTCGGATAAAGATCCGAATAGACTCCTAATGGGCCTCGGTCCGCAAGGCCCACGTGAGGAGGTCTATATATATGGAGGCGAGGGGCTGAGGGGATTCGTCCCTGTTAACATCTAGAAAAACCCTAGCCGCCACCTCCCGAGCCAAACCCTAGCTGCTCACGAGTGCTAGTACACTCGCGATCGGCGTTCCAGCCCCGGACGTGTGGATACCGGTGGAGGCACTGCTCGTTGCAGTGTTGATCGAAGTGCGTGGAGGAGACGATCTGTTCGGGACGATCGGCTACTCTCACTACTACCTCGACGCGCGTGATTGGATCGGTTTCCAATTCTTCTTCCGCTGCGCTGCGCGTCGAAGTGGTAACAATCCATGATCCTTCCTTAGCATGATGTTCTTGGGTGCGCGATAGAAAAGTTTTGTTTTCTGCTTCCGTAGCCTACGCGTATTCCTTTAGGTTCATATGGAGTTGTCTGTACTTTAATTATCACAGACAGTTCATGGTGAAAACCATCTGTGAAACTATCATAGACGATTAAGTTTAAAAGCCACCTGTGATATCTCCTATTATCACAGACGGCTTTTAATTAGAACCGTCTATAAAATATTACAGACGATTTTTATGTACAATCGTCTATGTTTTGTTCATTATCATAGATAGCTTTTAGTTAGAACCGTCTATAAAACTATCATAGATAATTTTTATTTACAACCACATGTATTTTGTCCTTTGTCTTATGAATTACAGCAGCTGCTGAGATGGAACAACTAAGTGTGACTAGTCACTTTTACAAAAGACAAATTCAAGTCAAATTTATTACAAAATTTCCACAAAAAGATATTCCTATATCTTGGTCTTCTGGACTTCATATGCTTCCTTTTCTACTTTTGGAGTTGGAGAATCAGCGGTTGCATTCTCGAATGCCATGAAGATTGTCCTTGCCCTCTCCAGTTCCTCCTATAGCCTAGGCAAATCATTAGCATGGTCCATAATCTCAAAGAGGATGCCATGATAATCTTCCTCAAAATTGGCCACTTTTGCTTAATCAACAATATTATTTATGTGTCTCTCTACTAGCACAAGAGTTTCTTCCACTTTGTGCACATTGAAGAGAAGAACGAGGCTGAGGGCGGTTTACCTTTCCTAAGCAAAAATGAGACACCTCCGTCGACGACGGATAATGAAGTCCAGCTGACGGATGAAAGCGAGTTGAGGAAGGAGAGCAGGGCACGAGCAGAGGAGCTGCTCCAAATGTAAGTTGTTAGCTACCTGTGTATGGTTGCAACTGAACAACTCATAATGGATAGATGAGAGGAAGGAGATCAAAAGAATATTAGATGCCATTATTGAGAAATCTGGTGAAGAAGATGATTAGAGAGAGGATAGTTTAGAAGAGATTGAGTTTGTAGTATCAAGGAATTATACACAGTGCTGCACATAAAACCAAAATGGTGTGGAAGTGTAAGGGTTGTTTGCATCGGAATATTAACTGTCGGGAGTAGGGCACGCATATTTGAGCGTCATCACAGACGGTTCGTATAACAAACCATCTCTGGTAGGGGTGATCAGATGGTCTAGAGGGTTGAGGATAATCGAACTGGTCTAAACGGAGCAACGTGTGGCGCTCGGAAATTGGCTGCTGAAGGCGAAGCGACGATGGCGCAAACATTATCATAGATGGTTTATATAACAAACTGTCTCTGATATGTGCATTATTATCATATATGGTTCGTATAACAAACCATCTGTGATAATGACACATCACCGATCCATGGCATATCCCCCAGGATTTCAATCTCACCCGCCTATTCTCTCCGCATCAAACGGTAGGCTCATGTTCCTCCTACCTCTTGCTCCTAGTAATCCTCCTCTCCCTTTCCTAGCTTCATGCATCCTCCCCTCGATAACGCCAACTACCACTGTGAGCTAGCTCCTCCGCCTTCAATTGTGACACTATGGTTCAGTGCACAAGACACTCTTGTCATAAGTGTCATAAGAGTGTCTTGTGCATTGTCACCATCATGACACAAAGGTGACGCTACTGCCACCTCTCCTTCATTGCCAGTGATATCCGACCGCCATCCGATCCCCTCCCATCTCTTCCTTAATGGCAGGCATTAAGGATATCTAGCTGCATCCAGCATCTACTGTCTGTTAGGATCTCTGCTTCTTATATATTCTTATCATGTTAAAGAGTTGGGTTCGTAGGATTAGTAGATGTGTTGTTGCCATATTCTTGTTCTATTAGATGGGTATTATGCTCGTTATCTTGTTATGCTATAATGGTGGGTTCTAATCTTAATGGAATATGTTGTTCTGTTTACTGCTGTATTTGCTTGTTTTTAAAGGGCTAGTTAAAAAATAGAAAAAATTTTACGCATAGAATGAACTATCAAAGACAGTTTTGTGGTATAAACCGTCTATAAAGGATTATCACAGATGACTCTAATCAAAAGCTGTCTTTGATACTTGCACATCACAGACGGTTCTATCTACTAACCGTCTGTGATGGAAAAATATCCCGTACGATTTTTAGTTTGAGTCGTCTGTAATAGTTTTCTTCATAGACGGTTCTAGTTACAAACTATCTGTATTGTATTTATCATAGACGGCTCATAAATCTTCGCACATTCAGTTCCTGCCACCGTTTTATTTGATTCTGGAGCTTCGCATTCGTTTGTTTCTCGGAGTTTTGCTTTAAAGCAACAATTGAAAACTGTTGCTCTTGGATCTGTTCTTTTAATCCAATCCCCCGGATCCGAGTTGAGATCCAACCTAGGTTGTCCAGGAGTTAGGATAACCATTCGGGAGTTGAGTTCGGGCGACTGATTTTGTTGGATATGCGATCCCTAGATGTAATCTTGGGAATGGATTGGCTTCGTAGCAGTGGCGGTGTTAGGCGTGGGAGCAGAGCAGTGACCTTAACCAATTCAGACGGAGTTAAGATGCGATTCGCAGCCAGTGAGTGCCAGCCAGAGCCAGTCATGATTTGCTAGAGCAAGGTAATCCAGTTGGAGGATGTACCAGTTGTCAGAGAGTACCCCAACGTGTTTCCAGATGATCTTCTAGGTATGCCACCAGAGAGGGAGGTTGAGTTTCTGATTGAGCTTGTGCCAGGTACCGCTCCGATTTCCAAGAGACCCTATCGGATGCCAGCCAATGACTTAGCAGAGTTGAAGAAGCAAATTCAGGAGCTTTTGGATAAGGGTTATATCAGACCAAGTTCATCCCCGTGGGGAGCGCCAGTGTTGTTCGTCAAGAAGAAGGATGGCAGTCAGCGCATGTGTGTGGACTACAGAGCACTTAATGAGGTCACCGTCAAGAATAAGTACCCTCTGCCCAGGATTGATGACTTATTTGATCAGCTTAAGGGAGCAGGAGTGTTCTCCAAGATTGATTTGAGGTCAGGATATCATCAGATGAGGATACGCAAGGAGGACATACCCAAGACAGCCTTCTCGACTCGTTATGGTCTATACGAGTTCACGGTGATGTCTTTCGGTTTGACCAATGCCCCAGCATATTTCATGTATTTAATGAATAAGGTGTTTATGGAATATTTGGACAAGTTCGTCGTTGTGTTCATTGACGACATTTTGATATATTCCAAGAATGAGGAGGAACATCAGGAGCACTTGAGACTAGCATTGCAGAAATTGAGAGATAATCAGTTGTATGCAAAGTTCAGCAAATGTGAGTTTTGGATGAGGAAAGTCGCCTTTCTAGGGCATGTGTTGACAGCAGAAGGAGTCGCAGTTGACCCAGGGAAAGTAAGTGATGTTTTGGATTGGCAGTCACCCACTTCAGTTACCCAGGTCAGGAGTTTTCTGGGTATGGTAGGATACTACCATCGCTTTATTGAGGAATTTTCCAGTGTGGCCAGACCCCTCACGCAGTTGCTCAAAAAGGAAAAGAAATTCACTTGGACGCCAGAGTGCGAGAAGAGTTTTCAGAAACTTAAGGAGAGTTTGACCACAGCCCCAGTGCTTGTGTTGCCTGATATTAATAAGAATTTTGAGATATTTTGCGATGCCTCGCGCAAAGGTTTGGGTTGTGTCTTGATACAAGATAAGAGAGTGGTAGCCTATGCCTCACGCCAGTTGAGACCGCATGAGGAGAACTACCCTACCCATGATTTAGAGTTGGCAGCCGTAGTGCATGCTTTAAAGATTTGGCGTCATTATCTGATGGGTAACAGATGTGAGGTTTACACGGATCATAAGAGTCTGAAATACATCTTTACCCAGTTCGAGCTTAACCTCAGGCAGAGGAGGTGGTTAGAGCTGATAAATGATTATAATGTAGGCATACATTATCATCCTGGGAAAGCTAATGTTGTTGCAGATGCCTTGAGCAGAAAGGTATACTGCAATTCGGTGATCGTTCGAGAGAGTCACCACTTTGCATGAGGAATTTGAAGCTTAGCCTTGAGTTGGTTGAGCGAGATTTTTGGCGACTATGGAGTCTGACCTACTTTGATGGTCGATTCGCGAGCTCGGTCGGATGATGAGGCATTTCAATGGATCGAAAGAACTTAAGTGAAGGTAAAGAGTCAGGATTTTCAGTGGATGACCAGGGAACCTTGTGGTTCAAGCAGCGTTTGTGTGTGCCCAACAAGCAAGAACTAAAGGATGTGTTGTTAAAAGAGGCTCATGAGTCGTTGTATTCGATTCATCCAGGCAGTACCAAGATGTACCAGGACATTAAGGATAAGTATTGGTGGCCAAGCATGAAGCGTGAGATCGCTGAGTATGTAGCCCTTTGTGATGTTTGTCAGAGAGTAAAGGCAGAGCACCGAGACCTGCAGTTTGCTCTGACCATTGAAAGTTCCCGAGTGGAAGTGGGAAGAAATTGGTATGGACTTCATAGTCGGTCTGCCTAAGACCAAAGAGGGCTATGATTCGATTTGGGTCATTGTGGATCGGTTGACCAAGGTTGCTCATTTTATTCCAGTTAAGACGACTTACAGTGGCGACAGATTGGCAGAGCTGTATATGTCCAGGATTGTCAGTTTGCATGGTGTGCCCAAGAAGATTGTGTCAGATCGTGGATCGCAGTTCACCTCCCGGTTTTGGGGTAGTTTCCATAAGGCTATGGGAACTCACCTGAATTTCAGTACAGCATATCACCCCCAGACAGACGGTCAGACAGAGCGAGTTAATCAAATTCTGGAGGACATGTTGAGAGCCTGTGTGCTTGATCATGGGTCTAAGTGGGACAGTTGTTTACCTTTTGCAGAGTTCTCATACAATAACAGTTATCAGGCCAGTTTGCAGATGTCACCGTTCGAGGCATTGTATGGTAGGAAATGCAGGACCCCTCTCAATTGGAAAGAGACGGGGGAATGTCAGGTTTTTTAGCCCCATCGTTTGAAAGAAGGCGAGGATAAGGTCCGCTTGATACAGAGACAGTTGAAAATCGCCAAGCCGCATGTAAGAGCTATCACGAGATACCGACGTCGAGAGCTGAGTTTTGAGCCAAACGATTTTGTGTATCTTAGGATCACACCATTCAAGGGTGTGAAGAGGTTTCATCTAAAAGGGAAGCTTGCACCGAGATATGTTGGTCCGTATAGGATTCTGAAACGCAGGGGAGAGGTTGCTTATCAGTTGGAGCTACCTGCGTCCTTCAGTGGGGTACATGACGTCTTTCATGTGTCCCAGCTGAAGAAGTGCCTGCGCGTACCAGAGGAGGTTGTGCCAGTTGAGGCCGTTGACCTGCAGGAGGATCTGTCATACAAAGAGCACCCAGTCAAAATCTTGGAAGTGTCAGAGCGAGTCACCCGGAATAAAGTGGTCCGTTTTTGCAAAGTCCAGTGGAGCAACCATTCCGAGGAGGAAGCCACCTGGGAGCGCGAGGAGGATCTCAGAGCGGAGTTCCCGAACCTATTCTCTTAGTTGGCCCAGATCTCGGGGTCGAGATCTCGTTTAAGGGGGTAAGGTTTCTAACATTCTGTTTTTTCTGAGATTTTTAAAGCCTGGATTTTAAAAATAAATTTTCTGGAATTTTCTGAATTTAATTGAAGCTTCAAATGAATTTTTAAAGTTTTAAATGATTTAATATGATTAAAATAAACATTAACATAAGTGAAAAATATTTTATTTGTATTCCTCAGGTCTCAAGGAATTTTCTGGTATTTTTGGAGAATTTTTGGGATTTATTTGCTATTTTCTAGAGCTTTTAGAAGTTTATTTGAATTTCTGGAAAAAGAAAAGAAAAAGAAATAAACCTCACCGCCCGATCTTCCTCTCTCCGCCACGCGTCGCGATCCGCGCCGCCGCGCGCCGTACCCTTTCCGCGCACCACTCGCCCGCCGCCGATTCGCCGCGCGCCACGCTGTCGCAAGATCCGCTACTGACGCATGGCGCAGCACCAAAGACGCTCACACCGCCTGCGTGCCCGCCAGCGCCCTCAGCCGCCCGATCGCGCGCCCGCGCGATCTCCGCCGTCCGTCCTCGCGCCGCGCCGCAAATCCTAACCCTAACCCTCGCGTGCGTCCGAGCCGTCCGATCTCTCTCGCGTTGAATCCCGACCGTCCAAACTTGTCCGCGTTGCGACCGTCGCCGTAACCGGATTGGATTGCCTAGGTTCGCGTGCACACTCCGCCGAACCCTCGCGCCGCCGCCTCCGCTCGCCCTCGCGCCCGCGCCGTCGCTGGAGCCCGCCGACGTCGCCCGGAGTGTCTTCGCCGCCGCCGGAGACGTCGCCGCCCTTCCCGCTGCCGTCCCCGCCGCCGGTGAGTCGCCTCGCCGCCCCGCCGCCCGATCGCCTCGCGTCGCCCTCGTCGCCGGACCCCGCTTCGCCTCGCCTCGCCTCGGCGCGTCTGTGCCCGCACCCGCGTCGCCGATCCGCCCATCGCGCCGGCCACGCGTCTCCCTCCAGCCGTCCGATCCCGCCGCCGTCGCCGCGCCCGCACCGAGCCACGTCAGCCCTACCCACGTGGACACCACGTCAGCCCTAGGGCCACGTGGCATGACACGTGGCATGCCACGTCAGCAAATACCCGAGCCCAGGTGCCACGTGGCAGCCACGTCAGCTGCCACGTCAGCATGTGCCACGTGGCAGCATATGCGCGCGCCACGTCAGCAGCCCCGCCGCGTCAGCACCCTCTCTCCCCCGTGCACTATTACGTGGACCGAGTCCACGGTGGACTCGGAATTTCGTGGACCGGGTCCACAGTACAGTAACTTTTCCGTTTTCCACGAATTAATTTTAGAATTAATTTTTCGGGAGCCCGTTCTCCTCCGTCCTAGCTCCGATTGACCCCGTTCTTTTTTCTAAATTCATCTAAAATCGAGCTCTAGCTGTTGGTTCTGGTTTTGTGAATTTTGGAGTTCATTTGCTTATCATTTTATGTGTTTCTTTGTTTTCGGTCGTTTTCTCTCTCGTTAGATTCGGATTCCGGAGGAGCAGGTTTCGCGCCAGAAGACCAGGAGTACCCCGCTGAGCATAACGAAGGCAAGTCGTGTCCCTTGATCATGTTGAACCCAATTCGGCAACCTATTATTTAATTATTTGGTTTAAATTACATTGCATTGCTATTTTTATTCAAACCTTTGCACAGGTAGTTATCGTCCCAATTGAATTTATACCTCCTTGATACTTTGGAATACCATGATGCCATTGTCACCATAGGTTGGGAAATTTATTAGTGATACTAGTTTATTTATCACATGGGTTGGTACGATTAGATTGCTTAGCTGGTTTATATTTACGATTGATCTCATCGCACATGTTAAATTATTAATTTGACTTAATGACATATGGAACTGTGGTTGGTGCCACGTGTATTAAAATTTGTGCCACGTCATTGGTGTGACTTTGGCTTGGTTATACAAATTGGTTTTGCACTCGGGCGAGTGATCGTGCAGTAAAGGGGGAAGTACAGTTGTACTTTGGGGGATGTGGTAGTCTCGCCCGGGTAATGTTAAGGACTTAACTTTGTGCGCCATTGATCTGAGCTTAATCGTGCAAACCACATGTCTATTATGGGATGGACTGGCTGATTAATTTGTAATATTTCAATTCAATTACGCCATTGTGATGGACATGGTTCTTGATTTCCATGTGGCGCAAGGGGGTGTGATGCGAAACCCTAGCGGGCGGGATTGTGTTGAGGTAGAGCATTGTAAAGGCCTTGTTGTGATTTCCTTAGGCCTAGGCTAATTACATCGTGTGGGTACAGTTGTGCAACCTCTGCAGAGTGTAAAACTATTCGAATAGCCGCGTCCTCGGTCATGGGCGGTGCTCGGGATTTCACACGAGGGTTAGTGTTTCATTTATAACTTGGTGGTTTATGTTGGGAGTGGACAGTAGTTCATTTGTTGGTTTAACTTGTGAATTGGTGTTCACAAGTGGTTCATGTTTATTCCTTTGATTATCTATTATTCTTGTTTTGATTTACTTTAGCTTTCAAGTTATTTAATATATTTCATCAATAAATGCCTTTATGCAAATTAACCTTTCAGCCTTCCTTTGGTAAGCCTTGCATATTATATTGCATTTATTGTTACAAGCGACTTCTTGAGTACCAATGTACTCACGGCTTTGCGCCTATATTGCTCGGGCTTGAGGAGAGGAGTACTATCGGCGGGAGGTGCGGAAGGAGAGTACTACGGCGACTTCACGGATTAGGCCGTTCTCCACTCGATAGTTTGTGGCTTGTCGATTGGTCGCTACGCTTTATTTTGGATTTCCGCTGCTATTTTGTTAAGCCCTTCCGGCTAGAGATATTGTAAGCTTGGCCATAAGGTCGTACCTTTGATATTTTATCGATATTCGAGTTTTCCTTTATTTTTGTCGTGTGTATGACTGTGATGACATCTATGTTTGACTGTGTGCACTAGCGTGATCCTGGACTAGTGCAGTTTACACAGAGAGACCGAATTTGCATATTCGGGTCTCGACACTTTTCTTTTTGAATTTTTCTTTAATTAAGAATCACTACAGTAACTGATAGGTTGACCCTCTTTACTGTGTTCATTTTGAATGGGGGCGCACATGTTAGTGGCTCATGCTACTTTACTGGTTTTTAAAAGGATTTTTAACCGTTAAGGGCCACATGTCAGTGACACATTAACCCTAACTAATGAAGTGGCCCACTGGTCAATGACAAATTAGTTAATAGTGTTCATCGGTGTTTACTAATTTAATGTTTAAACTAATTACTTAGCTACAATACAACACCTTCCCACCGGTGAGAGGAAAGCTCACCGCTATGGGAGCATGCTCAAAATGGAGTCTATATGG
Organism: Melocanna baccifera; assembly: GCA_036346265.1. Lineage (NCBI taxonomy): Eukaryota > Viridiplantae > Streptophyta > Magnoliopsida > Poales > Poaceae > Melocanna > Melocanna baccifera. Next base: position 32,739,836 of record CM070693.1, read on the forward strand.
CTGTGCGCACCTCTGGGCTAGTTCTCACCAGCCAATTTAGCCAAGGCAGTGGCTGGCGTGACCTCGGTGGCAATGGAATAGGATGATAAGCATCACGACATCCTACAGCACTAGAGACCAATATGCCATTATGGGAGCATCTATGTTTCAAGAGGAAGCTACCTGACAGCTCAGCCGAGCTTGAGGAAGGCGGAGGTGAGCTGGCGGTATGGACCTGAGGTGGAGCAGGAAGGAGCATGGTACTGGTGGTGTACGGGTGGTGGGAGCCTCGGCCGATGGTGAGGAGGGAATGGTGGTGCTCTAGGGAGGCTTCAGTCCAACAGAATTGGCTGGAGTTCACCACAATCGACATATCTCTAGGCAGCCAGAGTTGGAGAAGGAGTCTCCAGCGAACCACAGATGACTAGGGGGCAATTCTGGGTGGTGGGCTGTGCAGTGGGGTGAGGTGTGGCCATTGATAGCATGCTCATGGACTTATAGGGGCTAAGGGGAGCTGGCGATGTGGGGCCTCCCTACGGAAGTATGGTGGCCGTGGCGAGCGACATGGCTCGGTATGGTGTAGGATCAAGGATAATCGACTAGAGGGAGGGTAAATAGGAGATTCTAAAATTTTCACTCTTAAGTTCAACAATTTTAATCACAATGAACAATATATGAACCAAACACAAGTTAAGAGCAAATTCTATAAATACTCTATGGCACCACAGGGTTAAGTCTTTACCAAATACAATTCTTAGCTACTCAAGATATCAATTCAATTCAATTAATAGCTAAGAATCTAAATGCAAAAGAGTAAAGACAAGTGATAAACACAATTGGAGACACACGATGTTTTTTCCATGGTATCAAAGACTTGTTGGTCTTCATTAGTCCACATTGAGGTAAGTCCAAATGAATTGGATCGACTCTACGAATTAAGCCTAAAGACCTCAATCCATTAGGATTGCTCTTTCTTCACTTCGGAGATGGTAAACACCACACCACTCACAATCGACGCTGGGCCTCTTCACAACTTCTTAAATAGATCTCTACGCAAACCCCCTCCAAGCATCTAGGTGTCGCAAACACCAAGAGTAATAAATCACAAGCTTCGCTTGAAGGAATTCAAGTGCCAAGAATAACTAAATGAATAGATGCACTTGAATGGCTCTCAACTACCTTAAATATATGCAATAGGAGTAAATAAGATGTGGAGAGTGCACAACTAGCTCAAATATGTTTAATGAAGTGTCTCTCACTTGTCCAAGAGCTGGTGGGGGTTATTTATACCTCTCACCCTAAAATGTGACCGTTTGAGGACAAATATCTAAAAAATTAGGAAATACAGTAGTACCGCTATGTATCAGCCGTACTACCACACCTGGTTTTCAATGGCTATTTTGTGTGTAATAAATGCTTCTAAACTAGCCGTTAACTGTTGGTGTGGTGCAACAGCCCTCACAAGGCCTGGTACTACCGACATGCAGTGGTACTATTTCTCAAGAGCGGTACTACCATTTTTCTAGAGAGCAAAAGTGCTCCAAAATTTACCTATCTGGAAATAGCATACCACCAACTAACATTCAATCATACTAGGGTGTGGTACTACTCTATTTTTCTTCTGGTCACACTGTAGGGCGGTAGTACCGTCCCTCAACTATGGTCATACCATTTTTCTTGAGAATGCATAGTTGGCTTTAGAATCTAAATTCAAATACATGCATGACCTTTAATTGATCTAAATGGCACAAGAAAATTATTTTCAAGCTACTAACCATGATCCCTCATTATAGTATGGTGTCTAGCCTAAAATCCGGTCTTCAAACCAATCTCCAAAGACCGGTGATGAGGATAGAGTAATCCTCAAGTTATTACGTCAACATATTCTTTAAATATACCCTTATCAATAAGGGAGAAAATTTATAGTATGGTCGCAAGTCCTTCTATGATCATCTCACAATTGTAACTTCTTCTACGACTACCTGATCTTAAATCCTTCTACGACAACCTCATGATCATAAGTTCTTCTACGAGCTTGGTGTAGTCATAAGTTGTCCTACGACCATCCTTTGGTTATGGACCTTCCTGTGATCAACACATCTCTGACTAGCTTATCTACGACAACCTACCATATCATAGGTTTGTCTGACAAGATAGTTAAAACGTGTGTTTATTCTTAACAAGAGAGCACACCATAACACTTACTCTTCAAACTCTAACCCTAGAACATAAGTTTGGAATGGTTGATTGGCTAGATGGTTGGCTTGCAAGTTTCTATCCCCAACCCATTAAATAGATGAGCCAACCAGTCTACATCTAACCCTAATAGATATTATCCACTAGCATATTTAGGAAAAACCCGTTAACCTCACACAACCCGACAAGCAAGATTACGCTTTTCAAAGCACATGCCGAATTCACTAAGTCTTTAGCTTTTGATCTACTTGATATTCTTAGCTACTCCTTAACCTAAACCATTTTTTCAAGTGCCGCTTGAGTGCTGCGGTTTTGATCTAATGCGATTTTCAGTATTTGACCTTCTTACAAAAATACCATTCCTTGACCTGGTCTTTATCTTTTCTTGCAAGTAATCACCATATTTGTCATGTATAGATGCACCAATAGCTTGCCACATATCAGCAAGTCACCAATGTTCTCCGAGTTTTTGTGTGATGCAGCGGGGATAGATTATCCTTACTATTTTCACCCAAGTTTATCACAAGTACAACCAAAAGTTTGAGGGAATTAACTTGCAACGACCTTCACCGCCACCCATCACAGGTAAGAAGAAAACTACGTGGGGCAATATTTGGGGTACATGTTCTTCCTTCAGAGATTCAGGTTCTTCTACGACGTCAAACACAAAAGGAAGACAAAGGGAGCACAATGTTGGGGAGCTATCTACCTATCTGAACAGCGATACGATGCCATGCCAGGAAGATATCAACATTTTGAAGTGGTGGCAGGAGCACAAGATGCAAATCCGGTGCTATCTATACTAGCACAGGATGTGTTAACTGTTGCAGTCTCGACAGTTTCTTCTGAGTTTGCCTTCAGCTTTTCTAGGAGAATACTGGAGGAGAAAAGAACAAGTCTCACAAGAGATATAATGGAAATGCTTCTTACGGTAAAAGACTGGGAACATGTCGATGCATGACAACAACATTTTGTAAAAAAAAAATACAAAGTTGATAGAGTCATTCGACAATCATAGACAATGACACTTAGAACATTGATGTATGCAGAGCTGTAGGCTATACTTTTTTCTTACCCATGATTTTCTCAAATTGAGTTTTTACTTAGCAATGTTTTTAAAGAGGCATCCACGTAAATATAAATAAGGCTTTTTATTACATCTTCAAATTATTTATAATTCTTTTTTGTCTCTTTATTTATTTACCTCAATTAATTATCCCTTTCTCTAACCTCTTTATTTATTATTTCTTTATTTATCTCAATTTTTGTTTATTTATTTATTTGTTTATTTATCTCCTCTCACTTCGGCTTCCTCCCCTCCTCCCTCCCTAGCACGACCGCGGCCGCTGCCTCCTCCCTTCCAGGCCCGACCGTCACCTCCTCCCTCCCAGGCGCCTACTCCCTCTCAGGCTCCCCGCCCCAGGTTCTCTTTGGCTATTTACCATACGTGAGTTTTATTTAGGTGTAAAGCAAAAATTAGCATCAAATCTGTCCGTGAGAGGTATCATGGTTGCGACGGTGATGCGTGCGACATCAATTCCACATTTCCACAGCCTTAGCCAGTGGGAGGGAATGGGATGCTGTTTTGTCCATGTACAGATATTGGCGAATCAAGGGCATGTTTGTAATTTCTTTCAATCTTAAACTTTTCTCTCCTCTTCCTGTTGGAAATAATCTTGATTTAGAGTTTGAGATGCAGTAGAGTTCATCTCTGTTGTAGGGGTGGCCCCCACCTAAGCCCAGCAGGCCTGTTAGAAGGTCGTAAGCCCCAAGTGGGACATGTATAATGACGTGAATGCCCTTGAAAGGGTATTATTGTAAAAACACTCCCCACAGGGGCATATATATGCGATAAAAGCCATAGGGAAGGAGGCCAAGGAGCATTGCTCACCTAACTCCCCACTACACACACTCTCTCTCTCTCTGTTTGGTCTATAACCACAATAGTTGGCGCCGTCCGTGGGGCTGACAAGAGCAAGCCTCGGGATCTCGAGAAGGATGGCACCGAAGAAAGTTTCATCATCGGCGGAGAAGAAGAAGGAAAGGCACATGGCGAAGTCCCGCGTCAACACCAAGGCTTTGGCTTCGGCAGTCGTCGGCGTGAACAACGACGTGGGCGCGGCAACCACGAGCGTCGATGCTCACCGCGTGACAAGCGGTCCTACCATCGCCGATGCAACGAGCGACCCCACCGCCGACGCAACGGCCAACCCCGCCCCGCGAGTGACGCCCGACTTCGCTGCTGGCGTGACGGTTAGCCCTGGCAGTACCGACCGGGTGGCAGGGAGCGGTAACATCGGCGCCTGTGGAGGCGTGACCGCCGTCCCTACACCCGGTGCGGGAGCACCGAGCGGTTCCGGCGGTAATACGGACCTTGTCATCGACACCGGAGTCTACCACACCGACATGGCGGGCAACCCAGGAGCACAAACCGTGGTCACTGCTGTCCCGACAGCGTGACCAGGTGCGCCGATCGCCTCGGCTACGTCGGTAGTGCAGAACGCCGTGCAGAGTATGCAAGAGGCTCAGAGTCAGCAGACCCCGCCGGTGGTCGCGCCAGAGCCCACGCCAGAACGGGTGGATAGCTGCGACGCCCCCACATCCACCCGCGCCTCGCTGCGACGCGTGGACCTGGATCTCTTCCCGGGGCCGCTGGCCGAATACGACGCGCGAAGGCCGATCAAGACGGTGGTGAACCTCTTTGACAAGAGGGAAGAGTACGCCAGAGTGGAGGAGGGAGCGCAGCGGCGCCAAGGTAACGACTCTGACACCAGTCAGGCGAAGGGCATGACGCGGAACGAAGGCTCGCCGAAGGGAGGCTCCTCGAAATGCAAGCGCAAGCCAGAGTCTGCGAGGGACGCCCTTGGGAACAGCGATGCTGAGCACCGTGAGAGTTCGTCAAGCGGTAGGTACAAGCCCCAACGCAACCAGCGTAGGCCCCAAGAGGCTCACCACGTCCTTGGCATAGAGGACGCCCCCTGGGAACATGCCCCCGCCTTACGAGGGATGGGCGAGGAAGACTGGGGATGGGGATGCGGAAGGGGCCGCGACGAGAGACCGTGTGCAGGGCAAGAAATTGCGGACTACTATAGATGGTGCGAGGTGCACAGCCATGGTGACCACGCCACACGGGCATGTACCGCCGTCATGGTGCTACGGCAGGCAACCGTTAGAGCTCGGGCCTCGGAAGTGCCACCCCCCGCAGTGGCCCACGTGCAGTAGCCGCAGGGGAGCCCTCCGTGAGCTGGGGTCCCGGAGGGGGCCCAGCACCACATCATCAGTGTCATCTCTGGAGGCTCCTCGCTGGTGACCTTGGCGCAACCGCTTCCAGGAGTGGCGCACGGTGAAGTTACCTTCACGCCAGCCGACGCCCGGGGCGTGGAGTTTCCCCACCAGGACCCTCTGGTCATCCAAGCTGACATCGCAGGCTGTGACATTAGGCATGTCCTCATCGACGGGGGCAGTTCCACGAACGTCCTATTCGTGGAGGCCTCTGACCGCATGGGGATCCCTCGAAGTCGCTTGGAGCCATCGGGGGCCAACCGCTGAGGGCATTGGGCCAGGTATGTCTCTGAGTCTCCTTTCGTCAGGGTGATAACGCTAGGAGCAAGGACGTCATCTTCGATGTCGCGGACATTCCGAGCCCGTACAACGCCATACTGGAACGCCCTATCCTCAACTCCTTCGGGGCGGTCCCGCATCATAGCTTCTTGTGTATGAAGCTTCTGGGCCCGCGGGGTGTCATCATGTCGGGACCTGGAACAACAACTCTAAGTCCCTCTGTGTAAATCGCACTATCCCGGGAAAAGCTAGTGCACACAGGGTAAACAGTGATGTATATCGTGCATAATCATCACAAATATTATTAATCAAAGGTATGGCCTTGTGGTCAAGTATTACAATAAAAGTCTCAAGGCCAACAAAAATAAAAGCAGCGAAAAACATAAATGTAGCAGCATAGCCCATCCAGCCTCCCACAGGTGAATGACTGTAAGACGCGTCCTACTCGTCAAACTAGTCCTCACCGTCGAAGTCTGGTAACAGATTTTAGCAAGGTGAGTACTTTGAAAGTACTGCACAAGTTGCACCAGGAGATATAATAGGGTTGATGCATGCATAATGGATTTCAAGGAAGGCTTAATAGGGTACATTTGCGGAAAAGCAATACTGAAATTTCAATATAATAATATAAGTACAAAAAATGAATTTTAATACAACATACAAAACAATATTTTTAACAAGTATTATCATTAGTGTAGGCTCCGACCCACATTAACCTAACCACAGGCGTCCCACCCGGGCTATCGTCAAGACCAAAAGTGTTTGTCCGAAAACCAAGTTTTATAAAAAATCAAGTCTAATCAGTGAAAACTCTACTCAGCGTGTCCATGACCGTGACACGGCTATCCAGGATAGATTAAAACTCTGTAGAGGTGTACAACTTTACCCACAAGACGTGTCTTACCACTTGAGCCACGCGATTAACACACTGTCTTAGGTGTGCGGCAGAGAATTCATGACAAGGCTGTTCAAATGATCCATAGCCAAAACAGTCACACCACCACTAAGGTTCCATCACAACTCGAATCCACGAGTTGGAGCCCCCTCTGGTACCATGTGAGACTTCTCGCGGCCTACGTCACGCTCACGTTCAACCTATAGCGAAACTATACTTGGAACTTCACAAGTTACTTAGTCAGGTCCGTCCCATACCGGACTTGTGGTAGTACGAAGTGACTTCGTAAAATGATTCACAGAAACGGTCCTTAAATTGACTTAGACTCCTCCACATATCTACATGCATGACAATCATCTACGTGTCACCAAACACGAAGCATGCCGACACCCCACCACCTAACCAATAGCCTAAGTCCAAACCAGTTTTCTATTTTTATTTTTAAATTATTTCATAAACTTTCTTCACTCACCGAAGTCAAAAATTCATCGATAAAGACTATCATTTCATGTGAAATAGTTGATCCCACTGAAATTCTTTTAAGCCAGGCTAAGCAATTTTACTAATTAATACTAATTTTCAACTAAGGTGACAAGGCATGTGATGACAAATTCATGTTTGGCTATATTCAAAGGGTCATGGGTTTAACTAACATTTAAAATTGAATTTAAATTACATTTGAATAAAAGTACGCATGCATATACAGTAAAATAACATAATTAATTTGAAATATTAGGGTCAACATGGTCAAAGGTGTAACTTGCCTTGCTCGAAGTCCTGTTGCGAATCGTCGAAGTCGTAATCTCCCGAATCGTCAAAATCTAACGTGAAGAACCAATTCAAAAGAAATTCAAAAACAAAATTCAAATAAATTGAAAAATTAAAAAGGACTGCAGAAATGGAAATTTCATGATTTTAGAAAAATTTAGAAACTTGAACGGGTCAATTTGGTGTTAAAATGAAGAAGTTATGGCTTTCCAAAGTTTTAATACAATTAAAAAGAAAATACTCAATTTCTGTATTTATTTTTGAACAGAAAAAGCATTTATGACGTCAGCAGGAATTATTTTTCTAAAGAAAATAAAAGATTATGATGTCAGCAAGGTAATTAATTTTTGGCCGAATTATTTTTACGTTAAAAAATCGGACTTATGATGTAGGCATGACGTCAGCCCTGGCAATTTAAAAATTGGAATGAGGCTGACATGTGGGCCCAGTTTACGGTGGACTGAGCTCATGGACCGGGGTTGGAGGTGAGGTGGCACGCGGCTGGCGGTGCGCTGCGTGGCTAGCCTGGGATCACGGCTCTGATACCATCTTTGTCGAGACCCGAATATGCAAATTCAAACTCTCTGTGTAAATTGCACTAGTCCAGGATAATGCTAATGCACATAGTCAAATATAGATGTAATCACAACCATACACACGCTAAAATAAAGGGAAAACACAAATATCGGTAAATCTCAAAGGTATAACCTTATGGTTAAGCTTACAATATCTTTAGCCGGAAGGGCTTTAAACTAGCAGCGGAAATCCAAAATAAAGCGTAGCGGCCAAACGACAAGCCCACAGGCTATCGAGTGGAGAACGAAGCCTAATCCATGAAGTCGTCGAAGTATCCTCCTTCTGGAATCTCCTGCTGATAATACTCTTCCTCAACTGAGCAACATTGGACATAAAGCCGTGAGTACATTGGTACTCAGCAAGTCGTTTATAACAAATGAATGCAGTATAGTATGCAAGGCTTACCAAAGGATAGCTGAAAGGTTAATTTGCATAAAATGAAATTTGAAATACAATAAATAGATTGAAGACGAACTTTGAGTAAAACAGTAATAAATAGATAATCAAAGAAATTGAAATAAACCACTTATGGACCTTCCATCCATAAGCTAAACCAACCACTTATGGACCTCTCATCCATAAGCTAAACCAACAGTGAATTAACCGTTCACTATCCAACCACAAATCCACAAGTTTTCAGAAATAACTATACCTCGTGTGAAATCACCGAGCATTGTCCATGACCGAGGACGCGACTATTCGAATAGTTTTACACTCTACAGAGGTTGCACAACTGTACCCGCACGATGTGATTAGCCTCGCGCTAAGGAAATCACAACAAGACCTTTACAAAATTCAATCTCAACTCAATCCCGCCCGCTAGGGTTTCGCATCACACCCCCCTAGCGCCTCATGGCTACAACCATGTTCATCACAGTGGCGAGATTGAAGTTGACACATCCCAAATTAATTAGCCAGTCCATCCCATACTAGACATGTGGTTTGCACGGTAAAGCTCAGATCAATAGCGCACAAAGTTAAGTCCTTAAGTTTACTCGGGCGAAGCTACCACATCCCACGAAGTGAACCTGCACTTCTCCCTTTACTGCACGATCACTCGCCCGAGTGCAAAACCAAGTTTGTATAACCACACCAATGTCATGGCACAAATTTTAATAAACGTGGCACCAACTACGGTTCCATATCTCATTAAGTCAATTTAATAATTCACATGTGATGATAAACCCAATCGCAAAATAAGCAAAACTAAGCAGTCTAATCGTAACATCCCATGTGATAATTAGCATAGCATCACTATCAAGTTTCCCAACCTAAGGTGACAATGGCATAATAATAGTTCAAATTATCAAGAAGGGATAAATCAATTAGGAAGCTAACTACCATATACAAGGGTTCGTAATAATTAGCGATGCAATGTAATTTAAAATAAAATAATTAAATAATAGATTATAAACTGGGTTCAACATGATCAAAGGACATGACTTGCCTTGGTTATTCTCAACAAGGTACTCTTGGTCTTCGGGCGTAGCTCCTGCTCCTTCGGAATCGGAATCTAACGAGAGGAAAAACGATCGAAACAACAGAAACACATAAAATGATAAGCAAATGAACTCCAAAAATCATGAAACCAGAACCAAAAGGTAGAGCTCGATTTTAGATGAATTTAGAAAAAAGAACGGGGTTAATCGAAGCTAGGACGGAGGAGAACGGGCTCTTAGAAAATTAACCCTAAAGACAATCTGGAAAATTGAAAAAAGGTACTATGCTGTGAACTCGGTCCACGGGAGAACCAGTCCACGGTAGACCCGGTCCATGAAACAGTGCGCTAGGGCTGACGTGGCGGTCGGATGGGCTAACACGTGGCAGTGCTGACGTGGCATGCTGACATGGCGTGACACGTGGCACCAAGGTGCGGGTTCGACTGATGTGGCGCTGACATGGTATTGCCACGTGGCCTAGGGCTGACGTGGCTAGGTGACGTGTCAGGGCTGACCTGGCACGGGTTGGAAGCGGCAGTGGCGACGGGATACGATGGCTGAGGGCATGACACGCGGACGCATCCGATCCATCGGATCGATCGGAGGAACGATCGATTGAGCGGGCGCGGCGGAGCGCGCGCGGCGAGGCGGCGGCGCGCGGCGGCGAAGCGTGCGGACCAGTGTAGCGGCGGTGGCTCCGGCGACCAGCGCGCACGACAGAGGGTCCAGCTGGCGGCGGCGGGTTCCAACGGTGGTGGAGGTCATCCAGCGGCGCAGGGCTAGTCGCGACTTCGCGCAGCACGTGCTCCTTCACCGTGTACGGCCCAAGGAACGCGACTACGACACTCTCCGTGTCCTCCAATAAGAGCACTGCATGCGAAGTGATGCTTCGTTCACAAAACAATTACATGTATATAGGCGGCACACGGCCGAAGTACTTACCAGGACCAGAGGGTTTCCGCAGACAAGACACTGTAGGGCGGACGCCATCTCACCGGGAGCGATCTCGCTTGTACTTCCACCGGGCGGTGAGGGGGGACACCTCGCACATTGTAAACTCTTCGGCGAGATCGCGCATGTTGAACCGGAGGGCAAATCCGGCAAGCCTCCGCGCTTGTTGTTTTGTCGCCGCCCTGTGGCCTCACTCCCAGACAGCTGTTGAAAGATATTGGCCGACCTCGGCACCGAAGGCCACTGCTACTCGTCACATGGTAGTAGAACCACCATTGCATCCAGCCGGACCCCCACTTCCCTCGCGTCGCCAGCGCGGGGAAAAGCTTCGTGCAACTTGGCCTCAGCGCAAAGTTGACACTGCCAAAATTGGACAGCGCCCCCCCTTCAACCTTCTTCGGCTGACAGCACGTGTCATGAAGAAGGGCGAACAGGTTTACACTGGGACGGACACCTTCTGTTCATACCACCCAGGCAAAAACAGCCAAGCGAACTATCGCGTTTGGGGTCAGCTACGCCAGCTCCAGCCCATAAGTCCGCAAGACCTCACCGACGAAAAGCGTCAAAGGCATCCGGAGCCCAGTCTCGAAAAACGCGATAAAGACAATCGCCTCCGACTCCTAAGGGTGAGGCTCCACCTCGTCGCGGGTAGGCAGACGAGCTCCTGCAGGCTCATCTATCTTCTTCTCCTAGATGAAGAGTTCGGATCGTCTTCTCTGTAGCGCGACTCCGCCCTAGGACGCGGGAGCAGTGCCCTCCCGAGTTCTCCAGGGCGTCCCACTGCTTGTCGGCCTGTGGTGGCTTGTGAGCCACCAAGGGGAATTCCGCCGGTGGCGGTGTCAAGCCGCGCTGGCTCGATGAGGCGCTACTGCTAAGCCGGCGAGCGGGATCTTCACAGCACGCCATCCTACTCTCCAGTCGAAGGCTGAAGGAGCAGGAACAATGGCAGATTGGGCGCAGCAGGAAAACAAGATCAAAGCAACGGCACACGAGCAGGAGACACGTCCACATGCCGGCGGTGACGCTTTATATAGACCCCTCACATCCCCCACGATCCGAAATGCAACCGACTCCCCACGACCGGGAAGAGTAGCCGCTGACAGCCGGAGGCGCGCGACGACAGGCTGCCGGGCAACACACGACGCGCCGGTAAAATCCTGCCACGCATCCTGCCTCTCTCGGGAAGGGACATGGGATCGCGATCATGCGACCGCTGACAGCCCACGACGCGCCAACCGCAACGCACCACGTGTACCTCTCTCTCGGGACAGCGCATACGGCCGCACCAGCCCGCCCCTGGCTTTTCAGTACTCGGCGTGATTCACGTCACCATTAAGACGCCACTTCCGCACCACAGAGCCGTCGGGACATGACGACTCCAGACCGGGTGAAGACCTACCTGCTCAACTCCCTAGCGCTATGCACGAAAGCCTGGCCCGCCCCGCGCAGAAGGGAGTCCCGGCGTCGTGCCCAAAGGTTGAATACCTTCGGCCGAGGGGCGGCTCCAAGACCGGAGACGACTTCGGCAGCTTGCCCAACTCTGCGTCTTCGGCACAAAGCGGGGACGCACTAGCAACTGTATTTTCATCTAAATAGCTCACATGCCGCAGGGACGGAGGGGGTCAAAGGGCTCGGCAACATGGCTTCGATCCGTGAAGCCCTTCACCATGAGAGACTCCTGTTGTAGGGGTGGCCCCTACCTAAGCTTAGCAGGCCTGATAGAAGGTCATAAGCCCCAAGTGGGACATGCATAATAACGTGAATGCCCTTGAAAGGGTATTATTGTAAAAACACTCCCCACGGGGGCATATATATGCAATACAAGCCATGGGGAAGGAGGTCAAGGAGTATTGCTCACCTAACTCTCCACTACTCTCTCTCTCTGTTTGGTCTGTGATCACAATAATCTCCATATATAACCTAAGTTGAAGTCATGACAAACTTGAAATCTAGATACGAATTTTAGTACGAGAGTACTAATCTATATAATAAGTAGGTTTGTAACTAATTTTATAAGTAGAGAAGGAGCAAGTAGAAAATAAAGAAATTATTCCATGTTCTCTCTGCCTAATTACCATACGTGAGTTTTATTTAGGGGTAAAGCAAAAATTAGCATGAGAGACTATACCATTATCTAAGACGTAGATCAAGAAAAAAAAGCAGCAGGGCTTCGGTTTTCTCGTCTCTCGATCCCGATGCGCCCGAGTGCCGTCGGCCCATCGATTCCTGGCAGCGTCGCAGTTCTTCTCAGTCTGCACGGAGCACGGCGTCGTTCCGAGGATCGCGTCACGCAAGAAAAAAAAGACAGGCAACGGCAGGAGGGCCAAGTCCTAGGTCTTCGTGACGAGCAAGCGGCAATCGCGTCGACAGCAAAGGGAGAAGGTTCAGCAACGCAAACTTTCGAAAGCAGAGGGGAGAGAAGTTTGCTTGACTTGCTGTCTTCGGTGCAGCGCAGAAAGAAATTAAAGGCGTCAGCGTCACGCTCGTCGGTTCAGTCGTCGGCGGCTCGGCGCGGGGTTGCTCGCCTCGGTCCCACCGGCAATCAGCGACAGAGCGAAAGCAACCGCAGGCAGGCACTAGCTTTTGTTCCAAGTCTGTGAGAGAAAAGCAACAGATAGTCAAGGAAGCCAATACGTCCGTCTACAAATACACATGCCCCCTCCTAATCCCTAACTCGTCCACCTATCAATATTGTTGGAACCGATCCTCGGACTCGGTTTGGACCACGCCAAATCTCCAGCAGAGTGCTGCTAGCAAGATGAACACCAAGGACACAAACTCACGAGGGAATATATGTGTTGCCTGTTGATTGCACAGGAGGCGCTGCCTGTTCCTTTTATTGTGCAATAGGCGTTGCTTTGTTGGGATGATTACAAGAGGCGTTGCCTCCATGCTTTTATAGGAGACATGGCCACACAACAAACGGAAATCATCACCGACCGGAATAAAGAATACAAATACGAGACGGTTCCGTATACGATACGTATTCCTCCGTCCGTGTCGCACGCAGCAAGATTAGAGCAAACATTCACCCCCTTAATCTTGTTGTACTTGAATAATGCCCAGACGCAGACGGAGCTCCACGAACTTCACCCGGCCAAGTGCCTTGGTCAGAATATCTGCCAGCTGCCCTTCAGTGCCGATGTGGTCAATGTCGAGTCTCCCTTCTTCATTGCACTCGCGTATGAAGTGATACCGAGTGTCAATGTGTTTGCTGCGATCATGATGAACTGGGTTCTTGCTGAGCTCAATCGCCGACTTGTTGTCCACCAGTAGCTTGAACTTCTGAGCACCGGTGCCGGTCAGCTCCCCGATCAGCCTGCTTAGCCATACTCCTTGACATGCGGCTGTAGCGGCTGCGATGTATTCCGCTTCACAAGACGAGAGAGCCACCACCTTCTGCTTCTGGGAAGCCCAGGTGATAAGGTTCGGACCGAGGAAGAAAACCACGCCCGTTGTACTCTTACGCTCGTCTATGTCTCCGGCATGATCGCTGTCGCTGTAGCCCACCAAGTTTTGATGCAGACCTCGCCCCTTTGCGTACCGGCAGCCGTAGCCGATCGTACCAGCCAGGTAGCGGAGAATTCGTTTCACCGCCACCCAGTGCTGCTCCGACGGTGCTTCCATGAAGCGGCTCACCATCCCTACTGCGTGGGCAATGTCCGGTCTGGTGTTGACGAGGTAGCGCAGACTCCCGATGATGCTCCTGAACTTGGTTGTGTCTACGGTAGTGGCACCGTCCCGCTTGCTGAGCCGTACTCGGTTCTCCATAGGCGTGTCGCAGGTGTTGCATCCTGCCAGTCCCGCCTGCTCAAGGATCTTCGCCGTGTATGCACCTTGGCACAGCGTGATCTCCCCATTCTTCTGCTTCACCTCAATCCCCAAGTAGTAACTCAAGAGACCAAGATCGCTCATCTCGAAACGCTTCATCATCTGTTGCTTGAAGACAGCGATGTCGTCATTGTTCGGCCCACAGATGATCAAGTCGTCGACGTACACACCCACCAGAAGAAGGGAGTCACCGTCTCCTCTCTTGTACACGGCGTGTTCGAGCGTACTCCGCTTGAAACCAAGCTTGACCAGCTCCTGGTCCAACCGTGCGTTCCACGCACGCGGGGCCTGACGCAGTCCATAGAGTGCCTTCTTTAACTTCAACACCTTGCCAGCTTGTTTGTCGTCGGTGAAACCCGGCGGCTGTTGGACGTAGACCTGCTCGAGAAGATCACCATTCAAGAAAGCGGTTTTAACGTCCATATGGTGTACCTCCCAGCCACCGTGCGCGGCGAGCGCCAGTAGCAACCGCACAGTCTCCATCCGTGCCACCGGCGCGAACACCTCGTCGAAGTCCACCCCCTGGCGCTGAGCATACCCTTTAGCAACCAGTCGAGCTTTGTGCTTCACGATGTTTCCGGCTGGATCTCTCTTCACTTTGAACACCCACTTTAGCCCAATGGCACGATGGCCACTTGGAAGCTCCGACGGTGTCCATGTCTTGTTCTCGCGGATCGACTCCAGCTCAGCCTCCATTGCCTTCCGCCAAAGACGGTTACGCTGGCGCCGCCGACGCTGCTTGGTTCATCCGCGCTCAGCAAACACAAGCCACTGTACTCGAAATCGTGGATTTCGTCAGTGGTGCTGTAAATATTCGACAGCGTGCGATACCTGAGAGGCACGTTGTCTGAATCTGCTGCTCCATCAGTCGGTGGGGTCGCCCATTGGATGCCTGGTGACGTCGGTGGTGCCAATGCCGTGGGGTCTGCTGTAGGTGTAGCTGGTGATCCTGGCTGAACTTCTGCTGTCTCCATCTCCTGAAAGACGTCAGTCCTGACTGTTGTCGAGCCATCAACAGTGCTTGGGATCTCGATACAAAACGTCTCCACCATGTCCTGCTCGTCTCCTGTGCAGCTCCAGTCCCACGATCGATCTTCTTCGAACACCACGTCACGGCTGATGTGCAACTTCTTCGCCACTGGATCAAAGACTCGGTATCCTTTTGTCCCTGGCTCATACCCGAGAAATACCATCTTCTTGGACCTATCCGTCAGCTTGCTCACGCCTGGACCGATGTTCTTCACATGGACTACACACCCAAAAGTGCGTAGGTGATGAATACGGGGCTTCTTGCCGTGCCATGCTTCATATGGGGTGACTCCATCGAGGCTCTTCGTTGGCGCGCGGTTCAGTACGTAGACGGCAGTCGCCACAGCCTCCCCCCAGAAGCGCGCCGGAACGCCCTTGCTCTTAAGCATGCACCGAGCCATCTCCACCACCATCTGGTTTCGACGCTCCACCACACCATTCTGCTGCGGAGTATATGGTGTGGTGGTGTAGTGCTTGATGCCGGACTCGTTGCAGAACATGACGAAGGCATTGGAGTTGAACTCGCCTCCGCGATCCGTCCTTAGTCCCTTTAGTCGCCCGCCATGTTCAATCTCTGCGCCAGCCTTGATCTTCTTGATGTAGTGGAGTGCCTGATCTTTGGTACTCAGCAGCTCCACCCACATGAAACGACTAAAGTCGTCGACGACAAGTAAGAAGAAAAGCCTGCCTCCAGGTGTCGGTGGCGTGATCTGGCCGCAGAGATCTGCGTGGAACAACTCCAGTCCACGCTGCGCACGGAACGACGTCGCCTGCGGGAACGGAGCGCGATGTTGCTTGCCGAGGGTGCAGCCGTCGCAGACTTGTTCGACCCGGTTTATCACTGGGATGCCCTCCACCATGCTCTTCGTCCCGAGGTCGCGGAGCGCCCTGAAGTTGAGATGTCCATAGCGGGAGTGCCACAACCATGCCTTGTCGTCAGCCTTTGCCATCAGGCACACCGGTGGGGCCACCAACAGCTTAACTGTGTATAGCCTGTTGCCCGTGCGCGGAGCACTGATAAGCAAAGTGCGTTCATGGTCGAACACACAGAGCCTGCCATCCTCTAGCACGATCTTGCATCCTGCCTCCTCCAGTTGCCCTAGGCTCACAATGTTACTTCTCAACTTCGGTATAAAATACACCTCATGTAGTACCTTGTGCTCATGATGACGCCCTTCCATGATCACCGATCCAAGCCCGCAGATATCCACATGCGATCCGTCACCAAAGCGAACGGTGCCGCTCACGGTCTCGTCAAGATGTGCCAGCACTGATCGTCTGCCCGTCATGTGGTTACTAGCTCCGGAGTCCAGGTACCATGTGTCATCATCGCAATCGGCCGGGATCACTCGCCGCTCGTTGAGGTGGACGACTTGCGACGCTGTCTGAGCCGTGCCACTTACTGAAGCCATCAGTAGTGCCGGTTCCTTGACGTCGGCCTTCGCCATGTGTGCCTCCTCACGACGCCACTTCTTGGGCCTCTTGCACTCCTGGGCCCAGTGTCCGTAGATGCCACAGTTGCGGCATTTACCCTTCCGGCGAGGAGTGCCCTCCGAGGTCAATCTGACGGTGGTGTCGCGGCCCTCCGGCCGTGCTCCACCCTTGCTCCTCCAGTGGGAATTCGTATTGCTTCCTTCCTTGCTCGACGAGGATTCCGGCGTAAGTCGGTGCCTGTGTTTCGCCAGCCAGTCCTCCTCGGTGAGCATGAGCCGCCCGGTTCTGTCCACGATCCGTTCGACGCTGGTCTCGAAACGGTCTTCCGCCGCGCGCAGCCTTCCAGCGAGTTCTTCGATCGAGAGTGTCTTGATGTCGCAGAACATCTCGATCGAGACCGCAACCTGGTTGTACTGCGAAGGGACCACGCGAAGAATTTTCTTGACGACACGTGTGTCGTCGATGGACTCACCGAGCGCTCGAAGATTACTGGCGAGGCTGAAAATTCGCATTACGAAATCGTCGACAGCCTCACCTTCCTTGAACGCAATGTTTTCGAAATCCTTGAGCAGCTTCTGTGCATTGACCTCCTTGACGCGCTCTACCCCAAGGCGCATCGTCTTCACCGCTTCCCATGCCTCCTTGGCGCTCTTCTTGGAGCCCAAGATGGAGTACATGTCGGACGGTACGCCCCGGATCAATGCGGCCAGCGCGAGACGGTCCTCGCGCCGCTCCACCTTGCCGGGCTCGATCGCCTCCCAGAGTCCCATCGCCTCCATGTTGATTTGCATCAACAGGGCCCACTCGTTGTAGTTTGTCCTCGTCAACATCGGGTACACCACCGTCGCGCTCGCCTCCTTCGCCATTCGCTGCAGCCCGACGTTGCTCGACTTGGTGTCGCTACTCCCGTCGGTTGGCTTCTTGCCGGTGTCGAAGCGCGGCTTCTTAGGAGGTCGAGGTGGTGACGGTGGACTGCTGCTGCCGCTCATCCGCTGTTGGAGACCGCCTTAGCCTGGACGCTCTGATACCAAATGTTGGAACCGATCCTCGGACTCGGTTTGGACCACGCCAAATCTCCAGCAGAGTGCTGCTAGCAAGATGAACACCAAGGACACAAACTCACGAGGGAATATATGTGTTGCCTGTTGATTGCACAGGAGGCGCTGCCTGTTCCTTTTATTGTGCAATAGGCGTTGCTTTGTTGGGATGATTACAAGAGGCGTTGCCTCCATGCTTTTATAGGAGACATGGCCACACAACAAACGGAAATCATCACCGACCGGAATAAAGAATACAAATACGAGACGGTTCCGTATACGATACGTATTCCTCCGTCCGTGTCGCACGCAGCAAGATTAGAGCAAACAAATATATCCTAGCTAGCGCAGTAGAAATGTAGAACACACAATATTTGAAGTACCTAGTAGTAAATCAACCACAACGATCGACAATGGCGTCTCCGGCCGCCTCTTCGGCGCTCCTTATGCTCCTCGTCGCCTTCACGGCCGGCGCCAACGCTTCTATCTTCTCCATCGTCAACCAGTGCCCCTACACGGTGTGGCCTGCCGCCATCCCAGTTGGCGGCGGCACGCAGCTGAACCCTGGAGAGACGTGGACCCTCGACATCCCGGCCGGCACCAGCGCCGCCAGGATATGGGGCCGCACCGGCTGCTCCTTCAACGGCGACCGCGGGAGCTGCCAGACCGGCGACTGCGCGGGCGCGCTCTCCTGCACGCTCTCAGGGCAGCCGCCGACGACGCTGGCAGAGTTCACGCTCGGCGGCGCCACGGACTTCTACAACCTCTCGGTGATCGACGGGTTCAACGTGCCGATGGCCTTCCTCTGCGGCGACTCGGGCCCCCGCTGCTACGCCGACAAGTGCCCGGAGGCGTACCTGTTCCCCGACGACTACACCAAGCTCCACAATTGCCCTGGGAACAGCAACTACCGGGTCATCTTCTGCCCGGATGCATCCATGCGATCGATCGATATATACGCGCGAGCGAGCACATGAATGAAGTAAGCTCCTTCCAAAAAAACACTATAAGTATATATACACACGTCAAGTGATATATACATATATGCAGCATGCATGCATGTGTAATAGTACCCGCATATGATCATGTTTGTAATTCGAGCGAGAGTAGTACGTGCCTACGTACGTAGACCGTATTAGTACTCCTCCAGCTGTACGTACGTGCCGGTGAAATAACGGTGACGATGAAAAGAATAAGACGGCATTAATATAAATAAAGATCTATTTGTCGGTCCATTGAAAATTTTGCAGCAATCGATGAGTACTGAATTTCTCACGGTCTGACCGTTCAATCGTGTATTCACAACACGTTGATCGTATTCGTATGTGCATGCGTACATACACTCGTGCGCGTGCCAAATTGATGAATATGTGTTCAAGTCTTCATGAATACGTGCATGTTTGGATGCATGCAAGCAGTGACTGTCACGCTCGTCCAGTTGAGGAGATGTACTTAGGATGGTAAATAAGTCGAGTTCGAGCGATGCTAGCCTTCCAAATTTGAGGTTGGTAGAATCTTGAGCTAAGTTTAAGCGAGTCTAAGTTAAGATCTGATCAAGTCTGGATCTAGGCTCTAGTACCCTCTGTAATAGTCAATAATTCAACATGCAACAATTTTTAATAATAAGAAAAGCTACCTGTTCTTTTTGGTTTCTGAAACCGGCTTTTAGTTTTTGTTACAGTACCTAACTTTCAAACAGAGTATTTTTTAAGACGGGGTCTTCAAGTTAATTGTAGTACATGTTAAAAGCCCAACATCTATACCATCCACAATCGTAAGTGAATATCTATCTCTCCGTAATCTTTGTCGCAAACAGCTAAAATTCAAAAATTTCAGTCAAAGCCATAAGCCACAGTTATATCAAACAGGCCCTAAGTTTAAGGTTGACAAGAGTTAACATACATCAATATTCAACAAGAGAGAATATAAAAATTATCACAACTCATAGCATAATAATATATATTTTTTTAATAGGAATAAATATGAAAGAGAAAGACCTAGAAGTCAAGTGGGCTCCTTAAGTTCACATACTATTCAAGTTCAGTTTGTTGAAGCCTATGAGTTTGGGATCAAGTTCGAGTTCGAGCCGAACTTGAATCAAATTAGATGTATGCGCCTCGTCGAGTTAAGGAGATGTAGGCTGCGCTCATGTTAGCTGTGGCTGCGCGTTCGGCGATGGCTGTGGGCTACGCGTTCACTGTAGCGCACTGTTTCAAATTTGTCTTTTTGCTTTTTTTTTGTTTTTTCGAATTTTTGCGTTTTGTTTTTTTCCCGCATTCCTTTGCATCGTTCGCTCTAGATTAGTGTCCCGTTTTTATTTTTACATTTTTGTAGATTTAATTATGCCCAATAAGCCAACTCAGGTACAGTAAAAAAATAAACTAGTTACAGTAAAATTTTAGCAAAAACTAAAAGCCATCGCTATTCCGAACGCCCCCTAATCACAGGCCTTCAGCTGCTGACCAGAGCTAGTTGTATGCACCGGTGACCACTTGCAGCAGTTTTCAACCAAAACATGCATACATTTATAAAATCGACCTAGTTTGTAACACGGGAACTTCCTGTCGAAAATTGAACTACTTCAAGTAGAACCTCTATAAATTCATGCATTTCAGATGGGCCAGGTTAGTTTTCTGTACGCACTCGCATAGATGATGTGTCAGTAGCCGGGCTAGCTGTCTGCTCTATGGTACAGGCCATGTGGTTTGTTCAGTTAACCCTTGGACTAACGCAAATCTCGAAGCATGCATCCGAAGGTGGTAGGTTCAGGGGGTGATCGTTTCGGCTTCAGCTTCTAGCTTCAGCTTTTTTTTCACTATTCACTACACTATCCACTAACTCAGCTACAGTGTTTTTTCAACCAGCTACAGTGTTTTTCAGCCAAAAGCCATCACTATTCCGATCACCCCCTCAGTTAAACCTTGGACGTGCATCAACATTCGTTAGTACAAGAGCGGGAGACGGGACGGAATGGAATGCTGTTTTGTGCATGCATGTACAGGTATACTTGTAACTAGGACTGGAAAAAAAACCTCGTTAGTGAAGCTTGTTGGTTCAGTTCAAAATTATTTTTAATTATATTTGTTAATTGGTTAAACATTGAAAGAGTCGATTTCGGATAAAATTAAATTTTCCTTTGACTCAGCTCGTTAGTTTGATTCTAAAAATAATTTTAAACTATCAATAACATGATATTAAATTAAACTATATTAATTTTAATAAAAACTCGATAAGACGAAGAGCCGGCTCGATATCCACCCCTACTTGTAACAGGTATACCAGTGTACTATTCTACTTGCCACATGCCTACTGCCTATGCATTCGAAATAATGTTAGCTTATAGCTTTTTTTACTGTAGCTGGCTTATTTTTTACTCTAGTTGAGTTGGCTTATTTGATATAATTAAATTTTAAAAAATTTAAAAATAGAAAAAATATTTAGCCCATCACGGACAATGCAAAGGAATACGGGAAAAAATAAAAGAGAAAAAACCCAAAAAAAATCTAAAAAAACCAGAAAAGACAAAATACTGAATAGTGAAAAAACAGAAGCCAGAAGTAGAAGCTGGTTTTAAGCTAAAATGAGTAGTGCGTGAAACTAATTAACTGGTACTTAAGTTTTATGCATGCACGGCTGTGTGAGTGCTAGCTCCAGATAATTCGTATCGTAGCGGGAGAAAGAGGCCAGCTGTGACTAGTAGAGGAAGGATCAAGTAGTAATATTGGAGTACACAGCTAGGATCGATGTAGTGGCGCATATATATATATTGATAACAAAAAAATATAGCTAGGTCGTCGTTTTGAACATCCACACGGTCCTTAAAATACAGCTCCAACTACTCAATAAAATGTTTGATTTTATGACATGAGGAAGTAGTATGATATATGGAAAAAGAGAGGAATATATTATTAATTCATGTGATGATCCAAATTAGGCAGACTAACTGATCGACTGATATTATTGGATTTGTATGGTCATTTTCATTCCATCTCTTGCCTGGGCCCGGGAGCCACAATTTTCCACAAATCCTAGCGTCACTGATCCTAGACATCTTGTCTTCTATCTTCGTGCTCCACCCTGTCCCTCTACTCTCTCTCTCACTCTCTCCCCCTGTCATGACCTCGTGCCGCCCTATCTTGTCAACCTTCACGCCAAGAAGCATTTCCAGCATGTGCATCTAAAACCATTCGACAATTTCAACCAATCTAACATGACAAGAAACATCTAAAAATTAATATATATATACTTCTTCCTGTTACAAAAAAGTGACATTTTAGACATTCACACTAATGAATGAGGATTAAGTAATTCAAATTACTGAATTATTGTCAATAATAGCTATAAGAACAATGCTTAGTCAAACAGCTTTTATAAGTATCTCCTGATCGGGGAGAATATACTCAGACCACTTTGGGTATCGACCACTCCCTCCCATGGTTGGAGATGTTTACCCCCCCCCCCCATATTTATGATCAAACATGTGAATACAAACCTTCGACCAGAGGCCTAGCCTACCATAATTGACTATATGTGGTTAATAAGGGAAACTTACGCCTTTACACCACTCACATAATTGCACATCTTTCTCCTCTATCTTTTGCAATAATAGCATGACAATCACATCAGAAGATCATCTCACCGACAAGAACCACTCCTCGAGCATGGTTAGCTGGTTCCGCTGAGGCGTCTCTTCATAGGCATCAATTACCACCCCTTCTATGCTATTTAAGTAAGACAGTAGATGACAAAAAGGAGGGAGAGAGATCACAAGGCATTACATAGGAGTAAGATTGTTATTCTCTTAGAAGAAAGTCTAAACCTTTCTAAACCCTTGTCTCCTTTGTGTGATCCATGATATTGAGTTTCCCGCATTTATTCCATAAGATCAACAATAATTCATCGGCAAACGCAATCCCTAAAATATAACTTTGACCATTGATTTCAATTGGAATATATTTATAAATTATAATAAAATTATAATCTTATGAAAGCACTTTTGAAGAAAAATCTACACACTAGTACCAAAAAAGCTATACTGGACACCTCATCTGAGATGGTTCGATGGAGCTGCCTGTGTTGTAATTACCACAAACAGTTTTACAAGCATGGCCATCTATGTTACTAGTGATGGTTAGAACTATTTGTGATATATAATTATCACAAACAGTTCTAAGAATCGTCTGTGAATTGTCACAGATGGTTCAGATTAAAAATCGTCTGTGGTGTCTGCAATTATTATAGATGGTATTTAATAAGAACCGTCTATGATTATTCATAGACGGTTATTAACAAAAACCTGAGCACATTCTTTCATACTAAGGCTCTCCCTCTATGTTAGAAATATGCCCATATTAATAAGGTCAATTCTCTATAATTCTAAACTATACATGGTTTAGTACCATATTGCTAAGGCAAAGAGGTGGAATCCTCGCCACTCTTTGAATCATGTGACTCATGAATGAGGATGGTATGTGGAGGGCTAAATACACATGTGCTTATTTTCGCATGGAAAATCGTGTGACTTGTAACTTATGGCAGACCAAGTCCACTTTTATTTTTATTTTTGCTAAGCCATGCGACGTACGACCGTGAAGTAGCACACCACTTGGCAGACCATAATTTATAGATGGTTCTTAACAAGTACAATCTATGATACCTGCATATCACAGGCGATTTTTAAAAAGAATTGTCTATGATAATGCTCTGCCATGTCATCGATCCACGGCATCTCCCCCAGGATCCCGATCCCACTCGTCCATTCTCTCCACATCAAATGGCAGGCACCAAGTCTCCTTCCACCTCTCACCCCTTATTAATCCCCCACATTTTCCCCCATTTTCACTCCAAGAACCAACACAACAGGTACCTGATCCTCCACCATAGCCGCAGAGTCCCCAACGAGTGCAGCCTCATCGTCTCCTCCATGGTACGAATCTGTCCGTCCCAAGTAGCTATCTTTCTTTAATTTTCCTATTTCAAGAATTGCAAATCTAATTCAAAGTTTTGATTGATACGACATTTCTGGTGCTGGTAGGAGCACAGCATGAAGTCAGAGTTTGGACTGGCACCATAGGGCGTTGAGCAGGCGCGCTCCGCCAGCAAATCGCTTGGGAAGGTATCAAAATCAAATTGGTGTGTGTATGTGTTTTCGTTGTTGTGTCACTGTCGTGGCTTTTTAGTTGGGTGTGCAGTAGTGACTTGTTTCAGTCTCAAACTAGATAGGTAATATCTGACCTGTGTTTTTTTAATCATGTATGAAACAGGGAATCTCATTGTTACAGACTAGATAAGTAATAGCTGAATCCACTGCACAATGAAACTAATATTATTGAATCAAACTTTTCTCGTCGTCTTATAGTACTTAAATCGATCGAGCTATCGCCTTGTCGTTGTTAATTGTAGCATCCGTAACAGCGCCAAGAATCTTTGCAAATAGCCCATGTAGAACTTGTTAGTGGTATTTTCTTTTGATTTTAGCTTGTACAATCGCATAAAAAGAGAACTATTTCTTAACCGCTGGTAAGAGTTGTAAGGTAGCGTTTGGAATAGCGATGGCTTCTGACTTTTGGCTAAAATTTTATTATAACTAGCTGAATTTTTACTGTAGCTGAGTTGGTTTATTGGGCATAAATAAATTTTAAAAAAATGTAAAAATAAAAATGACATGTTAACCTATCACGTACAATGCAATGGAATACAGGAAGAAAAACAAAACACAAAAAAAAAAGGAAAACGACAAAAAAACTGAAATAGTGAAAAAAAAATGCCACAACTCAACGCCAGGGGCGGACCCACAGGGTATGCCGGGTGGGCCACGGCATACCCTGGGGCCCAGCCGGCAGCCGCGGGTCGCCTCATCGCCTGCTGCACACGCAGATCAGAGCGAGAGAGAGAGGGAGAGAAAGGTGGAAATGGCAGGGAGGCTGACCGCTGTGGCCTGTGGGGTCTCGCGTCCTGAGAGGCCAGGGCGCCGCCGCACGCGCCGCGGCTTCCGCGCTCCAGAACCGCGCCGGCATGGGCCTCCCCTCGGCAGGCACATCATCCCCGACCAGCCCCGTTAGGACCACATCCCTCCTCCCTCACCCGAATCCAAATCCAGTTCCAAACTAAGCTAGAGCTAATCTCTTCCTCATGCGATTTCCGTCTCTAATCGATTCGATTTGGGATTTGGGATTTTGGGTCGCAACTCCCCGTCAACGACGAGCTGGTGTGGGACAGCGGCACGCCCTTCCCGGAGCCCTGCGTCGACCGCCTCGCGCCCCACATCGGCAAGGTCTGATGATCCATGCACGAATTAGCCCAAATAAAAACCAAAAAGACATATTCCAACCCGTGTCAATGGATTAACTAAAACCACAGTACATTGTCAAGTTCTTTTTTTTGGTTACTTGCATCTAAACTCCTAGATGGCTAGATGGAAGGAATCCTGTAGTCTCATAAACAGCAAACCTATTTTCATTTCTGGTTATTGGTTACAGTTTGTTTTCTAGCTGTCTACTGCACAATTTTATATTGCTCTTAGTTGACAGTTTACAGAATCAGCAAAAGAAAAACGTGTAATTGGGAAATTGGTCAATTGAATTTTTTGAAATAATCTAATTTTTATATTGGATCGCTTGCATTGCACATGCTCTAGAATTGATTGCCGGTGCTTGGCAGGTTCTTGCTGAGTGGAGCAAAGCTTAGGCAGCCATGGAGAGGGCCTCAAGATCTGGGGTGCTTTCGGAGACGGCGTCTTGCGCCGACACACCGAGGTCCCCTCACTCGTAGCTTCAGTAAGAATACAGGAACACACATAGGAGTAAACTAATTCACAAGTTCTGAATATGTGTGAAGAAAAATAGAATAAAGAGCACAAATAGACAACTAACTCTATACTGCACATCAGTTATGTTAATGAAACAAAGAGACATAAAGTATATGATATGGTTTACATGCTTCTCAAATTGATTTTGCTTCTACCAGTGGCAACAGCAAGTGTTTAACGGGTATTTTCTGCAATGGTTTTAGTGAAAACAAAGTTAAGAAATAAGATGGGTGATAGTCTTTTGGATGATTGTCTAGTTCCATTCATTGAGCGGGATATTTTCTTTGAAGTGCATGAAGATGATATAATCGAGACTTTCATGTCCTTTAGAAAGTGTAGGCCAAAAAAATCAGATAAATAGTATTGTAAGTCTCTTTTATGTATATTTGAGACTATTAGTATGGTGTTTGAACTATTTATATTGTAATTTGTGCAAGTTTCCAACTTAATCCTTGAATTTAAGATTTATCATATTATTTAGTGCATGTATACCGAATTATGGTGCAAATTTTACAATTATTTACCGAATTGGCAAATGATTTTACCGAATTGCATATAAAAATTTTAGTGCGACATACTCTTTGGTAAAATTCTGGATCCGTCACTGCTCAACGCTGCCGCCGAGCGCTTAGTAAAAGCGTGCAAGCTTGAACAATCTTTACGACACATCAGTGTTCTTTTCTGAAAGAGATGGTTGACCCTTTGGAGACAAAGCTTAGAACAAACAGATCAAAGCGCTGGAACACGAAGGTGCACGCCACAAGTTTTCTTTTCCTCCGTTGTACCGGCTCGGAATAAACATGACTAAATTGACACGATTTACGGTTGGTATCAAGGGCTATCAACTGTCTGTCAGGGGAGGAAATGTTACCGTCCATCAATCTGGCTGATGTGCAAGGCCTTGGCGCCGTCGCCTACTTATTTGACGAACTACTTGGGAGTTTTGCCCGAAAGGTAAAACTCAGGTGAAACTATTATTCTCGGTCTCCAACTGCGATGAGGATGGTCTGCGTCAAAATAAGAAAAAGACCACTTGTTAAGAAAAGGTCGAGATGTGTCGTGACAACTACTTCAGAGACAAAAGGATGGCAATTTGCAATTTTAGGTCATCAACACATGGCAAACGTTCATCTCAGTCTATGCTTCTCGAGCGCCATTAGTATAATATTATGCTTTGCGGTAGCACAGTAAGATCCATTGTCGTCTAGTCCGGTTAGGATACCTGGCTTTCACCCAGGCGACCCGGGTTCAAATCCCGGCAATGGAAGTTGTACGGTTGTTTTGCCCAGAATCCAATAGAATATTCTGTTATTTTGCCCAGAAACAAATAGAAATGTTCATGTTGGAAATATACCCTGGAATCAATCTTAGAGATAATTATATTTTATTATGTTTATAATTTATTTGATAATATATGATCTCATTCTTTAAATAATATCATCAATATTAATCAAAAATATATGAGGACATATATAAATAGACTAATATATGTACTAACATATGTATTAGCTGATGACTATGTTTGACGGGTCATAAATATGAAGATATCAAACCAATAATATGGATACATGTTAGCAAACATTATGTTAGATTGACCCATTATGAGAGCATTATATTCTTTTATATCATTAGTTGATCTCATTCATAATGCGTATGTTATGTGTATATACTAGATAAGTAATATCTAGTACGTTCATCTCAGTCTATGCTTCTCGAGAAGCGTCACAAGTATAATATTATGCTTCGCGTTCTCGCAGTAAGATCCATTGTCGTCTAGTCCGGTTAGGATACCTGGCTTTCACCCAGGCGACCCGGGTTCAAATCCCGGCAATGGAATTTATCTGGGTTTTTTGCCCAGAAACCAATAGAAATGGTCATGTTGAGAATATATGCCCGGAGAGTGGCTTTCACCCAGGCGACCCGGGTTCAAATCCCGGGAATGGAATTTATTTGGGTTTTTTGCCCAGAAACCAATAGAAATGGTCATGTTGAGAATATATGCCCGTAGAGTTAATCGTAGAGATAATTATATTTTATTATATTTATGATTTATTTAATAACATGTTATCTTGTTTCTTGAATAAAATCGTCAATATTAGGGTTTGTTTGATATGGCTGTAGCTTCTGGTTTTTGACTAAAATTTTTGAATTTTAGTTGTTTGCGACAAAGATCACGGACAGAGAGATAATCGCTTGCGATTTTGGATTGTATAGATGTTGGACTTTTAATGTGTACTATAATTAACTTGTTGACTCCGTCTTGAAAAAATACTTCATTTAAAAGTTAGGTACTGTAACAAAAGTCAATAGCCACTTTTAGAATCCAAAAAGAACAGGCCCTTAGTCGAAAACATATAAGGACATATTTATTATATTCATGATTTATTTGATAATATGTTATCTTGTTCCTTAAATAAAATCGTCAATATTAGTTGAAAACATATGAGGACATATGTGAATAGACTAGTATATGTATTCGCTGACAACCATAATGTATCAAATCAAATAGATTTCAGCAACAAGACTTTTATTTGATAGAAATTCATTATTAAAAATTAATTACTTTGGTATGTAAAATACAAATGAGCCAAAAAGAAAAAAAAATCCTACTGTAGACCCATTTGTGATGCATGAATGAGAAAATACAGATTAAGGCCCTTTTAGTTCTGCGAAAAGGGGAAAAATTCTATGAACCTTTCTTATTTTTATTAGGTTCAAGTCTGACAATATAGAGATATTAAACCAATAATATAGACACATGTTAGCGAATATGAGGTTAGATTGACCCACTATGAGACACTGTGAGAGCGATGTATTCTTACATGTTATTAGTTGGTCTTATTCACAATGCGTATGCTATATCGCACATACTCAAAATGCATAATGGCTAACTTAACGATTGCCAAACGCTACTCCGTAACTGGGTAGTTATAAAGGTAGCTCTCAGGTTTTATTATGATACATGTGTAATGCCTTGAATATCTTTCCGGCGTCCTTGGGAATATTTAGTGGATTCGCGAAATTCTTCGTTTTCGATGAATCGCGGGAGTCGGTAATTGTCTAAGGAGAAAAAAATAATAATATTATTAATAATAATAAATATTGTGGGCTATTTTTAAAGCAATGGAGGCTTCCCACATTTGGGCCCAGAGCAACCCACCAGGCCCAGCCACCCTCTTCCTCTTTTATTCCCCCTCCCACCCCTTAAACCCTAGCCGCCATCCCCTCTCGCTCTTTTGGCCGCCTCCCTACCCCCCTTGGGCGCCACCCCCCTTGCACATGTGCCCCTTCCTGCCCTCTCTCTCTCCCCCTATGGCTGCCATGGCTAAAAAGAAAGGAAGAAAGAGAAGAAGGAAGAACAAGAAGAAGAGAGGAAGAAGGGAAGGAGAGGAAGGGAGAAAAGGGAGAAGGAAAAAGGGGTGATCTTGTGGGATCACCTAGGTATGATTTCTCATTCTATTACCCTCTGTTTTAGATTGATTTAGGATTTTTCGTTCGTGATTAGAGGTGATCTTATGAGGGAAAAATACCGATTAGCGATTAATCAGTGTTCCGCGGGTAGGCTATATTTGGACAGTGCATCTATTCGTGTAGTTTAGGTAGTCAAAACGATTTTTAATGTAGAACTGATCAACATGAAAGTTGTAAAGGATGTCGAAAACTAGCTTTTATAATTTTTGTAGATTTGTTGACTGTGGGGTTTGGATGCAGCAGAGATTGGAACTCTGCTATGTAGCAGAGGAGTAGTCAGAATCTTATTTCTGTTCAGTTGTAGTTTTAGAGGGGCAAATGAATTTTATGATTTTGCCCACAATAATGAAAGTTGTAGGAAATAATTTAAACTAGCTTCTGTAAAAAATCATGACTTTTAGAACATTATACAGAAGGTGGGATTCATTAGAAGCTTGCTGGCCAGATCGTCGATGCAGAGTCTGTCCTCTGTATTCCACGATATTTTATACCCTTGTAGCAACAGAATAAAAATAGGGTGTCTACTTGAAAGTTGTAGTATTTTTTCTGTAGTTTCCAGAAATATTATTGTTTGCTATGCTTGGCCTAGTAGATTAAAATATACAAAAAAACAAACAGCGATGCTGCAGTGGGCTAGGCGTAGCAACGACGAGCGGAGAGGGTATTGTCGGGTTTTGGGCTTAGCGGTATTTTATTTTCTTAAGATGTGGATGTCTTGCTATAGTCCTGTGCTGACAGATTGTTTCTGGACAGCGTGCTTGAGCGCTTCGCTTATTCGGTAGAGGCAAGTAAACGTAGCGGTTGTTGCTACCATTTAACTTGTTAATTTTACTACATTCACATTAGATAATTCTTTTAATCCGAGATGCTTTGCCGTTGCTACATGCTTTCTTTAATGTGGTCTATTTGGTAGCATTTTTATGAATCGCTTGTTTATGTTCTTGAAGAATCGAATGTGGTTTATGTGGTATTACACTTAATGAAACAAATATGGTTATGGGGTAGTATTCTTTATGAAGATATTATGGTCTACGTGGTAATATTCTTTATGAATATAGGGCCTGTTCTTTTTGGCTGCGGCTGATGGCTTTTTGGCTGTTTACGACAGAAATTGCGGAAAGAAAGATACTCGCTTGCGATTTTTGATGATACATATATTAGGTTTTTAACGTGTACTACAATTAACTTGTAGACTCCATATTAAAAAAATACTCCGTTTAAAAGTTAGTTACTGTAGCAAAAGTTAAAAGTGGCTTTTAGAAGCCGCAAAGAACAAGACCATATTGTAGTCTATGTGGTAGTATTTTTTATGAATCGATTGTTTATGATCTTGATGAATTGGATGTGGTTTATGTGGTGTTAATCTTAATAAAATAAGTGTGGTTATGGGGTAGTATTCTTTATGAATTGATTGAGGTCCATCTGGTTAAATTTTTATGAATCATTGATATCATATCATGTATACCGTGATATGTCATTTGCATCGTGGATGTCGTCGCACATAGCCGCGATCGTACCGGTACAGCATCGTACATTGCCGTAGTATGATGCACACTCTTACCTTATTGGGTAAGGGTGCAGTGGATCATATGCATTTTCATTGTGGATGGATCATTTGTATACTTATGCAATGTGTTGTGGATGAATTATTTGCATGCATATGTAACTTCTTAGCTTATATATGGAACTGGCTCATGAGGGTCACTTGTGGTAAGAGAAATATGGCTGTGGTCGTGGAGTTGGGTTCACCGCTCTTGTGGTATGGTAGGGAATTATGGTTTTAGCATGAGGTATTTTTCTTGTGTTAACTGTTGTTAGCGGATGTGGTTGTAGAAAATAATAAGGTTAGTAGGGAATATATGTTAATACTTTACTGATGTTGGTAGTAGTGGTGGTTAAGGTTATGAAGTAGGCAAATAAAACTTAATTACTAATATTTTATTGTTGTTGGTAGTAATTGTGGTTAAAGCTATAAATGCGGTCATTGTGGAAAATAATTGTTGATGCTTAAATTATCGTAGTTTAATTAGCTTGTTAAACAGTTTGCTTGTTGAGATTTTTATCTCACTCTTGTCTTTCCCCCTTTCAGGTGATTCTTGAGCATGCATGGGAAGGGTAGAGCGGCACAACACTATTACACACCATTTCATGATTTATGCTGTAATAAATATAAGGGGTCTCTAGTTATCTATTTCCCTCATTGTTGATCACTTTTAATTAATAATGCTAGAATATGGTCCGCTTTATTTGGTAAAAATTGTTAGCGGATATTTTTTATTTAGTATTTTTCCATTACTTACTCTATTGTTTTGCTTTCACTTAGATGTCTTTTGTTTTAGAGAATATTGTCGGTTTACTTTTACCTTATAACTTAGCTAGTTGTGGAGTGATTTAATGGCATCATAAAAGATAGAAGCAAAACATAACGACCATAACAACTAAAGTTCATTACACCTAGTTCATTACATCATAATAGTAATAATAATAGATAGATGGAGAGGCTTTGTCTTGAGAACTTCTTGAAAGAACCCTAACCCTAATTCTAGCTAAGTATTTAAGAGTAATTAGAAGCATATGTCTATATTAAACTTCATTACAACTCCAATTACAAAACCAAATTACATGTTTGTATTGCATCAACAATATCAATTACAACATCTTTACAAAAATGTTTATACAAAAAGAGAAAGAAAAGCTTTTAACTTCGAGGTCTTTGGCGTAGGTGCGGAAGCGCGTCTCTTCGTTCTTCTCCTACAATAGATTGCCGTTAGTATTAAACCAGTGATTATTTTCTTTCAGTAATTAGAAGGTTATATAATTAGTAATCCAAGGAAGAATAAAAATAAAAATAAAATAGGAGCAATTGCCGTCAGCACCCTTGAGCTGCTAGGGCCAAATCGAGGTTGTCTTAGAGGTTCTCAGACCGTCCCGGGCCGGTCGACGCTTCTCGTCTCTGTAAGCATCATCACTCGGCATTTCGAAAAAAATTTAATGCCCACAAAACTTGCCTCAGCCCAAATCCCACAAATTATACCTTAATTCAGGCCATTTCTTTCAAAGCCCACAAAGCCACTGTTATTCTTTTCTTTTAGCCCCAAGCCCACCAGCATGTCGGCCAGCGGGGACCAAAAAAAAAGGGAAAAGGAGCATCGTAGAAGGGACCATCGTGAGCTAGGACAACCGACAAAGATCTGCACCCCACCGTCTTCCTCCTCGACAGCCACCACGTGAAGACCAGCTTGCGGCCTTCCCCCAACCTCTTTTCAGCCGACAACAAGTAGGCCACCTCCCTTTCTATCTTTGAGCCCCCATTCTTTCCCTAGAGCTTCCTCTTTTGGACCGAGCCAAAATCCTTCATCAGCTATGCATCTCCCCCGCTACCTTAGGGTTAGCACGCCCTTGAGTTCGGAAGGCCCCATCGGCAAGACCTCCAAACCCCAGTGCCGCCGCTAAAACCCCGAGATTAAACACCAGGCTTGGTAGACTAATAAGAGCCATAGTAGTATAGTAGCAAAATGTCAAAAAGAAAGAAAAGGTAAACCGAAGTGAAGTAGGATACTAGGATAGCACCGGTAAAGCTGCAGAACATGGGAGGGGGAAGTAGTTGGAATCGCCGAAGAGCAAGCCACTGCACAGCCGCACAAGAAGCCGCCGGAGGAGCTGCTGCACCGACCCCGAAGGAGGAGCGGTCGAGCGCCATGGAGACCGAGTTCCAAGGAAGAAGCGACCCCCAGATCCGGCGAGCCCACGCTAGATCTAGCCCAGGGAGGCCCAATCACCACGGATCTGTCACCGGCCACACCATCTCGACCCAATCTACTCGGATCCAAGCCGTAAGGAAGGGGGTTACCGTTGAAAGAGAGTAGTAGGCAGAGAGGATTAGCAGTGGATCGGTGGAGAGGGAAGAAGAGGAGTAGAGGCGGCTGTCTAGGGGAGCTAGAAGAGCGAGGGCAGTCAAGGGGGAAGGCGCGCCGCCAGGGGAGCAGAAGTAGAGAACAAAGGGGAGAAGCAGGGGCGGCGGTGTGGGGGAAGGGAAAGAAAAGAGGGCGCCAGGTGCCGTGTATGTGTGAGGCTGTTGGGCCGGGTGGACCAAGGGGATAGGTTGAGGAGCCTGTTTTCTTTTTATTAATAGCACATTCCATCAGCTCTAATTTGACTAATATATGTTCTGGGCTAAAGAATTCTGTCGAAAATTCCGCAAACCATAGCTAGTGAGATATTCCAATTAAGAGCAAGTCAAGGAAGGGGGGAAACAGTTTCTAAAATTACTAGTTGTATGTATATGTACATATATTTATATATATATTATTTTCTTTTCCTTTTCTTTCTTGGTTAAATCAGACACCGGCATTGCAGAATCCAAGCAAGTACGAGTCGGGGATGCAGGAGTGATTTTTGACAATTCCGTTTTACCCTATGACTCATGCAAGCTTAATTTTGATCATGTACCTAGTTATGTCAAGATATGCGATATTTTCTAAATAATTGCTCTATGTATATTTAAATGCATGAAAAATATTTTCTGAAAAAAAAGAATACATGAGTAAGGATGTTAAGTAAGAAAGAGTAAAGAAAAGAAAAGAGGAGAAAAAGAAAGAGAAGAAGTCAGTAGCTGTGGCACCGCTGAGATGAGCAGCAGGACCACGAGCAGATATATAGTGGGTAAAGGGGTTTAGGGAAAGGAAAAAGAGAGGCTAGGCGGACCCCTTTACATATGGTTATAATATAAGGATATACCATATTTTTACTCAGATCGGGAACCGTATTTAATGTGCCAACCATCTCCCCATCTCGGATGGGCAGAAATCAGTATCCCGTTACGTTATCCATCTTACCACATAGGGTAAGTATTTATGTGTGAGTAAAGAGATGGATGAACCTCAGGACCAGTAATGCAAGTCTGGATATGAGTAAGTCCTAGACGCTATATGCGTTAGGCGGAGTGTTGGCCCGGGAGCCGGTGCCAACCAACACTATTAGAAATCGGTCGAGCCCGAGTGAGCGACTCGGTACACCAGTGGACAATAGATGGACTGGTGAATGGAGCAACGTAACCGGAGAAATGTTATGTGCTTTGAGTCTGAATTCACAATTAGGCAGTATGAAAAGCCTAGTTCGGAGGGCTCAGAGTAGTTTTGGGTACAGTGGTACAAGCCTGCGCAGTGCTTAACAAATCATGAATTCATGCCAGTCTACTGGAGTGTAGACTACGGTGATCATTAGGGATCTTACCCCACCGGGTGAAAAATAGAAACTTTTAACAGTTAAAAGATGACAGCTATTTTCATAAGTTATTTTCAGAATAAGAAAGATTAGAATATGGAATTAAGGACATGAGAGGCATACAGTGCACTTTTGCTAATATTATGCTTGCTGAGTACCGCAGTTCTCATCCTTGCTATTAATTTTCTTTGTTAGACCCCACTCCACTCGAAGAATATTACGAGCAGGATGAGGGGGAGGTAGGAACTGCCGAGGTCGCAGGAGAGGAGGATGACGACTACGAGGAGCCGGGCGAGGTGGACTCCGTATACTTCGGCTGAAACAAGTAGGCGGCCCAGTGGAGCGGGCGAGAGGGCCCTGGGGTATTAGTTCCAGACTTTTGCTTATCTTTTTTTGTAAAACTAGACTTTAAGCCATGTGGCAACTGCTGTAATAAAGAAGGCAGTGTCTATATTATTGTTCTGCTGCGACTTTAAGCCATGTGGCAACTGCTGTAATAAAGAAAACAGTGTCTATATTATTGTTCTGCTGCGCTACTCTGGTAAAGGCTTATTATTTGCCAGAGCAGTGTTCTACTGATCAGGCAAATAGTAATCCGTATGCTTCGCGTGATTATCCGAGGGGTAATGGTGTGGGGTCTCACACTTCTTGACTTCTTCTCCCACTTATTTACCTCTCCCCCTTTGGCATCAAAATACCACAAAAGGAGGATTAGTCTTGAGGGTCAAAAGGGGAGGCTTGGCGACGACGACGGCGATGACGATCATAAACATGAGGTGGGGAGCGGTTTCTAGCCTGCTCAAGAGCGGTCACACGGCCCTCGAGAGTGGAAATAGAGGCTACCAACTCTGAGAAAGAGGCCGTCAGGGAAGTGAGCTGTCCTTCCACTCTAAGAATTGCTGAGTAGATCTGAGAGTTAGGGACGTCATCTTCCCTTTGTTTTGTAGCAGCCTCTTGTGGGTGAGCTCTAGGTTGAGGGGGAACTGGAATGAGAGGACCCTCTCCTGGCTTGTATGCTTTGTGAGCTAAGCCTAGGCCACCTTTGTACCTAGTATTGCTAATGATCAATGCCATAATGTAGGGAGCATAGTTGATCCTTTTGACTCTGTCGTTCTTAGAAGAGTTAATCTCCCTAACAATCAGATCAATCACATCAAACTTCTGGCTAGTCATGACATAATGAATCAAATTCCAAGCATGGCCACGGATAGTATCATAGTTCCCACTCTTGGGAAGGATGGTATGATTGATAATTCTATTCATTAGACTCGGGATGGGGAAAAGACCTCCAATCTTGCCTGGTACTTACCTCACATTTTGATCATAATACTCTGTGCAGGTGGAGAGAGGCAGAACAGGCTTGGAATAGACCTTCTCATAGGCACTGGACTCAGTGTGAAGTGCTAGCTCAAAATCATGCTTAGTTGCACTCAAGGGCTGATGTCCGGTCATCCAGGCAATGTGCTCAAAGTTTGGAGAGATGTACACAATGGCATAGAATTGGTGAATGATCTCATCATCGTAGTTGGATTGCATTGCCACCAGATTGTGTATGCCAGCTTGCCAGAATAGGTGGTAAGCGCCATCATACTTGTCAGTTTCAGCTATATGTTCCCAATTCACATATTTATGGTTGGCAAAAGGCTTGGTAGGACCATAAATCTGCTCATAGACTTGTTCTTGGAATCTTGTGTGGAACTTGGGATTGTTGAAATTTTGTGGGAGCACATACTGACTCCTCTGCCTCAAGATAGCATGATCATTGCCAAATATCTTGGTGAGGTCAATCTGAGGCTCTTTTGGCTTTGGCATTTCCTCATCAGAGGACTCATAGGCTTGACTCACTTGGTGTTCAGATTCGGTCTCAGAGTCTGATGCTATTCTTTTGCCTCTATCTTCTCCGGACCTGTGAGCAGATCCAAAGGACTCTGAGCTAGCTGCAGGAGTGGAGAAAGGTTGACCCGCAGCTGGAGAGGATTGGTCGGGAGTTAAGCTTCCCCTTGCATATTGCTTGCGACTTGCATTCCTTGTTCTCAGCATCTTTAAAACAGGAGGGAAGTATACTAAGAATAAGCTGAGG
The DNA here is from genome assembly GCA_036346265.1 of Melocanna baccifera. Taxonomy (NCBI): domain Eukaryota; kingdom Viridiplantae; phylum Streptophyta; class Magnoliopsida; order Poales; family Poaceae; genus Melocanna; species Melocanna baccifera. The sequence continues at coordinate 32,776,113 of CM070693.1, forward strand.
AACAATATCGATAGGTTTTAGAAAAGAATGGAATGAAATAGCTGTTTTGTTAGGAAAATTGAAACTACCGCCGTGCAAAGTGCAGTACTACTGGGGTGTGGTAGTACTGCCGTGCAATCTGCGGTACTACCGGGGTGCGGTAGTACCATGCTTCGAGCGCGGTCATTCCGAATTTCCTGAGTCAGTTTCTAGGGTAAATAGGGTATGATTCTGGAGTTTTTCTTGGATTGAATCCATGGAATAGATGAGTAATCATCACTAGACAACATATATACTAATCTACCCAAGAGAAACAGCACTAAATCATTCGCATTACGATTTTAAACCTAGGAACAAATGAGGGTTCAAGAACAAGGTGAAAATGGGGATTTTGATCTCATTTACCTTAAGACATGGAGGAGTTGAACCCTAGGGAGTCGCAAATGCACCAGGAAACGAGGAAATCTCCGTTGGATTTGGGCATCGGGAGAGGAGATTTGGGGGTTTCTTTGAGGAGAGAGAAGTGAAAGGGTACGGCGGTTTCGATCGTTCCATGTGTACGGAGAGAGATAGATATATATATAAGGGGAGGTTCCTGGCAGGTAGTGCATAAAACCACCAAAAGCGGTAGTTCCGCAAATAACATGTCGGTAGTTCCGGAGTGCGGAAGTACCACGTTTTACATGCCGGTAGTACCGCAAAATGTACGCCAGTAGTTCTGATTTTTCTGGAACTTTTCAAAATTGGATTTTTAAAGAGGGAATCATGCAAATGATCCTTAGTTTTGCATTCAAATAAAATCATTCAAGATCATTATGCATTAGATACATCAGGGGAATCCTTTAAACATAGTTTTTATGAAAATTTCACATTTTACATAAATAAAAAGAAAAAGCTTACAAAAATAACTTCAAATGAGTTCAAGCAACATTTGAGTAGTCTATAATATTTAATTCATTCCTCAATTTGCAAAAACAACTTTCATCTAATGGTTTAGTGAAAATGTCCGCTAATTGGTCTTCGGTCTGGATATGGCTAATTTGGATATCTCCTTTACTCACATGATCTCCCAAGAAATGATGTCTTATATCAATATGCTTGATTCTTAAGTGTTGGACCGGGTTATTTACTATTTTCACCGCACTATCATTATCACACAAAAGAGGAATTTTTATCAAATTTGATTCCATAATCCATCAATGTTTGCCTCATCCAAAATAATTGAACACAACAACTACTCGTGGAAACATATTCGGCTTCGGCGGTGGAAAGTGCTACGGAATTTTGTTTCTTAGAGGACCAAGATACTAAGGACCTTCCTAATAGTTGACAAATGCCTGATGTGCTCTTTCTATCCACTTTATAACCCACATAATCAGAATCTGAATATCTAATTAAATCAAATTTTGCACTTTTAGGATACCATAAACCTATGTTAGAAGAATACTTTAAATATCTTAGAACTCTCTTTACGGCTGTTAAATGGCTTTCTTTTGGAGAAGCTTGAAATCTTGCACACATGCAAATACTAAACATGATATTGGGCTTAGATGCAGTAAGATAAAGCAAACTACCAATCACATATCTATAATGATTTAAATCTACAGGTTTACCTTCATCATTTAAATCAAGATGCCCGTTAGTTGCCATGGGGGTCTTGATAGGTTTTGCATCCTCCATGCCAAACTTCTTAAATAAATCTTTTATATATTTGGTTTGGCTTATAAAGGTTCCATCCTTGAATTGTTTGATCTGTAGTCCAAGAAAATAAGTCAACTCACCTATCATAGACATCTCAAATTCCTTAGACATCAAATCACAAAACTTTTTGCAAAAATCATAGTTAGTAGAACCAAATATAATATCATCCACATAAATTTGACACACAAAGAAATCATCATCAATAATTTTTGTGAATAATATTGTGTCGACCTTCCTAATTTTGAATCCCTTTGAAAGTAGAAAATCTCGAAGTCGCTCATACCATGCTCTAGGAGCTTGTTTGAGACCATATAGCACATTTGAGAGTTTATACACATAATCATGATTTTTAGGATCTTCAAAACCGGGAGGTTGCTCAATATATACAAATTCCGATATTTTGCCATTTAAGAAAGCACTTTTAACATCTATTTGAAATAGCTTAATATCAAAACTTGAAGCAAAGGCAATTAATATACGAATTGACTCAAGTCTAGCTATGGGAGCAAATGTTTCATTATAATCTAATCCCTGTTTCATTATAATCTAATCCCTCAACTTGAGTATAACCTTGAACAACTAACATTGCCTTATTTCTTATCACAAGTCCATTTTTGTCTTGTTTGTTCTGGAAGACTCACTTTGTGCCAATTACATTATACTCCTTGGGTCTTTCCACTAGTGTCCAAACATCATTTCAGACGAAATTGTTTAGTTCTTCATGTATTGCATTCACCCAATCCGGATCTCTTAAAGCATCATCTACAATTTTTGGCGGAAGAGAAGAAACAAATGAATAATACTCACAAAATGAAGTTACTATAGATCTAGTTTGAGCACCCTTACTCATATCACCCAAGATTTGGTCCATTGGATGATCCTTGGCAATGGCATTGTGTATCTTCAGTGGTAGAGGTAGTTCTTCTTTGTCTTCTACACAAGGTTCTAAAAACAGGTTTACTCGGCCGAGTAATCGCCCGAATACTCGTACTAGGTCATGTCACCGGGTACGAGTAGGCCAAAATGAGTAGTTAACCGGTATAACCGGATGATTATTCGGTATAATCAGCTACCAGACCGAGTAATCGCCGAGTCGCAACAGTGACGGATTGCGTATTTGCGGCCCACAGTCAAAACCTCTCGCGGTCGGCCCAGCGGCCCCAGCGGCCAGTCCACTTCGCGTCTTCGCCCACACCTGAAGACGCTGACACTCCACGAGTTGCGACTTGTGAGGTGGAGGTAGAGGAAACCTAGATCGTAAGGCGGAGGCGGAAGCTGCGGCGGCTGCTGCGCCCCTCCTGCTGCATCTCCTTCTGGCGGCGTCCCCTACTGCATTTCGTCCCTCTACGGCAGCGTCCCCTACCGCATCTCCTTCCTCCGGCGGCGCCCGACCCTCCTGCGGTTCCTCCCTCCGGCGGCGGCTCCCCTACTGTGTCTCCTCCATCCGACGACGCCCGACCCTCCTGCGGTTCCTCCCTTCGGCAGCGCCCGACCCTCATGCGGTTCCTCCCTCCGACGGCGGTTCCCCTACTATGTCTCCTCCATCCGACGACAGCCTCCCCTGCTGCAGTGGTACACATTAGCGGTTAGCCCACCCTCCCTCCTTGGCTCCTGCCTTGCCATGATTCTACACCCCTAGCGCTTCTTGCTACTGCCACATGCTATTGAGGTTATTCACTGCTACTGCTTACTTGCTTAGTTCGTCTAGTTAATTTTCTATGGACAAAGATTGTAAGTTTCTATGGTGGCTATGCATCCCATTCTGCAATTGTTGTATGCTATTGCTACTGCTTATTCATCCTATTTTGCAATTATTGTATGTACTGGAGTAGTGGCTATACATGATTGAATGATAGTTTTTGGTTTGGTAGCTTAGCTAATCTGCTATATAGAAGGCAGATAGGCTACTAAACATTTAGTGAAAACAGATATCACTAGATGCATAAATTCAGGAACTATAAGATCTCAGGTATCTTCTTCATCATCTTATTTTGCATACCTAGCATGCATGACTTGCCAAGTGATCTCATAATTACATTATCAAGGCAATTGTTCTGGTTTTCTTGCATGGTAATGGTCTTGAACGTTGCCTTCAGATCATGTTAACAAATAGTGCTTGTTTTTGTTAAGTATTATAGGTTCAATGGTGCTAATTGATTTTCTATATGATAAAACTGTTACCTCATTGCTGATTTTTCAACCACCTATATACATCAAAAGTTCAAAATAATTGCATCAAGTGTGGCTTTGATTTTATATGAATACACATATATAAATCCGTTATTAAAAATATAAAACTGGTTACAAGGCCGAGTACTGGGCCGATTCCCGTATAATCGCTACAAGGTGAGGTGACTGAGTGAGTACCGAGTACCAAGTTTTAGAACCTTGCTTCTACATCTATTGTCTTGGATACTGCTAGTTGTATTAGATGTGGGAGCTTCAACTTGCTTTGATGAAGGAGATCCACTTGTGCCCTCTTTAGACTTGATGTCACCAATTTGCATGTTCTCTATTGCACGCCTTAATCCTTCATTACCTACATCATCCAAATTTTCTTACTCTTCTTGAGAGTCATTAGTTTTATCAAATTGAACATCATAAGATTCTTCAACTAAGCCAGAATTTTTGTTAAAGACTCTATAAACTTTACTATTTGAAGAATAACCTAGCAAGAATCCTTTATCACATCGACTTTAAAATTTTGAGAGCTAAACACCCTTTCTTAAGATATAGCATTTGCATCCAAACACTCTAAAGTATGAGACGTTTGGCTTTCTTTCAATGAGAAGCTCATAGGAAGTCTTGTTCAAAAAGCGGTGCAAATAAAGGTGATTTATGGCATGACAAGCGGTGTTAATAGCTTCTGCCCAAAAACTATCGGAAGGATTATATTCATCAAGCATTGTGCTTGCCATCTACTGTTCACCTTCATCCATGATCAGGACTCTGACTCCACCACCGTCTTGGCATCCGTTCCGTGTGCGACGCGGTCACCTCAGTCTCTACGCTTATATAGGCATGTCGCCCCCTTGGTTCCTGTGCGTCGCCACTGTTTTGCCGAGCTCTGCCGCATGCCTTGGTCGTCGTCGTCATCTTGCGCTTTGGTGGCCATCACCTACGTGATCAAGGAGGTCGCCATTGTCTCCCTCTGCATCGTCAGTCACCGTGCTGTTTGCCCATCCGCTGCCTACCATCCAACCTCGCTAGCACAACCCCACTGTCTAGCCTTAGTCCGCACGTTCATCATCACCCCATGTGACCGTTCGCCTACCGAAAGGTTGCCTCGTTCCTCGCGCCCATTGATGTCAGTGTGCACCCACGCTGTGCAACATTTCAGATTCTTCGTGAACTAATTCCATGTGCATCGAGTCACTAACATGAGAGCCCCACTTGCCAGCCGCCACTGTTCTATAGACCTGTGAGCCAGGCTAGCCGAATGAGCAGCTACGCAAGCATCAACATCCGCCCTAATCTGACGTGTTGCCACGTCACCTGCCATGTCAGCTCCTGATTCAACCCGAGTGCCACGTCAGCACGCCACGTCAGCTTGCCATGTGTTAGTACTACATCAGCCCTAATGCCACATGTTAGGCCATGTCACCTGCCATGTCAGCCCTACCCTGCCGCTTGTCAGCCACGTTAGCCCTAGCTACCACGCTAGCAAGCCCAGTTGCTCGTGCTCTGTTCTATATGCCAAGTCTACCGTAGACTAGCCATTCCGTGAGCCGAGTTTACAGCACAGTAGAATTTCTAATTTTATAGTATCTTCTTTAGATTAAAATTTTCAAGAGCCCATTCTCCTCTGTCCTAGTTCCAATTGACTCTGTTCTTTTGTCTAAATTCATCTAAAATTGAGCTCCATTTTTTTATTTTTGTTTTGAAGTTTTTGGGGTTCATTTGAATTTATTTTGTGCCTTATTTGATTTTCTCTCTCATTAGATCACGTCTTCGAAGAAACGGAAGCACAACCAGAGGATCTAGAGTTCACAACTGAGTAAGGCCAAGGCAAGTTGTGTCCTTTAATCATGTTAAATCTGATTTTTAATTTATTTATATTACTATTTTATTTTAAAATATCCTATATTGATATTTTATTACAAAATCTTGTACTTAGTAGTTACTATCGCAAATTGATTAATCCCTCACTTTATGATTTGAATGCCACAATTCCACTGTCACCATAAGATGGAAAATTATCTAATGATGCCATACTAGTTGTTACATGGGTTGTACGCTTAATTTGCTTAGCCATATTTATAGTTACGTTCGGCTTATCATCACATGTGATCAATTAATTAACTTGACTTAATGAGATAGTAAATTATGGTGGTAGCCATAGTTATAAAATTTGTGTATCATGACATTGGTGTATTATTGGTGTTAGTTATAAAAAATTGGTTTTCACTCGGGCGAGTGATCGTGCAGTAAAGGGGGAAGTGTGGATTCACTTCGAGTGATGTGAATGTCTTTCCTAGGTAATATATAAGGATTTAACTTAGTACGCCATTGATCTGAACCTTACCGTGTAAACTACATGTCTAGTATGGGATAGACCTAGTTGATTAATTTATGATGTTTCAATTTCAATCTCGCCATTATAATGAATATAATTGCTGATTTCTATGAGGTGCAAGTGGGGTGTGATACAAAACCCTAGTGGGCAGGATTGAGTTGAGGTTGAGCATTGTAAAGGCCTTATTATGATTTTCTTTAACGTAAGGATGATCACATCGTGTAGGTATAGTTGTATAACCTCTGCAGAGTATAAAACTATTCGAATAGCCGTATTCTCGGTTGTGGACAATGCTCAATAATTTCGTATGAATGGTAAACTTCATAAAGACTTGGATTGGTTAAATTTGAAAAGTGAATGGTTTGTTCACCGGTGGAGCAACTTGTGAATGGTTAGTTCACAAGTGGTTTATTCAATTCCTTTGGTTATTTATTTGCTATCATATCCTTTAATGTTCGCTTCCAATCTATTTACTGCTTTCTGCAAAATAACCTTTCAGCTATCCATTGGTAAGTCTTGTATATTATATTGCATTTTTGTTATAAATGACTTGCTGAATACTAATGTACTCATGGTTTTATGTTTACTGTTACTCAGTTGAAGAAGCAGAACCATATTAGTAGTTGGTACCTGAAAGAGGATACTTCGACGACTTCGTAGATTAGGACTTTGCTTCCTAGTCGATTGCCCGTTGGCATGTTGAATGGCTACCATGCTGATTTATATTTTTCGCTGCTAGTTTCTTAAGCCCTTCAGGCTAGTAAATTGTTAGTTTGGCTAGAAAGTTGTAATCTGATAATTATTAATTTTTCACTCTTTTTCTTTATTATTTATGCATATGGTCGATATTACTGAGTGTAGTAGCATGATCATGGACTAGTACGGTATATATAGAAAGTCCGGATTTACGTATTCGGATCTCGACATAATCAAAGCATCCAAATCCTTGGTTTGGCTAAAATCTTTGATTCAGATGAATAGCACCAAGGGGTGGCAACAGGGTAGAGGTCTTGGGAGGGCCCTACGGCCCCGCTCCGATCCCACAGTTTGACACCGCGTTAGGCTAAACGGGGGAGATCTTAAAATAGCTAAATTATTTTTAAAAATAATAATATAACTTTATTTATTAATGTATAATTATTTAAGTATATTTTTCAAAGAATATATATTCTACATATAGATTTGAGTTTTAGTTAAATATAAAAGGAAAAATAAAGAATCTAATATTAAAAGCTATAATATATTATGAAAATATTTTTTATTTTTACCAATCCCATAAAACCCCCCACAAGGAAAGAGCAACCCCGCCCCTGCCAGTTACCCCGTAGGAGGAGAAGATCAGACTCCTTCCCCACCCTGCGGGAAATTGCCACCCCTACAGATAGGGGTACAATTTGCTCTCAACACGCAGCCGGTCCGCCGGCGTCTGCTGATTGACTTGCGTTAGACTTGAACTGTGCAAGTCCAAATTACGATTACTCTTTGCTTGCTTAACCTTCTCGATTTCTTTTTGAAAGAAAATACTTTTACCTGTTCTTTATTGCATGGAATGCTTCTTGCAGTCGAAATACACGTATTACTTCATTCGATGGCTTGCTCTGAACAAGCTAGTAGACATCGAATCCATGCGCAAGTAACAGTGATATATGTTTACGAACTAGTTGCATGTATGATTGTCTAGCGTAGTGCTTAGACATGAATATGCATTGCTTCTGAGTGATAGCGTAGTTAAACTTAGTAGTACTCCGTCTGTATTTCTTATTCTGATAATCTCTTAACATCTACGTATAATGGCACACAAGATTATTCTGATACTCTCTGTTCATCTATATTGTGAGCCCCTAATCCTAATCGCCATTGCCGTCGCTCCTCTTCCACCGTCTCTGTCCATAAAATAGGCCATGAAAAGAATATAAAAAACAAAAGGGTTTTGAGGAAGCTGATGAGTTGGGATGTCATGACAGCGATCTTATTAGAGTGCAAACAAACAAATCAAAAGGGAATAGATTACGACGCTAGTATGTGACTACTTTTATGCACACAACCTTTTTTTCTTTTCAGTTGCAAGTATATGAAGAGGAATAAGTTCATATAACACTTTAAATTTTGCTTAAAAATTTGTTCAGCACCTGGCTTATGAAATTAGATATTTGACTCCTTAAACTTTACAATCTAGTTCAAATAATACTTATGCCTTGTTTTGCATAGTGATATTGCCCGTATGACGCAATGAGTAAGCAGTTTTGCTATGTAGGATGACACACTGACCAAGTTGAGCTGTGACATGTGAAGCCACAAGGGTTTCTCCCTCACCGAGCTCCAACCGTGCTTCCATGGCCACAATCCCCTGTAGTTCCCTTCCTCTTTGTTTTAATTAGGGAAAGAAGGACCTGTGGGTCCCACCTTAACGAGGATAGAATAATTATCTAATTATTACATCATTATACTCTTTAAATATACCTCTTACTAGTAAGAAAGAAAAATCATAGAGTGGTCGTAAGCTATTCTACAACCATCTCATAGTCATAAACTATTCTAAGACTATTTGATCTTAATTCTTCTAGATCATCTTATAGTCATAAGATCTTTTGCGACCACAAGTTAGTCATAAGTGGTTATATGACTACCATGTGGTCGTAGACTTTCCTGCGACCAGCATCTCTTCGATTAGCCTGTTTATGATGACCTACCACGGACACATCCGTTTGACAAGACAGTTAGAACGTGTGTTTATGCCCAATAATTGTACATGATCTCTGTCGAGACCCGAATATGCAAATTCGGACTCTTTGTGTAATCTGCACTAGTCCAGGATCACGCTAGTGCACACAGTCAAACATAGATGTAATCACAGTCATACACACGATAATAATAAAGTAAAACTCGAATATCGATAAAATCTCAAAGGTACGACCTTATGGCCAAGCTTACAATATCTCTAGCCGGAAGGGCTTAACAAAATAGCAGCGAAAAACCAAAATAAAGCGTAGTGGCCAATCGACAAGCCCACAGGCTATCGAGTGGAGAACGAAGCCTAATCCGTGAAGTCATCGTAGTACTCTCCTTCTGGAACCTTCTGCTGATAGTACTCCTCTCCCTCAACTGAGCAACATAGGCGTAAAGCCGTGAGTTCATTGGTACTCAGCAAGTCGTTTGTAACAAATGAATGCAATATAGTATGCAAGGCTTACCAAAGGAAGGCTGAACGGTTAATTTGCATAAAAGGCATTTCACAATATAATAAATAGATTGAAAGCGTAATTTGAAGGAAAACAATAACAATAAAATAATCAAAGGAATAAATATGAACCACTTGTAAACACCAATTCACAAGCTAAACCAACAGTGAACTATCTGTCCACCTCCAACATAAACCACCAAGTTATAATTGAAAACACTACCCCTCGTGTGAAATCACCGAGCATTGTCCATGACCGAGGACGCGGCTATTTGAATAGTTTTACACTCTGCAGAGGTTGCACAACTGTACTCACATGATGTGATTAGCCTCGATCTCAGGAAATCACAACACGGCCTTTACAATGCTCTACCTCAACCCAATCCTGCCCGCTAGGGTTTCACATCACACCCCCCTTGCGCCACATGTAAATCAGCCACCATGTCCATCACATTGGCAGAATTGAATTGAAATATTACAAATTAATCAGCCAGATCCATCCCATACTAGACATGTGGTTTGCACGATTAAGCTCAGATCAATGGCGCACAAAGTTAAGTCCTTAGCATTACCCGGGCGAGGCTACCACATCCCCCGAAGTGCACCCGCACTTCCCCCTTTACTGCACGATCACTCGCCCGCGGGCGGCGGCGGCGGGATCAGACGGTCGCGGTCGCGACGCGTGGCGCGAGCTAGTGCCTCGCGGCTCCGATCCGGACGGACGGTGGGGATGCGATGACGCGGGGGTGGGAAGCGAGCGATGGGCGACGCGTGGCGGCACGACTCGCAAAGCGTCGCGCGCGCGCGCGCGAGCGCGCGGGCCGATCCGGCGGCGCGAGGCGGCGTGTGGCACGATCTGAGCCCTTGGCTCAGATCTGGATGGGTGGCGGGGATTGTCGAGACCCGAATATGTAATCCGGACTCTCTGTGTATTCTGCACTAGTCCCAGGATCATGCTAGTGCACACAGTTAAATATAGATGTCATCACAACCATATACACGATAAAATAAAGGAAAAGCTCCAATATCGATAAATCTCAAAAAGGTACGACCTTATGGTCAAGCTTACAATAGACTGGCCCGAAGACTTAACAAGAGTAGTAGCGGAAATCCAAAATAAAGCGTAGTGGCCAATCGACATGCCCACCGGCTATCGAGTGGAGAACGAAGCCTAATCCGCGAAGTCGTCGAAGTACTCTCTTTCTGGAACCTCCTGCTGGTGATACTCCTCTTCCTCAACTGAGCAACATTGGGCATAAAGCCGTGAGTACATTGGTACTCAGCAAGTCGTTTGTAACAAATGAATGCAATATAGTATGTAAGGCTTACCAAAGGATGGCTGAAAGGTTAATTTGCATAAATGACAGTTCAAATACAAATAATAAATTGAAGGCGAACTTTAAGTACAACAATAATTAAGTAAATAATCAAGGAAATTGACATACCACTTGCGGACCTCCCATCCACAAGCTAAACCAACCGCTTATGGACCTCCCATCCATAAGCTAAATCAATCGCTTATAGACCTCTCCTCCATAAGCTAAACCAACAGTGAACACCTGTTCACTTCCATTCACAAGTTTTCAGAAATAACTACCCATCGTGTGAAATTACCGAGCATTGTCCATGACCGAGGACGCGGCTATTCGAATAGTTTTACACTCTGTAGAGGTTGCACAACTGTACCCACACGATGTGATAATCCTCACGTTAAAGAAAATCACAACAAGGCCTTTACAAAGTTCAGTTACAACTTAATCCGCTCGCTAGGGTTTCGCATCACACCCCCCTTGCGCCACATAGAAATTAGCAACCATGTTCATCTCAATGGCAAGATTAAAATTGAAACATCCCAAATTAGTCAGCAAGGTCCGTCCCATACCAGACATGTGGTTTACACGGTAAAGCTCAGATCAATGGCGCACAAAGTTAAATCCTTAACATTACCCGGGCGAGACTACCACATCCCCCAAAGTGCACCTGCACTTCCCCCTTTACTGCACGATCACTTGCCCGAGTGCAAAACCAAGTTTGTATAACCATCACCGATGACGCACCAATGTCATGGCACAAATTTTAGTACATGTGGCACCAACCACAATTCCATATCTCATTAAGTCAAATTTATAATTCACATGTGATGATAAACCTGATCGTAAAAATAAGTAAGGATAAGCATCTAATCGTACCAACCCTTGTGACAAATATCGTAACATCACTAGTATGTTTCCCAACCTATAGTGATAAGAGTATCATGGTGTTCAAAGTTATCAAGGAGTGATGAATTCAAAAGGGACGATAACTACCAATTACAACGGTTGAATAAAAATAGCGATGCAATGTACTTTAAAACAAAATAATTAAATAATAGATTGCAAACTGGGTTCAACATGATCAAAGGATACGACTTGCCTTGGTTATGGTCAGTGAAGTACTCCTGGTCTTCGGGCGTAGATCCTACTCCTCCGGAATCCGAATCTAACGAGAGAGAAAACGACCGAAACAAGAAAAACACATAAAATGACAAGCAAATAAACTCCAAAATTCATGAAACTAGAACCAAAAGCTAGAGCTTGATTTTAGATAAATTTAGAAAAAAGAACGGGGTCAAACGGAGCTAAGACGGAGGAGAACAGGTTCTCAGAAAATTAACCCTAAAAGAAATCAGAGAAAATCAGAAATCGCACTGTGCTGTGAACCCAGTCCACGGGAGACCTAGCCCACGGTGGACTCGGTCTACGTAACAGTGCGCGCGGGCGGAGCGGCTAGGGCTGACGTGGCACGTGCTGGTGCCGCCACGTGGCACGGGTGACGTGGCAGCCACGTGTCTCAGGGTGGCAATTTTGGCTGACGTGGCATGGCACGTGGCTGCCACGTGGGCTTAGGGGCTGACGTGGCTTGCCACGTGGTAGGGCTGACGCGGCACGGCGCGGGCGGCGGCGGCGGCATCGGGCGGCTAGGAGTGCGCCGCGTGGCAAGATCCAAGCCGTGGATCTGAATCTGGATGAACGGCCACGATCGCGCGGCGCGCGGACGGGAGGCAGCCGATGGTCGATGCGTGGCGGCGCGCCGCGCGAAGCGTCGCGCGGGCGTGGGCACGGCGTGGTGCGGTGCGGGGACCAAGGGCGGGACGCGTCCGGTGCGGGGTTGCGCACACTGACCGAGGGGCGGTGCGCGGGCGACGACCGGCGAGCGGGGTCTGGTCGGGCGGCGGCGACGGCAGCAAGGCGCGGTGGCGGCGACTCCGGCGACCAACGCGCACGGCGGAGGGTCCGGCGGCGAGCGGCGAGCGGCGAGAGGGTCCGACAAGTAGGAGGGGAAGAGGGTTCCGGCGCCGCAGCTTACCGACGGTTCGGGATGGCGACGAACTTCGCCGGCGGTCGAAGGCGACGAAGCGGCAGAGCCTCCGGCGGCGATGGGGCGAGCTCTCGGCGGCGGGGTCTCCGGCAACGGCGGTGGAGCGAGGTGCGCAAGCGGAGGTGACGGCGCACAGCGAGGGGAGGCGAGGACCGACGGCGGCGGTGGTGGAAGCACGCGAACCGAGGGGCGGTGGTTTTTATGGCACGCACGTCGAGGATGTCCGGATCGAACGCGGTGCGGGCGACGACCGGATCGGAGACGACGACGGGGAGGCTGCCACGCGGCAGATCGGACGGCCGGGGACGAGTCCGGGCGCGAGCCGCGTGGGCGCACGGGTGATGGGCGACGCGTGGCACATCGGACGGGCGAGGTGCGGCAGCGCAGCTAGGGTTAGGGTTCGCGCGAGCGACGCAGGCGCGGGCGCGAACGGCGTGGATGTGGCGCAGGCAGATCGGACGGCGTGGATGTGGCGCAGGCAGATCGGACGGCGTGGATGTGGCGCAGGCAGATCGGACGGCGCGGATGGAAACGCGGGTGCGACCGGGCTGGTGCCGCCACGTGTCGGCGCGGATGCGCGACGCATGGCCCGGTCGCGTTAAACGGCGGGCGCGGCGAGCGAAGCGCGGCGCGGAGAGAGCGAGAGCGGCGGCGCGGCTCGGATCGGCGACAGGTGGCGCGGGGATGCAGCGGGCGGCGGGGATGCGAGGACGGCGGGGGTTGGGCCGGGCCGAGTGGGCGCGCGCGGGAGAGAGCGGATGCAAGCCAGGTGGTGGGGCGGCACGATCGGACGGCGGGGAAGGGAGATAGGCGGGAGCGAGCAGGGAGAGGGGCCGATGGGTGACACGTGGAGGATAGAGAAGATCGGGCGGCCGAGATAATTCCCCAATTAAATCTTTTCCAGAAATTCAAATAAATTGTTAGGAGCTCTAGAAAATAGCAAATAAATCCCAAAAATTCACCAAAAATACCAGAAAATTCCTTGAGACCTAAAGAATCCAAATAAAATATTTTCAACATATGTTGATGTTTATTTTACTTAGATTAAATCATTTAAAATTCTAAAATTCATTTGAAACTTAATTTAATTCCAGAAAATTTCTTGTGACACAAGGAACTCAATTAAAATATTTTCAGCTAATGTTGAGGTTTAATTTAATCACATTAAATTATTTAAATTTTTGAAAATTTAGTTTAAACTTGATTTAAATTCAGAAAAATTCTAGAAATTTATTTTTAAATTCAAGGTTTTAAAAATCTCTGAAAATCTGGATGTTACAGGGATGAAGCGGAAGGGGTGCGGAAGGGGTGCGGTGGCGAGCGCGTGCGCGGCCGAGGCGAGGGGAGCGGCGCGGGTCTAGCGACGCGGGCGACGGGCAGGCGACGCGGCGACGGGGACGGCGCGGAGGGCTCACCGGCGACGGGAGTGGCGGGCTCCGACGACGGTGTGAACTCCGGCGACGGCGTGGGCTCCGGCAACGGCGCGGCGCAAGGTGAGAGCAGAGGCGACGGCGGCGGAGTGCACGCGAACCGAGATAGTAGGCGCACGAACCGAGGCAATCCCGATCGGTTACGGGACGACGCGGGCGTGCGGCGCGGTTTGAACGGTTAAGATGCGGCCACGTGGGTAGATCGGACGGCGGGTGCGGGTTAGGGTTTCACACGCGAGTGGGGTGCGGACGGGCGAGATCGAGCCACGGCGCGAGCGGGGATCGGACGGGCGAAGGGGCGCAGCGCGTCTTGTGCCGCCGCCGCGTGCAGGCCAGCGGATGCGCGCTTGCGCGCGCACGGCGGCTGGGAGGAAGGCAAGGCGGGAGCGGCTGCGCGGGGTGAGCGTGGCCTGGATGGCTGACGCGTGGGCGGCGGGGAATCGGGCGGTGGGGGGCGGGCGGGAAAAGGTGGTACGACGGCGGCGCGGGCGCGCTGGATGAGTGACGCGTGGAGGGAGGAGGGATCGGGCAGCGGGGAGATTTTCCATTATCTTTTCTTTTTCAGAAATTCAAATAAACTTTCAGGAGCTCTAGAAAATAGCAAATAAATCCCAAAAATTCACCAAAAATACCAGAAAATTCCTTGAGACCTGAAGAATCCAAATAAAATATTTTCAACTCATTTTAATGTTTATTTTAATCGTATTAAATCTTTTAAAATTCTAAAAATTTATTTAAAGCTTGAATTAAATTAAAAAAATTCCAGAAAATTCATTTTTAAATTCCTGACTTTAAAAATATCAGAAAAACAGGATGTTACAATCTTTCTCTAATAACAACTATCACATGACAAACGGCTCATCACGTCTCTCTGATAATAACCTCCTTCTAGTGGTTATACCATGAAACATGGAGACATCTCTTGACGCAAGACAACGGCTGTCGTTTCACAAACTATACAAAGATTATTGTCGGAGGAAGAAAGGAGGAGATCCGGTAGATTCAAGAGATACTGCAAGTTCTTTTCGCATTATTCTATTGTAGTCATTATACTGCAAGTTCTTTTCGCATTATTCTATTGTAGTCATTCTCTCTGAAGCGATAGTCACACAGGACGTAGCGCTATTATTCTCTCAGAAGAAGGTCTGAACTTGTATAAAAATTTCCATGTCCTCTGTGTACTCATGGCCTGTCCCTTAAGATAAACCTTCCCCTTGAATCCATACAAATCATATGTAAGATCGATATTAAAATATTGACACAACTATTATACACCTAAACTTGATCAGTGAGTCATCATGTGTGATAAAACCGTCTATACATCGCGCCACGTGGGCAATATCGTTATCCGAAACCGGGTCAAGTTATTTTTTTAAATTATATTTTAAAGCTTGAGGGGTTAAATGTCCGATTTCATACTTCAGAGTGTTAGATGTACTTTCGAGCAAAGTTTAGAGTTTTATATAGACTTTTTCCATATAAAGATGATTATCTAGAGGGAAAAGCGTAGAGGTAAGATGCTGGATGCTGGATACTAATTCTTAAGTAATCTCCAAATACCTGTACTTTGATAATACGACAAGCTAATCCTGTTCTTATTTCTGGCTAAAAACAGATTGCTTTGTTCATGCCACCCAAGGAACGATACACCAGGGACAGTATTGTCTGAACATGCGAAAACAAGTGTGTAGGAACTGGCAGAGAGCAGGAGCCGGAGCCATTGACAGGTTGTTCTAGTTCTTTGGGGGTGCTCGTTGCTATTGTGTGTTGTCGAAAAAAAAGAGAAACGAAGTGTGTTTTTTCAGAGAGGCAGGGAGCATTCTAGAAAGGGCTAGCTAGCTGCCTGCAAAAGCCAGTTGACCTACCACCTTACTGAAAGGTACTCCCAGCTTAGCACAAATTGCACTCCCGGTGTGCAAGAGCAGCTAGCGAATGAAAATGAGTGCAGCTGCAGCTTCCATCCGGGCCCCGAAACTCCAAATCCACCGGCCTAGCTATCTTCTGCCATGGCACACATTCTAAAAAACACCCCTAGCTAAGCAAATTTCCATCGATACACGGCGTAAGTGTTTGACCATTGACCCTCAGGTGACCATGCAATCTTGATCAAAGAAACAACTTACTACTACTATCACTGTTCACTTTCATAAATCATTTTAGACATCAATATGATCTCGAATTTACATGTTTGATCACCACTTTTTCTAGTTGCATACTAGCAAAACTCGTTAAAATTGTAATGGCAAATATAAAGACTTTTATGTATGCCAATGGACAAAAGTTTTAAAAAGTTGATTGCATGCATACTAGTAGCAATCTATTTGAGAATTGAGCCTACTCAGCTACTCGTTGGAATGATCGAGTAATTTTAGCTTATGGCGTCACAACCGAAATTGTAATTTATCGTTAAAAATGAAACTATAATTTATGGTTCGAAGAAAAAAACTGTAATTATGTCCTAATCAAATGGTTGTTTTGTAATAGTAATTACACAATACTAGAGGGATCGGATTTGAAAAGGGTGTCTCTGCTTAAGGTTTGTTCAAACGTGTGGTACTTTTAATTTTTAGCTAAAATGATAATATAACAGTTGCTATTAGTTTTTTTGAGAAATTTAATTAAAAAATAAAAATAGAAAAATAGATAATTTAAAAAAAGAAAAAACTATATTAAAAAGTCGGCATATTTTAAATAGCTTTTAGTTCCCGAAGCGTTGTGAAAGGAAGAAGGAAACAGTCAGAGAAGCAAACACCAATACCACGGCACGGCACGGCACGCGGAACGTCAACGCGAGACAAGAAGAGTTCTTCCCCCAAACATTTTTCCCCCGAGACAAGGAGGAGTTCTTCCCCCAAAATTCGCTCTCCGCTCGCTTTGGTGCTATTTGATTCCACCCAAGCTTCTGCGGCGATTCCTCCGATCCAAACCCTGATCCGATGGCGGCCAACGCCGGCAACAAGATCCGCAACGCCAAGCTGGTGAGGAACCCACATCCCGAATCTTCAATGTGGCGCGTCACGTTGAGTTGCGTGGTCTGGATCCCTGGTCCACGGTTTTCTTCTAATCTTGCCGCAAATCGCTTTGTGTGTTCTTCCCGATTCCTATATGTTCGCTGAATTAGGATAGGATTATTGTATCGTCTGTAGCTCTGTTTTGTCAGATACGATGAATTAATTTACATGTGATCACAAATATACACTTTTTTTTTATATATAGCTTTCTTGTATGACAGATTCTGAGCTCTGTTACATGCTGCTATGTGTTTACTTGCTGTGTTGGATCACCAGGTTCTTCTGGGAGATGTGGGCACCGGCAAGTCAAGCCTGGTTCTCCGGTTTGTAAAGGGCCAGTTTGTTGAATTCCAGGTGAGTTTTCTTTACGCGTAAGTTTCTATCAAAATTGAGCAGGTCTGTGTGCTGGGGATGCTCAATTCTGCCGGTTCATTTTACTGCAGGAATCGACCATTGGCGCGGCTTTCTTCTCGCAGACCTTGGCAGTTAACGACGAGACGGTGAAGTTTGAAATCTGGGACACGGCAGGGCAGGAGAGGTATCACAGCTTGGCTCCGATGTATTACCGGGGCGCTGCTGCCGCGATAGTTGTCTACGACATCACGAATGCGGTTAGTACAGCACGCACCGACTTACTCGAACTAATTATATGGTACGTCTTGATTGTAAATTCTCGAGGTTATGATTTACAGTCTGCTGCATCATGCTTCCCATGCTCCTCTGACCAAAGCATCAACGACGTCTTCAGGAGTATCTCGCACCAACTTTAAGTATTTAACATTTACGGCCTGTTTGGATGTTATAGCATTTGGAAACTACAGTTTTGCAAAACCACAGTTTTTCAAGTACCAGGCAGGGAATACTACAGTTTATAGAAACTACAGTTTTTCACAGCACTAAGAAAAACCATGACGTGTTTGGCATTTGCAATATTCAATTCATTATTTTGTGTTACGAAAATAACTATTATACTAACTAGCCATTATAAAGAAAATTAAACAAGCTAGACACATGCATGTACATGTTTATTGTAGCTAGCTTGTACACCTAACAATACATGATTGTTATATTTAGAAGCCCTTTTTTTGTGTGGACGATCAAACATGTCATAGTTTAGCAAATCTCAATGTCAACAGATGAAGGTTGTAGTACTGCATATTGTGTAGAGTGTGGACGGCATTGTTTTTCTTTTGAACAAGTCTAACTCCCAACATCAGATGGCGCATCGCCAAGCGCATGGAAAGCTCAGAGAGCATGGCTGTTGCGTGGTATTTCTCGGTTTAGAAAAAAGAGGTTGGGAGTGGATTTTTTTAAACTCCAAAAATACCATGGTATTTAGGATAGTATGGTTTTCTATATCACAGTTTCTGCTGCCTCCAAGCACCTCGATACTATAGTATTTTTTAGAAACCATGGTGTTGCCTCAAAACTCCAAAAATACTACGTGTACAAACAGGCCTAGTCTCTTCCATCAAACGTTGGTGCAAAAGGTTTGAGTTTCCAGTGTAGTAGTGTTTTAGGTGGAAATGTTCTGCCGGCCTCACTATTACCGTAGGATCATATATTCTCTTTTTTTGGGGAGCACTATAAGAGACTCCTTTTACTTAAAAAAATGGCACTTCATGAAGCCTGCACAGTGTTGAAGTAATCCTGAGAACTTCAGGTGGGTTCTGCCTGTATCAACCCTCATGTGCAAACATAGCAATGTAGCATTACTAATCTCAATTTATTAGCTAGTTGCAGCATTTTAATCCTATCATTAACGGTTGCACCCACTCATTGTCTGCTCTGTTTGACGGTGCTATGCCTGTGCTTCTCTGTCTGAACAATCAATCTCTTAACTGAAATTCATTGATACTACTAAAAATTGTTAGCACAATAATGGTTCTGCTGAGCAAGCATATCACTGTTAGTGTTCTGGAAGGATGGTTCTGCACACATCTTTTTGTATGGATCTGTTTCTCTATTTGGGCATAGGCATTATATATTTATATTGCTTATATGATTCAACATACTGAGCTCTGAGGTGATGTGCCATTCCAGCTGTGTGTCCACTTCGTCCTTTTAGGAATTTAGGCTGTATTAGTTTCTTATGTATTAGTTCAGGATCTTATATATGGCAGCTAGGGATTTCTTTACATACGTAGTTTCTTATGTGATTTTTACCCACTCATAATCTGCATCGCTGGTATATTTTTACTAAATTCACACTACATGCAAATTTAAATCCATCCTGATTTGAACCACACGCGAATTCAAATCCATCCAGATTTGCAGCACGAACGAATTTAAATCCATTCTCATTTGCACCTTTTTATGTTAAAAACAGGTAGGAGTAGTGATATTATTATTTTCTACCTTACAGGCCTCTTTTACACATGCAAAAAAATGGGTCCAAGAACTTCAAGCACAAGGTAATCCATTTTACTCCTTTATATTCTTTTTACTGTGTTTGAGCCTCTAAAAATATGCACTTATGTGGGCTAATGTTTGTTCAAAACAAATTGTTTTGTTATTTTACACCTGATGGACCATTTGTACAATTGTTGTATAAGAATTTGAGTGATTATGATGGCATATTAGATAGGATCTCTGAATGTTTTATGTAAATGGGCTGGCCGATATACAAGTTATTAATTCATGATTGTTTCTATACAGGAAACCCAAATACAATAATGGCTCTTGCTGGGAACAAGGCTGATATGTTAGAGGCAAGGCAGGTGCCAATTGAAGTATGTAATACTGCTTCTTAAATCCCACTTTTGACATTATATGCATGCATTACTGCATTTTTTGTTTGGAGCTACTGTGTCGCTGAGGCGAGATTTGTCATCAGCATCTTATAACGATGCTTATTTCCTCCCAATTTCTTTCAGCAACCAGCATAATATGGCCCTTGCAATTTCAAATACTGCATTTTCTCCAGTTGCATTAGATAATTGGATTATAAAGTATGTTATGTATGTTAAAGAATAGCAAAAAATATGTTTGGCTAATCCTCTGCTCTAGCTTAATGGTGAAACCAGATCCAAATGAGAAGCTGGAGCTCCCAAGCTTTTCAGATACAAATTTATGATTCTCTTGTAAATTGTAATTGTATTGGCAGTAAATGAAACATAAGAAAAGTGGCAACCTTCTACCTGTTCGGTAGCTTCATGTAAGCAGAGAATATGAAAGGTTATGATGCCTGGGCATGGAAGCAACAATGTTTTGCATCCTGTGGCAGCGTGTTTGTTTGCTATATTGTTCTATTAAATCAGATATTACCATTTTGCGTGTGTGGTACGATGCTATTGTTCAAATGAAGAAATTTTCAATAATATAGTGAATTCTATGTGGTGCAGGAAGCGAAGACTTACGCTCAAAATAATGGGCTCTTCTTCATGGAAACGTCTGCTAAAACAGCGATCAATGTGAACGATGTATTTTACGAGATTGGTGAGTATAGTCTAGAAATCATTTTAGTGTTGGATTTCTGATTTACCAGCTGTTTGCTGTCCAAAAAATGCCCATTGCCTGCTCCTTGTAATTTCAAGCATTGATGTTTCCATACGTCCAATTTCAGCGAAGAGATTGCTTCAGGGACAGCAGGCTCAAAACCCACAGGGAGGAATGGTTCTCACCCAGAGACCAGCTGAGAGGATGGTGAGCAGTTCTTCATGTTGCTCGTAAAGCATAGTGTGGAGTGCGGACAACATATGCCATGGATTGAAATCCAAGAGAAGTATGTATGCACCAAAGATGCAGTGGAAGCTTGTGAAGTGGCTCCTGCCATCCCAGCTGCTATACCCTTAGCCATTGTTACTTCCTTGTTTCCTGTCATGTTCGTTCTGTAAATATGAATACTAGTGTGTTGCTTCAGAAATTCAGAAGTGTTGCGCATAATCATGCTTAAGTATCCCTTAACGAGTGAAACAGAGTAAAGCCAAGTTTCAGACATATACTCGTTTGATTTAATTCAGATCATGTAGAGAATTTGGTCTTATATTCAGGCCGTGCCGCTAACGCGCAACAGAATTTTATGTATCTGCGCTGACCGTCTATGTCAGGTTTCTTTGGTTAGAGAAGCACTAGCTAGGCCAAACTGACCGTATGTGTCACTTCTCGTCACAGAAACTGTGAGATCCGGAAGTAGAAACTCCCAGACCCCCCTTGTGTATTGCAGTACTAGTCCTAGATCAACGCTAGTACACACAGATAATCAGATAAAATGATACATTACCAACAACGTTTTATTACAATAATAACGTAAATACATAAGTCCTGGCCCAAGGCCTTACAGCTGCGGTTCACTGAACCTCTTACACAAAATAAAACAGCGGAAGCAAAGTATTCAGATAAACGGCCCATCAATCTGCCACAGGCAATTGACTTGAGCAACGAGTCCTAGTCCTCCGGCAAGAATCCATCACAACCGCAAGCGGAACAGTAGTCGTAGTCCCCTTCCTGAGCTGCAACCTCTTCTGAGAATTATTTGAAGTGTAGTATGTGAGTACATAAAGTACTCCGCAAGTCTGGGGAAAGACGCAATAGATGCAGGGCATACAAAGGAAGGTTATATGGCTCTTTTGCATAAATGAGCATTTTATTTCAAATTTATATACTATTACTAAAAGCATTTTGTTAAACATTGAATTTTCATAATCTAAATTTTAATAAGTACCTTAGTGAAGGTTACATCCACCATCACTGATAATTAGGCTATCTCCGCCAAGATTCAAAATAGAGTTTAATTCCACCTGAACTGGTTACATCCACCAGACCAAAATCACGAGAGTTCTATCCACTCTCTAGTTTTTCCAAAACCTTTTCTTTTTAAATTCAAAGTCAAATCTCTACTTTGTGAATGCATTCCTTGTCCGCCCTTGACCGTGGGCACGGCTATTCGAACAGTTTTATTACTCTGCAGAGTGTGTACAACTTTACCCACAAGAGATAGTTTACCTTAACAGTCAACACGCTTCCTTTGGCATGAGACCCAGATAAAATATCACAAAGCTTTTCACCTACTCTAGTATAGTTTTATATCACTCGCTGAGGTTTCACCGCTGAAGGGTTAAATCCACCACATTCAGAAGCCCCCTCTTGCGCCATGTGAGTGCAGTAAATCCCTGCCCCTCACTTTGAGTAATCAGTAAATCCCTGATACCTATTTTCCAATAGTGACACAAAGACTAAACGATTATAGGTTAATTACCTAGGTTGTACCCATTTTAACTTGTGGTTGTACTGTTTTACTCAGATTGGACAAACACAAGAATCGGTCCTTAGACGACTAGGGTGGATCATTCACAAACCCGTTATCTGTGCTAATCCGCACCAGCCAAACATTCCATCCACCCTCGTCAAATTTTACCTTGAACTTTATTTTTATTTTAAATTTACAGTGGTAATATCTATTACCACTTTTCAAACAAAACATTAAATCACAAATCACTCATTAACCATTTTTCTCATATGAGCATTTTTACATTTATCAGCTAGACTAAGCAATTGCTAATAATTTAAATTAAACAAAAATAATACTAACTCATTATTGAGCCAAAGATTATCCTAAGTTGACAAGGGTACATGGTACATAATTTCCAAAAGAGGGCATAACAAATTGGGTGCTTATCTAAATTTTAGAATTTAAATTATCAATTTACTAAACATAGCAATGCAAATAATTTAAAATAATTGCAAAAACTATTTATAAAACATAGGAGCAAAATGGTCAAGGAGACTTGCCTTCTGGAATTATGTTGGAATCTTCCCGAGGTTGCTCTTGAAAATCGTCGGACAGATCGGATTCTACACGAGAAACGAGACGAACCAAATAAATAAAATAAAATAAAATCTGAAAATTAAAAATAAATATACCAAATGAAAGTTTGGAATTTTAGATGAATTTAGAAATTTGAATGGGTCAATTTGGAGTTAAAATGCAAAAGTTATAGCCTTTCAAAGTTTAAATACAAAATAAAAGAAAAAGGCTATTTTCTGGATTAAAATTTAAACCGAAAATCATTTATGACGTCAGCAAGAATTATTTTTCTAAAGGAAAATCGGAATAATGACGTCAGCAGTATTATTAAATTTCGGCCGAATTATTTTTAAACAGAAAAACGGGTTTATGACGTAAGCATGACGTCAGCCCCGATTTTAAATTATCCGGCCGAGGGAATGACATGTGGGGCCCATTCTCGGGAGTGAGGCTGACAGGTGGGGCCGGGTTGCTGAGGTGGCTCGCGTGGTGCGTCAGCGCACACGTGGCACGGTCGGGAGCGGGTAGCGCTGGCGTGGCCCGTCCGGCGCGGACGTGGCGTCCCACCGGCCGCCACGTGGCCGCCACAGAGGCTCGACCGCCGACGTGGCATCGCCGGCCAGAGGGGAGGCGCGGGACCCGAAGGTCACCGGTGCTCCGGCGAGCGGCGGCGCTGGCCGAAGTGCGGAAAAGGGAAAGGAGGGTGAGGGGAGGCGGTTGGTACCTCGCACGAGGCCCGAGGGTGACCGGAGAGGGGAATCGGCAGAGAGGGGCGGCGGTCGGAGAGGGGTTCACGGCGGCGGGGACGTTCCGGTGACGCACGGGCTCGGGAAGATGGCCGCCGAGGATCGCTGAGGCACCAGCAACGTCAGGGAAGCGTCGGCGAGGAACGAGGAAGCCCGAGGCGGCCGGAATTGCTCGCCGGAGTGCTTGAAGCCGCGGGGAAGAAATCGGGCGTAGAGGGGCTCTGGCGCTCGGTTGGTTCGCTTGAGAGGTGAGGGGGGCGGCAGCGATAGAGGGAGCTCGGGGAGTGGGTTTTATAGGCCGAGGAGGTGGTAACGGCCGAGGCATCACCGCCGGAGAGGGAGGGATTAACGCGATGGTGTAACTGGCGCAATTACTCGCGATTATGCCCGAAACGGACGCGGGGAAGCAGGGATTTGAATTTGCAGTGGCGGGGGACAGTAATTGGGCATGAAACCGAAGCCTTTAAAGCTTCGGTTTCTTGTTTTAATGGCGGTGGAGCGGCGGCGATTGCGCGAGGAAGAAGGCGATGGCGGGGACGAAGGACCTGACAAGCTGGTCCCGCACGTCGGTGAGAGAGGAAAAGAGAGAAAGGGGAAGGCGGTGTGTCGGTTTTGGCGGAGTGGCAAGGAAAGGGAAACGGGGCCGCTGGATCTAGTGAACCGGTAAGTGAACATGGGTGGGTGTGATTCAATCCGGCAACTGTGGGTGAATCTGAGCCAATCGGTGCGTTAAGTGAGAGAGAGCGGCTGAGATTAGGTACGGCAACAGGGAACGGTGCCGATTGTGCCACGCGTCACGCGGAGAGGAGAATGAAGCGGCGAAGCGGTAAGTGGCTGGGATTGAATCGGGCGCGGAAACAGACGATCCGATGCTTGCCACGTATCGGTCCGAGGATAGGGGAAGGCGGGATTGAAACGGTAAGTGAGATCGGACGGCTGGAAATAGATCCGGCGGCATGAAACGGCCCGATATGCGACACTTGTCGGCTCCAGGAGAGTTTCAGAATTTTAATTACTTTTTGATTTTCAGAAATGACTAGGAGGCTTTAAAATAATCGGAAAAATACCAAATAAATTTTGAAAAATCCAGAAAAATTCAGAGAAATCCCTTGAGAGGTTTTAAACCTAAGAAAAATATTTCCAACCTATGTTGGTATAAATTTTTAGTTTTAAACAGAAACTTTAATTTCTGAATAATCCAGATAATTTGAATTAATTGGTTTAAAATTATTCTTTCCAAATAAAACAAAAATTGGGATGTTACAGAAACAATCTGGGCTTCGATGTAATATATTTTAACACTTCAAAGTTGAAACAAAGCATCTTCAGCACAAAAGCGTTTCCTCGGACAGAAGGATATTCTCCATTATATCAATCTGTCATCGAGATCATGCACCAGCTAAACATTTGCTAATATAACTAATTTATCGGCAACGAGATCATGCACCAGCTAAACATTTGCTAATATAACCAATTTATCATCGAGGAAGAGGGAGTTCTGAAAGCTCCCAAGCATAGCTTACTAAAGAATTAAGAAACCAGCATCTACACACTGAGAATAGTAACCCAAAAAAAAAGTCAGAAACTCTCTGCGGATGTACCGAAACCAAAAGAGAAGGAATACAAGGGTAAATCACAACCAAGGTATAGAAGCATATCACCTTTCCTTTGTCAATTTTCAACAGGGGCATGAAAACATATTATTCCCAAAGAAACCCAGTATGTGCCGTTGTTTTTAATGCTATCTATAATGGTTTTCACTGGATGTAATCTTCATTGTAGCTGTCGCTGATCACCGAGACAAATCGCTCGAGCCAGGGCAGCTGGTGGAGGTCCTTCATGGTGTCAACGATATACGAATCGGAGCAGCGGGGTGGTGACTGGCCCGGGTGGTCCCCCAGGCTGAAACCCCCTGCAAGGAACCTCTGAATCAGCGCCAGTTGCGCTCTCTCCTGCTCCGAGTACCCCTCAATGGCGTTGGGCATGCAGTCAAATGTGTCCCACGCCCATATCTCAGATGCTTGACTGGAATTCACCACGGAGGAAGGCTCAACGCTGTCATCATCCCAGAACACACATTGGCATGTCTGTACACCGTTGTTGTACTCAGCACTACAGGAGTAGCAGAACTCATGCCCACACCTGCAGAAGTGACGAAACAACCTTTAGCATAGCCATAGAAATTGATGAATCAATAATCTTTAGTACATGCATTTTCAGGGCAATGGCCATAGATGTGCGTTGCGCCGCCAACACAGAACATACTTCACTAGTTTAGGTAACCTGGGAGTTTGAATCTACCGCATGTGCATTAAAAAGGAAGATCATGCCCATGCAAAGGAAATCATAGTGTAGAGAAACATTCTTGTAGTTCCAGATTTACAATAATGCATCTTAGGCCCCCAAAGGAAGTATTAGGCTTGTATGAAGTTGTTTCCTTACATCATACTACTGTTGCGGGAATCCAGAATCATTGAAGACCACCTGAGCATGGTCCGGTAATATGGTAGACTGACATAATATAATTAGCTACCACTTTTCTGTTGATTTGGATAGCTTTCAAATTTGGAGTCTTGGACAAAGACTAGGACTTTGTCCAGGAGGGCAAAACTTAAAACACTACTCCAAAGCAAACTAAGAAGGTTCACCAAAACATAATCGTCATTTTGTTCATAAGCCATGAATCACCAGCATTTTGGATTGGCCTCTTTTAGGATTGCCATATTGATTTAGACTACAGTACAGTACAGCTTAATTCTAAATATAATTGTCTAATTTTCTTTAGAAATTCCATGCATATGAGGATGGATGAAATTTGGAAAAAAAATACAGAACATACCAGCAAGTCATATGAAAGCAGCCTTGTGTGAGTTCAATCATTCTTCGACATCTCTGACAGCGCCTCCACCTAGTGTTTTGTGCAAGCCGATGCAAAGATAAGTCTACAGCATCTCTTTCCTCAACAGGCAAGCTCTGGTACTCATCACAGCTCATCATGATGTGCCTTGGCACTCGACAGCTGATACAGATATCTCTATGGCATTCTGGGCACTCAACACAATTGAGATCTGATTGACTTGATGAACTTGCCCTAGAAAAGTGCCGACTAAGGTCTAACAAAACTGAACAATTTGGAAAGGGACAATAAAATCTTTCCATGTCTGAGGTGCCAGCTTCTGCAAAAGCTCTCTCAAGGGAATCATAGCAGCTAACTGGAAGGAATGGCTTACACTCACTAGCTGAAATATGATATTTACACCTTAATTGTGGGCATCTTATAGGAAGCTTTGAGGCTTGCAGCTTTTCTTCAACATATGCAATCAAGCAACTGTAGCAAAATGTGTGGGAACAACCCACCTTGATCATCTGAGAACCTCGTTTTTCCTCGCAGCAAATCGGGCAGGTGCCAACTTCATAGGGAGATACATACATGATGCCTATTGCTTCTTTGGCCAATTGCAAGGGGCTCTCAAGTTCAAAGCTAGGAAGCAATATTAAATCAAAGTCTTCCAACTTATCAACCAGTTCAAAAATCCTGTGTCCTAAAGCTACCAAAAGCTGGTCGTCGAGAATTTCAGCTTCTGCAATCTGTCAGTAAAGAAACAAGAAAAGAAAGACGTAATGAGTATCCAAAGATTCATGGGTTTCGACTTGATACACTGCATTAAGACAGTTAATTAATTGAAGTGAAATAGCATGACAGACTAGCAAGTGTTCTGTAGCTTCTGGACAAAATATATTAAACAGACCGCTGCATAAAACTGTGAATGACAAAAAAGGCAATCTAAGGCTAAATCAACAGAAGCATATGCAGCTGCTGCACTAGCAGCACGCGGAGTGTGCAACTGTGTGTTACTGCACATTCACTGCCTTTTCAGCATTTTATTTCCTCGCGTTTTAATCCATATGATATTTTTCATATGTAAGACTTGATATAACAACATTGAGTCAGTAATAGGTGTATAATACATAGCCGTTGTGTTTAGGAAGGAGATTATCTTCGATGACTAATTGAATCAGTTAACTTGACTAATTTGGAACCAGCCAAGAGGGCAAGAAGTCAAAATCAGCTATCCTGGGAATAGTTCGTTTATGGTCATTCAGATTTACCAGTCAAGCTTGTGAAATTCCCAAAACATGAAATACATGATTCTGTGAATACACCTCAAGAAGGCAACCACAATATTCAGTTCGATAAAACTGATGAGTCAATTATGTGATTTTTAACTGTGGCAAACACAAAGACTGGACGAAAAATCATATCAGCATAAACAGTGAAAAGGGAAAACAGCAGTTAAGTGACCTGACTGAAAACAGATCATCTTAGGGTATCCGATTCTGTGAACAGGCATAAACAAGTGTATATGGGCAAACCATCCATCACAAAAATCAGAAATTCTTGCCTGAAAGTAGAGTTTCTCAGAATTAGTGAAAGCGAAGATGTTCCGTATCCCATTCTGCAACGCCACCAACAGGCCATCCATCAGTGCCAAGTGCTCAGCCACCAGCTCCTCCACAAAGAAATCCAACTTCTTCTGTACCCTAAGAAGAGGCACCCCGGGTGACCTCTCCATCACCACCCCGATCCCAGACAATTTCTTCCCCTCCTCTGAGCTCGACACGCCCTTGAAGAAGAGCCGCACCGAAGTCTCGTCAAGCTCCCCCTTTGCGACACCGGCCATGAAGGACTCCTCAGTGTCCTCCCACTCCTCCTCATCTGCACAGCAGCTCCTGAAGTCATCCTCGCCCCCTGAATTTCCAGCAAACCCGCCTCCCAGATCGGATAACCTCTCCTCCATCCTCAAAGCCAATCCAATCCAAGCAAAATAACCCTCTCTCTGAACTCAACTAGAAGGTTTTTTCATCCCCAATTTCAGCAATCCTCACTCAATTGGCTCACCAAGAAGCTAAGCACACAACCGAAAAGTTCCCACCAAATGTTCCTTTTGCCAACTACTATGGTACCAGTGGCCTACTGCTCTCACGACCCCACAGATTGGGGCCTCCAAATAGCACGAGATTTTTGGCTCAGAAATTCGTGGAGAAAATGGCCAGGAAGCACCAGACGGAGCTCCACATCGCGAATTCCAGAGCTGCGATGGCGAAATTGGCTGGGACGGCGACCAAATTCACCCAAATGTTCGAGCTTTCTCCGATTCTCCTATTCCTCATATGTGACACTCGATAACCTCGCCCCCCAAAATTGTACACGAAGGGCACCTCCACGGGCTCCAGTCGCCTATTCTGCAAGAGAAAAGGCACCACGAATTATGACCAAAATTAGCAGCCGCAACCAAGTATAAGCTTTCTCCAATTAGCAGCTGCAACCAAGTATAAGCTTTCTCCAACCGCACACCGAATCGATTGCTCCCAGAATTGAGGAGATTTTAGCTGAAAACATGACCGCCTCAAATGAAAAGGAAAGAAAATGCATGCCTCGCGGTCGCATCTAATTTTCAATTCTGCGAAAATTCATCCAAACAGATCTAGAAAAAGCGAGCATTTGGCCACAAATTCCAGCTCCAAATTCAGGGTAGGAAAAAAAACGGAAACAGCAAGGAGGGATACTCTCTCGCACCGTTGCCCCGCACACAAAAAAGCTGTAAAATTTGTAGAAAAAAGTGCATCAACACACACACCCCCCATCTCGGTGTCCCAAACGTAGCAATCGTGGTGGCCCAAGAACGAATAAGCCCCGGATTTAGCTGAGAAAAAAACAGGGAGAAAGAAGCGCGAGAAAAACTCCTGGGAGTCACATCGAGTGAGGCCTCGGGGACAAGAACCCAGAGGAATTGTGGGCGAATGGAGACAAAGATCGAAGCTTTTCGCGATGGAGAGGTGCCTTTCTTGCGGCAGCGGAGAAAGAATTTATTCGGCGATGGGGGAAGAGAGAGAATTGGAGTGGCGTTAAAGCGAGAGCCCTAATTATTCCTTCGCTTGCATTTGCAGCGTGGAAATAATTGCATTTCTTTTCTTTCGATTTTGCGGTACATCCCTGTTAAACATGAAAAACGCAGCCTCACCCTACGACAACTTTCTTCGAAATAGCAATGGTTAGCTTTTTTTTACTGTAATTGGTTTATTTTTTTACTGTAGCTGAGCTAACTTGTTTAGCATAATCAAATTTTAAAAAATTTAAAAATAGAAAAAACATGTTAGCCCATCACAGACAATGCAAAAGAATACAAGAAAAGAAGGTAAAAAATCCAAAAAATCTAAAAAACCAAAAAAGATAAAATTACTGTATAATGAAAAAAGTAGAAGCTAGAAGTAGAAATTGGCTTTAAGCCAAAATGAGCAGGGTAACAACCTCCCCTGCTGAGTTGCGGTATCATCCAAGTCAAAATAATCGGGAAAAAAAGGATAACCCGAAAAATATTATTTGAATAAGAAAAAGGTGGAGAAGAACAAGAGGATGTCTCGATTTGTCGAAGGGATTGGATTGACAACTTAGGTAGCGTTCGGAATAGCGATGGCTTTTGGCTTTTGGCTGAAAAAACATCAGAATTTGGTGAAAAAGCATCAGAATGGTGAGTTAGTGGATAGTATAGTGAATAGTAAAAAAAAAAGTAAAAAATGTGTTCGCTCAAAAAGCGAAATGAATGGGCCTTACCCATTCAGTGACTTTGGCACTAGATGTTCCTAAACAAAAATGGTCATCTTTTATTTCTCTTATTGTTCTTATTGTTGATTTGGTCTTCATGCACGTACCGAGCATTGTCGTCGAATCAATTTCTACATAAAAAAGGGAAAATGGAAAAACTTATTAATTCTAAAATTAGTTACATCATCCGTTACATTTTTTTTCGGCAAACATGTATCATGTGCCTCGTTTTGATATACGAATTATGAGAAGAGGCGAGGTGCGAATCACAAAAGGGTCAAGCAAGCAGAGTGTAGCTGTTGGCCGATTGATTGGGTCAGTGAGTGAAAGCGAGGAGAGAGAGGGAGAGCAGTTAATGGCACCGAAGCCAGCGCAGCCAGTGACGCCCCAACCACCGTCAACATCACTCTCAGCGACTTGCCATGCCCTCACCTCTGCTGCATGCTTTGCTTCGTCATGCTCCTCTTGTGCGCCCAAACTCAGCTGAGAAGATTTACTGGTAGTGATTGTGTTAGCATTTGACCACCTTGCTCTTCTCTCGAGAGTAGAGCGAGGACGCACACAGTCGACAGCGCACATCACATACACAATACACATGTTGATACATTCAATGCACCAACTACGATAAAACAGAGGCATACAGCCTTATAAAGCATAAACATGCACTTTAACAACTGAATATATCTATATACATGATATATTGAGATATGCTATTCACTCTAACAATACCTAGAAGAACTATTCATATAAACAGCATCTCTAAATATAAGACGATCCTTGGGGTGTGCTGCACGTCGACATCCTTGCCATCCAAGCAACGCTCGACTCTAACCAGCTTACTCTTCTAAGATCATATAATATCAAAACCTACTTAAATACCAAGGAAAGATTCGGCGCCACTTCTAACAATCCTATTTTTTAGGCTACCGAATTTTTCGTAACTGCCCAAGAATTTTTAGTTACAACGTGAAGAAGAGTGTCCATCAAGTCAAACTTTAATCACAAAAGTCAAACATTTGATTACAAGAGAGTACGACTTAGCAGCCGAGCTTTACATTATTAAGGGCATCCAAGCCCAAAATTTATAATACAATACAAAGATCTCGCTAAACCACATACATACTTGAGCGTAGTCGATACCGAGATCTAGTAATCATCACCTTCTAAGGAGTCATCGAAATCTCCCATAAAAGGCTCCTCGATATCCTTTCAAGATCCTTATGCTAATGATTAAGCAAGTATGAGTATAATTGTACTCAGCAAGTCGCATGAGAATATCTACTTAACTACTTATCAGGATTTCAATAGAATAAGGTACGAAGGTTCTATTATTATGTGTATAAATCCATGTTTGTTTGCAATGGTTTTAAACTTGAAATAAGATAACATTTTTTATTAAGAGAAAAAGGGGATTTAACAACTATACTTATCATTTTAAAATCATTCAAATTTCACTTATGCATTGTTATTGGAATCACCTATTAAACATAACTTCATTGACCAAAAGCATGGTGTATCCAAACACTACATATTATACTATACAGAATTACCCAACTTTACCCACAAGATACCTCAAACTCATAATATCATGCAATAGACACGCAAAATGATAGTGTGCGCTTGAGCTAAGGTAACAAGGTTGTTTTACTGCTCTTTCCTTTCTAGTCTCTATCAGTAGGTACAAATCATTCAACAACGATCAGGTATCCGTTGGCTAGTGCGAAATTCACACCCCGACATTGAATGGGCCTACCGATATGAAGAATGGCAAGCGACATAAAAAGCCCAATTTTCATCTCACCTTTACCATGTGGGCTATCCAGAGATCTGTGTTGAGGCCTGAGTTTGCAAATCCAGACTCTCTGTGTATACTGCACTAGACCAGGATCATGCTAGAGCACACAGTGTAAACATACATGGAATATTGACCATGTACACAATTAATAAAGGAAAAGTCTCAAATATTAATAATTATCAGAGTATAACTATATGGTCAAGCTTACAGTTATTAGCCTGGAGGGAACAAGATTAAACATGGTAGCCATTCGACATACCCACAGGCAATCGACTCGAAAGTGAAGTCCTAATTTATGAAGTTGTCGAAGTATCTTCCTTCTAGTACCTTTTGCTGATATGGTTCCTCTTCTTCAACTGAGCAACAGTGGGTATAAAGACGTGAGTACATTGGTACTCAGCAAGTCGTTTATAACAAAGATACAATATAATATGCAAGTTTTATCATGGATGACCGAAAGGTTATTTAGCATAAAGCAATAATTTAAAGTAAATACAATAATTAGATTGAAAGTGATCTTTAAAGAAAATGATAACAAATAAATAACCAAATGAATTGAATAAACTACTTATGAACTAACTATTCACAAGTTGCTCCACCAGTGATCTAACCATTCACTTTCCAAATTTCACCAAACAAGTCTTTGTAAAATCTACTCTTCATGTGAAATCACCGAGTATTGTCCATAACCGGGGACATGACTATTTAAATAGTTTTACACTCTATAGATGTTGCATAACTATATTCATACGATGTGATCATTCTCACGTTAAAGAGAATCACAATAAGATCTTTACAATGCTCAACCTTAACTCAATCCATCCCGCTTGGATTTTGCATCACACCCCCCTTGTGCCTTATGGAAATCAGCAACCATGTTCATCACAATAACAAGATTAAAATTGAAATATCATAAATTAATCAGCCATATCTATCCCATACTAGACATATGGTTTGCACGATATGACTCAAATCAATAGCGCACAATATTAAGTTCTTAGATATTATTCAGGAGAGACATCCACATCTCTCGATGTGAATCCACGCTTCCCCTATTACTGTACGATCACTCGTCCAAGTGAAAATCAAGTTTGTATCATCAACACCAATGACACAGCAATGTCATGGTACATAAATTTTACAACTATGGCTACAACCATGATTCAATATCTCATTAAGTCAAATTAATTAATTGATCACATGTGATGATAATCCCAACGTAACTATAAGTATGGCTAAACAAATTGATCGGACAACCCATGTGACAACTAGTATAGCATCACTAAATAATTTCAAATCCTATAGTGACAATGAAATCATAGTATTCAACTTATTAAGGTGGAATTAATCAAATTGGCTAATATCTATCATATACAAATATTTATAATAAAATAGCAATACATGATAATTTAAAGTAAAATAAATAAATAATAGATTAAAAACTAGGTTCAACATAATCAAAGGACACAACTTGTCTTGGTCTTGCTCAATTATAAATTTTTGGTCTTCTGGTGATGCTCCCACTCATTCGAAGATGCGATCTAACAAGAGAAAACGAACGAGGCATAAAATAAATTCAAATACACTCCAAAATTTCAAAACCAGAACAGATTAGATGAATTAAGAAAAAAGAACGAGATCAATCAAAACTAGAATGAAGGAGAATGGGCTCTTGAAAAATTTAATCTAAAGAAAAATACTAAAAAATT
Organism: Melocanna baccifera; assembly: GCA_036346265.1. Lineage (NCBI taxonomy): Eukaryota > Viridiplantae > Streptophyta > Magnoliopsida > Poales > Poaceae > Melocanna > Melocanna baccifera. The sequence goes on from CM070693.1 coordinate 32,809,885, forward strand.
AAAAATTCTACTATATTGTGGACTCGGCTCATAGAATGGCTAGTCTACGGTGGACTCAACGTATGGAACAGTGTACGGGTGATTGGGCTTGCTAACGTGGCGGCTAAGGCTGACGAAGCAGTGACGTGGCGTGACATGTGGCTGACAAGTGGCAGGTAGGGTTGACATGGCTACTAACACAGCATTGACATGTGGCATGCTAACATGGCACTCGGTTAGCTCGAGAGCTCACATGGTGTGACATGTGGTGACACGTCAGATTAGAGCTGACGTGGATGCTTGTGTGGTAGGCCGACTTGGCTGGTGACATGGACCGGTCTATAGGTGCATGGAACAATAGATCGGATTGGTGGGCCTACCTTAACAGTGAGATGGTACATCGTGAACAGAGTCTACGGAGAAGTCGAAGCGGCATGCGGCATGGGTGCACAATGATGTCAACAGGCACATGGATCGAGGTGGCCCTACGGGTTGCCGAACGGGCGTACAGTGGGGTGGCGGAGCTCACGAACCGGGGAGCAGTGCAGCGGCCAGAGCTGACCAACGACAACAGTGGTGGTGGTGTTGGCAGACGCCGAGGACTCCGGGAGGGCATGGCGAATGAGATCGATTCGGACACGAATGCCGAGGCATGGCCGAGATGTTCACAACAGTGTCTCCGAGAAGGAGATGAACAATGGACAATATGCTCAATTGGAGATACATGGCAGTTGGTGGAATGGACGGCTGATGCTAGAACGCACCGATGAACAGTAGCGGCTGGCTTCGATGCTTGACACGTGGGCCGAGAGGAGATCCAATGGCTAAGGTGAGGGATGGTCACTGGCCGACATGTGGCTAGGGCAAGATCAAACGATTGATGCTATTTGGTCCGAAAGAACAATAATGGGCTAAGCTCATTATTGTTTTAGATTTTTTTATTATTTTTCTATTTCAGAAATTCAAGTAAAATCAAATGAGCTCTAGAAAATAGCAAATAAATTCAGAAAAATCACAGAAAATTTCTTGAGACACAAGGAACCTAAATAAAATATTTTAGCAAATGTTTATATTTAATTTAATCATATTAAATTCTTTTTAATTAATAAAATTTTATTTTAAGCTTGTATTAAATCTAGAAAAATTCAAATGGTGAATTTTCTTTTAAAAGCTTCAAATAAAATATGAAAATTAGGATGTTACATTGGGATTGTGGTTTCTCCTGTAAATATTTGATCGGGATGGGCGGTGTACTAGGCCAGGTTGACAAGTCAAATTTAGGGTTGAACGAGGTCTCTGTTCTTTACTTGCATAAGAATCTAATCCTTATTTAACACAGATGAGGCTATCACTCACGTATAATGTGTATCACAGCACAATACCACCAAAACCATATCAAAGCCTCAATCCTCAAGTGAGGTTATGGGCTTCAACCATCTAGTGACTGCTCAACATGTAGCCTCAACTCTTAGATTCATTTCAAAGTCTACTTGTGTGGAGTCGAAAAGTCCTCATTGGTATAAATAAATCATTTTAGTTGTCCAACCTAATTACTAGCTATCTATATGGTGTTCAAATACCATTGTAGGTTATACCAAGGTTGTCAAGGTGAATATGACCTTTAAGAATTTGATGGGGCTTTTCGGTGTAGGATCTAACTATCCATTATGTTATTTCAAGCTATTATTTCATGTAAATAAAAGTGCATAACTAATATAAATGAAAATAAATATACTTAAGTAATATGGGATCAATATGATAAAAACTACGTGACTTGCCTTCTTGTTCATAGTCTTCGACTGGACCTATTCTTCAGTGTCTTGAAGAGAGGCCTGCTCAATGAATTCAATTGCTATCGCAAAGGACAATAAATCAAATAAGTCTGGGCTCGAAAGAAAGCGAACTGGGAACAAAATAAAAGAGAAAAATCCAAAAAGGGTTAATTATAGAAAGGTTTACATGGTTAGGGCCTAAGCAGAGCTTGATTAGATCAAACAGAGTTGCAAATGGACTAAAAGGGCTTGATACGGTCAAATGGAGTATAAACGAGGTTTGGTGAACAGTACTGTCAGGTGAATAGTCCCATGTTGGTACTATTCAAAACCTTTCCTATGAAAATCTAAGCCATAGAAGCACTGTGATGATGTAAAAGCTTAAAAATGGCTTAAGGTTAGCTTCAGATTTAAAAATATTTTCTTTCCTTCTTTTCATTTCTTTCTTGGTTTTGGATCGGTTTGTTAAAGGTGGGAAATGTTTGTTTACAAAGACGTGACTCAACTGCTACAAAACTTATCAAGATTGAACCTACCGTTATATTCATGCCGCATGGTAGTCTTGCATGTAAAGGGCCTGTGGAGGTGGTTATCGTATGGATAGAAGGTCCGTAAAAGTGAAGGAAGACGACGGGAGAAAAGGGTACAGAGTATCAGAAAAAGAAGATTTTTTAGTTTCTGCCTATGAAGAAATAGTAGCATTTGAAACTAGAAAGATTTACTTTTGATAGTAAAACCCTAGCAGGTTGGGTTTTGTGAACAGTACGGGTTTAGGCTGGGGCTATTGGGTTGTACAGTGTTGGGCTGGGGCATAGTTTGGTTGACTGGGCTAAGAGCCAGCTGGAGCTGGAGCTAGAGCATGAGGCTCAACTCTTTCAAAGCAAGTTGGAGCTCTCTCCCATGACGGTCAAGACAGGGGAGGTGGTAGTGGCGCCAAATTCGGTGACAACTACAGCGGATGGCAGCCAACGATAGTGCAGCAAGCATCAACAAGGAACAAGCAACCCATTTTAGGTACACATATGGATGGTGGCAGCTTAAAGTGAGCTGACGGCAGCAGAGCTTTGCCAAAACAAGGGAATAGCGCAGTTGCGCTACAGCGGTGATGCGGCCAAATTGGTGATGGCTTAAGCATCTAGGGAGCGATGGGGATGCGGTGGTGGTGTTGGCTTGGTTCAGGATGGTTTGAGGAGGAATAATGACGATGGCCGTGGGCGACAGAGTGATGACGCATGGTGGCGATGAGCAAGAGGTGATGAAGTTAAGCAAAAATCTAGGGGTTAGCTTTGCGGTGGTGGAGATGCGAGCAATTGGACTTGAATGGAGGGGCGAGAAATCGAGATTGGGCTCACCAGTGGAAATTTGGGCATCGGCCTTGGTGGCTGGCGTGGTTGCAGTTGAGGAAGGAGAGGTGGTGTGGGTGTGGGCGGTATGGAAAGAGGGTGGGGAAGTCACGAGGCTCGACGTGTGCCCAAAGCAGTGTGGATGGCTGAGCGGTTTTTGCATTGCAGTGATGGAGCTGGCGAGTGCGTTGGAAGTGAGAGAGGCATCACCTCTCACTAGCGTGGCGTAGGAGGTGGCACGAGTGAGCAGGCTCACTATGGTGCACGTCGAGTAGTTGGTGGTGTAGACCAGTGGCATTGGTACGACGACGTTTAATGCTGGTGTGAGGTGGCGGGATAAGGTGGCGTGGTGCTGGTGCAATTATGGCCCGGACACTGGCAATGGATGAGCAAGGCGGTGCGTGCGGGTGCGAACGGTGTTGCGACGTGCGGCGATAGGAACAAGGGTGGTGGCAGAGTGGCTTTTTGGATTCAACAAAACTCCTACAATTAAGCAAAACTTAAATAAATTTAAAATTTTTGAAATTTAAGGGTTGTTTCACCACTCGAATTTGGTAGTGGCTTCATCGGTCAGAGATTAGAGGCCAAACTCCTTTTTCTCTGCCAATAGCCTAGCGCTGATCAGTGTCGTGTAATTTTTGCTAACTTTTCTCTATTCAATGCAAAAATGCGTAAAAATTTTGTGTGTTCACAGAGAAGAGAAGAGGTCAGCAAGGTCAAACTGAGCAGTAACCATTGGTACTAATACAAACCGGGTTAGGTATAGAAAGATGCGACTGCAGTATTGGGAGTTGAGGAGAATCAACACAGCCCACCGCGTGGTCAGGGAACCGTCGCTGGAGAATCCAATTCAAGCAATTCTTTTTAGATAAAAATAGATCAAACACAGATAATACAAGAACAAAATAGATTGAACACAGAGAGATGAGAAGGACTTCTTTATTTATTGATTTTCTCCTTCAAAGGTACCAGGTACAATCATTGAGACCTCCTCTTTATAGACTAAAAGGGTGAGGTGCCCACCATGGGCCAAGGCCTGTAGGTCCAGGCCCAGGTTTCCCAATGCTCTCCCTTAGCCACTCATTCGGTATGTTCATGCCTCATCAAATTTTCATAAAACCCAATGGAAAAATTTAGAGAAAGAGTATATGATACATGTTATGCCGTGTTGCATGAATTGCCTCATTAAAAATCTTGACCGAGAAACTTCTGAAAAACTCCTTAAGGGAAAAAGAGTACAATCCACGCAATTTCACTCAATCTATAGGATTTATTCTTTGAATACTCAATCTTCATGATTAAGTTTTAATAGTGGGCTCGAGAAGAATCTCCCCTGAATTCTACACTTAGAGAGTCTCACCATTCTAATTCCATATATACACCTTTAAAAGTTAGATGCTGGAAGTGACTTAATGAATAAATCTGTAAGATTTTCACATGACTTAGTATGGAATATCTTAATTGCATCCATCTTTTGCAATTCATGGGCATTGAATAACTTAGAGTTGATATGCTTTGTGAGATAACTCTTCATATAACCTGTCTGTACTTATGCAACACAAGTTGCATTATCTTTATAGATAATAGTGAGAGTTTGCATGATATTTATTCCACATGACTACTAGATGTGGTGAATCATTCGTCAAAGCCAAATACATTTTCGTGTGGCCTCGTATAGTGCTATGATTTTTGAGTGATTTGTTAAAGTTGATACAAGACTTTGCTTAGATGATTTCTATAAGATTGCAGTTCCACCACACAGAAATACATGACTTGTTTGTGACCTGATTGTATATGGGTCTGACAGGTATCCGACATCTGCATAACCAGTCATATTTAGATCTTGGTTCTTTCTGTAGAATAGTACAAGATCTTTGCTTCTTTGGAAGTATCAAAAGATGTCCTTTATTCACTGCCAATGCCTTTTGATTGGTTCTATACTACACTTTGCTAATAGGTTTATGGAAAATGCAATGTCCGGTCTAGTGCAGTTTGCTAAATATACAAGTGTTCCTAGTGCACTTAAGTATGAAAATTCTGGTCCCAAGACTTCCTCCTTTTCTTCTAGGTTTGTACGGATTCTTATCATGCTACAATGATCACTCGACAATTGGTACTTTCGATGGGTATGCCTTTTCAAAGACAAATCTTTCTAACACCTTCTGAGTGTTGACTGACTGATGCACTAATATCCCTTTCGAGACATGATCGAACTACAAGCCTAAGGAATATTTGGTTTTACCCAAATCTTTCATTTTAAACTCTGATTCTAGGTAAGAGCTCACATCCTTTATATCTTTTATGGTTCTGATGATATTTAGATCATCTATATGTACTGAGATAATACAAAATCCATTTTTGGATCATTGTATAAATACACAAGGATAATCCTTATTGTTCGTGTAGCCTTTCTTGCATAGAAAGTTGCATAATCGATTATACCACATCCTGCTTGATTGCTTAAGTTTGCATAGTGATTTTCTGAGTTTCACACTGTACATGTTTCTATTTGCCTTGTATTGGTTTGGGATAGGCATACCTTTAGGTATATTTGTATAAATATCCGAATCTAAGTTTTCATAAAGATATGCCGTTACCACATTAATCAATTTATTTCCAAATTCAGGTTTACTATCATCGAGATTAAATATCTAAAGGTAATACCACCCATGATCGGAGAATAGGTTTCTTCATAAACAACTCCTGAGAGTTGAGTAAAACCTTGTACAATAAGTCTTGCTTTATATCTTACAACTTTATTTTTTTATTTATCTTTTGAACAAATACCTATTTATGCCCTACAGAATGCACATGGGGAGACATGCGGCTTATAGGCCCAAACAACTCTATTTTATTCAGAGATAATAATTCTGTTTCTATTACCTTTTTCAATTCTCCTAATTTGATATTTTCTTACATTCAACAAGCGATGTAGCCTCTGGATCAAGATCGATGATTGTAGTAATTTTTTTTTGCAAAATAAATACCAACATTGGCTGTTGTCCTATTCATGTATTCTCCAGTGTGCACATAGTTTATAGCTATTTTATCATGGGTTGATTCTGCTAATATTTCTACTTGCTCACCGCTTCTTCCAATTGTGGGAGCAAGTTCCTTTAGTTTTTCAGCTCGATGTGTGCGCACACATCCATGTTGATTTCTCCCTCTATGGGAATGTTTAAATCTAGTATGCCTATCCTTAAAGGTGTCATACCAGTGCTAGATCTCAGCTGGCTCCCTTGCTGGTTCTAGGGAACTTCGGTGATTAGTTGTGTCATGTTCTTTTTATCCTTTTTCACTAAGCATCCCTAGTTATTTGGGATTCGAGGGGTTAGAGTTCTCGTCCTTTTATTTTGAGGCTTTGGTATTTCAACCCTCTCTGATGAATCGGGTGCAGGCACATGTAATTTGGTCATGCTTTTTAAATCACTAAAGTGGTCAGGTAATTGATTTGCGATGCCTGCAAATCAATGATCTTCTAGACTACTTATTTGCTTCGCTAGTGCGCGGGTCATGTGATTGAATTCCCGTGGCTTGCCACATAACTTCTCGACATTATTCATCAAGGGGTTGATTTTCTCCCCCTAATGATGGAAAACTATCATCATCAAATATACTATCAGCGAAATGGACAGTGTGCAAATCTCTTGTCATGGGGTCCAAATACATGATTATGGATACTGTCTCATAACTAACATATATTCCTGACTTTTGGAGAGAGCCCATTGCAATACGCTATGATGGGGGTATAGGTACATAAACTTTGCAATCAAACCTATGGAGATGAGAAGTTTTCTATGCTGACCCTTACGCTAGTTGCATAAACAAATGGATGTGATATGTCGATGATCTAAAGTTGATGAGAATTGCTGCTATAGGACTACGTGTTTCCAATATGTAGTTGGTAAATTATAATTCTGCAAAAGCAATCAGGCAATAAAATTAATTCTCTTAATTAATGCCACTGCTAATTCATTCTGGGTGTGGACACGTGGGACAGAATACTTAACTTTAATCCCGATTGCTATGCAATAATCATCAAATGCTTTTGAAGTAAATTTTTCGGCGTTGTCCATTCTGATAAACTTTATATGATGATCAGGGAAAATATTTTTAATTTGAATTATCTATGAAATCAACTTTGCAAAAGTATGGTTTCTCATAGTTAATAAACATACGTATGATCATTTCGAGGAAGCATCGATGAGTACCACAAAATATTTAAATATCCCTGACAGAGGTTGTATAGGATCACAAATGTCTCCTTGGATACGTTCTAGGAATGCAGAGACTTTATTCTTCACTTTCAGAGCAAAAGGTCTAGTAATTAATATCCCGGTGGCACATGCGGGGCACAAAAAAAATTTCTAATTCAAGAATCTTTACATCAATATTATGTCCTTGTGAATTGTTAATTATATTTCTCATCATCATAAGACTTGGTGGTCTAATCTATCATGCTAGAGGCAGAAAAGTTCAGAGCTTCTAAATACAGTTTTCAGGGCAGTATAGATTGCGGGTGCCTTATTATTAGTGTAGCATAGCCCAAATTCAAATGAAGTTTGTCTTTCTAAGACCCCTTTTTCACTTGCTTCATGCTTTGTATTGAGCAGGTATTTCTTATCATACTCTTCTTCAGTTTTAACGTAGAAACCATTGGCGTGAATATCTTTAAAACTTAGGAGACTTCTAGTCGATTTTGGATGCAACAAAGCTTCTTTAATGACCAAAGTTGCGTCCATCGGGAGTATAATTATGGCTCTTTCGGAGACTTATACAAGCATCACTACTGGTGATTGTCGTAAGGCTAACAACATTCTTGCTAATCGACTAAAAGAATTTTATCTCTCTCAAGATGGTATTCGTTATGCCGCTATGAACTAAGCACACTTCATGGGGCACCACACGTGTTCTAATATAAAATACTTTATTAATATTTTGTAGACGACAAACAACATATAAACAAAAATATTTCAAATATCATAACATATCATTCCTTTATTAATTGAATAAATGAATGAATTAATCATCTAACCAACATGAAAAAATAAATTATTTGAGCATCATTAATGCAAATCTAAATTATTCCTTTCACACATAAAATGAATGGCAATTAAAGTTTAGATGCATTCTATATATTAGACTGAATCTGCTAAGAAATCAGAGACTTCAGTTGTTATCTTCTTTGGGTTGAGATGCTCTTCCTGAGAAATCATAGTGGCGATAGCTTCAATATCAAGGGGGGTGCCGTTGCAGGAGTTGTGTCAACCTCCATCGATGCAGGTAGCTTCTGTGAGTTCTCCCCCTCAACGAAGGCAAATTGAGTTTCATGATGCACTTTACCACCCGTCTTCTTTTTGACTTGGAAACCATCGATGATGTGTTGTGGTTCTTTATAGATCCATGACTAGTGCCCCAACTTGTCACACTTGTAGCGGATTTTATCTTGTTAACCATAGGGTTTATCATCCCCCTTTAGTTTGCTGGCCTTATTTTCCTGTGGAGCATGTGGCTTGCTTTTATAGACTGTGGCCTTGCTCTTCCTTCCCCTTTTCTTTATTATAGGCTTCCGCACCTTGAAACTCCTAGCATTGGCCTCACGGCCAGCAAAACTCCCCGATGGCTGTGCGACAAAGTTCTTGTAGAAAACTTCATCCTAAACCTCTACAACATGCATAATAGCAATCAATTCAGCATATTTTTTGTAGCCGTCTTAACGATAGTTGTGTGCAGACTACACTGCAATGGGTGGAAGGTGGAGAGGGTCTTCTCAATCTTCTACTCATATGTGATCTACCTACTATAAAGTTGAAGATTAGTACAAATTCTGTACAAAGAAGAGTTGTACTCCCCAATCATTTTAAAATCAGCAAATCTCAATCGGATCCATTTCTGCTCTGCCTGAGGAAGAATGGTGCACTTTAGCTTCTTGAACCGCTTCTTCAGTGCAACCCACATGGCTAGTGCGCTCTTTTTTTTTTGCCACGTACTCATTCTTGAGTGTGAGGCAGAGGTGGTGCCCGACGAAGTGAAGTATCTGATCATTTTTCTCAAGAGTGGGTTTGTCATCCTACGGTGCACTAATCCCAATGGCAGCACAGAGCTTCTTGGCTTTAAGTACGATCTCGACGTCAGAAGCCTAAGTCAAGTAGTTTTGGCCATACTAGGCTAGCTACTCGAACTCTCGGTTCGTAATGCTTATCATCTACATTGCATGAAAGAAATATATAAATTTACTGAGGTAAATATGCACAAAATAAATTAGATAATGACACAAAAAGGTTCTTGTGATATTCTAGAATTTTCTACATATTTTCTATAGTTTTTTACTGTTAATTTCAGCTATTAAAGGTAGTTTAAGTAATTATGATTAATCAAAATAGTAAGTAAATACAGAAAACCATAAAAATAATAATAACAATAGTGCTAAACATGCTTTGAATGCTAAAAACAATTTAAAATTTGAATTTTCAAGGTTTTTATGCTAGAATATGAATTTTCAGTTAATTTTGCAATTTTCAAGGGATTATCCGCTAATTTTCAGTTCTGAGAAAATTTTCACATAATTTGCTAATTTTTGAGGGCTTATTTGCAAAAAATTTACGCCGGCCCCTTTTCTTCCATTTTTCTTCTCCCCTCGGCCGAGCCCTTTCCTTGGCCCACTTTGGCCCATGGCCCATGCGGTCGGATTAAGAAGTGGTAGGGGCCCTGCCCCCTATTCCTTGTGGTGGTGGCGCGGCCAGATGTTCATGGCTGAGGCGCGATAGGTGGGCAGGGCAGTGAGTAACTGGGAGCCAGTGGCCAGGAAGCCTATGCGGGGGCAACGCCAGTGCGGCGAGGCGCAGGGTGGTGGGATGCTCGTGCGGAGGTAGTGCCGGTGCGGCCGGCGGCGTGACACGGCTGGGAGGCACGATGCGGCGGTAGCTCGTGCTAGGGTGCGCTGGTGCGGCTGACGATGGCTTGCTACATGGCAACAGCAGGCGGCCGGGGTGAGTGGTGATGGCTAGGGCGTGTGCTGGTGCTCGAGAGCAGGCGGTCGGGACGCACGGCGAGCGGCGGTGGTCGAGGTGCGTGCGGGCGCCTGGGAGGCAACGGCTGAGTGGCGCGACGGTGCGGCACGGCCACTTGCGGGTGGTCGGCGGCGTGCAGTACGACACGGCCATGTGCGGGTGACCGGTGGCATGGTTTTGATATTTCCTTTTTTTTCATGCAAGAGTTGTGCAATCATCATCTACTCTCTTCATGTAATCTAGCAGTCGACATTCTACCCATGACTTCTAGTCTACTCACAGTAGATTAGAGCAGATTTACACCATAGAAAATAATCTAGAAAGTAGAATTTATGGAATTAAAGTGATCTAGATTAGGTAATTTAATTTACGAGTGTTGTGCGTCGATAATTGCCTTTCGATCCACCGGAGTGATTTATATTGATAACATATTGAGGAACCATTGCTGGCGAGTCCAGTCCGAGCGATTTCTCTTAGATAGAAAAATCATTAGGCTTCTTTCTTTATTGATTTTCTCCTTCAAAGGTATCAGGTAAAATCATTAGGACCATCTATTTAAAGACTAAAAATGTGAGGTACCCATTGTAGGCTAAGACTTGCAGGCGTAGACTCAGATTTCTCAATAGATCCCACATGGTATCAGAATTGCAGTTGCAGTTGCAGGCCACAGTGCCTTTCATCTAGGCCCTTGCAAATAGCGATATCCGACCGTTTGGAACGCTCCATTTGTTAACGGTGATTTTTTGTTTAAATTATCTATAGAGATATAATAATATTTTATTTTTTCTATTTTTATTTTTTAATTGAATATCTCAGAAAAAAACTAATAGTCGCTACGATATCATTTCAGCCAAAAAGACACGGTTAAAAATTAAAAGCCACTATAATTTAGAACATTGCCTTAGAACTCTGGACCTCAGCTCATCTACGTGGATAATATCATAATACTATGTGATAATCCTAAATAAGGTCATAGGGAGTAACGTTGATTAACTAGTGTAAGGCTGTACACAGTCACAGTGTGCGTACATCCCAGTATTTGATGGAACTGAAATACCCCATGCACATACAAGACAGAACAGAATGGGCAAATACTCCTAGTTGTAGTAGCGTGAAAAATATTTTCCGTTTCAGAATGGGCAAAATTTGCAGAAGATGTTACGGAATAGAGATACATAGATAGTACAGCACTAGAAGAAGACAATGGAGAGGTCAAAAATTTAACTGGGACAAGCAAGCTCATAGACGCCATTCCTATCCGCAGCCGGTTGGAACAGTATGGGCTTCTGCGGCGGCTTTTGGGAAGCCGTTTTTGTTAGCCCAGAAAAAACTACAAGATCACACACACAAACTCACTTGATCCCTGCAGCACACAAAGGAAGGATAATCACAGAGAGAGGTTCTCAATAGAACGCCCAAACTGCACACGCACACACACGCTTTAACAATTGAGGGATAAACTCAATGGAAGAAACAGGTTGAACACACACAGAACTTGGCACCGCAACTGCCTGGTGCTTTTCTAAGTTGTTCTGTTATTCAACGTCACTAATAAGGAATTATTGATCATATACCCTCCACTTAGATGGAAATTGAGGATTTACCCTCCTGACCCACGTGTCAGTGACCTACGATGACCCATATGTCATTAAGTGGAGAGGGTAAATCCTCAATTTCCCAACTATGAAGAGGGTATATGATCTAAACCCCCCACTAATAAACATTGGCATTACCCAGCACTTAAACACACGGCTAATGGCTCCATTTATACACTGCTCGCGCATGCCCATGTGCTAAAGAATCGGTCCTAATTTGACCGGGTTTTCGCACGATCTAACTAATTTGCATGCAAGCTGGTTGCGTCTGTTTCTTTTCTTCTATCAGTTATTCTCCTGGACTCCCTAACGTTCAACAGAGAAACGGTTAGTGCCAACTACGATCCTATTTTGACGCCACAACCTGGAAGCTAAGTCACCACTTGCAAAATAACTAACAAATACTAAGTTAAGATTATTTTCTAACAATAGTTTTTTGTTGGAACTCGGCTTGACTGGTAAAATGGGTCAACCTGACTTTGAGAGAGCTATAGACGGTGGCGACACAGGTAGGGAAGCTCGGCGACGGTGCTCATAGTGTCAGGGCAGCGGCCATGGATAGGCTCTTGAAAATGGTGGTGCTCCGGTGGCGCCCTTTGGAAAATAGCACACTCGCAAGCATGGATAAGGCAAGGAGAGTTTGACAGTGTGGGTGGCATATCTGGAGGTGGCGGGGCGACAACTACCATCGCAAGAGGAGGTGACCAGGCGGCGGTGCTCCACGATTAAGAATAGATCTAATTGGCGTGGGGAACAGGTAGAGTGGACGATGGCAGAGCTTTAGGTGCAAGGAATTTAGGTGAAGCTCACCAAGAGCGATGAGATCGACGATGGTGGCGGGTTGAGCTGTGACGGGGACAATGGTGAAATTCTGCTGATGTATTGGGAGAAAAGAGAAATTTATTGAAAGAAATATTGATAAGATGCTAGAACACAAAATGACACGAACAAAATTGCGAGAATATCACAAGAGTGGCGAGGATGTGTGGCGGTCGGCCACGGGGAAGACGGTCCCGTGCGGTGGTGATGGCGCATGAGCAACAACGAGAACTGTGGAGAGTGTGCAGAGGTAGAACGTAGCCCCGAGTCTCCAAAAGCTGGTTTAAATAACCCTACTTGGAACACTCTTTGAAAATTAGCTTAGCTAAAAGCTAATTTGAACACACATACTTTTAGCCACGACTTCTTTTGGCCGCTACAATGTCATTTCAGCCAAAAGACAAAAGCCAATAGCCTTGTTGAATGGGGCCTTGATCCTTGCAATCATGAGTAATGAACCACATATGTTACTCAATAGTCTCGATCATAGGGAGTGGCAATTTCCCCTGTGGGGGAAGGGCCCCACAGGGAATTTCCCTGTCAAGGGGCGGGGACGGGACCAATCTCCCCTATAGGGGGAATGGGGGAGGGGCTTCGCTATGCTACCGGGGCGGGGACAGGGTCACCCTCCCCACGGGGACCCGGTAAACAATAAATTTTTCATAATTGGGTATAGTTTGTTAATGAAATAATTCATTATATGCCACTGAATAATGTCCACTCCTACAAAATACCAGTGAAAAATATGCTATCTATTATATGCCACTGAATAGTATCAAAATTCTATTATATGCCATTACCATCAGTTAGGGTACGTTTGCCCTTGGAAAAAGACGATTTTGCCCTTTTTAAAATATGTCCCTATGATAAAAATTAAATATAGGGAAAATTGTCATAATTAAAAATACTAAAGTTTTTTAGATGGATCATTGGGCAGTGTACAACCCAAATATAAAATTTTATGAGCTAACTCTTTCATTTGTTCTATTTTTGAAATTGAAATCCAAAATCAAACTATTTGAGCTATTTTTAAACTGGGACAAATTCACTGTACAAAAATAGAAAATTATATTTTTTTTGGTGTGACATGTTAGGGGCATGTGAGAATTTTTCCAGAATTCTTAGACCTCATTTATTCTTTGTTTGTAAATATTAGCCTTTATTGGCATTTAAATTAAAAAAATAAAAATTTCCTTTGAATAGTGCCTTGGATTTTTTCTAGCTCACTGACATATTAAACAACACTCTTTTGAATTTTCATATAATAGAATTTCAGTACTATTCAGTGGTATATAATAGAAAGAGTATTTCTTAATGGTATTTTGTAGAAGTGGACTTTATTCAGTGGCATATAATGAATTATCTCATTTGTTAATATAGGAGATTGTGTTCTTTTCTTATATATTTGGACTAAAACTTGAATCTATGTGTTAAAATATATACTTTGAAAATATATTTTGAAAAAAAAGTATACCTAAATAATTATAAAGTGTTGGGGTGAGGGTTCCCGTGCTACTTCGGGCCTATGACCACTTTAGAGCAACGACACTTACTGAAAGGTTTACCCCAAGCTAAGTCCACGAGTCAACCTCGGTAAGGTCTGCAAGACCAATCTTGGTGAGGTTCGCAAGACCAACCTCGGCGAGATATGCAACCTCTGGCAGGGGCTGTGGAGCTGGAGTTGGAGGACCTTCGAAGGCAGTTGAGGAAATTGCATACTAAGGCTCTGTGGTCCACAGCCGAGGCTCACCAAGCAGGGGAACTCCAGGCGCAACTCGAAAGAGTGCAAACTGAAGCAAGACCTCCACCGCCCGCGGAAGCCCGGGAAGTTGATGAGCTAAGGAATCAGCTAGAGGAAACATGTGCATTGATGTGGGAGACAACACGCCCCGAGGTAGAAGCCCTTTGAGCTAAGTTGGCCGAAGTCTACACTTGAGCAAACTTGCCACCTCCAGCTGGAGTCCAAGAAGCCAACGATCTTCGAGCACATCTCGACCAAGTGCAGCAAGAAGCCCTGGCCTCAACTAAGGGAGAGTGAATGAGCCATGGACACAAGGGGCTAGGCTACCCTAGGCTGGCCATGTGCAAGATCTTGCACCCAACTCTGCACCGAACTTCCCTCACACCCTCCCACCTCAAGGGGCTCCCACCCACGAGGTTGTCAATCTCATTGACCATTCAAACCCGCTGAGCCTAGGCTTGCAAGCCACGCCATGGCCATTGCATTTCTGGATACCAAAGGTCACCAAGTACTTAGGGGGCTCTAACCTGGTGGAGTTCATCTGCATGTACGAGACCACCATAGCAGCAACAGGAGAGGACGAGGCCATCATGGTGAAGAGCTTGCCCTTGGTCCCCTCTAGGGTCACTTAGCCTTGATACCTCGCCATCTCGTTGTGCTTGATGTACTCATGGGAGCAACTTCGGGAGAAGTTGGGCAAGCACTTTCAAGAGAGCCAAAACAAGCCGGTCATATCCTTTGACCTACATGCACTCAAGAAACTACTGGGTAAGTCCATCAGAGACTTCATGCTCTAATTTGTTTACATCCATTACCAAGTCCAGAGCATCTCCGACACAAGTGCCATCGAGGCCACGTGTTGGGCTCTCCATAAGGGGGAGTTGACTGACAAACTAGACCAAAAGAAGCCCAAGAAGGGGTCTGGTTGTAGGGAGACAGAGACCTTAGCCACCATATTCCTCATGCACCCACTCAACTCCGAGGCTGCCAAAAGGTGGTAACACCGTCATCGCCTGCCCCGTGTACCACGTTAAATATGAAGATGCTCAACTGCACCGCAACGGTTGTCACGAGGGCGGTGGATAGCATGAGTAGCAAGACCACAACCATGGCAACAATCCCTGCTTCTGTGCCATTTATGGATGGTCTTACCATGATACTTCGAGGTGTGAGCTCATTGCCTCCGCCTGACAACTTCACCAACACCAAGTCCAGGCCACCGCTGACGCACTGCAGCGCAACCCACCTCCAGCACCCATGGTGGTAGCCGTGCTACCTACCCCAGCTGCTCCACTCTGGCTTGTGGCCACAGGGCAAGCTGCTGACCCTCCGCTCCATGTGGTGCATGCCATTAATGATGGAAACTCGCACACCTTCACGTCCAAGTGATGACGCTGGGTTGACACCTACCAAGTAGACTACATCGGCACGGCCCTCCAATAGAGCAGTTGCAGTGGATCAACACTCCCATCATATTCAGCCCCAGAAGACACAGCCAGAGTCAACCTCCCGCACCATGACACCTTGGTGATCTCTGCCTTCATCGTTGGGTATGAATTAAGGTATTTGTTCATAGATGGGGGAAGCTCTGCGGATATCATGTTCACCTCTACATTTGATGGGCTCAGAATCTCGTGGTCACTCCTGTTGGAGCCTAGCATCCTACCTCTCGATTTTGGTGGGGCACCGATCCCAGCCCTTGGTAGGATCGAGCTAGTCATGAGGTTTGAGTCTAGGGTGGCACCCGAAGTGAGAGCATGGTCTTCGACATCGTCGATATCCCATATCAATACAACATGATCTTGGGTAGGGCTGCCCTCAACTGCTTTGAGGCTGTGCCTCACCATGCCTACCTCTATGTGAAGCTCCCCGGTCCTGAAGGGGTCATCACCATGTGCGACAACCAAGATCTTTCAAGAAGGATAGATGAAGACATCCAAGCGGTGATCCGATAAGTGCACTCTGTCACCCCAAAAGTTGTGGGGGCTGGGCTGGGTGTCCAGGCCCCTTCCACCAACAAATGGGTCCCCAAGCCAATACCTGATGGGGAGACTCAAGCCGAGCCACTCTTAGAAGTTGATCCACCAAGACCATGCTTCTTGGCACAGACCTCGACTCGGGAAAGGTGAAGGCCATATTGGCTACCTTGCGGGTAAACCATGTTATCTTCGCTTGGGGGTCGAGGACCTCCCTGGTGTCCTAAGGGAGATCATTGAATACCGGCTCTCTGTGAAGCCTGATGCAAAACCCATCAAGCAAAGACTCTGAAAAATGTCAGGCAAGCACCAAGCCATGGTGAGACAGGAGGTAGAGAAACTTTAGAATGTTGACATGATCCAGGAGGTGGTGCACCCTGAGTGGCTTGCTAACCTAGTTCTCGTCAAAAAGTCCAATGGGCGATGGTGCATGTGCTTGGATTATACTAACCTGAACTACGCATGCCTGAAGGAGAACTTCCCGCTCCCCAATATCGACCAGCTAGTAGTCACCACTTCAAGGTGTGAGCTCATGAGCTTCCTTGATACTTACTCAGGGTACCATTAGGTGTGGATGGCTAAGGAGGATGAGGAAACTACCAGCTTCATCATGCCCTCCATATGGCATTAAGTTGAAGAACATTGGCGCCACCTTCACCCGACTCGTTTACAAAGTGCTCGATTCCTAGATCAATCTCAACGTGGAATGAACACTAATAAAAGCTCAAGATAAGATACTACCGGTGGCATGGCATCTAGGATTAAACAATGGTCCTCACACTAATTAAAGCATAAGATAAGATACTATCGGTGGCATGGTAGTTAGGGTTAGACGATGGCCCTCAAACTCGTCGATTTCTTAATTTTGATTTATTGTTTTTCTCTTATTTCTTTGTATTGTATGTGATAATATAGCATTTTTTATTTATTTTTCTTACCTTTTTATTTTTTAATTGAATGAATTAGAAAAAAATTAATAGTCGCTACAGTGTAATTCAGGCAGAAGCCTGGGAACAGAGTGACCGCAATGTATGTGTACTGCGATTGAAGCAGTGGAATTAATAGTAAGCCTAACTTAACTTGGCGTTTAGTATTGTGGGTTAGGGTTTTAATTTGGTGTAATCTTCAGGTTGGACCGACACTACTGACATGCTGTGCTTATGCACGGATAGCAGTAACCAATCAATTAATATAGCTCAAGATTGTTAGGATCACGATAAGGATCATAGAATCATACAATCCTATAATCTCACGGAGCCGACATAATACGAATCGGTGTATGGATCAGAATTTCATAGAATCGTGATCCTGAAGGTAGGATCGGATGAAATCGGGTAGAATCAGGTAGGATCATGATCCTGATAATAAATTATATTAGTATATAAAATTTGATATTACATTGATAATTTAAGTTGAACTAGTTTAATTTACTTTGTTTTTATTATTTACATGTTATTCTAAGGTAAAAAATATTATCTTTAATATATTAGATTTTTAGATTAGTAATTTATTAAATATAATTAAATATGTTTTAAAAATCAATCTTAATTTAATATAACATGAATAAGTGTACTCAAATTATAAAATTAAATTCAAAAAATAAAATATTCTACTATAGACTTGCATATTTAAAAAATATAATTTAATTTTTATATAAAACATATATACTTTTAAAAATATAATAGAATCATGATTTTAAAATCCGATTGTATGATTCAATCCCGTTAGTCGGAAATCAATCCTATTTGGAATCGTGATGGTGATTACCTTGATACAGCTGCGGTGCTGCCTCGTGTTGATCAGTTAGTTGATGGAACCTTTGCATGACAGTGTGGACTAGCTAGTACTATGGACGCTGTTCCAAAAAAAAAAACAAACAGTACTATGGACAACGCATATGAATGCTGTACCTTGCAGCTTTCTGTCTCTGACTTAGCCCAGATCGATCCGAGCAGCTAGCTTTGGATTTCGTCAATGGAATCGAGAGCACTAGTTAATGGTAATACTAATACCCCTACACATGCATGCAACCTGCAACAAGTGCAGACATGGCGTTCCTCTCGTCCACGACGATCATACTGAAATGACAAAATGTTGGTCTGAAAGCAGTTACAGCAATATCACTACACCATTTTGAGGTAGTAAATACTGCAGAATCAGTGGATATATGCAGCCAGCCCGGGGGAGAAAGAGGAACTAGGAAGCTTTCTGACTTTGAGCCCACTATTGTAAAATCCATTCTCTAAAAAAGCCCACAAAGACCTAGATTCGTGCTGGGCATATAGTCATATGTGTCACACTTGGATTCATCGCACTTGATTGTTCAACTCATTCCTCTCATTCGAATAGCTAGCCCTCTGCACCTCCGCACTTCATGTCTGAAGATCATTGGTGCATCACCTAGTTGTAACATCCTGTTTTTCTGCTATTTTTAAAGCCAGGATTTTAAAAATGAATTTTCTGGAATTTTCTGAATTTAATTCAAGCTTCAAATGAACTTTTAGAATTTTAAAAGATTTAATATGATTAAAATAAACATTAACATAAGTTGAAAATATTTTAGTTGGATTCTTCAGGTCTCAAGGAATTTTCTGGTATTTTTGGTGAATTTTTAGGATTTATTTGCTATTTTCTAGAACCTCTGGAAGTTTATTTGAATTTCTGAAATAAAAAGAAATCGGGGAAATAACCCCAGCCGCCCGATCGCTCCTGGTGCCACGCGTCGGCCATCTGCCGCGCCCGCGCCGCCGCCGTACCCCTTCCCGCCTTCCCTCGCTCGCGCTGCCTCGATCCGCCGCCCGCCACTGCTTGAACCGTCGCCCGCTCTCTCTCTCGCGCGCGCGCCCGCCGTTGGATCACGACGCCGGCCACGTGTCGCGCTGCTGGTGCCCACGCCCACTCGCGCCCTCGCCGTTCGCTCGCCGTCCGATCGGAACGCCCCGCGCCGTGGCTTCATCTCAGCCGCCTGTTCCCCGCGCGCGCTGCCCTAACCCTAACCCTAACCCGATCGCGCCCCGCCGTCCGATCTCCCCCACGCGTAATCCGGACCGTCCAAACCTTGTGCCGTTGCCGCCCTGCGCCGTAACCGATTCGAGCTCCTCGGTTCGCGTGATAAAACCCACCGCCTTGCCTCGGTTCGCGTGCACGCTTCGTCGAACCCTCGCGCGCCGCCGCTTCGCCGCCACGCCCGCTGCCGCCGAGCCCTCCGCTGCGTTCGAGTGTCTTCGCCGCCGCCGAGCCGCCGCCGCTCTTCGCCGCCGCCGTCCCGTCGCGGTGAGTCGCCGCCGCCCCACCGCCGAAGTCGCCGTGTCGCCGCGTCGCTGCACCGCACGCGCCTCGCCCGGCCCGCACACGCGCTCGCGCACTCCACGCCACGACGCCGCGCGCGCCCGCCACGCGGTGGCGATCCGCCCCGCCACCGCACCCCGGCCGCTTCATCCCCGCCACCCATCCAGATCTGAGCCAAGGGCCCAGATCGTGCCACGCGCCCGCCTCCGCGCCGTCGGATCCAGCCGTGCGACCGCTCCCGCACCGCGCCGCGACGCTTCGCGAGTCGCGCCACCACGCGTCGCCCATCGCTCGCTTCCCGCCCCCCGTCGTCGCATCCCCACCGTCCGCCCGGATCGGAGCCGCGAAGCACCAGCTCGCGCCACGCGTCGCGACCGCGACCGTCCGATCTCGCTGCCGCCGCCGCGCCCGAGCCCGCCAGCTCAGCCCTAGCCACGTGGCAACACCAGCGCGTGCCACGTCAGCCCTAGTCCACGTCAGCCGCCACGTGGCATGCCACGTTAGCAAAATTACGCCTCTCGAGCCACGTCAACTGCCACGTCACCCTCGTGCCACGTGGCAGCATATGCGCGTGCCACATCAGCCGAGCCTCGCCACGTCAGCGTCGCCACCCCGAGCGTACTGTTACGTGGACCGGGTCTACGGTGGACTCGGTATTCCATGGACCGGGTTCATAGCACAGTACGATTTCCGATTTTCCCGATTTAATGCTAGGGTTTATTTTTCGAGAGCCCGTTCTCCTCTGTCCTAGCTCCGATTGACCCCGTTCTTTTTTCTAAATTCATCTAAAATCGAGCTCTAGCTTTTGGTTCTGGTTTCATGCATTTTGGAGTTTTTTGCTTATCATTTTATGTGTTTCTTTTGTTTCAGTCGTTTTCTCTCTCGTTAGATTCGGATTCCGGAGGAGTAGGTTCTACGCCCGAAGACTAGGAGTACCTCACTGAGCATAACCAAGGTAAGTCGTGTCCATTAATCATGTTGAACCCAGTTTGCAATCTATTATTTATTTATTTTATTTTAAATTACATTGTATCGCTATTTTTATTCAAGCCTTGTATCTGGTAGTTATGATCCCAATTGAATTTATCCCTCTTTGATAATTTGGAATGTCATGATACCCTTGTCACCATAGGTTGGGAAACATACTAGTGATGCTAGTTTATTCGTCACATGGGTTGGTACGATTAAACTGCTTAGCCTTGCTTCACTTTACGAATAGTCTCATCATCACATGTTAACTATTAATTTGACTTAATGATATATAGAACTGTGGTTGGTGCCACGTTTATTAAAATTTGTGCCACGTCATTGGTGTGTCGTTGGCTTGGTTATACAAATTGGTTTTACGCTCGGACGAGTGATCGTGCAGTAAAGGGGGAGATGCAGATGCACTTCGGGGGATATGGTAGCCTCGCCCGGGCAATGTTAAGGACTTAACTTTGTGCGCCATTGATCTGAGCTTAATCGTGCAAACCACATGTCTAGTATGGGATAGACCTGGCTGATTAATTTGTAATATTTCAATTCAATTCTGCCATTGTGATGGACATGGTTGCTGATTTCCATGTGGCGCAAGGGGGGTGTGATGCGAAACCCTAGCGGGTAGGATTGGGTTGAGGTAGAGCATTGTAAAGGCCTTGTTGTGATTTCCTGAGATCGAGGCTAATCACATCGCGTGGGTACAGTTGTGCAACCTCTGCAGAGTGTAAAACTATTCGAATAACCGCGTCCTCGGTCATGGACATTGCTTAGTGATTTCACACGAGGGTTAGTGTTTTCATTTTTAACTTGGTGGTTTATGTTGGAGGTGAACAAGTAGTTCACTGTTGGTTTAGCTTGTGAATTGGTGTTCACAAGTGGTTCGTGTTTATTCCTTTG
Source organism: Melocanna baccifera (assembly GCA_036346265.1). Classification (NCBI taxonomy): domain Eukaryota; kingdom Viridiplantae; phylum Streptophyta; class Magnoliopsida; order Poales; family Poaceae; genus Melocanna; species Melocanna baccifera. Next base: position 32,831,286 of record CM070693.1, read on the forward strand.
ATTACTTATTATTATTGCTTTCCTTTAAATTTCGCTTTCAATCTATTTATTATATTTACCTTAAAATGCCTTTTGTGCAAATTAACCTTTCAGCCTTCCATTGGTAAGCCTTGCATATTATATTGCATTTATTTGTTACAAATGACTTGCTGAGTATCAATGTACTCATGGCTTTACGCCTATGTTGCTCAGTTGAGGGCGAGGAGTATTATCCGCAGGAGGTTCTAGAAGGAGAGTACTACGACGACTTCACGGATTAGGCTTCGTTCTCCACTCGATAGCCTGTGGGCTTGTCGATTGGCCACTACGCTTTATTTTGGTTTTCCGCTGCTATTTTGTTAAGCCCTTCCGGCTAGAGATATTGTAAGCTTGGCCATAAGGTCGTACCTTTGAGATTTTATCGATATTCGAGTTTTCCTTTATTATTATCGTGTGTATGACTGTGATTACATCTATGTTTGACTGTGTGCACTAGCGTGATCCTAGACTAGTGCAGATTACACAGAGAGACCGAATTTGCATATTCGGGTCTCAACACTAGTGCTTGCCTTCTCTTCTCTAGAGTTAAAGAATAGTAATGGGAATAGTGAAATGCCCCCACTTCAGAGTTCAGAATCTTGATGTTTTTTACTGATTCTTCTCTAAAGCAACTGCTGCTAGAATGGTTTCGAGTCCAGATCATTATCTTGCAGATTTGCACAGCTTCAGTCTAAAGTCTGAACTGCTTAGATGTTCTTGTGATCACATCTCCACATACATACGACGAAGTTTCACTTCCACATCCAAGCTTGTGTTCCATGTAAGATTAGCAACCAAGAGCAACACATGCTTTGATTTTCTCCGCCATCCAGTCGCTTGTCACCTTCACCCTCTTGTTCGCAGGCCCATCTGGACTACTTGATTTCCCATTTGATCTTGTTACGCCTTCCTTAGTTTCTTGCACATAATCTTCTACTTATGTGATGAGGATATCCTTAGCTATGTTATTGCTTGTATAGAAAAGAAGCTTAACATTAAGGTGAATTCATTCCTAACTATGCTTTATATAGTTATTCATAAGAATATAATACTACCACATGATATCAGTTTGTGCATTCTCAGGTTTAACAAATGGAAGACTTTGGAACTGAGAGGGAGGAGAGGGGGGCCGAGTCCAAAGCAATGGAGAAGCACAAAGAGGAGGGTAACCAGATGTGCTGCCATGCCCATGAAGAATAAGATGCTCAAAACCCATGCAGATGGGCAGGAGAAAGCCAAGCAGTCATGTGGATGATCGAGGAGGAAAGAAAGCCTATATGGGGAGAGAGCAAAAGGAGAGAGGCCCAAGAACTTAAATCCTAAGTTTTGAATGAGGTTTCCAAGCATAATTCAGAATTTCCTCAAGTCTAACCAAAATAAAACTTGGAATTAATTCAGAACTCAATTCAGATTCAGTTTGGAATAGTCTAATAGGCCTGTAATAAAAAGGTCATAACTTTCATAAACGGAGTCTGATTTGGGTGTTCTTAGGCTTATTTGAAAGCTTATTCTAGTGCCCATCCAATGAGTAAGGCTCCAACTTCAGAAACCTTCTGATCATGTTGCAATATTCAAAACAATGTGATAGTGAAAAATTAGGGTTTTTTATGTGAGTTTAAGTCTAATACAATGTACAATTGAGTTGTACTCGGTTTGGGGACTGTTGTGGTTACAGATCAAACAGAGAGAGTGTGTAGTGGAGAGTTAGGTGAGCAATGCTTGGAGTTTTTCCTCATGGCTAGTATCATATATATATATATATATATATATATATATATATATATATATATATATATATATATATATATATATATATATATGTCCTCATGGGGAGTGTTTTTACAATCATACTCTTACATCTAAATATCCTTCGCAAGAGCAATCATGTCATTATACATGTCTACTTTAGGCTTTACAACCTTTTAGCAGGTCTACTGGGCTTAGGTGGGGGCCTCCCCTACAACAGGGACCTTGTGGACGTCCCAAGGAGCTATAGAAACCTTTTAATCGTAGCCTTTAGGGTTAGGTTTTATTTAGATTAGTTTAGCCCTTGTGTGTAAACTCCACTTTGTCTCTTGTGTCGATTAGACCAATATATTCGTATTTACTGAACCTCAACTATCCTTGTGTGACTTGTTTATATAGCAATTTTTAGATTACTCTTTACATGAGTTCTTGCTTGTTTTTCGATTTCTTGCGGGAATTGATCTTCATGATCATGTCAATGTCATTCTTAACGAGATTGATAATGACAAGAGAGTTGTGTAGCGACTGTTGGATGGCTTGATTGTGCTTTGGTCAAGTAGCCTCATCGTTAACATCATTATCTACCAGAAGATCGGGACCAATCCTACATCAAGTGGGTTGTTGAATTTAACTGTGAAAATATGAGTAATTGTGAGAACTCATATGTTCAATTGGAAATTCCATATTATGAAATTTCTTTGCTCAATTTACATAATTTGGAATTAATTACTAATAGAAAAGTTCTTACTAGAATATTTTCTGATGATTCTTTATACTACATCATGTTCGATGATTCTAGAGAGTTATCTAGTGTGATTAAGAACCTTACAGAAATTCCATATTTAAAATTACTAGTTAGTATTTATGCCTACATATATAAGTTCAATTTGATTAGATATTATGGTGTAGATGACAAATTCTATGTTTATCAAATATGCATTACATATGACAAGCTTGCTGAATTGAAATTGCATGATTTGGAGAAACAATTTTTGGTGACATATCATGATCACAATAAGATGAGTTTCAACAATATGCCTTGCTTTTTAGAAAGATTTCATAAGCCTATTTATTCATCTTTTAATGTACAATCATTTATAAGTAATCAAAATAGCATAGTTGAAGCATGGAAGGCACTAAAAATTTTCTCCTCCATATTTGAACAACATGATTGGATTTTGTCCGTTTATATCTTGTCTATGTCTTTAGACAAGTCAAGGGCGATTTTTTTGGGAGGGAGAATGATGTGAATGATAATATTGCAATATATACATCTTATAGCTGTTGTTGTACTAAATGATTTGTGCAAAATAATGATAATGACACCATAATTGATTTATACATATATCATACATATGTCTTGTTCTCTTTATCTACTACATCTTCAAATATTCATGATTTGCTAAATAGGAGAAGTGGGGATGATAGATACATATACTATGCATATATGATGTTCTCTTTGTTTAGAATATTTTCATATTATCAAAAGCCAATGACAACTTTTTGTTAAGAAGGGGGGTGATGAGCACATTCTTGGCTATGTTGTTCCTTGTAATTCATCAAGCACTTAAGAACAACATAAGCTTGCTAGAAGAGTTAGAGCTTTGGAAAATAAACTTAATATTAAGGTGAATTCATTTCTAACTATGCTTTATATAGTTATGCATAAGGATATCACTTTGTGCACTCTTTGGTTTGGCGAATAGAAGACTTTGGAACCAAGAGGGAGGAGAGGAAGGTCGGGTCCAAAGCAATAGAGAAGCACAAGGAGGAGGGTAGCCATATTTGCTGCTATGTCCATGAAGAACAAGAAGCTCAAAACTCATATATGAATGGAAAGGAGAAAGCCTAGCAATCCATACGACTGATCGAGGAGGAAAAAAATCCCATACGGTGGGAGAGCAAAAGGGGAGAGGTCCAAGAACTTAAAGCCCAAATTTTGAATGAGATTTCCAAGCCTAATTCAGAATTTGCTCAAATCTAACCAAAATCTAACTCGGAATTAACTTAGAACTCAATTCAGATTTAGTTCAGAACAGCTCAATAGACCTGTAATAAAAAGACTATAACTTTCACAAACGGAGTCTGATTTAGGTATTCTTAGGCTTGTTTGAAAGCTTATTCTAAGGCCCATCCAATGGGTAAGGCCCCAGCTTCGGAAACCTTCTGGTCATGCCGCAATATGCAAAACAATGTGACAGTGAAAAAAAATCAAGGTTTTCTTTTTGTGTGAGTTTGAGTCTAATACAATGTAAAGTTGAGTTGTGCTCAGTTTGGGCACCTTGGGAATGTCCCAAGGGGGTATATAAGCCTTGTATTCATAGCCTCTGCGGTTAGGTTTTGTTTAGATTAGTTTAGCTCTTGTGTGCAAACTCCACTTCAAAGTAACGGGAACAGTGAAATGCCCCCACTGCATATACATACGGCGACGTTTCACTGATTCTTACTGATTCTTCTCTAAAGCAACTGTTGCTAGATGGTTTCGAATTTGGATCATTATCTTGTAGACTTGCACAACTTTAGTCTGAAGTCTGAATTTTTCATTTGTTCTTGTGATCACATCTACACTGCATATACATACGGCGACGTTTCACTTCCATATCCAAGCTTGTGTTCTATGTATGATTGGCCACCAAGAACAACACATAATTTGACTTTCTTTGTGTAGGACCTAAGTTGTAGTGTCTGAAAAATTTCCCCTAAGTATTCATCAATCCTTCACTCCAGTAGCTACAAAGCTATGAAGATTAAGATGAAAAGCCAACGAAAAATCAACCAAAATAAAATGCTAAAAATTGAAAAGAAAAGATTAGCAAAATTGGTAGTAATGCTTTAGAATTGTGTTATTACCACTTGCTACAGTAACCACGATACTACCGCTGCTACAGTAAATCAGAGTGAACAGTAAAATCAGCACGATTTCAAAAACTAAAATCAATGGAACTTTTGATTTGTAGATCCAAATGACATAAAATTTTGTAGAGATCTTCTCTAAGATATCATGAACCTATTCCAATAAACGATTGTAAAAATCATAGCTAAAATTGAGACTTTTTCATATTAAATGTAGATTGCACCAAAATCGATCAAAAACAAAAAAACAGTGAATATTATTTGCTTGTGGGAGGATGATGGCCAAGATGACTCTAGATATATTCCCACATGTCACAGCAAGTTAGAACATCGAAGAAATCAAGCCAAAAACCCTTGGATTACAAGATCATTCGATAATCCCAAAATCAAGCAAAAATGAGATCCTTGATGAACTTGCTACCAAAGTGACTAGATGTGTGAAGAATGATTCCCAGAGATTATCTCCATCTCTTGTACATCCTTGGCACAAAAAGATCAAGAAAGGGATGAGAGGAGAGGAAAAATCAACCAAATCAAGACAACAAATAGCCATAGAGATGATTAAAGATTGACTCTATTGCTGCTTGAGAAAGAAAGTTTTACAGTTACTCCACCTTCAAGGATAGAGAACACACTAAGTACTCAACTCTCAAACTCTAACCCTAAAACAAGAGAGCATAAGGGAGGTGGGTTAGATGGTTAACCACAAGTTTCCATCCCAACCCCTTAAATAGACGGGCTAGCCAACTACATCTAACTCTTAGTGGATATTATCCACTTTGCACAATGAAAAAATCCGTTAACCCGACACACGGTTTTTACTCTTACATATTCACTTATGCACGATTTTCAAAGTGCATAAGGTTGAATCCGCTAAGTTATTCTACATGGGCCGCGCCGTCGGTCTGAAGGAGGAACCGAGGTGGGGCCGTGCTTGCGGGAATCCGAGGAGAGAGGGGGCCGTGCGGCCGCTCGGGTGCGCGTGCATGAGGAAGCAGGGGGAGGGGGAAAGCGAAGGGAGAAGGAGGGGGGTGAAGGCCGCTCGGGTTGGGCGGGGCCGGCTGGATCCTCCCTCCATCATTTCTTTTTTTATTTCTTTTTCTTTTTCATTTTTATTTGAATGCTATTTGTATTTTTAAGGCTTATGGGTGTATATATATTTTGACATAGGATTTTATGCTCAAAATTTCAAGGTATCATTTCAATAGTTTACTTTTTCTTTTTATATCTTTCATATTTTTACATGTCCCCCTTTTTAAATGGGGTTGATTTTTGCATATATTGCTATTTCATTTTTGGGCATTTTGGATCATCTTTTCAGATATGTATTTCAATTTAGAATTTCCTTTTATTTAACATATCTTCTCTTCTTGGCTTTTCTTTCCTTTTCATTTTATGCTTTAACATTATATAGATTTTCTTTTTATTTAATGGAACCTCACCCAAAAACCAATAAAATCCAAAAATTTAGAATAATAGGAAAAGCCAATTTCAAAATATCACAATTTGCACAATATCTACAATTGCCCATTATTGGAATATCGGACCCGGATTTGAACTCCAGAATCCTCTGTGATTCCACCGCACTATTCCCTGTATCAGTAGATAGTGCTTACTGTACTTTGCTGAATCAACTCATACATCGCATATATTTAACAATAATAATAATATACATCAGAGTTTAAAATATGCCACGTCGGGCAACAGTTTTACGTAATGGGCCTCTGAGGCCAAGTACTTACAGATCAAAAGTATAGCAGTGGAAAACGAGAACAACAGCGGGACCAAAGGCCATAGGCAAGCGACCAAGGGGTTAATGTGTGCAGACTATATTGCCAGACCACAGGTAATATAGGAGCACACCCTTCCAGTAGGCTACTTGCCTAGGACTAAGCATTTTCACATTCTCCCTAGTTGCAGTCGTCGGCTCTATTGCTTGGTGTGTCATCGTGGACGTAATGGTCTTGACCTCTTGCTTCTGGATTTGATGATGCGAGGGTGAGCACACTAACCACCGTACTCAGCGAGCCAATACACAGTATGCAATTTATTAATATGCATGGCTTGATAAAGGATAGGCTCAAGTTATTTTATTTGTCGAAAATTGCTTTTGATAAGACGTAAGATATATATATAAAATTTTCTAAGACTTACCCATTTGGACTAAAATCATAGTGTTTAAAAAAGAAATGTGATGATAGTATTGGCACAGATTACATCCAGCTTTATATGTCATCTGTACCATATATTAATTTTTCAGCGTTATAGCCGCTTACCTTATCATTGGGATGACACCAAGGGCGATATAAAACTAGGACTGTCCATAGTCCTCCATTTTTCTTTCCAAGTCCCTCCCATAAATATTTGTTTTTGAAATAGAACTATATCTGAGTTAGGTTCCCATGTCCACCGTTGACCATGGGCATAGCTATTCGAATAGTTTTGACTCTACAGAATGTGTACACTTTCACCACAAGGGACAATCCGCTCGTTGCCCGACATAATTCCTTAGTCATGCAGTTGAGTAGATTATCACAGTAACCTTTCAAACTACCTGGCCACTTGTTCTTATCTCACCCTATAGGCCGCTCCCACCTACGGTAGGTCTCATACGTTGCATAGGATGTTAATCACTATTACTAGCGCCTCCAGGCTCCACTCCCTATAGCGCTAGTAAGACAGAGAAACAAATCACCCTCCACTCGGTGTCCCTTTAGCCACAACAGGCTCTATCATCACCACACTTCTCTCCCCAACCTGTGAGATGTGTCCGAGGTTCGATAGGTTTACTCAGCCAAGTTGCACTTTGCAGACTTATAGCTGTACTGTTTTACAATGGGAGGTTCGGACCAGATTCGGTCCTTAGAGTTATTTGGGCGGTTCTACCACATTCCATACTCTCGTGCATTCACAGCACCATGCCCCGAACCTTCCGCCCAGATACGTAACCAAGTGGAAGTTTTTGGGAGCATAAAATATTATTTCTTGCAAAAATACATGACCACTTTCATCTACAACTTTCCCCAAAATTTCTCCTATAATTGTATGTGATGTTTGGGGCAATTAAGCACCCCCCAGTATCTAAGCAATGCTAAGCTCTACGCATATACATAATTTATTTTCGAAAGATTATCATTATACTTTTTCCTAGGGAGATAAACAAAGTTCACTGTTTAATGTGCCAGGAAAGTATAATAGTAGCACTCTAAATAAAAGGGTAGCTAGCTAAAGTATTAAAACGGACATAAGATAGCACATAAAATAACAGCATGTAATTTATTAATTCAAATGTAAATAATTTGCTAAAATAGGGAATTCAAAATGATCAAAGTATTGACTCGCCTGGATCATAATTGCCTTGGTCTTGCTGGTCTTGACTTGCGTCTACCTCGGATTCTTCTTCTTGGGCCTCATACGCTAATTTTTGCGACAAATGAGAATTTAAAAACAATAAGCACCACCAAATAAACTCTCACAAAAATTCAAACAAGCTCAAAAATTCATGATTTTGGTTCCATTGGAAAGAGGGTGAATTTAGATGAATTTAGCAATTTTTCTCACTTTATTTAAGTTAAAATGAATTAGTTATGAACTTTTGAAGTTCTCAGCTTTATAAATTCAAAATAGAAATTTAGAAATCATTAGATAATCACGAGGAGAGAGGGTGCATGTGACTGACAGGTGGGGTCCACTGGTTATATTATTTTTCTTCTTCTCTCTCTAACAGGTGGGACCCGCTGTCTTTATTAATCTTTTAACTGCCCAGACACTAACACGTGGGGCCCACTGAGAGTTAATATCTCTCCCTCGGTTTCATTGACAAGTGGGGCCACAGGGATTTAATATCTGGTGTGATGCGGATAGGTGGGACCGAATAACGGTTTAATTAACAATGGACCCACCCGACAGTGACTAATTAAATTAATGGACATCATTAACACTAACTAATCACACCACTAATCATTCGGCACGATGAACAGTGCCTTCCCCTTCCTCCCGACGACGGCGAAGCTCGTCGCCGACGGAGGAGGCAGTGGCCGGACACGAGCATAAGCAAAATGGGTTGCTCGTGCCCACGCCCACCTCTGGCCGAGGTCTCGCTGGCCAATTTGGCCGAAGCCATGATCGGCGACGAGCTCAGGCGGCAGCGGAACCGAAGGGAGTTCACGGCGAGGGAGCAGCTCGGGTAGTGTGAGTTACAGTCAATGATCGGGATGGCTTCGCCAGGTTTTGAGGAGGCTTCTGGCAAGAGGAATTGGCCTAAGACGTTTGCAATTGATGGCGAGCTCTTTGGCTAGAATTGGGGAAGAAATAGGCACCGGTGAGCTACAAGCCACGGGTGACCAATTGCATTCAATGGAAGAGAGAGGTGGATGTGGGGAAGTGATCGGAGGCTGCGATGGGCTTTTATAGCCTGCGAGGTGGGCTGTTCGCGCAGAGCTGATGGGGACGACCATGGCGGTGACGACGGGGCGGTGTGGCTATAGCACCGCTGTCCCGAAGTTCGGTGTCACAACGGGAGTGAATGCGTCGTGGCGACTTGAAGGGAGCTGTTGTGGCTGATGCGAGGAGGGGCGCGGTGGAGTGGGCGCTGCTGGCCGGTGTGCTCGGAGGTGACGGGGAGCAAGTGACGGTACTACAGCGAGCGGACGACGGTATGGGGCGAGGAAGCACGTCAGCGACCGCCGGTCCGAAGGAGGAACTGAGGTGGGGCCGCGCTCGCGGGAATCCAGGGAGTAGGGGCCATGCAGCCGCTCAGGCGCACGCGCGAGGAAGCAGGGCAGGGGAAAGCGAAGGGAGAAGGAGGGGGTGAAGGTTGCTCAGGTTGGGCTCGGCCGGCTGAATCCTCCCTCCTTTCTTTTTTTGATTTCATTTTCATTTTCATTTTTATTTGAATGCTATTTTTATATTTTGTACATAGGATTTTATGCTCAAAATTTCAAGGTCTCATTTCAATATTTTTACTTTTCATTTTATATCTTTTGTATTTGTACATGTTCCCCTTTTTAAATGGGGTTGATTTTTGCATATATTGCTAATTCATTTTTGGGCATTTTGGATCATCTTTTTATATTCGTATTTTAATTTTGAATTTCCTTTTATTTAACATATCTTCTCTTCTTGGCTTTTCTTTCCTTTTCATTTTATGCTTTAACATTATATAGATTTTCTTTTTATTTAACGGAACCTCACCCAAAAACTAATAAAATCCAGAAATTTAGAATAACAGGAAAAGCCAATTTCAAAATATCACAATTTGTACAATATCTACAATTGCGCATTTTTGGAATGTCACAGTACTCAACTCTCAAACTCAAACTCTAAAACAAGAGAGGTGGGTTAGATGGTTAACCACAAGTTTTCATTCTAACCCCTTAAATAGATGGGCTAACCAGCTACATCTAACTTTTAGTGGATACTATCTACTTAGTACAATGGAAAAATCCGTTAACCCGACACACGGGTTTTACTCTTACATATTCACTTATGCACGCTTTTCAAAGTACATAAGATTGAATCTACTAAGTTATTAGCCTTGATCCATCTTGATAAAGCTAGCTTCTCCTTGATCTCAACCGCTCTCCCAAGCGTTGCTCATGCGTGGCGGTTTTCATCCAAAGTAGTTTTTGATATTTTGGCCAAACTAGCAAAATACACTTTCTTGGCCCGGTCTCTATCTTCCATTGTAAGCAATCGTCATACATGTCACATGTAGGAGCACCATTAGCTTGCCACACGTTGGCAAATCCCTCCTGCTGTGGTTCCACTAGACCACGTCTCACTTGCACCGACTAAACCACATAGTGTAACCCCGCCATTCGAACTCGCCTATAATATTTCATACCATTTTCGTGCCATGCTTGAGCTGACCAACTCACCTAGTATCCTCGATCATTCTAGGCCTCGGCTCCTCTATGAGCATAGCCCTGATCCTCACTGTTGACTATGGTTGACTCCAAGTGCCCTGTACATCCAAAGACAAAGAAATCATTTTTGGGCAGAAGTTCTTCACAACTTGACCCACGTTAGTCAAAACATGCTTCATACAATATTAATACATTGACCTAGGTCAACCCAACTCAATCCATGACTCAATTTTTCAAAAATCCCCAAAATGTCTACCTAAGGTGGTACTACTGCTCCCATAAGGCTAGTACTACCGCATCTCAGTACTATCGCTCCTAAAGTCCGATACTACCACACCTTGGCATCTCACAACTGGACCTCACTGAAAATTAGCTACCGCTAACTAGATATCAGAGCTACCACCCTATGGGAGAAAGAGGATCTAGGAAGCTTTCTAACTTTGAGCCCACTATTGCAAAAGCCATCCTCTAAAAAAGCCCATGAAGACCCAGATTCGTGTTGGGCCATTGAGGCATATAGTCATATGTGTCACACTTGGATTCATTGTACTTGATTGTTCAACTCGTTCCTCTCATTTGTATAGCTAGCCCTCTGCACCTCTGCACTTCATGTCTGAAGATCAAAGGTCATGTCCTAGTGCTTGCCTGCCCTTCTCTAGAGTTAAAAATAACAATAGGAATAGTGAAATGCCCTCGCTTCAGAGTTCAGAATCTTGATGTTTCTTACTGATTCTTCTCTAAAGCAACTACTGCTAGAATGGTCTCGAGTCAGGATCATTATCTTATAGACTTGCACAGCTTCATTCTAAAGTCCATACTACTCAGATGGTCTTGAGATCACATCTCCACAGACATACGGTGACGTTTCACTTCCACATCCAAGCTTGTGTTCGGTGTATGATTGTGAACCTAGCGCAACACATGCTTTGATTTTCTTCACCATCCAGTCGCCAATCACCTTCACCCTCTTGTTTGCAACCCCATCTGGACTACTGATTTCCCATTTGATCTTATTGTGCCTTCCTTCCTTAGTTTCTTGCACATAATCTTTTGCCTACTTGATGAGGATATCCTTATCTTTGTTATTCCTTGTAATTAATCAAGCACTACAGAACAACATGAGCTTGCTAGAAGAGCTAGAGTTTTAGAAAATAAGCATAACATTAAGGTGAATTCATTCCTAACTATGGTTTATATAGTTATTCATAAGGATTTAACACTACCACATGATATCACTTTGTGCATTCTCAGGTTTAACAAATGGAAGACTTTGGAACTGAGTGGGAGGAGAGGGGGGCTGAGTCCAAAGCAATGGAGAAGCACGAGGAGGGTAGCCATATTTGCTGCCATGCCCATGAAGAACAAGAAGCCCGAAACCCATGTGGATGGAAAGGAGAAAGCCAAGCAGCCATGCGGTTGATCGAGGAGGAAAGAAATCCCATACGGTGAGAGAGCAAAAGGGGAGAGGCCCAAGAACTTAAAGCCTAAGTTTTGAATGAGGTTTCCAAACCTAATTAAGAATTTCCTCAAGTCTAACTAAAATCAAACTCAAAATTAACTCGGAACTCAATTCAGATTCAGTTTGGGATAGCCCAACAGGCCTGTAAAAAAAAGATCATAACTTTCACAAATGGAGTCTGATTCCGGTGTTCTTAGGCTTATTTGAAAGCTTATTCTAATGCCCATCTAATGAGTAAGGCCCCAGCTTGAGAAACATTCTGGTCGTGTTGCAATATCCAAAACATGTGACATGAATAATTAGGGTTTTCTTTTTGGGTGAGTTTAAGTCTAATACAATGTAGGGTTGAGTTGTATTCTGTTTGGGGACCTTGGGAACGTCCCAAGGGGATATATAAGCCTTGTAATCGTAGTCTTTAGGGTTAGGTTTTATTTAGATCAGCTTAGCCCTTGTGTGTAAACTCCACGTTGTCTCTTATGTCGATTATATCAACAGATTCGTATTTACATAACCTCAACTATCCTTGTGCGACATTTATATATAACAATTTTTAGATTGCTTTTTTTACTTTAGTTCTTACTTGTTTTTAATTGCTTGCAGAAATTGATCTTCATGATTAGGTCAACTATCGTTCTTAGAGAGGTTGATAACGACAAGAGAGTTGTGTAGTGATTATTGGATGGCTTGATCGTGCTTTAGTCAAGTAGCCTTATCGTTAACGTCATTATCTAACAAGATTTATCATCTACGAGAAGATCGGGATCAATCCTACATCAAGTGGGTTGCTCAACTTAACTGTGAAAAGATGAGTGATTGTGAGAACTCATATGTTCAATTGGATATTCCTTATTCTAAAATTGTTTTGCTCAATTTACATAATTTGGAATTGATTACCCATAGAAAAGTTCTTAATATAATATTTTCTGATGATTCTTTCTACTATATGATGTTTGATGATTCTAGAGAGCTATATAGGGTGATTGAGAACCTTACCAAAATTTCATATTTAAAAATCACTAGTTAGTACTTATATCTACCCATATAAGTTTAATTTTATTAGAAATTATGGTGTAGACGACAAGTTCTATGTTTATCCAATATGCATTATATATGACAAGCTTGCCGAATTGAAATTATAGTTGAAATATTGCATTTTTTGTGGGAGGGAGAATGATATGAATGACAATATTGCAATGTATACATCTTATAGCTGCTGTTGTACTAAATGATTTGTGCAAAACAATGAGAATGACACCATAATTGATTTATACATATACCATACATATGTGTTTTTCTCTTTGTCTACTACATCTTCAGATGTTCATGATGTGCTAAATAGGAGAAATGTGGATGATAGATACATATACCATGCATATACAATGTTCTCTTTGTTTAGAATATTTTCAGATTATCAAAAGCCAAGGATAGCTTTTCGTGAACAAGGGAAGGATGATGAGGACATTCTTGGCTGTGTTGTTCCTTGTATATCATCAAGCACTTAAGAACAACATAAGCTTGCTAGAAGAGTTAGAGCTTTGGAAAATAAGCTTAATATTAAGGTGAATTCATTTCTAGGTACACTTTATATAGTTATTCATAAGGATGGAATACTACCACATAGTATCACTTTGTGCATTCTTAGGTTTAACAAATGGAAGATTTTGGAACCAAGAGGGAGGAGAGGGAGGTCGGTTCCAATGCAATGGAGAAGCACAAGGAGGAGGGTACATATTTGCTGCCATGCCCATGAAGAACAAAAGCTCAAAACCCATATGGATGGAAAGGAGAAAGCCTAGCAGCCCATACAGCTGATCAAGGAGGAAAGAAAGCCCATACGATGGGAGAGCAAAAGAGGAGAGGTCGAAGAAATTAAATCCCAAATTTTGAATGAGATTTCTAAACCAAATTCAGAATTTTCTCAAGCCTAACTGAAATCAAACTCGGAATTAACGTAGAACTCAATTCGGATTTGGTTCGGAATAGTCCAATAGGCCTGTAATTAAAATGTCATAACTTTCACAAACGGAGTCCGATTTGAGTGTTCTTATGCTTGTTTGAAAGCTTATTCTAAGGCCCATCTAATGGGTAAGGCCCTAGCTTCAAAAACCTTCTGGTCATGGTGCCATATCTAGAATAATGTGATGGTGAAAAGATTAGGGTTTTCTTGTTTAGATTAGTTTTGTTTGGATCATTTTTGTTTAGATCAGCCTTTAGGGTTAGGTTTTGTTTAGATCAGTTTAGCCCTTGTGTGTAAACTTCACGTTGTCTATTATGTTGATTAGACCAACAGATTTGTGTTATAGAACCTCAACTACTCTTGTGAGACTTTTATATCTAGCAAGTTTTAGAGTCCTCTTTACTTGAGTTCTTGTTTGTTCTTCGATTGCTTGTAGGAATTGATCTTCGTGATCAGGTCAACCGTCGTTTTTGGAGAGGTTGATGACGATAAGAGCGTGGTGTAACGATTATTAGACAGCTTGATTGTGCTTCAGTCAAGTTGCCTCGTCATCAACGTCATTCTCTAGCAATCGAATTATCATCCATCGGAAGATCGGTACCAATCCTACATCACTGCTTGCCTACTT